>CM046311.1:7923444-9123444 GCA_025267735.1 Mactra quadrangularis | reverse complement strand
TGGGCTGGTTAAACCCTTACATAAAATTTGGCTCTAATGCAGCTAATGAGGTGTATGAAAATTTGTTGGCCATGTGGATGGGTTGGTTAGCACTGGTTAATATAGATAAAGATCCAGAAAAGCTTGGTTTGGTGAGCTGGTCGTCGTAAAATGACAGAAACTTGTGTTTACACTTCAAGGTTTGCCCGCAAGACTATATTAAGTGCATTTGGTAAAAGAGTGAGTTACTAGTCTTGCAGCAACCCTCGACTTATGCAGCATTAAATCCAATGAAGAAATAAAATATAAAAAGATTTAACTTTATCTGAGTTAATTATGAAATATTATTGATTTTGATGTAATCTTAATTTCACAAATTGAGTTAAGAAAAACTGATTTTAATCAAGTATACCTTTGCTGCAAGTAAAAAATATCATTGTCTTCACTCACCAGTTCACTAAACTTGACGAAATTGTTAATTTTTTCTTAACAATTATTACGAATGTACGCTCCTATACCGCCTACGGGCTCCTATACTGCCTACGGTCGGAATGTTTAAATCTCACTGACAATGTAATATAATATAATTTATATGGAAAGAAATGATGAATATTTACATTAGTTTTATAAATGTAAACAAACTCACATTGTAACTTGTACAGTATACGGGTACTATGTCATGGTACTACTTTATAGTGAATTTACGACTTTACCAAATAACTTGTTTTAACTCCACTATACTGGATTTTTTTCAATGACTGATTGTTTGTGTGACATTACTTTATTCCTTTGAAGGTCATTTTCATGAAGAAGTTTATGATATCTAGGTATTTGCCTTTCTTCAAACATTTAAACATTTTAGGACAGGACAACAGGACCTTACCCTTAATAAGTTCATTCAAGTTTATTTTTGCTAGATTTAGATGTTATTTGCAAAAAAGAGACAAAGCTTGACCCCTTAATTCCACCTATCAGGGACCAGAGTGGCCCTAGCTGAGTATGGCAAATCTGCATCATTCTGTATCCCAGCATATAATAATGTAACAATACCGGTATATTGGTAAAATTTATATTAATGTCAGTGGCCTATACATTAACCCCACTGATTTAAATACTGAATTATCCATAGTTGATACAGAAATACTGTATTGAGTATTTCAGTCTGTGGTTTTATTGTATGCACCACTGACAGTTTGATAAAATTTATCAATATACATATTTACCTAGACTATAGTGTAAGTAGCAGGTTCTACCCTCTAGCCTTCCTGTATCAATATTCTGTTAGATTGAAAAACTGCCTGGTTTGTATGTCAATATGACCTTCACCTTGATTATACTATAGATATATGACCTTCACCTTAATTAAACTATAGATATATGACCTTTACATTGATGTAGCCAGGATAGCTATGTATCATGTTCAATACCAGCTATCATGTTCAATACCATATAATGATGTATGTATATGATATATGTTTATCATAATTATCCAACATATGATGACATACTGTTGACTCTTTCATTATTGCTGGTATCAAAATCAATACATTTATCCCACTATCAATGCTAATACTTTAACAATTGGAAATCTGGTATTCATAATTACATGATATTGATCAATGGAGGTGAGCACAACTAGTCTAAATTGGGTGAAAGTTTTCAGTATAAAAAGTGATTTCAGTATTTTGTTGATAAATCACTCACTGTGATTTATATGAAATCTGTCTGAATCCAATTTCTTCACAAACGCCAGTTTGGGGATTTTATCACATTCAGTGATAGGTCTAGTTTTGAGCTGATCCATTGAAGTATTGTTATGCTAGGTATGTGCAGCTGATATATCTAATATTACTGCTCATTAACTCACAATGTTGCCCTTTTTGAATGTTTTTAAATGTTTACCAGCTAAAATAAATAATGAAACAATATTAATCAAACTTAAGATAGAATACATATCCTTTATAATAAAATTAATGAGTCTGATTTTAGCTTTCATTATTGAGTTAATTTATTAGTTTTATTTGATTCATTTCCAGTATGATAGCAATGTTACAAAATTTCTTCATACATTTTCTGTGGTTTTTTTTGATAAACACAAATTTTTCCTCATTACTAAGAAATAATTATTTTAAGAGAATTTTGTCTGCTGTATAAACATAAACATTATAGGTTTCAACCAAAATGTGCCAATATACCTACCGTGTAGTTTTTACTTGATAATTGGCAGAGATTTGTAGTACAGTAAAGACCTGATTTTGAGACCATCAAAATTATCTAAATAGCTGATTTAAAGCCCAACCAGTTGATAGCATTCAAGTCTACCAAGTAAGGGCTGCCAGGCACGGCTTCTACTTTTGCAGAATTTGGTCGTGAAATAATGTCTACAGCCATTCTCCCTCCTACCCCTGATTCTTAATCATATAGGACAGTTGTCAGTCACTGAAGAAAGTATGTGCTTAGTAGTTGGTTAACAGCTAAATCCAGATATAAAACCTTTCCAGGAGGAGTGAGTAGGTTGACTGACAGCAACATATCCAACCAAAAAGCAACAACAACAGACACTATCAATGGTCTTGGTACCAAGGTTTTACTGTATTGTTCCGTATTAGTTTTCAGTGCAACTGTACTTGTATTAATTTCACTGCAGTTAGAACTGTTGATGTATGTGTGGTGTGGTGAATAGTTTAGAATGATTTATGATACAATGTATATATACTATTACAAATCCTTATCTTGTCTACTGTGCATAGATTTACATGTACAATTATCTTGAGGGGGTGGATATCCTGGGGGTATGAGGGGGAGGGGATAGTGGGTGCAGAAAGCTGTGAATTTTCAATTATTGTAATAAACTCACTATTTATGGAAGGTAACATACATTGTTATGTGACTTAGTATCATTTTACTTATCTTTCTCTTTCTATTTGTTAATTCATTATATGTTTTCACTGTGTAAATATTGTAAATAACTTGTACATGTCTTACCAGCGGGCCACATGGAAGATTGGATTTATTCAAATGTGTAGCCTCATTAAATAAAGTCTTTATTATTATTATTATAGTCATATAAAATAACATGTTAACTTAATTAAAGCATGGTCTTCTTATTAAGTAATATCGTACAAAAAGATAAATAAAAATAAAGAAAATAATACAGTTAAAATCACATATTCATCTAACAAACACTCCAATAATTTCAATGTTCTTGTCTAAACTACAATAAAGTTCCACCATTTAGACTGTCAAAATTGATGATCTTAATATATAGGGACAATTTTTCCTCTAAAATGAAACATTATGGACTTAAGAATTGTTAAAAATCAGATAATTTTTCATAAACCAAGGTGGTCTAAGGGAAATAGCAAAAAAGCAAAACTTTAATGTTCATGCAATTAGTTGTTAAATCTATAATCCTTGTGTTCATATGTACAACTCCCTTGCTTTGAAAACAATTCTTGATCTGCCGTATTATATCATTTATACATTTAAATATGTGGTTTATGATGCATATATTATATGCATGTTTTAAATCCTTTAGTTGCACACTGCCTCAATACATGAATTATGTATACAACCATAAAATTTATGTAACATTTTCTTAATTCATTTATACATAGCTGACTAAACCATTACATGTACAGCTGGTTTATGTAAATGATAGGACTGTAAACACTAAACATGATATGTTCCGTTAAATTTTTTAAATATTTAAGGGGTTTGGGGTTAAAACTGAAATATATCAATTATGTAGTTTACAATGTACATAAGGCCTCAACAAGTTGATCATGTGTTCTATGGATTCGCTTGCACCTTAATTTTGACAGTTTTTTACCAAAAAAATTTTTTTTCTTCGCTTGCAGGGCCCATTTTTCCCCCAGGAAATTCCCTAGAACAATTGATCAACTTGTTGTTGCCTAATATGCATATAACTGTTTAAATCAGTAAAGCTATGTATGTGCATCACATAATTCACCTATTTAGTGAGCAATTCCATTAATTTGAAATACATGAATAAGCATGATCTGATATATGAACTATGCACACATCTCAGTTTGAATCCTAACAAGAAATGTTTAAATTTTGAAATCTCAATTTTGTTACCTGATATCTTGTTTGTATTTCTGTTTACATGATAAATATATTTTCAATAATCTCAGTATGTGGCTTGTCAAGTTGTTTGCACATTTTAATGTCATACTATTGATTTCTATTTTTGTTGTATTGCTATACTGCTATACTGTAATATTGTGATTAATTTATTTTTATGGTGAAACTCAGTATTCCCTGGCTAAAATATTGAGCTCTAATGATAAATTTCTGTATAGGCTATAACAACTAAAAGTCGAAGACTAATGGGGATTTTTTAAGAATATCTCGGGAAGGGATCAGGAGACTTACTTTATATTGAACATTGGCAGAAATTTTATCACAATGTGATTGATGGGGAAGAAATATTATTATTCAAATTCCAAGTTTTGAGAAAACTGCATGATTCTAAAGAAATTTTAGAAGAGGGAAGGACCTGTATGTGGCCCCTTTCATATAAGGGAAAAAAGCCCTGACTGAAACTTTACTGCTCAGATTCAAGACCTATAAAATTAATGTCCTTATTAATGCCTCTAGCAATCTATATTTTTGATCGGGCCACCTGTCACTGCTAATAAACATTTGATTTGTCTGCCCGGGCAACCTAGTTAAAAAAATTAATGCTGAGCCCTGCAGTGCTGATGAAAGTTTGTTGTGAAAACTGTATACTTATTTTATAAAACTACAATTCTATAATAGATGTATTTTATTTATTTCAGCAATTGATGAAACATGATGCAGACAATGATGGCAAGATGAGTTTTGATGAATTTCTTACATATGTCACTGAACATGAGAAAAAATTAAAACTTTATTTCAAGAAGCTGGACACCAATCAAGATGGTGAGTGTGGTTTTTACATTGACTATTTGGAGAATTGACTGTAGCAGACTATTGGGTGTTGACTATATGGGTGGGGCTATGAGTCAATGTACTGATCACTCCTACAAAAAATGCATACTTTTTTTTAGTTTTATAAAGTTTTTTTCTTTCCAGATTTTAACATCATGAATGGCTTTTTAATATGTCAATGTCACAAACCCATCAGTACTATCAGTACTTTGATTTATCATTTAACCCAAGTTCAACCACTTATATTTTAAGTTGGGCAAAAAAGTCTGTGTATAGGGCAATAATTTGAAATAAAAGTTATGTAGGGTAGGCAAAGTTTTTTTTCAACAGAGCCAATTGTGATTTTCTTAACAGTTTTTCTGTCTTGACAGTATTCCTGAAGATAAAATTCAATTGCGGAAAAAACCACTATTGTCAGCAAGATGTGCTAGGTAGAGTAGGTTAACCCTGAACATAGAATTTGTTTTCCTATAACTTTATATTTGTATTTTACAGGTGTTATTGATGCCAGTGAGATTAAAGAATCATTTCAAGACATGGGTGTAACTATCTCGAATGCTGAAGCTCAAAATTTACTTAAAAGGTATTGTACACTCTCTGGATGCCCTCTGATATTATGATCATAACTTAAACCCCCTTGCCTGAAGCCCTGTGGCGCTTTTCACTAAAAATCTTTCAAAATCTCCCTTATGAATATCATATCATAGTTAAGTTTATTATGCTTCTGACTTAGAAAATAATGCAAATTAATGAAATTGACTTGGGATAACTTTTTTTCGTAAGATTTTGTGTGAAAAGTTGCATTCACATGTTCTATGTTCGAAATCCTTTACTGGGCTAAGGTGTGATAATTGATGTTTTTGTTGGGTTTAACGCCGTAGCAACACATTGTATAGGTCATATAAGGTGATCAGTCAACCTACTCACTGTTCATGGAAAGGCTAAAACTCTGGATTTAGCTGTTGACCAAATATGCCTACATGAATTAGAATCAGTGGTAGGAGGGAGAATGGCTGTAGAAAATTATTTATGAAGAAACTATACGGTATTATGCCCCACCTTCAACCCCTTGATCAGTAGACTTATGCGCTACCAACTGAGCTAGCCAGGCAGGCTATTATTGATATTACTAAAGGTATTTACTTGAAACTTCACAAAACTCTAATTAGACATATTGTAGATCAGATATAAAAGACTATTCCCTCAATTCTCTGCACTTAGTAAAATCTTGATTTCACTTGATACAGGAAGATGTCTATTTTGTCCATTTTATTGGTTTTATTCAAAGAGTTTTACGTAACACCATCTTCATCTCTCTCTGTCTCTGATATTGATTTACAACAAGTATTGTTGGTAATACCAAGTTATCCCATTCAATCAAGAACTAATTGTAAGGATAATTTCTTCGCTTTATATGTATTGGGAGTCCGGGAGTCGCTGTCACTAAAGTGAGATGGTGGTTAGCTAGAGAAGATTTATTGCTTGCTTGTACATTGTATTAACAGTGTGAATTGTCGTGTGTAGATTGTCAACTTTATAAACGAAAGAAAATTCCCTAGTAGTGTACCTGTGGTACTCAGTGAAGAAAATTTTTACTGTAAACTTCTGTTATTGATTTGTCCATTAAGTTTGATGATCTTAATAGTGGGACTTTTGTAATAAGAGATGAAAAAAAATGAAATTCCTGATGTGGGGATTGACCTATGACCTCCTATTTGCTAGTCAGAAGCTCACTCAACATACCTAATCAGGCTGATAAATGTAACATAAATAATTTAAGCATAAATAGTCCTATTTTATTAACCTGTCACACATGAATATAATTGACCTTACGCCAGAATTTGATTGACAGCTCCTATTAGCCAATCAGTGTCCGGCATTTGATATCCTGATGCTTATCTAAGATAAGCGGCTTATCGGCCGCCATTTTGTCCGACATCTGGTATTGACGGACATCGAATTTCTTATGTGTTAGCATGGACCCTATGTACAGTTATATAGGGTTCTCGGTGAAATTTACATAATAAACTCAATAAAACAAATTAGAATGGTCAAATTATGTACACATGGGGTCTATAAATACTTTGATAAAAGTATAAACTACATAATAATCTGACGACAATAAATACAAGTATGTAGTAAATCAGGTTGAAAATTACATTTTTCATGCATGTTTACCCCAAAAATGTACTCCAAAGATTTATGGACCCACCCCTTAACTTTTTATTTCTCAGCATATTTTATCACCTATACACCATTTTAAGGATTACATGTATATAAAGTTGTTTTCGTGTGTTTCCAACAGTTTTCTGATTTATAAGGATTTCTACAAACGTTCAATGTGAGCAGGCTTCCCGGCGTTCCTAGTTTTTCCTAGTTTTCCTACTTTTTCCTAGTTTTTTCAGTGGGTTCCTACTTTTTCCTAGTATTTGCCAAAAGGCTCCTAGTATTCCTAGTTTTTATACTTAAAGGTATTTTTTATGCAAAATACTGATACCTCATTTGTTTTTCTGTAAGGTATATTTGCAGATAATGGCCAAAAAGTTGTTGAATTGACATCTTCCAATGCTGATATGAGTTGCCTTACCAAGCTGCATGTGTTACAAAATTTCCGTCGCAGTTTTCTCACCTATGGAAACTAAGGCAAAAAGTTGTTGAATTGACATCTTCCAATGCTGATATGAGTTGCCTTACCAAGCTGCATGTGTTACAAAATTTCCGTCGCAGTTTTCTCACCTATGGAAACTAAGGCAAAAAAAGCTTTAAACTAAAATAAACTTTAAACAGTATTGACAAAATATTCTTTGATAGTGATCAAGAAACAGTGCCATTTGATTATGATTTGTGTTGATTGTCTTTGTTTACCTCAATGGTGCTTATGCTGAGGGGACTAGGTTGTTACCAAATTTGAAATTTTAGAAAAAATCATGGTCATTAGACATAAACACTATTTATAAGAATGCTTCATTTCAACTAACTTGGCATTTAAGGGATATACAGGCAATTTTTTTGACTTCCCTATTTCCTGATTTTGCATTATATTATCATAATTGTGGTTGAAACAGAAACGGTGATGCATTGTTTGTCTGAATATTTATATATGTTCTTGTTATAGTTATGTTGTTTTCTTACTAGACCCACATGGGTCAGGTAGCCTAAAATTAGATTATGTGCTAAAATTAGTATTTACTGATCAGAAGTTACTAGCACTTTTATTTGAGCAACTTTAGTATAATTCTATCACAAAGATACCCAAATCATCTTAGAATGTTAAAAATAGACAAAAAGTGATCAACAGTAACTGAAATGTACAAATAACAGATCTATAAAAAGCTTTTTGATTCCCCCTGTATCTTACTTCTGTTTTTTAAAAGTGTATGTCATCTGTTTTAATTTCTTCCGTTATTTCAATTTGTCACCAATGCTATTTAGAAATGAGTTTTCTTTACACTTTAAGCTATAACGGAGCATAAGAACATTGCATCTTAAGATCTAATTTGTCTGCTGTAACACTTAATCTATGACCTTTTGTGAAAAACTAGTATATTTTTGCAAGCTGCGCTATAATGGTATTTTTAAAATAGATCTTAAGTTGCATTGCATGCATGTTTTCTGTAGTTCTTGATGCATGCCAGATCTACCTCTCTTTTCAGATAGCTTTAGCTAGTCTTATATAACAAACATATAACTAACCCTGCTAACCTTGCCTGGTGGAAAGACTAAATTCAACCCTGCTTGGCTTGACAAGTCAGAAAACAATGGACATTGTCTATCAGTGTGGTGTAAGCAATATTCTGGCAATTGATAGCTTTTCTGCTTATTGTACTCAGGGTTGCCAGCGGACTTGAAGTCAGGGAAATCTGAAATTTTTTCAAGGTTAGGGAATTTTGAAAATTGGTCAGTGAAAAATTAAATTCCTGAAAAGTCAGTGATAAGTCAAGGAAAATTAATTTCAATGGAGACTTTCTTTTATTTTCTAAGGTTATGGCAGTCTCATTGTATATAAAATTGCTTTAACAACTACTTTTTTGAGTTTTTATTTCTACATTTATGTCTTATAACAAACACTCAAATATATTTACAAAAGGCTTTGCAAACCTAGCTTGCCCCTTGCGCTTATTAACCTATAATAGAAAGTTTAAGAACAACTTAAGATAGTTTTTTATTTGTCATTCAACAGTCACAATCTATACTTTAGCTATTCAAATCATTTACTTTAGAGTGAATGTGACTGGCAAGTCAAAACTGTACAAATTAATGAGACCATGAGTTGACTGAAAATTCCCAATGCTATCTTTAAACAATGCAAAATTACTCTTCCTGAGTGTATGGGTACCTGTCTGGTACCCTGAAAGCAAACTTTTGTTGTAAAAATTAATACCATAGTGTTTAAAGAATAAAAGAAAAACCAAACAAACATACTTATGGGTGAACTAGACAGCTGTAGGGGAGGTGGAGGCCAATTAAGTTTTGTAATTTTGGTCAGTGAAAAACAAAGTTTGGTCAAGGAAAAGACAGTGAAAAGTTAGGGAATTTTATTTACATATGATGCTGGCAACCCTGGTACTGTATGTTGCAAAAGTATATCTAGTTGAAATACTGGATTTGTGCAGTTAATTGCCCATGCTGACAATAAAAAACAAAAAAAAGCAATGAAAATTCATAAACTTTAGGGCCCCAGTGCATGTTTCCTTGTCACTTTTTACATGTTTGTGTTTGTCTATAGAATATAGATGTGATACTACAATCATGTTGATAACAAGCACATCCTTCTTTACTAATATATAATAATATTGATCAAACATGTGTAATGGCACTGTTTTTTTGATTACCAACAATTATTAAGCATTTTATTTATTTAGTGTTTCCTAAGAACTAGCTTAAGTTCCATGATTTTTTTGTCAAATTGTAACTGAATAGCACTGGACATATGACTAGTCTTTGCTTTGTATAAAGAACACTGTTTTGGTTTGTTGATATGTTATTGCTTGTTTATCAATAAAAAACATTTTGGGCTCTATGACACCATGATGTCTATGCCTGAGCAAAGAGAATGTCAACTTCGTAGCTTTTGTGCCTGTCTTCTATGGAAATATGTATAGTTCCATGTTGAAAAGGTAAACACTTTCCTAAAAGAAGTCCTAGTTTTTTTGCATTATCTTCCTAGTTTTCCTAGTTTTCTCCTAGTTTTTTGAGTTGGCATTCCTAGTTTTTTTCCTAGTTTTGTACTTTACTCTGCTGGGAAGCCTGTGTGAGATGCGTTCTTTGATAATTTTTGCGCATGTAATGTTTTTTGTTGGAGCAAATGAACCTACCTTTATTTTTAATATATATCAATGGATATTATAAAAACGTGAATCATTTGAAAGTTATGACAATGCCATTTTCAGACAAATTAATCTTTAGGAAATATGATATCTCGTAAATTATATGCATATATTTGAACACAACTCCGTCTAGATAGCCCCTAATACCCACCCCTTAACTCTTTTATTTCTCGACATATTTTAATTAACTCTGCATCATTTGATAGCTAACGTAATGTAATATTTTTTGCACGTTTTACTGTTTAAAATCCGTACATCCAAACGACTATTACCAGCGTTCAAATTTAAGTGTATTCTTTCAACTTGCTCATTCTTTGTGCGTATATTTTTTTGTTGGAGCAAATGGACTCATATTTAATTTGAATATTTATGAATGGATATTCATAAATAATGTATCATTCGATAGATGAGACAATGTTCTTTTCAAAAATATTAAGTTTATCGAAATCGGATGACAAGTAAGTAAATAGCATGCATTTGGACCTGTTACTTTCAAAACATAGATAATGGTTAGGGACATAGATTAATCCCTGATAATGTCGGACAATGTACCACATGTATTGGTGGGCGGAGCATAGGTATTCTGGCGTAAGGTCAATTTCATGGTGTGTACACACTCTTAATCTAGATTACTGACTATTAATTAAGTGTTTATTTTAGAGTGTGTACACACCATGAAATTATGTATTAGTGATAGTTTAATAAAATAGGATTATGGTTTATGTACAGCCCTGCATGTGCTCTGGAGGTAGATAACAGTTAATATTGCAAGGATTGTACCCATGACGTCTGACTTGCATGCAAGAGGTTTAGCGTTCAGTCCTGCATCAGGCACTTAACTTTTCCTCATTTGCTGTTGTGTAGTGATTTTTCTACAAATTGGAAAAAGAAAGGGAGATAGAAAAAAGGGCAGGGAGTATCGGAGGCACCATGATTTAAATGAGTATTTCTGCATAGGGTCCTGGAAACAAAAGAGAATCGAAAGAAAAGGGGCAAAGGTTAGGAGGGGAAAGGAAAAGGGACAGGGCTCTGCTTCATGCTGTTCTGCCATTGAATAAAAACTATATTACCAAACTCAAACATCATGATATATATTATTTCTATTTATCTAGAATGGATAAAGACGGCACACTAGCGGTAGATTATGGTGAATGGAGGGATTTCTTGTTACTGTCGCCTAGCAACAATCTTAAAGATATATTACATTACTGGAGACATTCTACGGTATTTATATTTTATTTTACCTTTATGTTTATAAAACATTTACTGCTGAATGGTTGATGGTCGTTATCTATAAGTGGGTAATTGATTTTTTATGAGGGGAGGAGGGTCTATTGCAACTTCATTGCTGCAGTTTATAAATTAGAACAAGTATTGGGAACTTTTTTTCTGCATTTAAAGGGTCTTAAAATGCTTAGGTGTATTTTTATGCAGACATGTATGAAGCATATTTAAATTGTGAAAAATGAAGTGATGAGTATTTTTCTAAAACAACATGCTTAAAAAGCAGAAAACATACAGAAGAAAGACTTTTTAGAATTTGTGCAACTTTCATATAATCAGTTCAGAGCCAATAAATGCATTGAAACAGAATTTCAGGTTTTTAAATAACTGTCCTATCTATGTTTCTTTGTAATCTAATGATCTTTGCTTTTCTTCTTTCCATTAAAGTGCAAGACCCTATCTGGGGCATCAAAACATTAAGTCTTGCTAGTTGTATTAAGACGTTTTTAAATGTTTCATCCAAACTCACATTCTTACTATTTTAACTTTGCTATATGTTTGCATGTTGTTGTTTTTTTTCTTTTTCAAATTTTTAACTTAATCTTCATTTGTTACTGCTAAGCTTGCTCACATGCTCTGTTAATTTGTTACAAATTACTTGATATAAGGCACAAAATACATTTTTTTAAGGTTTTTTTATATACCCCCCCCCCCCCCCCCCCCTAAAAAAATAATTTTTGATGTTAATACAAATTTTAATTTTAATACAAGGGTTTTAGAAATTTATCCTACTAAGGTATGCAGTAGCAAAGATATGTCTTATCAAGCTTATGTTACAACCAATCAAAATAATTTTAACACGGTATTATTGTCCGTTTTTTCTCAACTGTCAAAGCTTGAATAATTACATGGTGACTGAATGCATTGTTTTTGTACTGGCAGCCTAATTGTTATGAAAAATATCTTGACTAAAACATATCATTCGGCATAAAGAGCTTTACTCGATCATAATACACACTTTCGGAAACTCATGGATGTATTACAACAATGATTTTGATAAACGCATTCACCGTGAAATTATTCATGTTTTGACAGTTGAGAAAAAATGAACAATACATTAGGACAAAACTTCTGGATTGTACCAACACCGCTGTGGTATGAAACTGGATGCAGATGTGCCAACTGGTGCACTTACATGATTAATAAATAAGTCCAGGGCTTTATTCATTATTTGGGGAAGTGACCTGGGGCCTTTCAGAACACTTTGGGAAATTTCAAAGATAGGGTGAACAAAAAATCCAGAGATAAACTCCAAATCTAGGGAAAACTGCATGATTTTAAAGAAATTTCAAGAGGGGAAGGCGCCTTTAAACATTCCCTGTTATATAAGGAAAAAAAAGGTCTGAAAGTCTCAATATTTCTGTTTGATGTAGAATACTGTACTGTTTTCAGCAATATAGTTTTCAACAACACAACTACAAGGCAGATGATATATTTGTTAGTTGGATTTTGGCGTGAGACCAAGTTGTTCCTTATCATGCACTTAATATTTGGATTTCATTTTTGTTTCTGCTAAATTTTCACTGTCTAATATATTTGTTAATGAATTAAAACTGATGTGAGTAGGCTGCTGATAAATGACTTTAAAGCCACTATATTTAAGACTAACACTGTCAACGGACTGCAACGAAAATAGACATTTAACTGATGCCACTATCATTAGGAGCAGAATTCCAGTGGTAGGACGCACGCTTAGGGATTGAGAGGTCCTGGTTTCGAACTCTACTGGGGGCACTGCTTATTTCTTTGAGCAAGAAATTTACCTGTGATTGCTTCACTCCACCTCAGGTGTAAATGGGTACCTGCTAGGGTGGTATTATTCGTTGTGCCAATGTGTTGGCTGCACTAGGCAGAGTAATAGACTCCCCAGGGAGATTGATAGATAGATACCAGTAGCCCAATTACCAGAAGTGATAGCTGTAAAGTTGGTGAACGTGCATAAGCAAGAGACTTAGACTATAGTATGGAATGCAATTACTTACTTTTTTACTATCATTTCAAGCACCTCTAATGAAAAAGAACTTTTTTAAGGAATGAAATTTTTACTTAAATAATTCTATGTTTTGGATTGCATATCAAAATGAAAGTAGATCAAATTCAAAAGGAGAATTTGATTGTTTTAAATACTTAAAACAATAGTTTTGATCAGAAGTCTTGTTAGCAATGTTGCCTGGCTGTTCTCAATTTTATTTTGTATAATTGATAGTTGTTCTAAATGGACTTGATTGTCTGGAACAAAAGATCTACTTCTACTTTGTTAGACTGAAGTAAAATATCTTAGTGTTTTTATATTTCTATATTTTTGCTGTCAGAAAGAAAGGAGATCTATGTCTAAGGCAATATATCACTAGTCGTCTCTATGTAAACAATGTCAGTCATTTTGTTTTCAGTTTTCACGTGTAGAACATTTGTTGAATATGCATTTTTTCTTTAGATTTTATATTTGCGATGTACAATTGTGCTTTTAAAATGATTTGCTTGTATGCTTGTTTGTTTGACTTAGGCTGTCTTACATAATTCAGTGTATCAGTTCAGTAGAAGTTGCCTCGTGTCATGTAGTAATTGTTCTTAGTGGACAAAAGTCACAGTTTGTTCGATATTTTAGCTTGTGTCTGAGCACAGTGTGCTCAAGTTGAGCTATTGTGTGGGACTGTCCGTCATTTCAGCATGTGTGCGTTCATCTGTCTGATGTCTTCAATTTCTTAAGAAACCATTAATCCCGGAGCTACCATATTTGGCTGACTTGGCTTGTTGCTTTTTTTGCATGGCATTGTTGTCGGTGATAATTATGTAATTATTTCAAAATTGAAAACTAAGACCTTCTAATATTTGTTGAAGGAATGTTGGTTTTTATGCTTTATTTGTTTATGGAATTTTTCCTTTATCTTTTTAAGATTGGACAAAACTGCATTGACAGTAAACAAAATAAATCCAGTATTCTTTTTCAATTATGGTTGGGTTGTCACTCCCTGATTCAAAATTCATTAATATCAAGAACTTATCTTTTTATAATAACACAACCCGCCCCCCCTAAAAAAATTTTGGGGGTATATAGGAGTTAGCTTGTCGTTTGGTCTGTAACTTTTTTTTTGTCCGCTCAATTTCTCTGCACCTATTTTACGGATTTGATTCAAACTTCACACATATACCATGTATTCGGCTGACGTGCCCATATCTCATTTTGGTTACAGCCCATTGATTAATATATGAGTTATGGCCCTTTGATGGAAAATCTTGTCCAGTCATTTTCTCAGCACCCAATTTCTTGACTAACACCTGTTGGAGGTATTTTATCACATTCAGTGATAGGTCTAGTTCTTACTAATGAAGCTTAAGATTTAATCAGACTTAGTTTATTATAAAAGCTTCTCCTAAAATCACTGTTATTGCACTTAATTTTTTTAACTGTTAGTTTTCATACCCAAGTCAGCTATTGCTTTTTTCCTTTAATATTTCTTTTGAATGACAGTGACTGATTTAGCCCTGTTATATTGTGAGTGATTTTGATGTGTATTTAATATTTTTATGATAATCCTTTTTAATCTTTCTTTGTCTATTTTACTTCAGTTAAATTCACTGTATGGAATATTATCCAACTTGAACTGTCATTTTTCCTGTCAAAATAACCATTTGGGTATTGTCAAAAAAGCATATTTTTAGTGGAATTTTACTGTAGTACAGTGTAATATGAAAAAAGTATATGAACACTTGCTCGACCAATTAAGAAAAATACAGACTTCAGTGATTTTTCTTGGTATTTTAGACATGGGGCAACAACATAGGAACATGATGTAAGAAATTTTCACAAGCCCAAATAAATTTTCTTTAATCCTAATCTTGTGGCTAGTTGGTTAAGGTGATGACGTTATTTAAGAAATAGCATATACAGTTGTTAATATTTTGTCGTTGAATAAAACATAGGCAGAAGTTTTGAAGGACCAAAATTAAATGTTAAATGCTTATGCACTAGTTATTAAATAACCTTATCAAAACAAGTGTCTATGTTTTAATCTCTGACAAACTATAGAAAAACTGTGTGTTATTTCGATTCTAACATTGAAAAATAAATAAGTTTCCGATCAAGTTTTTTAACTAAGGGGGTAAATTATAACAGCCACGTATATGTTTAATCATGTCTCATTTACCTAACTCATTGTTTATTACTATAGATTATTGATATTGGTGACAACACGATAGTACCCGATGACTTCACGGAGAATGAAATGCAGACAGGAATGTGGTGGCGCCATCTGGTGGCGGGCGGGGCAGCTGGAGCTGTTTCTCGTACATGTACAGCTCCCTTAGACAGATTGAAAATTCTGTTCCAGGTATGTAACTTTATTTCAAGTTGAGGGTTATATTATGATATAAGTATTGTGATCTACAATGAAAAATAATGTGCATTTCAATATTTTTTCTAGCCAACAGGGCTTGACATTTAATTTAAAATAGATTGTCCAGTTGAACAACCAGTTGTACATTTTACTTGCCTGAACTAAAAGTATATTGCAGTAACAAGTGGCCCAAACCTAATTATAAGTCGTCTGGGGCATATTGCGACCTTTCAGGACTTGAATTTAAGCTTGCACACTCGCAAAAAGCTAGTGGGTTTTGAAAATTGCAAGTAACTTTAATTTTAACTGGCTAATTTATGCATTTTGAAATTGCCGCAAAAATATTTCTGTCCAAACTATGAGGCTCAAATCAGCATTGAAATGGCCAGATTTTGTTAATTTCCAGCCCTGCCTTTAATCTGGAGCTTTGGCCAATCTCTGTTTTCAGACAAATAATTGAGTGTCATCAAATTGTGTATACATAAAGTAACTTCTACTTTCTTTTCCTGAGTGATTCCAGTTGACTCTTTCAGTTTTGATTGTAAGCTCTAAATCTTTCACACAGATTTTATAATGTGTTGTATGTATTGTTAGGTACATGGTGGTAAAATAGAGAAGAAGAATAAATTAACTATAATGGATGGATTTAGACATATGTTAAAAGAAGGTGGAGTTAAATCTTTGTGGCGAGGTAATGGAATCAATGTGATAAAAATAGCTCCAGAATCGGCCATTAAATTTATGGCTTATGAACAGGTAACTTTACTTGTATGGTTAGTTCATTTTGAGTTAGGCAATTTACATTAAGAAATTAAAGTTCAAGAACGGTTTAAAGTCTGCTTCCATGTACATATTCAATCGACTTTACATTTTGGTACATTAACCCCTGATCATTGAAAATCACCTTCAAGCAGGTGATCCCTTACAGTAACCATTTACAGCTGGGTGAAGTGGAACAACCCAAGGTAAATTTCTTGCTCAAGGATATTAGCAGTGCCCCTAGTGGGGTTTGAACCTGGGACATCTCAATCCCTAAGTGCTTATCCTACCACTCGACCACAACCATATTGAATCTGTATAAATATTGTTGATATTATTATTTTAACTATTAAAATTATAACATGATGTCATTGATCCTAGAAAATGACATCATTTTGACTTTATATTTTCAATACAATGAAAATTCAAGATTAATATTTTCCTGTATATTTTCATTGAATTACTCCACATTTCACTGTTGAGCTTGAAAGAACATGTTATTTGTATATTTTCAGTTTAAACAATTTTTTAAAAGAGAGAATCACGATTTAGGTGCTTTAGAAAGATTCTGTGCTGGTTCTGCTGCAGGAGCATTCTCACAGACTTGTATATATCCTATGGAGGTAAGTTTTGTAGCCGGCTGATTTAAATACTTTATATATATTTTGTCATACCCGCTGATTTAGATACTTGATATATATTTTGTCATACCCAGCTGATTTAAATACTTTATATATATTTTGTCATACCCGCTGATTTAGATACTTGATATATATTTTGTCATACCCAGCTGATTTAAATACTTTATATATATTTTGTCATACCCAGCTGATTTAGATACTTGATATTTGTTCTCACATACTTGTATATTATTCTATTGAGATAAATTATTGTATTCAACTGTTAGTGTTGCATTAACCCTGCTGATTTAATAAGGGACTTTAGTCAGTTATTTCCCCTTGTATACTCTTCAAAAAAGGTAGGTCTAATTAGTTGGATTTCTCGGATTTTACCCTTACTTTTCAATGTTAATTTGCCAAATTTAATCTTAAATTACTTTTTTGTATATCATTTAATTTGTTTGAAATTCAAGCTAATTATTTTTAAGTTAAAGAACTATCTAAATTCCATCACTTCTATTAATATCTTCATTTACAAGAAAGATATTAGATGAAATATTTTGTTACCCTTACATAGGAATTCAATGATAAAATCCGAGGATTCCAACTGTAAGGACCTACTTACCAATTGGATTGCTTCAGATTTTATCAGGGAAAGATAACTGACTAAAGTCCCTAATTACTCGAAATTTGTTTTATAATTAATCCCTGTACATAAATACTCTTTTCAGTACTTCCGTTCTTGCCTTTAATAGAAATAGATATGGTATAAATGTACCGCTCTCCCTCATGCTTATTTTACATGTAACAAGCTTACAGTACAGGTCATGTTAAGTTGACCTTTGCTATTGTAATATTCCATTCGGAACGCCTCGACCTTTCATGAATGAATAATCTCAGAAGGATTCGTGGGGGGTCTTCACTGAATTTTTGGGATTTTACTACCTACACAAAATAGTTCTTGTCGTATGCACACAGATCTTTGTCTAAACATATTTATTTGTTTTAAATTGAAACAAATATTGTTCATCGGTATCATTGAAATGTGTAATTTCAAATTTACGGACTAAAAAAAAAAAACTTCAGTCATCGCCTTAACGATCGTGTATTTGTTTACTTCAGCACCGGGTTTTCCAAAATGGCGTCTAAATGTGTCCGAGATTATTCGTAGTAGGGAATGACCGAGGAGTTCCTAATGGTAACATTCCTGATATAATCATTGTGATCATAGACTTGTTGAGTCGTCTATGTATGAGAGGATGTGTGTAGCAGAGGTATAATATGGCATTTGTACTTGATGCCTTCATGCTAGCCTTTATGGCGATGTGGTTGAGTGTCTGCTTACGACTCGAGAGGTCCTGGATTCAAATTTCAGTTTGGACCATGGAGTTTTTATTGGGTTTCATAGAATGTGACCCAAATTGTTAAAAATTGCCCAGTTATAGCCAGTGAATAACATACACTGTCAAATTAGCTTGCATAATAAAATTTTATACATTTTGATTTTCAGGTATTAAAAACCAGATTAGCAATACGAAAAACGGGTCAATATAAGGGTGTGGTAGATTGTGCCATTAAATTATTTAAGAATGAAGGACCTGGAACCTTCTTTAGGGGTTATGTACCAAATATTATAGGTATAATACCATATGCTGGTACTGACCTTTGTATATATGAGGTATGTTATGTTTTATATAATGCTGGGGTCCATAGCTTAGTTGATAGCACACCCAATCTAGTGTCTTTAAAGGGATACAGGATCAAATTCCATTTAAAATTTTGAACCCGTAGGTGGTTGGCTCTCTCCCAAAACATGAACAATACAGTACCCACCAAAAATTTGGAGACAAAAGAAATTTACAACAATTCTTGTATTTTGATGGTTATTTTTGTAGAATTTTTATTTTTGATATATTTAAGTATTTGTTTGGTAAATTGAAAACATTGCATGAATGCAACACATTTCATAAGATTCAGCATCTGACTTCGTGAATCCTCCAGAACCATGTTTGTTGTATTTTTTTTCCATAACATAGCTTTTATGCTATAATTGAAGTCTCAGTTATAATTATAATGATAACCAAAAAACTTTTGGAGCATTTAAAAAAAAAACGATTATCAAATTTTAGATAAAAGCTATTCAGTTGGCCTACAAAGTGAAAATGTCTCCAAACTTTTAGTGGGTACTGTATGTAATACATATAGTATATATAGTATCAAACTACTTGGGTAACAGTTAACAAAACGTACCCTCATTAGTATTATCTTGGCTAGATTGCAGTGTACCGGTAAAAGTTTGTTTACCACTTCTGCGCATGCCTAACTGAGCAGGTGCACTTCTGTTGCTATGGTAAAATAAAACAACAAAAGCAAATGGCTGCCATTTTTCTTGTTTAAAATATAACAAATGGGGTTTCGGGTGCAGTAGCCCCTGATATAACATGAAATAGGAACACGAAATTACCATTAATCAAACAAACAGCAATTGTCACGAAATTCCCAACTGATGATGATAATCCACATGATCTGTCAAATGACTGAATCCTGCATTTTCATTTGTTGTTAGTGTTAATGATATGCCACGCTTACTTACTAATAAACACTACAGTTTCGCGGATTTTTTACGTACCGGTAAACTGCAATTGTCCCATTATCTTATGTAGCATTATATTCTACTTACAGACATTAAAGACATTATATATGACAAAAAACAAAGATCAAGATCCCGGTGTATTAGTTCTATTAGCTTGTGGTACTACTAGTTCTACATGTGGTCAAATATTAAGTTATCCATTAGCTTTAGTTAGAACTAAACTACAGGCCGAACGTAAGTAGATATTTTGTCAATCTGATTAAAACCCGATCTAAAATTTTCTGCTCGCTTACTCGCTAATTTAGATCTGGCCTTTTCCAAAGAAAGTCACGTTCCGGTGACCTTTTCTCATCATAATATTCATGACAAATTTGTTATGATACGTAACTTGTTTACATCGTCTACGTCACACAATTTGAAATGAGCCGTCCAATCGCTGACTGTGAATTATACTGCTGTTAAATTAGCTTGCAAACCTTGGTCTAAAAATAGAAATTACGAAATCAAAATGTTATTAATAGTGTTTTCGTCCAGATGAAAGCTATGCTTTGATTGGTCGACACGAAGTTCATCTCGACGTGACCTTCCCTAGAGACAGTAGAGATCTTGTACGACAATGCTCTACAGGATATCTGTTTTCGTAGACTGATATTTTGTTTGTGTAACCAGATAACCCACAAACCCATGACCTTACAAGTTGTAAGCTGACCTTCTTTTGCGTCCCCATAAGCTAGCTTTAAGGCAAGGAGTACAAGTGCCATATTTTTTTTTTACACCATTGAATATGTAATATAGAGATAGACATTTAATCATATGAAGAAGCTTAAGTTTATATTATATCTCTGCTACATTTGTAGCTCGTTTATTCAGTCATGAATGAGTTTGTACTTTGAATGTATATTTTGAAAGGATTTTTAAAAGATCCTTTTTTTGTGTGTTGGCTTGGCAATTAAATGTTTGGTGTGGTCCAGAAAGTAGAGGGTTTATACTTATTTATATTAGTAGGAACAAATATTAGTAGGAACAATACAGTACATGTATTGTGCTAGGACATATTTTCAATTATTGAGTATGTCACAAACTAGGTAATGTGGATGATATATTGTGTTTATGTCAGAGAGTAACATACCATGTGTAACATGTCTTTACATTTTCTACTTTCAGCAAGTTCTAAAGGCAATACAATGAGCACAATGTTCAAAAGGATTTACAGAGAAGAGGGATTCAAAGGATTTTATCGTGGACTTGCCCCTAATTTCCTTAAAGTAGCCCCGGCTGTCAGCATAAGTTATGTTGTATATGAAAATGTTAGACAATACTTAGGAATTAAAATGTCTTAGATATTATATTGTAATTATTTTAGGATTTTGATATTTTTTCATATCATTATCATTTACCAAACAAATAATCCATGTTGGAATATATCAATATAAAGGTCACCGAGTGTGGTCGTGTTGTAAAAAATCTGTATGAAAGTCACTGAAAGATGTCTTATAGTGAAATATAAAGAACAACTGTAGTTAGTCAGCTTTTTCTATTTATTTGATGTTTCTCAATTTGGAGACTACGGAGATGTTTTTTAATATATAAGAAAGCATCACTGTATTTATGTTGCTGGACGATTAGATTCTATGTAGATTTTACATACATGATATACATACTTATAGCCTACAGATATGTCTGGACTAAGTAAAGATGATATCTTCACCCTGCCTGAAAACATGTTATTTTTATCGCACAAATCTGTTATTTTGTCCCAAAAAGATGTAATTTCGGCATGAAGATATTATTTTCAAGCTTGGAGTAATGTTGCCAATGGCTGGACTGCTTTCTTTAAGTAAAACAAGATTTATTTTATCTTTATGTTAATGTATTAACAATGTGACCTCTATATAAAGAACAATTATGGAATCTTCTTTACCGATCATATTTATGAGGTGTTTCTTGCCTATTATGTCAAGGGGAGTCATATTCAGCCAATAGGGTCTGTAAGGAATGGCTGGAATTAGACTTATGGTGGTGTTTTACCACAGTTGGTCATGATAAAGGGTCCCACTGTATTTTGTGAAAGGATATTGTTAACTTTATACATGTATAATATTACTAGAAGAAGTGATTAGCTTTTAATGTGCACTTGTTAAAGAAAGTTTATTTTTTATTTTTCGGGGTAAAAGGGATTTGATCGTATGAAGCATTAACTCTGTAGTAGTGAATGTTTTTAAACTCAGAAATGAGCAGGTGGCAGCAAATATGGGACATAGTTGGTTGGCAATACATACATTTCAATTTAACCATTTCTACGAACATGCTAAGGTGTTCTTGCAGGTGAAATGTTGGTGAGTAGAGCAGGAAAGAAAAAACAATGGGTTAGCATAATACTAAAAAAGTTTTAAAAAGTGCAGTTTCAGCTGAACTAGTTTTATAACTTGTAAATATAGAAGGACTTAAGACTAGTTCTGCACTTAGCCATTGATTTGAAATTAGCTGCTTTCTGCCATTCTGTTTTTTGGAACATTCACTAAATATAGTTTCCTATTGAAGACAAGAGCTACTTGTTTATACTGAGACAAGATTTTTTTAAAGACATAATAGGTTGACTTGTAGATAGTAGATCGGAATTATAGCGGTGTTTATCTATATTTAATAAACTGTGTAATTATTATTAAGATGTTTGAAACTATTTAAAGGTATATTTTAATATCATGTATAGTCAAAACTTTGTTAATGTACATTTTGTTTCTGTATCTGTCTTTGTTTATTCACTGTTCATAATCTGCACTATATAACCTTATTGTGTTGATGTGCCATTAAAAGTTAAACATATAAGGATTTGTCCATGACAATTTAAGACAAGTTTAGAAATTTTCCAAGTTTAGACATTTTGCTTGCAGGATGGCTTGGGAAAAGTTTTTTCTGTGGGAAGGAGTTCAATTTAAATTTAATGTTTGAAGTTTTTGCAGTTACTTTTTTATGTATAAAGCTCGGCACTGACAGCCATTTTAGACCTCCTAGCAGAAACTGCCGTATTTATGTTGTTTTTTTAAACTTATGCAAAATGGTCACTACATGTTAACCTGTGTTGTATATGCTAAAAGGTATTGTCATTGGAATTTCTTTTTGATCAAGGAAGCTTTTTCTCTTATAAGCATCAAAGAAAGAATAGATTCTCCTTTTTTATACCATAATTCAGTGACATTGTTTCTCAGTATTTCCCGGTCACATTTATATTCTTATTTTCATATCTGCAAGTTTTGTTTTATGTAACTACAGCATTTTATGTCAATGTTTTGTCTATTATTTTGTTGAAAGAAAAGAAAAACGAGAAGAATGGTCTTATTTAGATTATACCTCATTATTCATTGCTTTACCAGGAAGTGTGAGTTGGTTGACTCACCTCTGTGATGTGACCTGAGCAATGTGTTGCTATGGTGTTAAACTACATCATAAAAATATTAATTCTGTTCAAAAGTCTTTTTTGATAGTTGTAAGGTCTCAAACCTATATTGTTATTTGTAATATTTCTAAACATTTTTTGTGATAATATTCTAAATCCATTACTTCTCTCTTTGATTATCTTTATGTATTCATGTAAAGTTACAAAGAAAGTTGCTTAGTTAGTATGTCTTTTTATATAATGTACTCACACTTGGCCTGTTGAAGTGTATAAAGTTATAACTGAAAGATTTTGTTGCTTAAATTTCAAGATATATTGGGAACAGAATTGACATATTGAGTATAATGATTCTTCTATGTAATTATACCCCCGCTTCGAAGAAGAGGGGGGTATACTGTTTTACCCTTGTCCGTGCATGCGTGCGTGCGTCCGTTACAAAATTTCCATCGCAGTTTTCTCAGCAACTATAATATGCAGCAGCCTAATACTTTGCATATTGCTTCATCCCATAGTCCCATGTGGTGTAAAGCGATTTCATGCTCCTTGCTCATCTACTTCCTGTTTGTCGCGTATTTTTAGATTTCGTTAAATGAAAGTTACATTATGATAGTCATATTTCTCACTGCGGGGGTATCACTAGTGAGCATTAGCTCACAGATTTACTTGTTATATCTGAAATCAATTTGAATTGTATTGACAAAAGATATATCTTTATATGCTTTATGTTTAGATTAGCACTGATTTTAACTGGAAGCTTTATTCTATCTCTTTATTTAGCTTGCTTTTGTTTGTACAATGTATTTAGATGGTGAAGTAGTTTTTTTTGCTGACTTTAACTGTTCACTTTAGCTGCCTGGATAAAAATGTTCAGAACTGATCCTGAAGATCAGATATTTTTTTGGGGTTTGAGAAAGTGTAGTTTTCTTATGTTTGTCTGCCAAAACCATGAAAATCATAAATTTCTGAATATTGATCTGTAATCAATGTAACTGTTGGATGTTATTTTATGTCAAAAAGCCAACCTCCACAATTATTGTATAATGACCATGAAAATTCAGATTGGTTTGTTGGAATGCCAGTGATATTGTAACCATGGCAACTACATAAATTATTAAGATTTTTTTTGTATTGTTTTTGCACCATATATATATATTATGTTAAGGATCTTTCACACTTCTCATATTTAATTTATATCATAGTATAATATAGTGAAATATGATTTTTGTTGTAGTGTGACTGCTCCTTGAAATGTGAATATTGTAAATATGTAATGTATAAAGGCAATGTATACTGACTGTTTATAAATGTATATCTGTTAACTTGTTACCTATCATTGTTTCTATTATCCTCAGAGGTCCTATTTTCGTCCCTGCCTGAATTTTGTCCCCATTTTTATTTTGATTGAGATACCGCGAGATTTTAACGGGTGCACATGAGTTGCCGTAGGAAAAATGATACTATGTATAGTAATGCTCGAGTGATTTCAAGTGCAAATAAGCAGTTGCAATTATCTATTCCTCATGTTTTTACTTATTTTTTATATGGAAACATTTTTTGATGCAGGAAATTAGTGTTTTGATAATGACAATTTTAGTGCAAAAGGACTTACAACTACAAATGATGGTGTTTCAAGTCGGAAAAATCTATCCCGTATGTCACGGTATAGACAATTTTAGTGCATTTTTTGTGACTTTTATTGTATATTTCTTGGAATCTATAGGTCAGTTTGTCTTGAAATAATAAGAACATTTGTTTTCACACAATTACAGACACTGAATGGTATTTTAAAAATATAGAAAAATCTTTAACTCTTTAATCTTTAAGTCTGTGAACTAGTATCTTTAGTATTGGTGACATATAAAACTAGAATGGTTGAGTTTTCTGGTCTCCTGTGGATTTTTGTTTCTTTTCTAGGGATATCCTAGGGTTCATTTCGTTTGCATAAATTCACAATGCTGGGTCCAGATTGGCTTCATCACGCTTCAATTTTCACTTTAATTCTTGCTTAGTTGTAAAGGGAGATAATTTCACTAAACTTGAAACATACACAGTCTTGACTTAGTTATTTCCCTTTAACTTAGTGTAATGTGCAAGGCTCAATGATAAGGTTTGCTCAGAGTTAATATGATTTATTTTCTTAAGTTACTTTATTACTCTTGTTTGGTTTTTGGTTTGTTTGTCACATTGTGTTAAAAACCTTATTTTGTTAAAGTTTTTCTGTTAGTTTGTTTTTGTTGTATGAAAATTTTCCAATGTTATGTGCTTTTGTTTATGCTTGTGGATTGTCTTTTGTCCTGTTGTGGAAATGTTTTCTTTGTTGCTTTTTTTGTTTAGATTAAATTGCTTTATATTCTGTTCTTTTCTTGATCAGTTGGGTTAGTTTAATAGAATAAAACAATTGGGTTTATTGTTTCATCTGTTAAGTGTATGAAAAATATCAATAAATTAATTAGAACGAAGACTATTCACCTTCCAAATGTCGAAATGGGTTTTAGCCAAGTTTTTATTCAATTCATCATCTGATTTAAATAAAACATTCTATGATGAGATGCTATGAGAGGAAAATATGCAATATCTGTAACTCTTTCTTGCTGAATGTTGGATTATTGCCCTTTGTATACCTTTCCATGAACAATTGACAAAAAATATTGAGTTTTCTTCATGTTTCCATAGCAGTAAATCCAAGAGAACACATGTTGATCTAGTATTAACTTCTGTAATAACTTGATACTGTGATCTTAGCATGATAGTTCTCTCCATATACTTACATGTACATTATATGAATATTTGAAAAAATTAATTAATTTCTTTTGTCTCCAAACTTTTGGTGGGTACTATACATAATATGAATATTTAAGGGTGGTGTTGATTAATTTAGGCACATTGACTTATTTGAGCTGAGGTTCAAACTATAAGTGCAAACTTGTTATGAAAGGCAACATGGCTTTTTAAGACAATTTAGCTGATGCAATGTAATGTAGTTTATTGACAGCATGATTTATTTAAGTGTATGGTTGCATATTTCAGGTGTGTTGGCTTATTTTTGAAGCCATGGTGGCATATTTATGACAAGATGGCTTTATAAGTCTTGGCAGCTTTTATTACATGCTTTATTTGTATATAAAGGCAAGGCTTTGCTAACACGTATCTTGAGGCATTATTTTTCTTACATAGATGTACATGCTTTTGTCACTCACTATAACCATTTTTACACGACTTAATCATGTGTTTAGAATATTACTGTTATTATTCAATTATATTCAGCATTTAGTGGCACATACATTAACCCCGCTGATTTAAATACTCACTACAGTATTTCCGTACTCACAATTGATGAAATACCTGTGTTTATGTATGGGGGCAATCAAATAAATATTGAAAATTAAGGTCAGCAGGGTTTATATACGCCCCACTGACAGTTGAATAAAACTTACATATAAATTTTTCATAGAAAATCACTGTTAAATTGTATGCATTGTTCACTTTTATTCAACTGTCAGTGGTGCATACATTAACTCCCCTGATTTAAATATTCATTACAGTGTTTCTGTACTCATTATCTGTGTGCACCTTTTCACAAAACATCCTACGAAAAAAGTTATTGTAAGTCAATTTCATAAAGTTTGCAGTTCAAAGTAAGAAGGACGATAAGCATAACTATGATATGATATTCAAAAGGTACTCAACATTTTACATCATTCATTAATTTTTGCATTTGATAGGTTAAAAAATAACCGTCTTATTTATGTTTCATGCTTTTGACTTACAATGATTTTTATCGTAAGAATTTTTGTGAAAAGCACCACTGATCAATAAGAATTTAGTGAATATGGAAGTACTGTAGTAAGAATTTATGTACGGGGATTTTGTAACAAAATTTAGTATCTAAATCTGCAGGGTTAAAGTATGTGCCACTGACATTTAGAGTACAATTGAACACTAACTTGTCACTCATGTATTTTCTTTCAACATTTAGGTATTGTATTGTACATTCCAGGAACGAGTTAGTGTCAAGTCAGATAAACTACTTGTTTTAATTATTATATGCTTGTGATTCAAAGATAGATGATAAAATATAGGGGACTGATTAGATTTGTGGTGACCAGGGGTAATGTTGCTATAGGCTAGGTGCAGGATTTCCAATTAAGTTTTTGAAGGGGTTGCTTGTTCAAGCCTCTACTTGACTGGTTATGAAAATTTGTCGTTTGAAAACGGCCAGATCTAAATTAGCGAGTAGGCGATCGGGAATTTTAGATCAGGTTTTTAGTCAGATTGACAATGACCTCAACTCTTTCATTTTCTTATAATGATTTCAGTTATGTACATAAAAGAATGGTATAAAATGCATCAATATAAATACAAGCAGTATCATTTTTGATCCCAACTGGGCCATCATTTCAAAACCTTTGTATATTAGAATTTTTGGTCACTGTTTATGATTGTTCATACTCTATATTTTATCATGCAATAAAACATGGTTGATCTGATTTGATATTAAATTCATTCTTGATATTTGTTGATTATATAATAACTTTGAATCTTTATTATTTCTTTATTAAATGTATGCATCTATGTAAATTGTCTATGATATTTAGGTATAATTCAATTAAATTTTTTACTTCTTACTTAGTGTTTTCTCTTGTTTTGTACCCACCAGAAGCCAGTTTCCTAAGGAAAACACTACCTAGTGCTTTGTGCTCTGGTACTCGCTTTACACCAAAAGTAATGAGTATGTGATATTAAATCAGTGGTACCAGTGGGCTGAACACTAGCTAGCAATATGCTAAGGAATGTGACCACTGGTCCTAGTATTTTGTAATAGGTGACATGCCTGGTCAGCTGTGTTAGTAGTTCATTACTATCATGGATTTTCATTCTACTGTGGAGTTAAATAATCAGGGGTGTAACGGTTAACCAATATACCGGTATATTGTGGCAGCCCTAATGATCACTGGTCCTAGTCTTTTATAATAGGTGACATGCCTGGTCAGCTGTGTTAGTAGTTCATTACCATCATGGATTTTCATTCTACTGTGGAGTTAAATAATCAGGGGTGTAACGGTTAACCGATATACCGGTATATTGTGGCAGCCCTAATGATCACTGGTCCTAGTCTTTTACAATATGGGACATGCTTGGTGCATGCTGTGTTAGTAGTTCATTACCATCATGGATTTTCTTTCCACTTTGGAGTTAAATAATAAAATACTTTTTATTATTGGTTTTATTGTTTTTCATATACTTCTGCATTATTTTGTTTCATGTTTTTATGTCGTTGTTGTTTTAAGCTGTATGTATATTGTACATTTTCTGAGTGGACCATATTGAAAATTGGTTTTAGCCAAATATGTTATCCACTTTAAATGAAGTTGTATTATTATTATTATTATTATTATTATTGTTATTATTATTATTATTATTATTATTATTATTATTATTATTATTATTATTATTATTATTATTATTATTATTATTATTATTGTTATTGTTATTGTTATTGTTATTGTTATTGTTATTGTTATTATTATTATTATTATTGTTATTGTTATTATTATTATTATTGTTATTGTTATTGTTATTATTATTGTTATTATTATTATTGTTATTATTATTATTATTATTATTATTGTTATTATTATTATTATTATTATTATTATTATTATTATTATTATTGTTATTATTATTATTATTGTTATTATTATTATTATTATTGTTATTATTATTATTGTTATTATTATTATTACTTTCTATGGCCATACTACCATCTACCTCTGTAACAAGTTAAGCAATTGTCAGTCACTGATAAAGGTATGTGCAACAAACTGGTAAAATACTTTGGTTCAGAGATCTAGGCCTATGGTTCATAAACTTATACCTTAAACATTCTTATAATTAACAGTTAGAAATTACAAATAACATTAAGGAATCCGGTAATAAAACCTCATAATTAACAAAATACATTAAGTGCAAACGTTGATTTAAATAATAGGTGTGTAACGGTTTAACTGATATACCAGTTTATTTGCAATACAAATTCTGTCTGCTTCTTTAACTGGTTTGGTTTTCACTGAACCAGTTTTGTAGTTATTTACTTTGCTGCCTGATTTTATCAGAATCTGTAATTTAAATATTTGAATAAATGTTTAAATTTGTTGAAAACTTGAAGTAATCTTATTGTAATTTAACAGGTTAAACATTCCGTCAAATGAGACAATAATTCTGTTTGAAAGTACACGTATGTTTCCAAATATGTATTTTTCTAAATTAAAATATAACTTGTCTTCACAAAAAACAATATGTATTACAATACGTTTTTATTTGTTCGGGACTTCAGTCAAAAGACTTCAAACCAAAATTCCAAATGTAACTATATCCCAGTTTAAACCAGAATGCCGATAAAATTCCCAATTCTAGGGGTATGGGTCATATTCCCAATCTGGTGGAAAATAACATTGCTTAGAAATTTCCACTTTAAATATTCAGAATCTTGTCAAAATTATTGGTCATTAACCCAATTCCTGGTAATTTTCCCTTAGAAATTTCCACTTAAAATATGCAGAATCCTGTCAAAATTATTGGTCGTTAACCCAATTCCTGGTTATTTTCCCTTAGCAATTCCACTTTAGATATTCAGAATCTTGTCAAAATTATTGGTCATTAACCCAATTCCTGGTTATTTTTACAGTTAGTAAACTAGCATCATCGGAAGAGTTTAAGGTGCAGAAAGAAGATTTAATGAATAAATTTGCAATGATGGAAGCAGAACTAGCTAAAAAGGAAAAGGAACACAAGGAGGCTATCTATGCTCTAGAAAAGAAACAAGTTATTGATAAAGATGCGTAAGTGTACAAGTTGTATTCTGTTACCCGTTAAAACCCTTGGTTCAAACGTATATTCAATGTATTATACCTCTGCTACACATCTTTTCAATTTCAAATTTCTGTTGTTACTTCGAAAATTTCAGCATTAGTTGTTCTATTAGTATGTTTCTGTATATGGCCCAGTGGTAACAACATTGGAAGGGTAATTATTAGATAGCCAGCTCGGCTTTGATTTAAATCATATCCAAAACCTACCTCATTGTTACCTTAAGCAAGACATTTTATTCTGCTAGTTCAGTACTCAGGAACTAGGAAGCTGACTTGAGAGTGATTATTCTCCAGGGGCACATATTATCAAATGTCTTGGGACTGATTTTAGTCGTAAATTCTTCTATATTGTATTGTTAAATCATCATAAGATTTTTGATAATATGATGCCCAGACGTATTTGGCAACTCAAAATATTGGATTTTTCTTCCTGCACTGACAATGTTCAAACAACTTTTAATTCATTATTGCTGAATATCACTTGCTACAAAATTATTCATATAATTCTTTGTTCACATACTTTTGATTGTAATAGTACTAGTCAGTTAATACCACTGGTAAAAACCCAGAAATTGGAATTCAAAATATACATGTAGTTTATTTAACCCTTTACTGGTTGCGACATGTGTGAAAAGTAGCCATTTTTTCACCATTACGCGCAAGGGCTATTTCAAGATGCTCTAATTTCATTACTAGTTATCATACAGATATGCAACTTGGCCAAGTTATTACCTGGGTGAATGTCTTTCAGAAAAACCAAGTTGAGCCCCGATCCCCGTTACCATGGCAACGCTGGGGCGGAGCAAAAACGGCAAAAAATGCAATTTTCGCTCTTTTTCAACCCCACATTTGCGTTTCAAACGGTAATATTTTCCAAAATTGAGGTTTAAAGTGCCAAGTCTTTTCAGATACTGAAAACGTGTACACTTATCAGCATTTGGCGCCATTTTTCTGCACTCAATGACCCCGATTTTTTTTCTGGCGATGAGGGGCGCTGCGCCCCCTTCAAACCCCAGCAACAAAGGGGGCACATCCCCCCTTAGAAACCCCCCCCTGAGACATCTTTTTGGGAGGGAGGCGCGCGAAAAAAAGCTCATTTTTTGGGGACAACTATCATTAATTGAAATTCACTTATTCCAGTTAAAAGACACCATTTTCAAGGCTGTGGCAGCCATTTTGGAGGGGGGGTCTAGACACGTAAAAATGCGGGATTGAGCGGTTAAGGGTTAATAAACTCACATGTACAATGTCCCATAATATCTGATACCATTACAAAATGATGTAACTTTTTTGTTTGAAAACATATCTTCATGGTTAATACACCAAAATGTACAGGAGGGTTTAAAATTTTACCTAATTGAAAAGTATGGGAATGACGTCGACGTCGCATAACAGGAAATTAGGTCATTTGTAATAACAAGATTATTCAAAATGGCGTCGTCACAAGCACTTGTTGCAGAAGTTGTCAAACTATATTATTCAATTATATATGTATTGCCCGTAACAGTGATTCAGGAAATGGCAAAATGTTATCAAGACAAAGCATGACTGAACAAATTGCACATATGAAGAATTGTTACTCGATTTAACAAACAGGATCAGTAGTGGATAAGCGCCACACTAATCCGGGGCGACCAAAATCTGAAAATGAAAATGGTGACGTGGAAACAATCAACATCGCTCGGTATTTGGATCTCTTAAAGCGGAATTTCTTACCAGCTCTTCATCGGAAGGGGATATCTATACCTGACATGTGGTTCCAGCAAGATGGTGCAACTCCCCATACTGCAGTTATTGTCACAGACTGGCTCCACAAGATTTTTGGGGATCAAATCATCTCTTTCAGAAGAACTAATTAGTGGCCACTACATTCCCCAGATTTAAGTCTGTTTGACTTCTTTCTTTGAGGACATTTAAAAGAAAGAGAATATAAACCTTCTCCAAAGACCCTTGATGAACTCAAGACAAACATCAGACGTGAAATCAATCAAATTGATGTGGAAACGTGCTGATCAATCGTGAGAAATTTCAAGAAAAGACTGAACGTCGTAATTGCTCAAAACGGACGTCATGTCGTACATGTGCTATAATTTTGGAACCATGAAAAGACATGTGCGTGTCGTTTATATTTACAAATATTGGTGGTAATTAAAATTTTATTTTATATAGAAAACAACCATATATTTTATTAAATTGTGGTTAAACATACAGAAAAGTTATAGCTGTTTGTAATGGTACCAGATATTATGGGACACCCTGTATAAATTTATTTTAAAACTCTTTAGATTAAATAATTTAAAGAAATGGTCAATAAAGTGAATCAAGTAGCTTCAGAATTTAGAAAGGTATCCTCTAAACAGATGGTAGAGACAACAAAACGTACAATCCGAGATAACGTATTAATTAATGCTCAATTAGATAAAATGTCCGATAAAACGACTGAACTGATTGCTGAAAATGACGAACTACGTAAGAAGAACAAAGACAAAAGATTGAAATGCTTTAAGACAATGAGAAAGAAATATTTAAAAAGAACCATAGGAACCGGAAGGTATACTTGATCTTAGTGTCATAATTAAATATTGTGATATTTGAATTTAGGATTTTCCCGCAGATGCATTTTGGGTAATACCATGTAACATTTTACACGCACTGTTTAATCATCCATTTACAGAAAATGAGCATAATTTGTGTTGAAAAAGGTGTAAACCCAATCAAATAAAAAAAGTATTTTAGATGACTTGGATTTTCTGGATTTTCTGAAATTTATATGATATTGAATTATTTGATATTGCACCTTATTACACAATGAAAGCCAAACACACCCAGTGAAAGTTTCCTTTTTTATTGATCGATCAGTTTTGGTATTATTGTTGGCTTTTATCATTTATTAAATTGTGAAAATACTATTGAAATTTAATTTTGCTGAAGAGATATGATTTATCTTTAATTAAATCATATTTGTTACAGATAATCAAAATGTTAACAGAAAAATGTCGGAATCAAGAAGCAATGATTGAAGAATTTGAATTACGTGAACAAGAGTTCCAGGAAGTGATGTCAGAGACTGAGATGTTACGTTCACAAACAGAATCTATGAGGTAAATTAATCCTGTACATGATTGGAACTTTGTTTCCCTCAATAGACTATATGTAGAGATAAAATATTTGGGATTTTTCCTGTGGTACAAACAAACTCACCGCCACAATGAAAATATACGTATAAACAGCAATACGATTTATTCTGTGTTTCATGCTTTTCAGCAATAATGTGTAAAAAAACTTTGTTTGTGCCGCCTGTGTCCGGATGAAAAACCCATCAATTGGAGTTCAACTTCTGAATTCAGTCAATTGTTATTACTCAGGACCGCAATGTGACATTGTTACTATTTGTAGCAGAGGTATAATACGGCACTTGTACTCCCTTGCCTTCAAGCTAGCTTTTATGACGACATGGTAGAGTGTCTGCTTACAACTCGAGAGGTTGTGGGTTCATATTTCAGTTTGGACCATGAATTTTTATCGGGTTACGAATTTATCTCTGATGTCTGATGAGTTCAACTTGTGGCCTATGCATAGCAATCTCAACATATATGTTCCCTTAGCTCGTCCCAAAACCTTCCTCATTGAATTCTGTACCAAAAATATTTATTGTTGTGAACCGGTGGATCAGGAAATGGAGTTTTGCTTCACTTCAAGAATTTCTGTGGTTAGAATGTTTGTATTATGTATAGATTTAAAACAAATGCTTGACTAATTTGAATAAATATGGGTTAATAAAAAAGTTAAAGTGTGGTTTAAAGTCTGCTTCCATATAATTCTCAGCTGGCTTTACAATCTTGTGCTATAACTCCTGATCATTGAAATCACCTTCAGGCAGGCGATCACTCACAGTACCCATTTACACCTGGGTGGAGTGGAACAATTGTAGGTTAATTTCTTGCTCAAGGAAATCAGCAGTGCGCTTAGTGGGGATCGAACTTAGGACCACTCAATCCCTAAGTATGTCCTCTCACTGGACCACTACTCCTAATGTGAAATCTATAGCTTACACTATGTTATAAAAAGGATTTATAATTTATTTTCAGAGAGGAGATTGATCGTATAAATAAAGATAATGATAATTTAGAATTTGAATTAAGAACAGAGACAGATAAAGTATCACAAGAAGTGAAAAATAGAAAGAAATTAGAACGTGTTCTAGGTGATGCTGCCACTGCCTTGAAAGCTGCTCTTAGGGTATGTATAGTAAAGTTATATAAATGTTAAAGTGCGGTCTAAAGTCTGCTTCCATATATACTTAACAAAACTTCTCCATATTGTACGAAATTTTTATTTTTCATTTTATATGTCCGATCGATAATAAGAACGTGTACAGGACCATACTGTTGTCTGCTTGCATGATTTTCATGCTTTTTTATCGATGCAAAACTGGTTTTGTCGTGCATGTGTTGAAAATTTTCCTACTCTATGGAAATTGGTGTATGTAAAAGTTTCGTTAAGTATACATGTTCAACCAACTTTACAATTTTGTACAATAACTTCTTATCATTGAACACATGTTTTGCTTCAGCATGTACAAAATTTCTTCAGAAATTGAACTAATTTTCTGTTGGCCAACCTTAAATAACGATAAATGATCAACTATTTGTATTAATTCTCACAAACATGTATTTTTACAAATTTTCTCTATGGTGAGGTCATTTGGATGAATGACGAATAACTGTACAATGTATATACTTTTTAAAAATTATACAACTTAAGCTGTAAGTTATAGATGTATACCCTATTAAGTAAAGTGTTTATTTCTTTACAAAATTGTTAACCCCATTTTATTGTTTTCAAAAAACTGACCCAGATGAACCTGACCCCAGTGATATGAATGACGAAGAAAGAAGATATAACATGTTGGAATATTTACTTATATTATTAAATAGTGAGGCAGCTATAGGGGTCGGTCCACAACCTGGTGAAATGGGTAAACAATACAAAGTTAAACAAAAAAGTGCTGGAGAGATGCCTGGCAAACAAGGAATTAAAAGAGGGTGTGTATGATAGCTTTATAACAATCTCCGTAATCAGAGATCCGTTGTCGTACTGGATCTCTACTTATTCAATGCAAGGTCACGTCGAGATGAACTTTGTGTCGACCAATGAATGTTTAGCATTCATCTAGACGAAAACACTATAAATCACATTTTGATTTCGTAATTTCTATTTTTAGACCAAGGTTTGCATGCTAATTTAACAGCGGTATTATTCACAGTCTGCGATTGGACGGCTCATTTCAAATTGCATGACGTAGTCGATGTAAACAAGTTACGTATCAAAACAATTTCGTCATGAATATTATGATGAGAAAAGGTCACCTGAACGTGACCTTCGTTTGGAAAAGGCCAGATCTAAATTAGCGAGTATGCGAGCGGTAAAACTTAGATCGGGTTTTAATCAGATTGGCTTTATAACTGACATTAGAATTTTTTTCCAATATTTTGGGGAAAGGGGCCATATGTCTAACTTTTTATAGAGTATTTTGGGAATGTAACTGCAATTTCATTGTGAGGAGAAAAATCCAAGGTGAATTCAATATGGAAAAATCTGTATGATTTCAAAGAAATTTTATAAGGAAAAGGAGCCTGTAAAGGTCCCTTGTAAAAAAAGGTAAAAAAGGCAATGGTCATAGTTTGTTTTGCTTAATGGCAAATTCTTAGGGGCTGCCTTAGACCCCATTTAGAAAAAATTCTCTGTGCTTACAGTTAAAAAATGAACTGGAGACTTTCCTGTTTTTTTCATGAGGTTTTATTCAAGAAGATAATATATGCTTCTTCACTATCACTTGTGATTATATTCCTACACACAGCTAAGCTCTTGTTTATATGTTATTCTATGATAAATCGTAGACAACTGTAAGTTATTTTCTATATTTCAGTGAACTACCAGTGGTATCAGGTCCTGGTACGTTACCACATTATCAACTTGGTGATCTAGGTTTAATACCTCGACATAAACTACCCATACCTACAAGTTTAGATAAAATGAGAGTATTATCTGCCACAACTAGACTTGATGGACTTAGGAAAGTTTTTTTGTCGATCTGTCGGTGTTCAAACTGTTAGTGCTCCTAAGGTAATTGTTGTATTGTTTTACATTGTTTAACACTGTGTCAACACAATGTAGGTTATTTTACGGCGTCCAGTACACCTAAACTAAGCTTTTCTAACCCCCTGTCTATATATAGATAACCAGTGTTCACCTACCCTCTTTTAAGACCGCATCTTCTCCATATACCTTTTAACATTATTGTCAAATTTTCATGGAAGGGTATAACAGCCAGGTAGGGAGTCGAACTTTTACACCCTGAAGGAACCCAGTGCACAACCAACTGCGCTACAGACCCAGGTTGTTTATTTGTATTAGTCTAAAATTTTAACAGTCAGTAGTGCATACATTAATTTAGCCGATTTAAATACTAAATTATTGATAGTACAGAACTACTGCATTGAGTATTTAAATCAGTAGATTTAATGTGTGCTGTGTTATATTCAAACAAATTTTGATTATTTGACAATTACTTCATAGTTTATATCTTATCATTTTAGGCCATGTTCTATGCTGATCAGTTGTTAAGCCGGGCACCAATGACCACACAGGATGCAGTACTCCATGAACTTCAACCTCCTGAGAGATCCAGAGCATCACCTCTTCAATTAGGACCAATAACTCCTGCCAGAAAAATGGCGGGAAAAGTCATCTGAGTCATATAGAGAACTTTTATATATTGTTCAATTAACATTGTTAAATTATTTGATTCAAATACACTTAACCACTTAAAGTGTCTTTCAGAATGATTCTTTGGGAAGAATAAGTCAAGTGTTTTTTTTTATCTTTTCAACTTAATGAAATAAAATTGTAAAATACCGTTATTATTTCACTCCTATTTGTAATACACAAAAGTGTTATAGTTAATTTTTTCTTTGAATGGAACTGAAATGACATTACAAATTGTTTTTTCTTGTGAAATACTTAGATATTTTATCTGTCGGAGGTGTAGCTTTGTCCTGCTCATGAAAATAAGCCAAATTCAAAGGCTTATTAAAGAATCATTTACAATGTATAATATGATGTAGATTTTTCCTTGTAACATTCATCCAAAGGGAAGAAAGATCATATACATATATTTTGTAAAATACTCTATTACAAACCCTAAGAGTTTTGTACTAAATATACGATGTATATTTGTTGATGAAATTCATGTACTAAATTATGTTTTATACAATCGAACAGAATTTTGGTATAATAGACGGAAAGTGTTAGATAGATATGTGATTGAAATATATATTTTATTTAGATCATGTTACATGTGATGGTTTTGTGACCTTTAAAGTTACCCTGGTAAGTCAGCCAAAATTGTTAGAAAGATGTTGTATTGGTATTGTTTAATAATGAATGTTTCACTCATTTTATGTACACTTATTTCTTACATCCTTGGTCAGATGTGCTATTATTCGGTAAAAATATACGATAAAAATATATACCACTTTTAAAAATATGTTTTCTGAGCTCACTTGGTAAAATAAAAATCGATCTTATATCAAACTTCACAAATATACTCAATTGATTTCATACAGGTAAGGTTTTTAACACAGTAAAATGTATGAATTATACATTTATATTTTAAAAACATTTTTACATTTATATTTATTTAAAGACAATTTTTACAAGTGGTATTTTGTTACTTTTTTTATCATTTATTTTTAACAAAAAACAAATAATGGTTTACAAAAATACATTTTCACAAAAGAATATAAAACAAAAAATAACAACCACATTGTTTTTCAAATATATACATATACATAATGACTCACAATTTCATTCTCTCATTCACACTCGTACTCACACTACCACTCACACTTACTCACACACACAATTTCCTCTCACTCTCCCATTCACTACTTTCAAGCCCATTTGGTTCCACAAAATTCTAACATTCAATCTTTTATACCCTCAATTATAAAATTTGTAAAGTTGTTTACACAAGATAGTAAAAGTTTTGAAAAACAAAATGAGCCTAAGATCAGGTTTCAAAAAAAAACACATTACTTGTACAATTTCTAACCGTTGTTGAGATCGATACTAATCAAACAAGTTTGTAAAGTCTTTCCATTTTTCGTTATGCTGTTCACACTTATTTTTTAAGATTGACATTTCTGCTTCAATTTGTATTTGATGTTTTAAGAAGGTTTTAAAAGTATTTAGAGTAGGAAGAGTGTTTTTACATTTCATTTTAAAGATATAATATTTCATTAGGAGTATAATGTGATTAAATATGATGTATGTTTTATTACTCTTTATTTCACGACCGAGAAGTACATCTTTTTTAGTTATTGTTATGTTAATTGACTTACTTTTTAAAAAGTTTGTAAGTTCACACCACATTTCTTGGCTTTTTTGACATTCCCAGAATAAATGTTCTATGCTTTCAGTATTACACTGGCATAAATCGCAGATGCTAGATTGCTTAATTTTACATATGTGTAGAAATTTATTTGTTGGGATAATTCTCATTAGGCATTTATACTGAAAACAACGCAATGATACATCTAGGGTAGTTTGGAATGGAACTAGGAATATAGCTTGCCAGTTAATGATTACATTGTTACCAAAATATTGAATCCATTTGTTTTCTACATTATGATTAATTTCTGTATCTATTTGTAACATATAAAGATATTTGTTTAACTGTTTTTTCTTTTCTATCTCTTTTATTAAAGTATGATTTTCGAAATTGACATTTACGTTACAAGATTTGAGTTTTGTTTTGTAACTATCAGGTATACTTTTTATAAGACCATAAAATTTTAAGAAATCAGTTTTATCTATTTCGTACAGGTGTCTCATTTGCTCAAAAGAATAAAAAGTTTTTGTTAAAATCGAATATTTGTTCCAGGTATTTAATGCCTTTATTAAACCACTCTGGATAGAATAGTAGACCCCCCTTAAGTTTGATACTTGAATTATTCCATATAATTTCTTTTCTTATATAAGTATCTTTTTTATTTTTATAAATTTCATTTAATTCAATCCACGACGTTAAAATATCATATAGGAACGTATCATTTTGTATCATAGATTTAATATCTGTAATTTTAAAATTGCATTCAAACAATAGTTTGTCTCCAAACTTTTTAAGATTATTTTTGAAGAATAATTTCCACTTGCCTTTATTATTGTTGTCAAAATACCGTTTTATCCAACAAGCTTTTTGTGATTTTAGAAACAAAAGAATATCTGGTAGTTTTAGTCCACCATTTTTATATGACTGTTTGAGACGAGTACGTTTTATTTTATCTGGTTTTCCGTCCCACAAAAATTGAAAGATTGCTTTATTTATTTCATGTATAATATTACTTTTTGGGTTTGGTAAAACATTAAATGGATATATTAATTTTGGTAATGCAAATGTCTTGATAACGATAACTTTTCCCATTAGAGTTAATTTTCGGTGTTGCCATTGTTTTAGACATTGAAAGAATTCTTTTAATTTTGGTTCTAAGTTATTTTTTACATTTAATTCTTTGCTATTACTGAAGTTCATTCCCAATGTTTTTGCCTGCGTAGAAGTCCATATAAAAGGTTTGTCATTACAATATTTTACATTTGAGCCTGATAAAGTACCTACTCTAAGTATTGTGGATTTTGATGTGTTTAGGTTTAGGCCAGAGATTTTACTAAAATTCGTCTTTTGAACCATCATTAAAGAAAGTTGCGTCATCAGCGAAGTATGTTTGTTTAAACTCTTGGTTTTCAACTGTAATTCCTTTTATTTTTTTATTGTTTTCTATGAAGTTAGACAAAATTTCTAAGCATATAATGAACAAAGATGTCGACAGTGGACAGCCTTGTCGTACACCTTTTTTAATCGCAAATGAATCAGTCAAATGGCCGTTGTTAATTATTATACTGGATATATCAGTGTAGAATACTTTAACCCATTGTATAAGTTCAGAACCAAAATTGAGTCTTTTCAGACATTTAATCATGAAAACGTGATTTAAACTATCGAATGCTTTCTCAAAGTCAGCAAAAAAATAAAAGCCCTGACAAATTGTTTTCGTTTATGTATTCAATGATTTCAAATATTGTTCTTACATTTTCACCAATATATCTATTTTTCATTAAGCCAGTTTGATCATAGTTTATTATAGTTGGAAGAACTTTTTTTATTCTATTTGATATAGTTTTTGTGGCTATTTTGTAGTCAACATTCAATAAAGTGATAGGTCTCCAATTTGATAAATAATCAAGATTTTTTCCTTGTTTGGGAATTAAAGTTATAACGCCTTGTCTTTGAAGTTGGGTTAAGTTACCATTTTTAAAGGAGTAGTTTAAAGAATTTATTAGAAAGCCTTTTAAATGGTTCCAGAATATTTTATAAAATTCTACATTAAGACCATCTGATCCTGGACTTTTGTTATTCATCATTTCTTTTAAGGCTTTTGCACACTCAACTTCATTTATTTCGCCTTCGCATGATAATTTTTCTTCTTCATTGAGAGTCGTTATATTGACTTTAAGAAATTCATTATTTGTATATTCGTTTTCATCGTGATAATTACTTTCATGATATAATTTTTGTAGAATTCATATTCGGCTTCTAACACGTCATTTTTACCATAAACATATTTTTCATCTACTTTCAATTTGTAAATTGTTTTCTGTTCTGCTTTACGTTTTTCCAAAGAAGCAAAATATGATGAATTTTTTTCATTGTTTTCTATATGTATCGCTTTAGATCGTAATAGTTTACCATTTATTTTTTTATCAGTAATGTTATCTAATTCTTGTTTTTTTATTGTGATCATTTGCATAATCTCATCATCATCATTTTCATTTGATTCATTTAGTTCATTTTCTAACTTAGCAATTTCAATTTGCAATTTTAATTCATTCTGTTTCATCTCTTTGTTCTTATATGTAGTGTACTTTATTGTCTCGTTTCTTATAGTGCCTTTTATGAGTTCCCATAGTGTGTCAGGCGTACATTCTTTATTTATTTCAGCTACTTCGTTTATACTTTGTATTATTTTTGATTTGTATTCGTTATCAAGTAAAATTGAGTTGTTAATTTTAAAAAATCCTGGCCCTTTCTCCATTAATAGTTCATCAATAGTCACCGTGATCATTGAATGGTCTGTTTTATAGCCATGTAGAATTTTGCAAGTTTTTATGATATTGTTTAATGAGTTGGATATTAAGAAATAGTCAAGTCTACAATGTATTGAATGTTTTGCACTCGAGGAGTGCCAGGTAAACTGTATTTTGTCCGGATTTTTATCACGCCATACATCAGTAAGATCACAATTATCTATCATAGTTTTTATTTTGTTTCTACATTTTTTGTGGGTATCTAGATTCCCATTCTTTTTATCCAATTTAATATCAATAATTGTGTTAAAATCTCCACCTATAATAAAGTTTTTATCCATATTTTGAATGAGGTATTTTTCAAGAATGTTGAATACATAAATATCATCCTTATTTGGACCATAAATATTTATTAATGTCATGTTTTTATTTTGAATGGTTATGTCACATGCTATTAATCTTCCTTTTACGAGTTCTATTTTATTTTCTAATACTATGTGTTTATCTGGGTGACTAAGAATGCAAACGCCCTCACTATTAGACTTATCTTCACTGAAAAAACAATTTCCTTTCCATTCATCTTGCCAGTTTTCGACTTGGCTATTAGTTGAGTGAGTTTCTTGTAACATGTTAATTGACGCATTGTTGTTTTTTAACCATTCAAATATTTGTAACTTTTTTTGTTTTTGGCCTAAACCTCTCACATTCATCGAAGTTATTAATGTTTCCATTTTATATAAATATAAAAAGACAACAAAATCTCAACAACGGTTAGATTTGTGCTTGAAAATGATATTTTATACATGGATATAAGAAAAAATTTGAATGAATTTGCACACGTGTCCGTAAAAGAAAACAAAATATTGTATTAATTGTTTAAATTCATGACCTAATCAGTTGTTAGCTAATTTTGGTAGAAGACAATTGTTTTGTTTTTAATTGTATTTAAATAAAATACATAAAAACGTACTAATCTAATGAGTTATGTTTGCAAATTGCTAAGAACAATAATTTTGTGTTATTTCTATAGATACTTCAAAATTGATGCTACACTTTAAACTACATAACATCATGTTTAAGGATACATACAAAAAGGATATCATATCTCGTAGTACATAATATCATCCTATACAAAAACATAAGAAGGCTTAACCTAATCTTATATGATATAATGTTAAACCATACACACCAAACTATTATGTCACATGACATAATGCAATATGACGCACATCAAAACATTTTACCTCAAATTACATAATATTATGTTTTACAATGCAAAATAAAGATTCGTGCCTCATACTACATAGCCTTATATAACTCGATGCATACTAGTTATATGTACCTCATGCACTATTATCATGTTTTAATGTACACCAAATAGTTTTAACCTCATAACATAACATAACTTTATGCTGCACAATGCATACCAATTTTTTTATATACCTCATACCACTCAATATCATGTTATAATGTATATTAAAATTCAGATTTTATGTTACATAATATCCTGTAATACAAGTATACAAATCATTTATACCACATGTTACGTGTCGCACAATGCATACCAAAGATTTATATTTCATGATACATAATTTCATATTGTATAATGAGTACACGTGATTTTTCTTTTATGTTACATTATATCACACCATATTATGCATAACAAGAAAAACAAAACCTGCCCCATGCTACATAGCATCATGTTGCACAATGTATAACCTTATTTATACTTCATGCTTCATAATATATAATGCATGCAAAAGATTCATACTTCATGCCACACATGCTACATAACATCAAGTTTCCTAATGCATACCAAAGACTCATCCTTCATGCATCATTTTATCAAGTAATACAATGTATACCAAATATTTAAAACTTATTTGCTATAGAGCATTATGCTCCATCATGTATACCTAAGATTTATAAGATTTATAGTAAATGTTACATAGCATCCTACTATACAATGCATACCGAGGATAAAACAATTTATGTTACAATTTCATTTAATGAATGCCAAAGATTGACATTTCATATCATGTGATATCATTTTAGACAATGCATTACATAGATTTACAATTCATGCTACAAAATATCATGTTACCATATGCATACCGAGGATTTACAATTCATGTTACATAACATCATGCTACACAATAAATACATTATATCAACTAAACAATGCATACCCAAGATTTATAGTAAATATTACATAGCATCCTGCTATACAATGCATACCTAGGATAAAACAATTTATGTTACAATTTCATTTAATGCATGCCAAAGATTGACATTTCATATCATGTGATATCATTCCAGACAATGCATTACATAGATTTACAATTCAGGCTACAAAATATCATGTTACCATACCGAGGATTTACAATTCGTGTTACATAACATCATGCTACACAATGCATTCTTAAGATTTACATCTCATGTTACCTTACATTGCCACGCAATGCATACCAAATTTTTTCAGCTCATGTAACATAACATTCTGTAACCGAATGCATACCAAAAATTTGCAATTCATTTTACTTAACATCATGCTAAACAATGCATGTCGAAGATTTAAAATTCATGTACTATAATATCATGCTTTATGATGCATACCGAAGACTTTCACTTCATGTTGCATAATGTCTAGCTATGCTGGTATTTTGTTACTTAACCATGTTTTTTTTATAATTGTTAATGAATGAAAACCCCAATTGTGATATATTTTGTACACAGAAATTGTGTATTGTATCTTATTTGTTACAATATAAATAAAAAACCCAGATATATTGTGTTTTCTTTTATTTCTATCTGTAACACATAAGTTTGTCGATTACATATTAATCGAAATTGAATAAAGAAAATTATTTCAAGAAATTGGTTCATATGAAGGGTACAAGCAAGTACCATATCTTTTTGTTTCAAGAAATGTTCAACAGAGATTAAATTCCCTCAAAAACAATATGAGCATCTGGCTGAAGCAATATATTTTACATGGTAAAGAAACGAGTTCTGTCTATCAAGATTCCTCGTAAAAAGTACAATTCTGTATTACATCACCTATATAGATTCTCCCTAAATTTATGATAAACTCTTTACTTTTTTTCCATAGACACGACCAATGATGTTCTACATACGTGAATTTATTATTCTTTCTAACTTCTTTCCGTCGATGGAATTCGAGACAAGCCCGGTGTTGCAAATATGGAAGTTTGGTGATATCCTCCACATGACAGATGTCATTTAAAACAGCAAGAACATTTTCTTTTATGTTGTTCATGAGATATTGAGAGTTCGCTACATAGACGTTATCATTATCATCTTCCCTCCGATAACCTTTGAAAAAATTTGGAGAGTTACTGCTGAATTCGACTTTTATGTCGTATTCGTTGTCTTCATTTATTCCATTGTAATATTTGAATTTTTTAGTTATGTATGTTGGCCCCGTAGTTTTCACGGGCATTCCTACAGCTTTGGCCCCTAAAAGACCTTCTACCACTAATTTGAAAAAGGGATGTTTCGGTCGTGACATCATGAAACAGTTTATCAAAACGTAAGATGCGTTATATTTAAGAGCAGCATGTTCTCTCGGCTCGAGGCCAATAACGGCTGCGTATTTCATAGTCAGTCTATCTATTGGTTTATGAAACTCCATATCGAGGTCAGCATACACGCCCCCATATTCGTACAGCACAAGATAGCGCAGCATGTCCGCTTTTTCAACAGAATATCCAAACCCATCAAATGTTTCCAGGAGATGTGGAAATCGTTGCTCAAGGAGTTTGCGTCCAGATGAGTAAGTCCAAAACCTGTATTGCCATTTTGGGTGAAGGCGTTGAAAATATTCCAGAAATTCGACATATATAGTTGGTATATACTTTTCATGATAAATCTGATGTAGTATATGAGGTATCCTAGGTGTATCACCTTCAACTGTGGGAAAGTCAATCTCTTCTATGGGCTGATAAGGAAACATGTCTAGTTTCAGATAAAACTGTTCTATACCTCGTCTTTTACATGTGTTTGATGGTTGAAAGATTCCACATGATGATTCTGAAAAACCAAATGAGTATGAAAACAGATCAGGAACAGCAGCAGTAACACAGACCCTTACAATTTGCCAAAAAGCAAATATGGAGAAAACCTTTACAAACTTTTGTTATAAAAAGGACATCAAGAACAAACAGTTGGAAAATAATTGCAGCTGGATTTTCTTTCACATCTGAATTTAGAAAAATTGTTGATGTTCTCAGTTAGGCCACAACAAGTTGATCATGTGTTCTACGGATTTTTCTGGGGGAATGGGGCGAGCGAGCGAAAAAAAACTTAATTCAGTTGCTTTATATAGCGGTTTGACCAAATTTTTATGAGGGAGCGAGGAAATATTTCTTTTAAAAAGTCAAAATTAAGGTGCGAGCGAATCCATAGAACATAGAAGGGTACTCTTAGCAACACATGTATCTATTGCACTCCTTTTGAGAAAAAGGAAAGCAAATACTACTTTAGAAATGTATTCTTGAAAGCAAGTTAGGTAAAGTCAAAAAGTATTTCACCGGCACTTCAGGCATGTGTGGAACCTTACATAGATCTAAATTCATACCTAACAAGAGCTGTCAGAAGAGACAGCATGCTCAACTAAGTAAGTATTTGTCACATGATATGTGGTTGATGATAAGGAACATATATTTTTGAAATTGATATCTTATGGAATGAAGAAGTTAAAGTGATTTTTTTTAAATTTAGAGTTTACAGTAGCCAATTTTGAAAAAAAATATTTGGAGATATGAACCTTGTCACATGAGATGTGGTTGATAATAAGAAACATAAATTTAAAGTTTGAAGTTGATATCCAAAGAAATAAAACAGTTGAAGTAAAAAAAACAATTTAAAGAAAATTCTAAGTTCAAGGGGAGATAATTCTGGAAAAAATGTATTCAGAGTCATGAAGCTGGTCACATGAGATGTGGTTGATAATAACGAACATAAATTTAAAGTTTGAAGTTGATACCTTAAGAAATAAATAATTTATAGACTAAGTAAAAAATATTTACTGCACAAAAACTTTAATCAGAAATATGGACGCGGACGCTAGGGCGAGTAGGAGAGCTCTCCATTTACTTCGTAAAAACGAGCTAAAAACTACTCTCACTTAGTAAATCGTGTAAATATTTGAAAGCCACCTTATATGGTGTTTACAAGGCATGAAATCGTAAAAAAATTTTAAAATATATATGACAATTTTCATCAGAACAGAACAGAACATTAGTTTATTCAAGAAACGTGTACATAGTACATAGTTTTGATTATAAATATAATCTACATTGTCACGGGAATGGATCCCTAAATGAGGCAATAAACATTTACAAACATATATAAACAGTTATATCAATATTTGGTACAAATAGGAAAATATATAAGAATATATACATGTATATAAGGCATTAAACATTTACAAACATACATAATCAGTTGTACATGTATCACTTTTTGGAAAAAATAGGAACATATATTAAAAAAGAAATTCAACCTGGAGGATATGTATATGGTACAATCAACATTTACAAACATATATAAACAGTTATATCATTATTTGGAAAATATATAAGAATACATGCATGTAAATGTAGCCTGGAGGATATGTACATGGTACAATCAATCCATAATAATTTTACTATGATAAAAAGTCAGCAATTTTCTCTTCATAAAACAATCAACGTTTATGGGAATTAATTATTCTTAGTATCTAGCCCAAGTACATTATATGATGCATATAATACAAGCATCAATTTGAAAAAAAAATCGACATCACAATATGAAATGCAGAGACAGAAACTGTCGCAATAAAAACAACAACAAAAAACATGCACTTCAGGCCTGAACAATATTTAAAATTAATGGAATAAATTATACCTATGATCCAACATGATAATATTATTATTATCACTTCAAGGAAAATACCTCCACGCAACATTGTATCAAATATAGTGCGTACAAAAAAACAAAACGCGTTTTGGTAAACATTAAAATTGAGGCAATTCATTTCAGGGGTAGGCAGTATTGAAAATAAAATTTGTGTAATTCATTTTAACAAAATTAGCATGGTTGATAAACCACCACCACTTTAAATCATGCTTGTTATGGTAGAACGCTTTCCATTACACCAACAATTAAGACACTTGTAATACATATCACAATTGGGCATCCCTCGTCGAGGGTTAGTTCATTGTATTGTTATTATAAACAGTGTGGTTTTTTTTGTACGCACTATACAAGGTGTTGTCTATCAATAAGAAATAAACTAGCTACTATTTATACGAGGGATGATCCAGAAATAACCGGGCTACTGATGCAGCGTCAACAAATTTTACTACACATACATATAATATATATCACAAGAAAAGGGCATTTATTTATCAATAAGGAGCTTTAAAATTATATTTCTATCAATAGTATTACCAGCACAATGGACAAAAATACAACACAAGGCAAGCGCTTGTGGCGAAAGCCAAATTTTGTACGACGACGTCATCAACGTCATTAATTGCGACAAGCAGGTATAGTTTACACCCTAACGATAAACTGTTTTCCATCAGATATATTTAAATTTGGTCTATTTATGTTACCTCTAAGTAAATTAGTATATGAGACTACACACATTTCACATGTGTATTCCTTGTGTAACGTTGAACGTTGGAACCATGGATGCTTGTTACTTCAATTTCTTCGTAGTCTATTATCTAAATAACGTTGCTACTATGCAACGTTACGTTTTTGCGAAATTTGAACTTTTTTTATTTATTTTGTTAGCTCACGGCAATGCATAATCTAACCGTCTAATGTCATGCAATTTGAGCTGCGGCGACTCAGCGTTTCCATAGTTATTAACGATTAGTCTGGATCATAATGGATCATCCCTCGTATACAGCTACAATTTATATACAAGTTTTGAAAACATGTGTTACGGAGTATTTAAATTGTTAATCAATTAAAATACTGCTGTGCTAATTGGTTATTTGTCATCCATACTAAAATAAATTATCATGACTAATGGATGTTTTATAAACAAATATACATAGTCTTCTAACAGATGAACCTGCGGGTACATTACAAAATGTATTGTTCGTTTTTTTTCTCAACTGTTAAAACATAAATAATTTCACGGTGAATGCGCTTGGTAAAATCATTATCGTCGGCCCTGTGCCGACGATAAGTACAATTATCAAGATTTGAGCATTTTTGTGTCGACACCGGTTGCCTTAAGCCAATCAGAAGGATGCATTTGAGGTCATGTGATGAAAAAAATGACGTCGAGCAGTCAAAATAGGGGTGCGTGCATGGACTCGCCGTATATTATCCGGTTTCCAGATTGTATTACCAGAAAATATCATTATCAATATATGAACGCGTACCAGTTTCAAGGAAGTTGCAATATAAAAAAAACATGCATAACTAATTCTAACATGTTCATTTCGTGAAATAAGCATTTCTTGTAAAAAACAAACCTATCTTCCCTACTTCCGGGCGAGTTTACTTTCTCAAAAATAACCATGGGGACCGCCATTTAACATTAACATCAAAATCTTGATTTTCATAAATACATTAACGGAAGTCATTTGGTCATTCGTGAAAGACGTAGTTTAATCGAAAATCTATGTTATAATATTGATTACAGTTGTTTGTATCTTAGGAATCGATCGGATTTTCTCATTAAACCAAATCAGTGAAGTGGTTATATATTCGGACAGAAAATGCCTGTTTTTACTGAACAGGAATTTCGGATAAACTAAGTTAATACAGTTAAGACTAAAACACGAACGTCTTCTTTGACATTATACAGCTGGATCAGAGACATGGCTAAATACAAAATGTACCAAGCTTTAAATTTGTGATTTTTTACGCGCCGTGTTTCTGTAAACATTTTATTCATTTTGTTAAGCATATATAAATTATCTTTAAAAGGAGTTTCTCCAAGAAATTTATATTTTCTCTTCTAAACTGGGGTTTAAACTAAAACATGTACACTCGACGGCCTTCGCGGTCTATTTATAGAAAGTCACAGTCTAAACCACTGACGAAGACACTGGCACCATAAACAAAGAAGGATTATCAGACCATCACTGATAATGATCCTTTTATATTGTACATTTATATAGGTGCTTGTATTTAAATTATCAGACATAATTGGTTTAATTAGCGATTAATTAACAATTTTTAAAGAAGTTCAATGCCTCACTTATAGAGATCACAGACTTAAGCAGTACATTCGTGTTATTAATTGTTTGGGCTCTTTGATGCTTTGCGTCAATATTTTCTTGTAAATAAATATAATCTACGTTCGATTAGCCGTCGGACATGTTCTTGAATCGAATAATCTGGTTTGCTTATCAATAAATATAGTTTCTTGCCAAATGGACAGGTGAATTGTAAAGTCTACTATAAAAATGCGTTTGTACGTGCTCGGTCGGAACATGACGAAATTGTTAAACTCTGACACATGATATATTGCTTGAATGCTTTACTTAAAGAGATGTCATACATGGCTAACCGACGATTTCAAGCATTTTTGGAAATGCTAATACTTATCGTCATGATACATTCATGAGTTTCCAAAAGTGTGTACTATAATCGAGTAAATCTGCTTACGCCGAATGGTATGTTTTAGTCAAGATATATTTAATAATGATAAGGCCACCAGTACAAAAAAAATGCATTCAGTCATCGTGAAATTATTCAAGCTTTGACAGTTGAGAAAAAAAACGGACAAGACTTGTACTTCTGAACAAATTTTGATATGGCATTTCAGGGGCGGATCCAGGATTAGTCGCAGTAAAACTGATGTAAATTCAATTTAAGAAAAGTATAGCATGTATAAAAGTTTATAAAAGTATGCATTGACATATTTAAGAATTGTGAAAATGTATGAAATATTATTTATAGGTCTAGAGTGAGTGCAGTTTTTATATTGTTGAATAAAGGATTGTGTCATCGTAATGTCTAATGGTGTATGTTTACAAGAATACATTACTGTTTCACCGTAAAAGTGAAATTGTGCTGATTTATATCGATATTTAGAACCAAAATGATTTATTTTCGGTGTAATTCTACTTGGCCAAGAAAATCGACTTCCGAAATCTTTGATGCGGTGAAAATTTCAAGTTTCAAACCATTTGTTTTCATTTTCGGTTTTTAGGGCGCGGGAAATCCTACGAATGTAATCATTTTTTGTGGCCTAAACAATAAAAAACAAACAAAAAAGCAGAAAAAAACATCAATAATGTAATGAGCTACGCGCTTACATGAATTCACAACGGTCACCCATCCAACTACTAACCTTACAATTCGTAAACTTGTCCATCGCTATAAGTTCTCAAAGTAAACTCCAGCTGTGATAAACTCTCGCTAAAGTTGTATTATACAAGCGTGTGGCAGATACTAATGCGCAATAATACAAAACATCTACTCTCCATACACAGTAATAATAATGTTAGATTAATGTGAAAAAAAAAACTCATTGAATATCATAATTTTAAGTACATGTATTTGTTTAAATCTTTTTTTTCAACTCATCTACATTTGATAGTATACATATTTTTTCTGCTGTTTTTTATTTCTATTTTCTTGGTCGCATTGACTCATTGATTTCAATTGAGTTTAAGATGTTGTTCGTTCTTTTCAAATTTCGCACAGCGCTGACAAAAAAAATCCTTCCAAAAAATATGCAAAACTTGCCAGTCAATGGGTATTTACAGTGAAGTTTCAACCCAGGTCGGTAGGGCAGTTGGAAGCTAGCCTTGATTGACCATTCCGAGTGCGACCTTTTTATTTGAATAACAAAACATTTACACACAAATATAAGCATGTGCTCTTTTGTCAACACCTTGTTTGTCGGACAAAATGTAACTCTAAACCTTTGTTAAATATGCTAATAGATAAGGTCGTGAAAAGGCCCATTTCTAATTTAGTGTCCCGAAAAGGGGTACGGGTTCGAATCCAACCCGGGAAGGTTATACCCTTCCATAAAATTTTGACAGTTATGTCAATTTCCCTCCATTTATAAAGTATATGAAGTCGTTTCTAGCCTTGTGGAAGGGTAAGTGAGTCCTGGTTTTAGACAAGGGTCCATGTAAGCTAGGTTAGGTGCGCTGGACGCCGTAAAATAACCTAAAACATTGTGTTGACACGGCGTGAAACCCATTATTAATAACAGTGAATTTCCACTATTAAGATCATTACACATGATGGTCTGAATAGCGGACATGTGTTAATATAGGGACATTTTTCTTCTCCAGCTAAGCATTCCGAACTTAAAAATCGTTAAAATTGAACGTGATTCTGTGATAACCGATGTAGTATATATATAGCGTAACTTTACTGTCATTCAGTCATGTTGACCAATTTTCGAATAAAAACCCTGGGCTGGATTTCTATGAAATAAAATCTAGATAGCTACCTTAAGTGTCCGATATAGTTTAACTTAAAAGCTAATAAAGAGCAACTATGCGTTTACATTAATGTACGCGGTTGTAACAAAATAAATTGTGTGCAACCATGCACTGAATAAATTCTTAAAGTTTAAATTTTAAAATTAAAAATTCAATATTACATAAGCGATACACATGCATGCGTATAAAACTAGTTGATGCATACATGTATAGGTTAAATGAGTTTTTTTAATTCATTCTTGAACGTTTTAACGATACAGATTTTAACATATATTGAATCTAACATCATGATGAATTCATTGACTAACTCAGGTATAATTTTAACTAAGCAGTATTAAATACAAATAGTGTAAAACAAGAGTCACTAATACATGCTTTATTAACCCTTCCATGAAAATAGCCAATAATGCCAATATTCCTCCATAAATAAGGTATACAGAGACGTTTCTGGCCTTGTGGAAGGGTAGGTGAGTCCTGGTTATAGACAAAGGTTCAGAAAAGCTAGGTTAGGTGTGCTGAACACCGTAAAATAACCTAAAATGTGTGTGGACACGGTGTTAACCCAGTATAAATAAATAAAAAAACCTCCTTTGTTAATACAGTGCCCTCCAAAAGTCTTAGGACGAAATCCTGTACTTATCATAGGCGGACTGGATGTTTTTGAGTTAAAAGCAATATAATAGATAGTTTTAACTTAGATTCCAGGTGTTAGTGATTCCCATGCATGTTTGGATGCTTGACTTTACCTTTATAAGAAACCTTCAAAGACGCGAACTAATTAATCGGTGAAAAAAAACCGTGATGTAGTCAAAAGACTTATGCCAATTGGACTTAGTAAAGCAACCACAGTCTAACAACCAAAGTGTTTAGTTCCAAGGAATATTTTGTATGCTTGACTTAATATTCTTCAAAGACCAAACTTATTAACCACTGGAAGAACCGTGATGCTGTGAAAAGATTTGAGCCAGTCCTGTCTATAAACCAGAATAAGCGGATACTATAACACACACTTGGATGATAATCATATTTGCATAAAAAATATAACATGCTACTTCAAATCCCATTTTAAGAAGGTATATTATATATACACCAATTACTAAACACATGCGTGCAAACTTTTTTCAATTCAATGCAGATACATGATTTTTTTAAATTTTTATATTCAAAATAAATTAAATTATTCAAAAGCAAGATGTAGGTTATGAAATACAAGCTGACAGTCGTCGAGCATAAACTGCAAGTTCATTATAAGCAGGGATTTTATATAACAGGGATTTGTAACGATAAGTAAATGCAATTGATTTCATCAAATTTCACAGTCGTCGCTATTATTTCGGCCCATACGGAAAACAAGTATAACAAGTTAAAATCATGAAAGATATTCACATGAAATTTTGTATCAATACCATTAAATTGACATAAATGTTAGGAAAAATGTGTTTCTAGATGATTTGAGGAAGACTTACGCTCACAGACTGTTTCACAAAATAATGCATTTTCCCACAAATCTGCTTTTTTAGCTCCATTTTACATCATCTAAAGTCATATTTTCGGTCATAATTGCAACAATTTTTCAGAAACATTCACAAGTTGCATGGAAGACATGTACAAGATCATAAATCAAGTTTTTAAACTCTGGAATAGTTTGTATAGCCTGCTTCAGCCAGTTATAGACTGTGACGACCGTGAAAATTAAAAAAGCACTTCGTTACAAATCCCTGTTATATAGAATCCCTGTTATCAAAGATATCAAACCGTTGCAAATGAATATATTTATTCATTACATTTTTTTTCAAGTAAGTAATTTATTTCATATTATACGAAGAGCGCACTTTTTTTGAAACGAGTATTTTATTTCAAATTTGCTCCTAATATCACATTAGAATTGTATAGGTATAGATTTTATCAGTTTATCAGTAAATCACATTAATACATACAAATTGTCAAAAAATTCAACGCATTTTAACTTGGATGAATGTACAAAAACGCACATTTAGGACTTCCCATTGTTGTCGATCCTTCCAATAAATTATACAGTGAAGCCAAAACGTATACCCATCTATCATAAGTTTGCTACGTTTTGTACCCCACTTAAAATCTGTTACAGTATCAGTAAAGACAAGTTTTACAAGTTTTACAAGTTTATTCATATTAACACCGGAAGGTCTTAGACCCAAGCGGCAAATACAAGTACAAGTACATTACAATATTGCGTAAGAACAAGTTTAACATATCCGATCATCTTCGTATACAAACTCATAGGTATACAATGTACATCCAATTTTAAATATAGGCATACATATTAAATGAAATAATGAAATATCACATACATATCACATACACACACATATATATATATATATATGTATCAATACACACGCACGCACGCACGCACGCACGCACGCACGCACGCACGCACGCACGCACGCACGCACGCACGCACGCACGCACGCACGCACGCACGCACGCACGCACGCACGCACGCACGCACGCACGCACGCACGCACGCACGCACGCACGCACGCACGCACGCACGCACGCACGCACGCACGCACGCACGCACGCACGCACGCACGCACGCACGCACGCACGCACCCCCCCACACACACCCACCCACACCCACCCACCCACACCCACCCACCCAGCCACCCAGCCACCCAGCCACCCAGCCACCCAGCCAACCAGCCACCCAGCCATCCACCCACCCACCCACCCACTCACCCACCCACCCACACACACACACCCACACTCACAGACTTACACAGACACACACAGACACACCCACCCACCGTACGTACGTACATACATCGAGTAATGTTTTATTGAGAAACAATTGTTTGCTGCGAAGTATGAACATAAAAGAGTTTCTAAATTCGAAAGCTTTTTGTATATAAATACCAAGCTTAATAATTAAAGCTTTATTTTCAGTATTAATAAGTTTAATCAATTTAATCATGCTATGATCATTACGATAATATGTAGGGATATAAATATTTCTTAATTCGGAATATAATTCACATTACGTAAAGATATAGCACGTTCATTTGAATAGATTTAGCACTCTCATGGTATCAATTAATGTATAACGTCTTCTTTTGCGCATAGCGAACTTGCTAAAGAATCGAATTTTTAGAGGGCGAATCAAGGGCAATGTTCGATCTTGTGTCTCGGTTTTCAAACAACTCAACTTTGTTGGCATAAAGGCAGACTTATCAACTAGACTGAACATGTCATTAATTGAGTTTATATAATCTTTCAATATTATCATTAGTGCTTGAAGCTAGTGTTCATAGTTGTTTTTTGTAACGTTCTTTTCGTTTTTCTGATCTTCACGAGATTTCCTGTTCGTAGAGTGACAGCCTTTCTCTAATCATGAAAGGAGCTAGCATACGCTCGCTTCTTGTCTATTCGTTGCACGTCAAGTCAGTCATGAATTAGTGTATGTAGCTTTCTACTACCATTGTATCAATTAGGACAGTTGTCATTTTCTGCGGGCCATGTAAAAGGGCTAGTGAGTACAGGTCATAGACAAAGGTCATGGAAACTAGGTTAGGTAAGCCGGCCGTCGTTAAATGACCATGATGTGTGTTGATGACACATATTGAAAATATTGAGGTCTCCCTACACGTCTGAAACCAGTCGACCGATGTTTAATATCCATGACAACGGGTCATAATTATGGCCAGGAAGGGGTCATCGCCTGTTTGTATATTGCCAAAACGGGTGTGCAAACAGTCGGCAGATCATTAAGAACAGAAGTAAAGAAATTAACAATAAGACAAATAAACTTACTTCGCATTGTTTACTTGTTAAAAGCCAAAAATCGATGTGGTAACTCGCAAATACAATGTATAACGCATTATGACGTCAGCCCAAAAGAACACATCGTCGGTCGGCTGCCAAAACCTTGTATCTTAATTTTTCAAGGTTTTCAGGAGAAGCAAAAAACTATTTTATCAAAAAGTCGTATCTCAAAATTATCCAAACTTAAAATAATTGTTTTGTTTCAAAATGTCGTAACTCGCATTTGACAGACATAAAATTCATGTATTGCAACATTCATCAAAGATAACTGTTTCCCATGCTTGCAAACAATAAAAATGAAATAAATGCTTTATTTCTGCTTCTTAATTTAATTGCTAGTGTAGAATACTTGTCATCATTAGTGGAACAGAAATGACATAAACTATTTTCAATCGTTTTAGTCGAAATTTAAAATCACAAGATGTAAATCATGTAAGTTAAACAAACAAAATTAAAGTTAAATGAATAAAGTGGTTGAAATGAAACATATTTTACCTCTTAAAAGGAAGAATCCAACTGCATGATCATTTTTTATCAACAATGGGGTGTTTTAGGTGTGAGATACGATATTTTGGCAGTTGTTAAAAAACCCAATCGGAGTTACGATATTTCATCACATGACGATATTTCGGGTATTTATTGGCTTACAGGTACGACGTTTTGAGACAAGGTGGGAATCGCTTTGGCGTACTTCGTGCAGTCAAAAAGTCATTTTTGTCAAAAAGCATAGTTACGACCTTTTGGCAGCCGACCGACGACATACATTTAGCATAAAAAATCCTGAGCAGAGAGCATTAAAGATCAATGTTTCAAAACTCACCCTTGATATAATTAATAGTGTGTAACGGTTTAACCAATATACCAGTTTATTTTGCAATACGAATTCTGTCGGCGTTTTAACCGGTTAGCGGACCAGTCTTATTTTAGAGACCCTTTTTTCACAAATTAAACATTTGGGTCTTAATAATTGTCAAAAATCGCAAGATTTTGAAATAACAAAAGTGGTCTTAATAGCGGAACTTTACTGTACGTGTATGTTTCAAATATGTATTTTTCTAGATATAACTTGTCTTCTAAAAAACAATATAATGTATTACAATATGATTTTTACCATTTTGTTACACCCTTATAATTAATTTTGAACAAATTGTTTTTATTGATTTTAACCATATGTTGCATGCTAATTTAGATGAAATATATTAATTAAAATTAGGACTTCTACGGAGCCCCTAAAGTGACATTTTGTAATGATATTACATTTAAATGAAATACAGTACAACATCTCTAGAACAACACCCACTGGGAGGGGCTAAATTGTGTTGCTGTATAGAGGTTGTTGTTCTGCAGATGTTAAATTCATTTAAAATCATGCCTTAGAGAAATCAAAAGCTGTTGTGCAGACAGTTAGTTTTGTAGAGGGCCACTCTGCAGAGGTTATACTGTAGTTGTGAAAATAAAAAAAAAGTATTTTAAAATGTCGCTTGAGAGGCTTCGTATTTTTCCATGCCTCCTAGATACATTAACTATACATGTACTTTAATTAACCTGGTGCCATAATTTACGGACAAACAATTACTGAACACTCACAGCAGCTGCTGTCATGATATTAAAATACATTTTTGATGGTCAATAGCTAAAGGGGCCACTCTTGGGGTCATTCACCTACCCAAGGTTAAAAGTTTACCATTTACAGTTACATTAACAATTTTTTGATACATTATATATGACTTATGATATGATGGAAGCACATTTCATGTATTCATTACAATATTTATTACACGTAATTTAGGTACAGCATCTGATATTCCTTCAAAATCATGATCAATGAAATTATTTTCTAAAACATAATTTTAAAGCAACTTTAGTAGCATCAACTATAAATAGAACCATTTCAAAAAATGAAGCAAAACTAAATGGCATTTCAAAACATAAATATATTTCAAATTATCAATAAAACCTATTTAGAAAGCCAACAAAGTGAAAATATCTCCATGGGTACTGTAAGTGCATCTATTCTACTCTACCTTTAAGCAAGGACTTTATATTACATGTTGTATAGGGTCCTTGCTTTGAGCTGGCATAAAATAACGACGAACAAATCATCACTATTTTCACGTCATTTACTATGTGTCTATGACTAAGGATTTGATTCAGAAGAATTGTTGAAACTTTTCTATTACATCGATGATGTTGAACTCCAAACAATTTTAGTGATTATTTCCTTTTATTGAGAGACCCAATTCATTAAAGTTGCAATGAGTTAAATAAATGCAGTGAGGTTAAAAATGGAAAATTCAAAGTGCAGTTTAAAATCTGCTTCCATATACATGTATAGGTTTTGCAAACTTAACAAATTTGTACATAACCTCTGATCATTGAAATCCCCTTCAAGGTTCAAGGTTCAAAACCTGGGACCTCTCAATCTCTAAGAGCGCATCCTACCACCGAAGTTCTGTTTCTACAGTGTGGTGTTTTAGATGATGCTAATGAGAAGCACAAATCCTCATACTTATCAGTGTTTGGCTCTTCAAAATATCTTTACACTAGCTGATCTGTTTTTACTGCAGTTTACATACTGTTAGAGCTTTTTGTGGATTCCGACTAAAGGATTCAAGAAGCTGTAATGATGAACAAACTAACTATTCACCTAGTTTCTAAATAGGTACCTACTGGGATGGTATAATTCTGTTGCATCAATTTGTTGGCTGCACTAAGCAGAGATAAAAGACACCCAGGGAGATTGGTAGATAGATACACCAGTAGCCCAATGACCAGGGATAATAGCTGTTAAATTGGAAAATGTGCATATTAAGCATGAAAGTAAGACTATGAAATGCTATCACTATATCAAATTTGTTCCAAACTAAGTGTACAATTTGAGCCACCCGGCTAATTGGTAGCACCTAAGTTTACTAATCAAAGGGTTGTGGGTTATATTCCCGGTAGGGGCATACTTTCGTGGACCTTGGTCATGCAATTATTACTACAGCCATTATCCCTCCTACCGATGATTTTTAATTATGTAGGACAGTTGTCAGTCACTGACGACAGTATGCACTTAGTAGTTTGTTAACAGCTAAATCCAGAGATTTAGCATTTCAAGGAGGAGTGAGCAGGTTGACTTACTGCCGTCTTATGACCTATACAAATGTTGCTATGGCGTTAAACCAAACAAAGGGAAACAAACAAAACAATTTGTAAAGTACATGTAGAACCATCTGTTAAAAGACAATGTATATTTTGTTACAAAAGACCCATTACTCAGCATGATTTACTAGAATAGATGACAAATATCCAATTAGTATAGAGTATTTTAATTGATATACAACTTAAATACTCGGTAACACATGTTTCCAAAATATCCTAGGGACTGTGTATAAATAGTAGCTAGTTTAAATTTTATTCATAGACAACACCTAATGTTTGTTACAATGTTGCATGGAGGTATTTTCCTTGAAGTGAAAATAATTGTTTTATTATGTTGGATCATAGGTATGAAACATTGCATTAATTGTAATTGTTGTGCAGGCCTGAAGTGCATGCCATTTTTGTTTGTTTTTTTATTGCGACAGTTTCTGTCTCTGCATTTCATATTTTGATGTCGATTTTTTCTCAAATTGACACTTGTATTGAATGCGTCATTTTATGTACTTGGGCTAGATACTAAAAAGTGTACATTAATTTTCATAAACATTTTTTTGATGAGAAATTGGTGACGTTTTATCACAGTGAAATTATTATGGATGAAAATTGTCACATATTGATTATAAGACCTCTTAGACATTTTATTATGATTTCATGACTTGTAAACACCATATAAGATGGCTTTTAAACATTTACACGCTTTACTAAGTGAGAGTAAATTTTAGCTCGATTTTTCAACGAAAAAAATATCGACTAATAGTATGACAAAAATCGGGTGGGCGGACAGGCGTCATGTGTCGTTAACAATTGCGTTAAAGTTTTTCTTTACCTTATATTTCTGCTATTTATTGTCAGATCTTTGTAAAACTTCATACAACGATAACATACCATGTGATGAACAGAATTAGAAAGTAACCACAACTCTACCTGGCTTTATTATGGATTATTTCCCTTAGTAATTTTTGCGTTAAAGTTTTTAAATCCGGCTTTAATGGAGTTTCCACATTACATTTCTTATTAGGTATAAATTTAGATCTACGTAAGGTTCCACTTATGCCTGGAGTGTGAGTGTAATACTTTTTGATTTACCTAACTCGCTTTCAAGAACACATTCCTTAAGTAGTATTTGCTTACCTTTTCCTCAAATAGAGTGTAATAGAATGCATGTGTTGCAAAGAGTACCCTAACTGAGAACATCAACAAATTTTCTAAATCCAGATGTGAAAGAAAATTTTGTCCTGCTGCAATTATTTTCCAACTGTTTGTTCCAAAATGGAAATCCCGTAGTTCCTTGTTTTCTTTATTACATGTATTTGTTTGTGGCAAGGCTCGCATACTCGCAAAATGCAAGTGGAATTTGAAAATTGCAAGTAACTTTTATTTTAACTAACAATTGTTCGTGACTTAAAATCGCAGCAAAAATATTACAGTCTAAACTAATGAGGCTAAAATCAGCATTGAGACGACCATACAGATTGATATTATTAATTAAAGATTCACATATGTTCGATATTCTTTGTCTAACCCACAATAACGCCATTGTTCTATTTAATCGTATAGTTAAAAATTACTATGTTGTTTTTTATATTGCATATAATATATATGAATACATAGTTACTATGTTTGTTATTAAAATTTGGAGAGAAAAAAATACGAGTGTTTTTTTCGTTTTACGAGTTGAAGAAAAAATCAACTCGCAAAAAATTTGGAAGTCCAATTTTTTCTTAAATTCGAGCCCTGTTTCGTGGCATCCTTTTTATAACTAAAGTTGATAAACGTTTCCCCCTCTTTGCTGTTTGGCCTTGTGTTTTTTTACAGCTGCTGTTCCTGATCTGTTTTCATACTCATTTGGTCTTTCAGAATCATCATGTGCAACCTTTCAACCATCAAACACATGTAAAAGACGAGGTATAGAACAGTTTTATCTGAAACCAGACATGTTTCCTTATCAGCCCATAGAAGAGATTGACTTTCCCACAGTTGAAGGTGATACACCTAGGATACCTCATATACTACATCAGATTTATCATGAAAAGTATATACCAACTATATATGTCGAATTTCTGGAATATTTTCAACGCCTCCACCCAAAATGGCAATACAGGTTTTGGACTTACTCGTCTGGACGCAAACTCCTTAAGCAACGATTTCCACATCTCTTGGAAACATTTGATGGGTTTGGATATTCTGTTGAAAAAGCGGACATGCTGCGCTATCTTGTGCTGTACGAATATGGCGGCGTGTATGCTGACCTTGATATGGAGTTTCATAAGCCGATTGATAGACTGACGATGAAATACGCAGCCGTTATTGGCCTCGAGCCGAGGGAACATGCTGCTCTTAAATATAACGCATCTTATGTTTTGATGAACTGTTTCATGATGGCACGACCAAAGCATCCCTTTTTCAAATTAGTAGTAGAAGGTCTTTTAGGGGCCAAAGCTGTAGGTATGCCAGTGCATACTACAGGGCCAGCTTACATAACGAAACAATTCAAGTATTACAATGGAATAAATGAAGACAACGAATACGACGTAAAAGTCGAATTTAGCAGTAACTCTCCGAATTTTTTTAAAGGTTATCGGCGGGAAGATGATAATGATAACGTCTATGTAGCGAATTCTCAATATCTCATGAACAACATAAAAGAAAACGTTCTTGCTGTTTTAAATGACATCTGCTTTGTAGAGGATATCACCAAACTCCCATATTTGCAGCACAGGGCTTGTTTGGAATTCCATCGACGGAAAGAAGTTAGAAAGAATAATAAATTCACGTATGTAGAACATCATTGGTCGTGTCTATGGAAAAAAAGTAAAGAGTTTATCATAAATTTAGGGAGAATCTATATAGGTGATGTAATACAGAATTGTACTTTTTACGAGGAATCTTGATAGACAGAACTCGTTTCTTCACCATGTAAAATATATTGCTTCAGCCAGATGCTCATATTGTTTCTAAGGGAATTTAATCTCTGTTCAAACATTCATTGAAACAAAAATATGGTACTTGTTCGTACCTTTTATATGAACCAATTTCTTTAAATAATAATCTTTATTTAATTTTGATTAATATTTAATCGACAAACTTATATGTTACAGATAAAAATAAACACATTATATCTGTTTTTTATTTTATTTTGTAACAAAAAAGATACAATACATAATAGTACACATCTACTGTGTACAAAATATATCACAATTGGGGTTTCATTCATTAACAATCATAAAAAAACATATTTAAGTAACAAAATGCCACTTGTATAAATTGTCTTTAAATAAATATAAATGTAAAAATGTTTTTAAAATATAAATGTATATTTCATACATTTTACTGTGATATAAAAACCTTAATTGTATGAAATCAACAAATGATATTCTTCAAGGTTAGTGCAAGATCGATTTTTATTTCACCAAGTGAGCTCAGAAAACATATTTTTTAAAAGTTGTATATATTTTTATCGTATATTTTAACCGAATAATACCACATCTGACCAATAAGAAATAGAGGATATTCGTCAACTTTGGTGTAAGATCGATTTTTATTTCACTGAGTGAGCTCAGAAAACATATTTTCACAAGTGGCATAACCACGAGTGAAAATGTCACTTTCCGAGTTCACGAGTTGAAATAAAAATCATCTTACACAAAAGTTGACGAATATTCTGTTTCTTTCATGCATAGTTAGGCGTTTTATTTGATGTATTTTACACAAATTATAACTTGACGTCATTTCTACTTCAAGATGACGTCATTTATCCTCTAATATGACGTCATGAACGATGAAAATATAAGGTTATATTTTCACTGCGATGAAACTATAAAATTTATATTTTCATCGTTTATTTTCATCGAATAACGTGACGTTTCACCATAAAGCATGAAAGAAATAAGAGTACATAAGATTAGTGAAACATTAATCCAACAATACCTATACAACATCTTTTTAACAATTTTGGCTGACTTACCTTTAAAAGGTAACAAAACCATCACATGTTACATGATCTAAAAATCTGTATTTCAATCATATATTAATCTAAAAATTTCCATCCAGTTTTATCAAAATTCTGTCCAATTGTACAAGAAATAATTCTGTTCATGAACTCCATCAGCAAATCTACATCATATTATACATTGTAAATGCTTGTTTAATAGGTCCTTGAATTTGACTTATTTTCATGAGCAGGACAAAGCTACACCTCTGACAGTCATAAAATAGCTAAGTATTTCACAAGAAGAAATGCTTTGTAATGTAATTTCGGTCTCATTCAAAGAAAAATTAACTAAACCATATTTGTGTATTACAAATAGGAGTGAAATAATAATGGTATTTTACAAATTTATTTCATTAAGATGAAAATTTAAAAAAGAAACCACTTGACTAATTCTTCCTAAAGAATCATTCTGAAAGACACTTAAAGTGGTTAAGTGTATTTGAAGCAATAAATTCAACAATATAAAAAGTTTTCTATATGACTCAGATGACTTTTCCCGCCATTTTTCTAGTAGGAGTTATTGGTCCTAATTGAAGAGGTGATGCTCTGGATCTCTCAGGAGGTTGAAGGTCATGGAGTACTGCATCTTGTGTGGTCATTGGTGCCCGACTTAATAACTGATCAGCATAGAACATGGCCTAAAATGGTGAAAAATATTCCATGAACTAATTGTAAGTTTGATTGTATATAACTTAGCATACATTAACCCTGCTGATTTAAATACTCACTGCAGTATTTCTGTACTATCAATAATTTCCGAACTATCAATATTTTAGTATATTTAAATCAGCTGAATTAATGTAAGCACCACTGACTGTTAAAAAAATTACCAATACAATTAAACAATCTCAGTATGTAGTGCAATGGGTAGTGTGCTAGAGTTTTGAATTAAATTTCCAGCAGGGGGTACTGGTTTGAATCCCAACCAAGGCGGTAATACCCTTCCACCAAATATTTTACAATAGTGTCAATTTTCTTCCATAATTAAAGTATATGGAGAAGAAGCAACCTTGTTGAAGGGTAGGTCAGCACTGGTTATAGACGAAGGTTCAGAAAAGCTTGGTTTAGGTTTACAGTTTATTTTCAAGATATTAGGCCATTGGCCTATGAACCAACATACATAAATACATATTGATACATATACATATAATGAAAATAAATTACAAAATAATTTAATCTAGGTATTTAGGTGTGCTTGCCTCTGTAAAATGACCTGAATTGTGTTAACATGGCATTTAACCCAGTAAAAAATAATTACCTTAGGAGCACTAACTGTTTGAACACCGACAGATCGACACAAAACTTTCCTTAGTCCACCAAGTCTAGTTGTAGCAGATAATACTCTCATTTTATCTAAACTTGTAGGTATGGGTTGTTTAGGTCGAGGTATTAAACCTAGATCACCAAGTTGATAATGTGGTAACGTACCAGGACCTGATACCACTGGTAGTTCACTGAAATATAGAAAATAACTTACAGTTGTCTATTTTTTAATGTATAATAAAGTAATAAAGTATATACATGTAGTTAGGTATGTTCGATGATGTTCATTAATTGTTTCAAAGTTGTAGGGTATAAATAGTGAACTATGTGGTGTAGTAACCTTCTAGCCAAGAAATTTATGTCCAAATGGGGTCTACACAAGCCGCTCTGGGTTTGCCATTAAGGAAAGCGAAACAAACTTTGATCAAGTCTTATTCCCTAATATAACAGGGGTCATTTACAGGCCAAACCCCCCTTTTCACTTTCTTTAAAATCATAGTTTTCCTAAATTTGGATTTTATATACACTGCATGATTCTTGATTTTTCCCCTATCAATAAAATTGCAATAATTTTTTTTTCTAAAGTGGATAAAAAGTAAGGCCTCTTGCCCCTTTCCCCAAAATATTGAAAAATCCTGATCACAGTAACTACTATATCATACACACCCTCTTTTAATTCCTTGTTTGCCAGGCATCTCTCCAGCACTTTTTTGTCTAACTTTGTACTGTTTACCCATTTCACCAGGTTGTGGTCCGACACCTATAGCTGCTGCACTATTTAATAATATAAGTAAATATTCCAACATATTATCTCTACGTTCTTCATCATTCATATCACTAGGGTCAGGTTCATCTGGGTCAGTTTTCTGAAAATAAAAGAAACTAGGGTTAAATCAGGCACGTAGGAGCTGGGGCCGTGGCCCCAATATTCTGGCAAGCAGCGGCAATTGCACGGTGAGTTAATTTTTTCATGACACATATTGAAAATCTTGAGGTCTAATACAAAAATTTGTTCTTTAACATGGGGCACTGAAAGTGCTGGAATTCGAGTTTCAGATGCTTACATTCACAAAAAATTATGACCGTCGGAAGGGGACAACCCTCCCGTACCCACTCCAACTGCGGCCCCAATATTAAGATCCTTCCTACGTGCCTGTAAATAGGTGGTTCTAATAAATCATGTTTGACAGATCAAGTGCATATACATACATTTGACACATGGGTCAGTTAGCTCTAGGATTTCGAAGTATTAACACGTAGGTTTTCCATAAATATAATTCAGTTTGAGCGCCGTTTCAGGCTGCTCAAGATTGAGAGGTCCCAGTTTCAAACCCCACTTAGTGCACTGCTAATTTCCTTGACTTAGAAATTTACCTACAGTTGTTCCACTTCACCCAGGTGTATATGGGTACTGTGAGGGATCATCTGTCTGAAGGTTATTTAAATAATCAAGGTTTATCATACAAAATTGTTAAGTTGGCTGAACATGTAAATATGGAAGCAGACTTTAGACCAAACTTTAACATTTTTATAACTTTACAATACATACCCTAAGAGCAGCTTTCAAAGCAGTGGCAGCATCACCTAGAACACGTTCTAATTTCTTTCTATTTTTAACTTCTTGTGATACTTTATCTGTCTCTGTTCTTAATTCAAATTCTAAATTATCGTTATCTTTATTTATACGATCAATCTCCTCTCTGAAAATAAATTATGTATCACTTTTATACCAGGGTAACATAAGTATAGATTTTACATTAACAAATAGTTATTCAAACCAGTAAAGCATTTGTTTTAAATACATAATACAGATATTCTAACCACAGAAATTTTTGCAGCGTAGAAAAAATCCATTTCCTGATCCACCAGTTCTCAACAATAAGTTTTCTTGGTACAGAAAACAATGAGGAAGGTTTAAGGAAGAGCTATGAGAACATACATGTTGAGATTGCTATGTATAGGCCACAAGTTGAACTCATCAGACATTAGAGATAAATTGTAACAATGCTTAAACATGTCACAATGCGGTCCTGATTAATTACAATAAACCAATTCATCAAAATTCCAATTAATATGTTTTTCTATCCATGCACAGGAGGCACAAACAAAGTTTCATTATACATTATTGCTGAAAAGCATGAAACACAATGTAAATCGTATTGCTCTTTATACATATATTTTCATTGTGATGGTGAAAGGTAGCTTGTAATGCAAGAAAAACTCCTAATATTTGAATTCTACATAATAAAGTCTATTGAGGGAACTAAGTTCCAACCATGTACAGGATTAAATTACCTCATAGATTCTGTTTGTGAACGTAACATTTCAGTCTCTGACATCACTTCCTGGAACTCTTGTTCTCGTAGTTCAAATTCTTCAATCATAGCTTCTTGGTTCCGACATTTTTCTGTTAACATTTTGATTATCTGTAACAAATATGATTTAATCAAAGATGAACAATATCTCTAAAGCAAAATTAGATTTTAATAGTATTTTCACAATTTAATAAAAGATAAAAGACAAGAGTACCAAAACTGATCAGTCAAAAAATACAAGAAAAGTTTCACTGGTTGTGTTTGGCTTACATTGTGTAATATGGTGCGACATCTAACAATTTAATGTCTTACAGATTTCAGGAAAATCAAGTAAATCCAAACCCTCTAAAATACTTTTCTTATTTGATTGGGTTTATACCTGTTTCAACACAAGTTATGCTCAGTGCATGTCACATGATATTACCCAAAATGCATCTGCGGGAAAATCCTAAATTCAAATATCACAATATTTAATTATGGCACTAAGATCAAGTATACCTTCTGATTGCTATGGTTCTTTTTAAGTATTTCTTTCTCATTGTCTTCAAGCATTTCAATCTTTTGTCTTTGTTCTTTACTCTTCTTACGTAGTTCGTCATTCTCAGCAATCAGTTCAGTCGTTTTATCGGACATTTTATCTAATTGAGCATTAATTGATACGTTATCTCGGATTGTACGTTTTGTTGTCTCTGCCATCTGTTTATTGGAAACTTTTCTGAATTCTGAAGCTACTTGATTCACTTTATTGACCATCTCTTTCTTTAATCTGAAGAGTTTTAAAATAAAATACATTGTACATGTGAGTTTATTAAATAGACTACCGGTATATTGGAATTCCAATTTAAGGGTTTTTACCTGTGGTAATAACAGGCTAGTACCATTGGATTGAAAGTATGTGTACAAAGAAGAATATGAATAATTTTGTAGCAAGTGATACTCAACAATAATCTGTTAAAAGTTGTTTGAACATTGTCAGTGCAGGAGGAAAAATCCAATATTTTGAGTTGCCAAATACATATGGGCATCATATAATAAAAAATCTTACGATAATTTAACAATACAATATAGAAGAATTTACGATTAAAATCAGTCCTAAGATGTTTGATATGGGCCCCTGGAGAATAATCACTCTCAAGTCAGCTTCCTAGTTCCTAAGTACTGAACTAGCAGGATAAAATTTCTTGCTCAATGTAACAATGAGGGAGGTTTATGATATGATTTGAATTAAAGCCAAGCTGGCTATCCAATAATTACCAGTCCAACTTGGAAACCACTTGGCCACTTCCAGAAACGTACTAATAGAACAACTAATGCTGAAATTTTCAAAGTCACGACAAAAATTGAAAATTGAAAAGAAGTGTAGCAGAGGTATAATACAGCACTTGTTCTAGCTAGCTTTAATGTTGACATGGCAGAGTGTTCACTTAAAACTAAGGGGGGTCATGGGTTTGAATATAAGTTTGAACCAGGGATTTTAACGGGTAACAGATATACAACTTGTACACTTACGCATCTTTATCAATAACTTGTTTCTTTTCTAGAGCATAGATAGCCTCCTTGTGTTCCTGTTCCTTTTTAGCTAGTTCTGCTTCCATCATAGCAAATTTATTCATTAAATCTTCTTTCTGTACTTTAAACTCTTCTAATGATGCTAGTTTACCATCTGTAAAAATAATCAGGAATTAGGTTTAGGTACAATAATTTTGATAGGATTCTGAATATTTATAGTGGAAATTTCTAAGAGAATTCTTGTTCTGCTATTTTCTGTTTAGCTGCAGAAATTATACTCGTATGTATCAAACATAGAAAAATTAAATTAAATTAAGAAAAAGAATGAAATTTGCCAGACTACACAGTCTCAATTGATTAGGTGCATTTAGTGCTTTTCTGTGTGAATTTCATAAAACACATTTTCTCATGAATTTTGCCAAAATCTGCACATCCATATTTATGTGGTATTTTCTATCAGTCAATTTTTTTCATTTTCAATGCAAAAACGCTTAATGTCATCCACATCAACAAAAACAACACATTTAAGTTATTTGAATGTTAAAAAGTAAACATACTTAAAATCATATTTTCTGAAGTAAGTTGATCTTTCGTCTCCTGGAATTCATTTCTCAGTTTTTGTAGTTCAGCTTCATATTGTTCTTTCTCAGCATCCTTGGCTTGTTGTAGACCAATCAATCTATCATTTAAATCAGCGATGTCATCAGCTGGAAAAAACAAACAGATCATAATTCAGTGTTCAATTTAGAATGGTCAGGAGGGACCTGTGGGGCCAACGATTTTAAAATATGGGACCCCAGATAAATTTTGGGGCTATGCATAATAAAGTACTCTTCAGGGATCTCCCTATTCAGACTTTTAAGGAGAAGTTAGTCAAGACGCAAAACATTGAGAGGGGTACCCCACTTAAAGGGATATACAGGCAAATGACTGTGCCAAAAGTATAGAACCATGTTCAGTCTTTAAAACAGTATTAAGAACGTAAGAAATCACTTACTAATAACATTTGTCACTTATAACATTCAACTGAATTATACTAATGTTGTACAATAACAAGCTCTAGTATCTTCTCATTAGTAAATGCATATTTTAACACTAATCTAGTTTTAGCTAACCTTACCCACATGGGTCTAGTTAGGAAACACCTCAAATATAAAGAGAAAATATAGCAATATTTTGCCAAGTAATATGTCAGTTTGCCTGTTTCAATCACAATTACAAAAATATAATGCAAAACCAGGAAAATTGGAACTGAAAATTTTGCCTACTAATCCCTTGAAATGATTGTTTCTGTGTCTTTCAATAGGTAGTTTTTGTACAATTTGCACCCTTTCAACCCATTTGTCTAAGGTGAGGACACGTGCAAAAAATGAAGGAACTTTGAAACTGATACATTTATGAATTTTCATAATTTTTAATATACTGAATTTTATGATTTCAGCAGGTTTTTCAAAAGAAAAATGACAACCTGAAAAATCTGACTTAGGTACACATTCAATGCCATTGCTTACTTTTTTGTTCCACTTGTTTTTTCCAGAAAGCCACAATTTCCTTCTTGTCTGTGGCCATCTGTTCAAACTTATCTTGAAATTGTCCATTTGCCACTTCCAACTCATCACATTTTTTCTGGTATCTGAAAATTGAAAGTTATGAAAGTTTGAGGCGTGAATGCTTGCATGTATCAAATTACAAGGCAAAGAAAACAGAAAAATGTAAATAAGGCCATAACAATTTGATCATGTGTTCTATGGATTCGCTTGTACCTTAAATTTGATGGGTTTTTTACAAAAAAAAACTTTTTTTACTCGCTAGCTCATTAAAATTTGGTCAAACCTCTATAAGGCAACTGAATTAAGAGTTTTTTCTTCACTTGCTCGCCCCATCTGTAGAACACATGATCAACTTGTTGTGGCCTAAATGAGGTATATAAATCATTATCATAAATTTCAAAATCATGTAATATTTGTTAATGACTTGAATGAAAAACTCATGAACTAAAGTAAAAATGATAATCATATAAATGAATGTTACAAGAAGTTTCTATGTTAGTGTGTAAAAGAAAATAAACTCAAATGTCATTCATGTTTTTATAATGGCAATGGAACAATGCATGATAGACCGTTCATGCAACAATATTGATGTTCAAAATTTGTTTCCAAAATTCAATCAGGGAAACACAGGTATTATTTGTCATAACATATGAGTACTGCAATTTCAGATGGTGCAAAAATCAGACTTAAGTCTTGTTCGGTTATCAAAAATAACCAATGAAAGTTACCCAGACTGGTTGCATTTACGCTTCTTTCCTGACAAGACTTGAACTTTGTGAAATACAGATTTTCCTGTCTTTTTGATATCTAAATCTTACAACTAAGGTTGAGAATTTACACAACAGTATCACGGCACATACATATGTTGATGAAATTCAACAAGAAGCTATTCTCTCTTAAGGTCTAGGGCAGCATATCATCAAAAAAAATTTTGACACTCTTGCAATGAGATAAAGAAGGCTTTACAAGTAAAATTGATTGTAAGACCATTGATAATATGGGCCCAAGGAGCATGAATTATCTAAGTTACCTTAGATTTCAACCTAAATCATTTGCACAATTTACATAGAGCCTTAGTATCCCAGTGCATGGCGTCTTAAGCTTTTCGCAGACCATTCAAGCAATGTGGTTTTACAACACATATGAATAACTACCACTGGTGATTGAGTGACTGAAGCATATTTCACAGTGGTTCATGAAGTCTATCTTTGTTCTATTGACAACATTAAATGATTTATACAAACATAGTCATACACAAATATACCATCTTACCTTTCATTTAAACTGTAAAGTTATGCAAACAAATTATACAAGTCAAAACAATAATCATAATTGATAAAAGACCAGACGGTTGTCAATAATTTTGAATGCAATTACTCATTTTGCAATTACAACCTTTGCAGAGTAGGGTTCGAATTTAAGAAAAAAATCGACTTGCAAATTTTTGCGAGTTGATTTTATTTCAACTCACAAAAATGAAGAAATCGCTCAAATTGTGTTCCCCAAAATTTTAATGGCATACAAAGTAATTATCATTTCAACTCCAGAAAATTTGCGAGTTAAAATAAAATTTACTCGCAATTTTCAAAAACCGCTCGCATTTTGCAATTATGCGAGCTTAAATTCGAGCTCTGCAGAGCAACATTTGAAAAGTTTGCGCCACAGAGGTAGACTAATTTCATTGCACACAAAAACAGGCATGCAAAATGGAACATTATCAATTCCACAAGTTTTGAGAAATTTGACTCATTTTAAGTAGCTCCAAAATACAAGCAGTGACTTCACATAGTTCACATAGTTGTTGAGCTGGTTGTGTTAAACACATAAACATTTGGTTTGTTGGGCTCTTGATAATTGTTCCAGTGGCTGATAGACTCATTTACATATCAGTAACATGAGTTGACTTGCTAACATCTACTTTCAATATTGATATTTCACATTTAATAAATATTATACTTAGCAAAATGATAGCCCAAAACAATTTAAAAGGTATATGTATTTAGTATCAACAATGATGTTGTCAATATAAGGGGTTATCTTGACAATCTGTAAAATGTAACATCTGTACTATGGCTCCGCAATCAGGATATAGTCAGTAAAATGTATTCTAGAGTACATGTTTATCTGAAATGTCTAAGCTATGAAATGTACAGAATGCATTCACATTATGCGAAGGCTCTGCAGTCATTTTCAGTTGCACGAATAGTATTTTGAAGCCAAATCAAGGAAGCTGGCAGTTTCCAGGTGTTGCTTCAGCTCCGACAATGCAGTCTGCAGTATGTTACTGAGCATGAGAGTATAATCAGGACTCAGGTCCTTGCATGTTGCAGTTTTGCAAGTCGTAAGATCAGTGTGCCCGAGTATACTGATTGGATTGACATTACTTTTTTGCAATATTTCTTGTAAAGGAAAATCAAATATTCACCTCGCAAGTCTGTTTTCAAGATCCCTGATCTGAACCAAGAAATATTCCTTAGATAACTCATTGATATCAGGTCCCATTTTAGTTGGGGATCCTCTCGCGGATTTCTTCCCACTTTTCTTTTTCTTTCCACTCTTTTTCTTTTTGGGCGGCATCTTGAATTATTTAACTGAGTCTAGCGAGTTACACAGTCTATTGTCAATCAAATCGATGGCCTAATGACAAAGATATACGAGTTTTTTTTCTAGCTATTTAATTTACTCATATCAACAGCTCCGCCATATTGTAAACAATATTACCGGAAGTATACTATTCCATAGTAACAAGAGGATTGGTTATCGGATTTTACGGGTCCCACAACGGTGCAACGCTTGAGTGCATAAACCAGTCGAAAGTGGTCACATGACAGCGCGATGGCGGACCGCTCAAGAAAAACATGGAAGAAAATATTGTATGAAGATCAAGGTTTTCCGGATTATTATTGCGATGATTCATTTTTGGATGAACTTAGGAAGAATTGTAAGAGTTTTTCTTATGTTATTTTACTGCTGCTCTTTGTTCATTGGACGTAACTGAAGGTTGCTCATCGATTGATTATTCGTCCCCAGTCAATTCGTACCAGGACAAAGGTTCGTCAGCTTTCTGTCAGTCAGTGACTATGTTGACTCAAAGTCGTGTAACAAATCTGTGAAGAATTGAACCCCTTGAAATATCAGGATTAAAATTGTACGCGTATAAGTACGTTAATTCAACTGGACCGTGAAGTTAGCCCAAGTCAACATAAGTCATGGACAAATTTTTTTTCTTATGAGGTTAAAGAAAAGGTGCTGTAATTTTTTATCATTAATTAATGTATAAAATACACTACATCATGATTGAAAATCAGTGGTATGAGGAAGAATGACTGTAGAAATTGTTTCATGCTCAAGCTTCAAACATACAACCCTCAATCTGTATACTTGTGTGTCCTTAATATTACAAGGCAGGGGCTAGAGTTGCAGTAATCTAGCCTACCCTAGAAGAGTAGTTTAAAGTTACAGAACTTCTGTACCTCTAGACCCTAGGTCTAGAGTTACGGTACTGCAACTCTAGCCATTCCCTTATTACAAATTTGACTATTTTTTTCATCTTTCAGTATATACAAGACACTATAAATATTGGAATGTTGTCAAAGAGTCTGGAGTTGTTACCCAACAATTATGCAGGTAATTTTGTTTGTTTTTATTGTGCTTTATGTACACTTATAATTATGTGGTCACATGCTTACGATGGTTGGTAATACTGGTAATCATTGAATAGCCAGCTCCACATTGGTTCGAATCTCATTCAAAACTTACCCTGTTATTTCCTTGAGCAAGAAACATATCCTACTAGCTCCGGACTTGGGAACCAGCAAATAAGCTGGAGAGTTATTACTTAAATATCATGACTAAAATTTCTATATCCCACAAATAAATAAATAATTATCTGTGGAATAAACTTTGCCGTCCCACAATGCAACGAGTGGTATGCACAGGAATCAGAAGTGTTCTGAACATGCAAATTTAGTTCGAAAAAAAATGAGGGTATGTTGTCTCCCTTTTGTATGATTTTTAGAAGGACCAAAGGGAGGTTACTAGATACCAGAAGTGATCGATACAAAATTCAGTTTGGGCAGTATACAGAAACTAATCTGCCAAAACTCTCGGGATACCTTGAAGTGGAAAAGACATTTGTCTTTTTTCCATATTATTTTATGGGTGACAGGTACAATGTATAACTCAATAACTCGAGCCCTGATGTATGATGTATACTATCTGTTCTTTATTGCAGCGTTTGTATATTTGTGATGGTATTTATATTGATGGATGTAAAGTTACTGGCTGCTGAGACACTGGGTTATATATCTGTATGTCTAACTGTACTAGGTTATATAGTGAATTGTTGTTTACCATTGGAATCAGATAAAACTAGAACATGTAAGTACATGTATTTATACAGTGCCATCCATTATTACCTTTACACTTTTGTAACTGCATGATTTGTGTTTAAATTTTTACCAATTCTTGATAGATTAAAAACATATATTTAGATACATTACTTGTATTACAATTACAAGTATCATTACTCTTCTTTCAAATGTTACGATCTATTATAACTTTACAAATGCATAAATACATCTAAAATAAGATTTAATTGTGTTAATGAAAAACCAGCTTTTTAAAAGTAATTGTAATTTTGGATGGCACTGTATTCGTGAAGTTACAATTTATAAAAAAATGTTTGTCTTTTACAAAAATTAAACCTCCACTTTAGTCTTAACTGATCCATGGTAATTTTGTAAATATTTTGCAATTTTTGAAGAGTTAAAATACTCTGATTTAAGCTTCACAAGTCCTGAACAGTTTTCTCTCATGTATAGCTTAAAATACATTAAACAAAAAGACAGTTCTGAATATATTAAGAGTTATTGCCCTTGAACTGTCCAATTGTTGATACTCAGTGAAATTTCATTTCTTGATTAGCAGGTTGAAAAACTAACTTTACTCCTGATTAAGGAATCAAAAACATCTCACATCTCATAGTTTTGCACAAAATGTATGATAAATGCATCATTAGAAGGGAAAAAATGAATAACTTGTAAAGGTATTTATTTTAATCTGTGGTCAAATCAAACGGAAAATGTGGAAAACATTGGACTTGTTTTCAAAAGAGCACCCATTCATTTACATTTTCTATGATACAAATGGTTTTTATTAACCTACTCATATATATTTCAGATATGGATGATATAAAGACAGTATGTATATTTGCTGGATTTAGTTATTGTTTATCACCTGTATTAGTTTCTCTCACTGAAACCATAGCAACAGATACAATATATGCCATGACTACAGTAATGTTGATTGCTAACTTATGTTTCCATGACTATGGGGCAGATGCTGAAATGTAAGATTTTTATTTTTGACTTGATAATGATTCATGTGATAATTTTCTTGATTTTCTCCAACCCATATCATTCTATGACCTTATCAAATAAAGTCCTCCCAATATCTGAACATTTATCTGTAATTGATACGCATTTTCTTATTTTTACACTAGTTGTCTTTTTCATATCATACCTTCAAAATTATTAAAGATAAGTGTATAAAAAAATGTACATTTTTGGAAAGAATTAAATTTTAAATTCATTGATAACAATTTTATTATTGTGCTATTTTAATCAAAAAAATAATACAAGTTAAAGACATGCATGTTACAATTTTTAAGAAATAAAAATAGATCCAAAAGTGTATATTTTTATACCCTTATCTTTAATAATTTTGATGGTATAATATGAAAAGACAATTAGTGTAACAATAAGAAAATGCTTATTCAAAAAAAAAAAAATTATGTAACTTGCATGTTTTTAACTTGTATCTTTTTAATTGAAATAGCACAACAATGAAAGTTTGTCCAAAAATGTGTATTTTTATACATTTAACTTTAATAATTTTAATGGTATGACATGAGAAAGACAACTAGTTTTAAAAGACTTGAAATTACATATGGATGTGTATCCCGTTTTTAAAGGGTAAATAAGCATAGATGTGTAATCCGAATGAAATGGGCTAATGTGGTATTTCATCGATCTACTAACCAGTAAAAATCTGTATTATCCTTTTATCTAGTTGTTATCTAGACTCACTTGAGGTAGATGGTAATAATTTTGCAGTAATTTCAACTAGCAATAATTTTTTAGTTAAATTACAAAAGTTACTCGCAATTTTCTAAATCCACTCGCATTTTAATAATTGAGCATTCATACAATTGCCACACTTTGATAGGGAGTTTTTTTATAGTGTAAATAAAAAAGTATATAATATACTGCCTTGTAAATACTTCCCCTTTATAATAGTAAAGTTTTACTCAAACAAAAAAACAGCAACATTTCACTAGCATGCATGTAGCTCTTGCATTTGGAAGAAATGAAGTATAAATCTGTTTAAATTGTATAATTAGCAGTTTCTTGTTCAAGCCCTGATTATAATAATGTATAATATCTTCAGGGTATCTGGCGTGCTATCACTGAACTCAGGATTATTCGCATCTGTATGTTTAGCGTCCAGACTACATACAACACAACATTCATTTGTTACTGTGACATTTGCTGTACAAATATTTGCTCTATGGCCAGCTTTAAGAAGAAATATAAGGGTAAGTTTATGATTAATATTTCTTGTGATACTTTGTAATTTCAGCAACTCTATTAGTCATGTGACAACAGTGACAATTTGATCTGATATCAAAATTCACTACATCCTGTTATTTTTTGTTTTCTTCAATAAGTCAATTAACTTGGTGAATTACAAACAAAGATTATTAAAGTCTTTTGACCAAGGTTCTGACCAACGAAAAGTCATAAGGTCGTTCCATTTGCAACGGTCATTTAAGAAGTTGCTTAAGGGGTCAAAATTACTGATTCAGAAGAATGAAATTGCATAACTCTATTCATCTTGCATAGAGTCTCTGCAAACAAACCATTTGGATTGTAAATTGTGTCAGTAGGATAAAATAGTGTTCTTGTTGACAGAATGTCACTAGCACAAGGGATTAGTCGCCCAGACAGTATCCCCTGTAGAAGCCCTCTGGCTAGTTCAGTCTACTGATTGAGGGTTTAGGGTTTGATTCTTGGGCGGGGCATACTTTCGTTGAGCTTGGTCATGAAACTATTTCTACTGCCATTCTCCCTCCTACCAATGATTCTTAATTATGTAGAGCAGTTGTCAGTCACTGACTAAAGTATGTGCTTAGTAGTTGGTTAACAGCTTAATCCAGAAATTTAGCCTTTCCAGGAACAGTGAGTAGGTTGTATGACCTATACAATGTGTTGCTACAGCGTTAAACCCAACAAAAACAAGCAAATATCCCCTGTAGAAATTACATTAAATAATCATTCCTCAAACCATGTTTATTTTATTACAGCAAGCTATACCATCATCACATGTTACCATAACAACGACCTTCACCTTGATGACTGTAATATCATTGACCTTCATATCTATGACAGCAGCCATCTTGTTATTTACCATAATTGTGTTTATAACATTTGTGTGTCCATATTTGTTGATACAATTACAACAATTCAAAGAGTAAGTACATTTATCAAGTTAGAGAAACATTGTTTTCTTACTTACGAGGCACGCTAAGGGGCTGAGGGGTCTCAGGTTCAAACTCTATAAGGATCACTGCTAATTTCCTTGTGGAGCAGTGTTCCAGTGGTAGGATGTGCTGTTTGGGCTTGAGAAGTCCTGGGCTCCAACCCCACTAGACGCACTGTTAATTTCTTTGAGCAAGAAATTTACCTATACTTGTTCCACTCCATTCAGTTGTACTGTACATAAGTACTGTGAGGGGTCACCTACCTGAAGGAGATTTCATTGATCAGAGGTTATCCTACAAAATTTTAAAGTCAACTGGATTTTTATATTAAAGCAGATTTTAAACAGCACTTTAGCTTTTAACTTTAACTAGTGCTAGTCAAATTGATACGATAATTGATGGATTTACAGGAATAAGTTTCAAATCAGTTGTTAGATTGGCCAAGCTGTCTCAACTGCTTGTGGTTGTGAACTAGTTTTGACGTTAAACTGGTTATAATATCAAGATTAATGTTGGTTCTAACCATATAAAAAACCTCCCTTGTTGTTTCAATGAGCAAGAAACTTTATCCTACCAGCTCAGTACTCGGGTACTAAGAAGTGGTCTCAAAAGTGACTATTCTAAGTTGTAGGATCTTTTTTTCATAAATGAAGGAAATTAAATTGTATACAAATGTGACTTTTAGTAAGTATGTAGCATGTTTGTAACTCGAGAATTAAAAAACCCATGTAACTTAATTTAATTCTTAGCACATATTATTTTTAATTTTATGCAAATTCAGAGGCACACACATTAACCTTGCTGATTGAAATGATAACTATAGATACCCTTTATCATGTATGGGGACAAATGTGGAGTATTTCAGACAAATATGGAGTATTCAAATCAGCAGGGTTAATGTATGCCCCACAGGCAGCTGATTGAAATTTAACAATACTTGTTGTTTTATTTATAGAAATATACATGGACCTTGGGATGAAGCTGTTATCACAGATTTATGATGTTACTAGACTTCTTGTTGTGAAGAGCCATAGAGATCAAACCATCAGACTTAAAGATGGTAATTGTGGACTATAAGAGACAGTAAAGGTCAGCTACTCAGTTCTGTGTGTGGATGTCAGGAGCCAGTTACCTGAGGTTGTGCTTTGTAGCTTTTATAGTCAAAGTACTGATAGAACAGATGGACGGTGCTACTAAAATTATAAAAAGCTGATCATGACACTAGTACTTTAGCATGTTACTTTGCATACTTACAAGCAGTTTATGTCTATAGCTCACAGATTTTCTGGGTATTTGATTTAAATTAAACAAAAAAGTCAATAGTTGGAAGGTTTATAGCTCTCTAAATCTGTAATGAAGAAAAATGTTAATTTACTTGAAGAAAAAAGGATACCAATACTTAAATGAGACAGTCATTTTGATTGCAAGTTTAGCAAGACTTTTTGTGTTGATATACACATAGTTGGGTTATTGCTAAGATAGGATACAAGAGAATGTTAAGAGAGTATGATATGTTGGTTGTAAATGACTTCTAAATTGAAGTAGCTGTAACCAACTGTATGTGGTAACCCTTAGCTGTTATTACTATTGGAGACCATCTGGAAAATACTATCATTTTGTATTTAGTAACAAGTGTATTAAACACTGATACTGACATCTCAGCTTTAAATAAAGTGACAAATTAATTAAGAACTTGTTTTATTCTTACAAACAACTGACGGAACATTACAAAAATGTTCTTAAAAAGGATTGTCAAAATGGTCTACTGAATTGTTAAATTTATACATTATTATTTGGGCTGATTTAATTACTCCTAATTGTTCTATGATCCCCATACATAAATGTGGATATCTATTATTATAGATTGTAATTACAGCAGTACTGTATTGAGTATTTAATTCAGCAAGATTTATTTTGGGCCACTGACATTTGAGTTAAATTTAACAATAGACAGCTCTGTTCTTTGTGGACCTCAGCTTAAGGCACTAACGTATTCCTGAGGTATTGATGAAGACATTTGATATAAATGATTATAATAACAGCATTAACTAACAGAAAATTGAAAATTTAGGCATTGTCTGTTTATTGAAATTCATAACAAACAATTGTATTAGATGACAAAGTTGTTTATCTTCTCCATTATTTACCAGCAGCAGCCGGACAATGGCCGTGTTCATGAGAGTTACCGTGTACGTGTTCAGGTTGTTTAGTCTCGATAGATTGAAACAACTGAAAGAAATATATACGAGTACCATCCATAATTACCTTTACACTAAATTGTAAATGTGTGATTTGTTATATTTTTATCAATACTTAAGAAAATTTACTTTCATTGTTTCAAAACAGTGGAATATCAATTTTTATTTCACCAATAAATCCTGGTATTCCACTGGAAAGCATATAATAAAAGAAATATCTACTGTGCCATTCAAAAATCCACTGGAAATCCTGAATTTAGGATCAACTGATGCACATTTTTCACATTTACCCGTAATAAATTTAATTATTTCGGCGTAAGATCGATTTTTATTTCAAAAGTGGATCACAATATAATATATTTCAAGAACTATACGTGTTGTTGTTGTTTCATAGTCATTTTACCAATACTTAAGAAATTAAATATATATCTTTAGATACATGTATATGTTTAACAATTACAGTTGTATGAAGTATCATCACTCTACTTTCAAATGTTACAATCTGTTATAATTATCTTAATGGGTGATTTTTTCAAAAATAAAATTTAATTGTATTAAGGAAAAAAACAGTATTTTTGGAAGTGTAAAGGTAATTTTGGATAGTCATAAGAAATCAAGGGTTCTATGGCATCAGGCATGTGGTTTTGAAATCTCAGGTCAGAGGGTCCCTGAAGCCCCCAATGGGTCCTGGGCAACCCTAACTGAAAATATACTAAAAATATATATATACAGTCATAGCTGTCCAGGGTTTGATGGCTTCAGGTGTGAGGTTGTTGTCCCTCTATAGATTCCAACAATAACGGACCTTAGTCAGTTATTTCCCCTTGTATACTCTTCAAGTAGGTAGGTCCAATTAGTTGGATTACTTGGATTTTACCCTTACTTTCAATGTCAGTTTGTCAAAATTAATCTTAGATAACTTTTCGTAAATCATTTAATTTGTTTGAAATTCAAGCCAAGTATTTTAAGGGTAAAGAACTATCTAAATTTCACCATTTCTGTTAATATCTTCATTAACAATAAAGATATTAGATGAAATATTTTGTTACCCTTACAAAGGACTTCAATGATAAAATACGAGGATTCCAACTGTAAGGACCTACTTACCAATTGGATTGCTTCAGATTTTATTAGGGAAATAATACTGACTAAAGTCCCTAATTGTAAGAAATATCTATTGCGCCATTCAAAAGCCCTTGGACGAAATCCTGAATTTAGGATTAACCGATGTGCATTTATCACATTTACCCGTAATAAATAGAGGATATTTGTTTGTTATTTTATAATAAACAGAAAATTTGTTTATTTCAGTGTAAGATCTATTTATTTCACGAGTGAGTTAAGGATGCAATATTTTCACGAGTGGTGTAGCCATGGGTGAAAATATAATACAGTAAAGTTCCGCTATTAAGACCCGCAAAATCAATGGTCTTAATAGCGAAACAGTCTTATTATAGAGACCCTTTTGTTCACAAATAAAGCATTTGGGTCTTAATTTTAGTAAAAAACAGCATCATTAAAAAAACAACAAAAGTGGTCTTAACAGCGGAACTTTACTGTATCATTAGCTCACAAGTGAAATAAATACGATCTTACACCGAAATAAACAAATTTTCTGTTTATTATATGCTTCAAGCTGGCTTTTTTTTTAAGTTTAACTATGATATGTCATCAAAACCGTGCATCCAAACAGTGAAAAATACAAATTTATTTTCATTGTTTTAAAACAGTGGAATATCGATTTTTCTTTCCCCCATAAATCCCGGTATTCCACTGGCAAGCATATAATAAAAGAAACCAAGAGTCATCTGAGAAAATTTCAAAATCAAAAGTTGTGCATTCATAGCTTTGAAGGCTCCAATGGGGTCTTGTGCAAGATTTAAAAATCTCAGGTCAGTGGTTTGCTAAGACCCTAATGGGTCCAGGGCAATGCCAAGTGAAAAATACATTCAGTTACAGCTGTCGATGGTTTGATGTCTTTAGGTATAAGATTGAAACTGATACTGAAAGCAGGAGACCAGTGGGTAGCTAAGGCTCCCTTCCTGTTCAGGGCAATAACAATGGTCAGTTTATTTCAGTGTAAGATCAAATTTTATTTCCCGAGTGAAATAAATACATCTTACACTGAAATAAACAAACTTTCTGTTTATTATATGCTTCAAGCTGGCTTTTTTTAAAGTTTAAGTATGATATGTCATCAGAATGGCGCATCCAAACAGTGGAAAAAAAAACCAAATTTATTTTCATTGTTTCAAATCCCGGTATTCCACTGGAAAGCATGTAATAAGTGAATGTATGCCCTGAATAAGTAGTGTATTAACTTACATCAATCCAGTAAGTCACAAATTCTTGTTGTGATACCAGTTGATCACCTACAATTTAAGAATGTATACATGTATAGACTTATTTAATGATTTGATATAATTTAAGACTAATGTCATCTCCCTTGTTCATTTGATGCTATTTTCATTCCAATCTGATTAAAACCCGATCTACAATTTTACCGCTCGCATACTCGCTAATGTAGACCGTGGTCTACTGGATATGTGTTTACTCAGATTGTTTTCATTCCCAGAGGTTATCAAATCTATGACAAAATATGTTATCTGATGTCAAATCTAGGACACTTTTAGAATCAAAATAGTTTGTTTTGTTTGTTTGGTTGGGTTTAAAGTGGTAGCAACACATTGTATAGGTCATATAACGGCGGTCAGTCAACCTATTCACTCCTTCTAGAAAGGCTAAATCTCTGGATTTAGCTGTTAACCAACTACTAAGCGCATACTTTCGTCAGTGACTAACAACTGCTCTACATAATTAAAAATGATTGGTAGGAGGGAGAATGGCCGTAGAAATAATTTCATGACCAAGCTCTACGAAAGTATGCCCTGCCCGGGTAAAATTAAAATAGAAAATTGTTAGTGAATAATATAATGAACTGAATTTTATTAAATAAAAGTGTTCATGATTTATGTTTTAGTTAAACAATTATGCACATCGTATAAATATTTATTTATACTGGGTTTTACTCAGTGCCAACTGTTGGGTTACATAATATGTCTAGTGCACCTAACCTAGCTTTCCCTGGACCCTTGTCTATTACCAGTACTCACCTACCCTCACAAGGCAGGAAAATTCTCCATTTACCTTAATGGAGGAAAATTGACATAATTGACAAATTTACATGGAAGGGTATAACCTCACTGTATTATAAATAAAACTTGTTTTGATAATGATTGTGGTTATGATGATAATGATGAATTCATTGTAGATGATGATGATGAAGATAATGCTTTTGTGATGATAATAATAAAAATAGTGATGAGGATGATGGTGATGATGATTATAATAATAATAATGGTGATGATAATGTTTTGTGACGATAATAATAATAATAATGGTGATGATGATGATGATAATGATGATGATGATAATAATGGTGATGATGATTATAATAATAATGGTAATGATGATGATGATTATGATAATAATGGTGATGATGATTATAATAATAATGGTGATAATGATGATGATGATAATAATGGTGATGATGATTATAATAATAATGGTAATGATGATGATGATAATGATAATGGTGATGATGATAATACTGATGGTGATGATGATTATAATAATAATAGTGATGATTATATTTGTGATGATGATAATAATTATGATGATGATAATAATGATGATAATGGTAATCATAATAATGGTGATGATAATGTTGTTGTGATGGTGATGATGATAATCAAGGGCCACGTTCCCCCAGCTAAACAAATGTTACCAAAACTTGCCATCAACATCCATTTTTAAATGAAATGCTTCATAATCTTGTAGCTTTAGATGATGGTCAGAATTTACATCATAATCATCAAATAAATAATGGGATAATTGATACAAAGCTGGGTTAGCATCACATAACATGGTTGTATACTCTATACGACTTGTTGTACCATCACCTGTGAAAATAGAACCAAAAATATCATTAAAAATATATTTAGAGCTGTGCTGGCATTATTTTGTTTGAAGTTTAATTGTTTGCCAGCGAATGTGACTTCAAACTCGTATTAAATCTCAATTCCACAAGAGATAAGATCTGATGACATATCAAACTTTAAAAAGTCAGTTTGAAGCATATAAAAAACAGAAAATTTGCTTATTTTTAGTGTAAGATCTATTTATTTCACTCGTGGCTACGCCACTCGTGAAAATATTGCATCCTTAGCTCACTCGTGAAGTAAAATTCGATCTTACACCGAAATAAACAAATATCCTTTATTTATTATTATTTTTTATTATTATTGGAGTTAACGCCGTGTCAACACAATTTTAGGTCATTTTACGGCGTCCAGCGCATATAGGTCAAAACATGGCTCAGAATACAGCAGCAAAACATTTAGATATATGTACTGTGTCACTCTCTGTTCCGAGGTGGAAACCCATTAAATTCTTGATATTGTTATTTGTTTTTGGTGTCCATTTTGTATCAAAACTTTAAAATCCATAGAACATCTCCATCTTTGCAGTCAATGTATTTGGATGCAAGGTTCTTAGGAGCTTGATCTTTGACCCCAAAATCTGTTGGGGCCATCTTCTAACTTTGGCCTATCTTTCTACCAAGTATGATGACCATATTCCAAGTAGTTCTCCGATTATCAAACAGACAAGAAGTGGCGTACCGACTGACAACAAACACCATACAGTAATTCGACTCAATGTAAACTTGTGTATAAACGTAAACAGAAGCTAGGTTTTTATCTACATATAACTTACGTAATTATTATGACCTTGACCTTGTAAGCCCAAAAATCAAGAGGGAGTTTGCCCTTATTGCTCAGCACGTGGTGTTTAAATTGCCTACACCTGATACGCTTAATAGAAACTGAAAACATCAAGTGGAAATCTTTTTTAAACATTTGTGACCTTGACATTTGTCCACAGGAAGTTGCTCTTACCAAGAATGTTTATATAAGGTACAAGTAAGTACGTACCATTCTGGTCATATTTAGCGAAGACTGCATCAATTTCTCCCAATGTTAAAACTCCGTTTGCGTCAGTATCCTCTTGAAGAAACATTAATGTGGCAGTCGTGTCATATGGCTGTACTGCTGTCATGTTCACAGCTAATGTCCTGAAGACATCAGAACTCAAATCAGTAACAGTCTACGAAATAAGTGGGTGATCAGTTGCCCGGGACAACCACTTTTTAGTTCGGACAACCTACACTTTCTTTTGAGCAACCAAAATTCTGCAACTGATAAATAGTGCTAGCTCTCTAAAAATAATATGTTCGGACAACCACTATCAAATCCTTATTTCGTGGACTGCAGTAAGTATTTGGTACGTGTTCAACTGTTAGTGGTGCATACATTAACCCCGCTGATTTAAATACTCGATATTTGTTGGCTAATCCCCCTACATACTTACCATAAAACTTCTGTATCGATTTTTTTGTCAATTGTTCGGTTCCTATCTAAACTGCAATCAATCTAGTCTTGAGAATGGTAATGGATTAAATGAACAAGACTAACAAAGGCTTTAACTTTACAGGATTCTTGGAAACGCTTAATTTGCGTACTTTTGGATGAGTGATCCTCCACACAGCCACACCTGTGGCTTCATACCCATCCCCTCAACTGCATGAATAGTTTAATAAACTAAAATATTTTTTTTAAACATGGGTACACCATTTGTGCAGAATCGATGAACATATTTTAATATCTGTATTTATTTACGAAGGCTATTAAACAAATAAAATCAGCGGAGTTCCATGTATAAGTCACACAGTTGAATAAAATTTATCAATATTTCAAATGACAAAAACATCGTAAGTCAAAACTAAGAAACAATTAACATTATTTATAGAGAAATCAGTAGGAAACCTCGAATATTTAAGTCGTAAGTGAGTCTCGTTTATAAAAATAATACATAATGATGTAATAAATTAATAAAATTATGATAAATATTTGAATTACCTGCTGTACATGGAACAAAGTATAACAACGACTAGAGCATTCATCATGGCCTGAAAAAATGATAATGACAATTATAGTGCAAATTGACATACAACTACAAACAGATGTACAAATTAATGATGGTGTTTCATGTAGTAAGTATCTACCCCGTATGTAACGGTTTAGACAATTTTAGTGCATTTTGTGACTTATAATGTATATTTCTTGCAAAATATAGGTCAGTTTGTCTTGAAATAATAAGAATTCACTTTTAGATACAATTAAAGACACTGAACGTTGTTTTGAAATTATAGAAAAAATAAACAAAATATGTGAACTAGTAGATTATCTACCTTTAAAGCAATCTGAATTTATGGTGGCATATTTCTGCTCCCGGATTACTACATAACTAACACCTAATTGAAAGGGTTAACTAGTTACGGTAACTTGTTAATCAGATACATGTTTAACTAAGTTATTGTGTGATTATCTAGTTATCTTAACTAGATAAATACTTACCAGTAATTGACATTTTACATATACATTTGTATTTCCAAAGACTTCGTCTAATATCTGCTATGAGTAAAGTGTGACTGTATCAATACAATGGAGCAAAACATTGCTATTTATAGACAAGTTATAGCAGGTTAACTAGTAACGTTAACAAAATAATCACTAAATTAACGCGTTATTTAAGAGGTTAACTAGTTACGGCAACTACTGAGTTAACCACTTAACATTAAGCTGATGAAAAATTACAAAATTGGTCGTTTTAGGCAAAAACTTGAAATTATTCATGCTATGATCTTTTATTTGTTGAAAAAAAATATGTATATTTACTTGAGATACGAAAGTTAATACAGATTTTCATTGTAGTATTTACTGGTTATACCTATCGTCAAGGTTGTGATTGGACTCCCAACCTGACACGGCTCACCGAATAAAATCGGTCTCTAATTCAAGTATCATAGCTATCAATGGAAATGTTATATTTCATGTACTACATGTAGTATAAGTTGAAACTAAGGGTATGCGAGGTGGTTTTTTTCAAAAGCAAAAACATAACTCAGAGTATTTTAACAAAATTGTGCCATGAATGGAACTAACTTACCTCAGTAGTGTCAAGTCAGAAATGTGTACAAATGTATTATAAGACCCTACTTTATATCTTATTAAATAAGCACAATGGCTACGTATTAGGGCACAAATCGTGACCTATTAAAGATTATTACGAAAGCGATAAGAAAAAGATGTTCATGACTGGCAGTATCACATTTTGCGATTTCATTATTATTTTTATTTGAGGGGGGATGGACTATGAAACCAAAAAGCATACATCTTCCGCAAGTTCAGTATCAATCCGCACAAAGTATATAAATAGTCAATCGAAGAAACCGTTTGCTATGAATGACACTATAAGTTTAAGACTTCTTACAGATACTTGAAAATCGAACTATTTCCTGCGCGGAACCAAATCACCGATAAGTTCGATGAGTTGTGTCTCTTTCCAGAGCGTTTTTTTATCGTCTTATGTAATAAAATGGATTTAAGATTCTTTTGTATTGGAACAGTTTAAAGATCACTTTCCGAACAGTACAAAATAGGGTTATATTGACTTTTTATGGCATTTAAATAATGATGTTTTGTGTGTTACTTTGTGCCTGCCAACAGCTGAATTAGAAATGTTCTTGGATAGCACTTTTAAATCTGTGGTCACTGAATGGTACTAAGAATTACTTCTAGAGCTTCTGGTTAACAGTAGCCAAAGATCATTTCTAGTAAATTAAAAAAAAATATACATGTATTCAAATTCTATATAAAAATTACTTAATTTGTATTTATTTATTTATTTATTGGAGTTAACGCCGTATCAACACAATTTAGGTCATTTCACGGCGTCCAGCGCACCTAACCTAGCTTTCCTGGACCATTGTCTATAACCAGTACTCACCTACCCTTCCACAACTTAATTTGTAACCATAGAATATTCTAAACCGCGGCGTATTATTCCATTATATTGGACAAATATATTTATTTTCTCCATGGATTAGATGCACGCATACTTTTTAGTTTTGGGCCGATCTGAGAGGGTGACCTGAGAACCTTCGGTACATTTGTACGTTGTAATTTATTTTTAATGTATGAATTTCCATTCGTTCCGTACGGATTTATGCAGATTCCCTGAAGCGGTTATTTCCCCTTTCGATAAAAAGTAAAGTTAAGTATGATTCTAGGTCATTTGTCCCCCGGACATTGCCCCATTGTTTGAGGAGGCGGACATTTGCCCCCTCATGTGTTTTGAAAGGGCGGACATTTGCCCCCTAAGTTTTTTGGAGGGCGAACATTTGCCCCCCCCCCCTTAGTTTTTTGGAGGGTGGAAATTTGCTCTCCTTTTATTTAGAACATGCTTGATGCTTGTAATGCTTCTGAAAAAATACGAAAGCATAACGATTTGTTTTAATAAATTCTTTAAGTGTTCGAATTTGAATATTCTAATAAAAACATCGGCGTTTCTATCTTTCCCCATACAACAAAGTTTCAATTAAAACATATTTAATAAGCCTGTTTACAATTAGGATGATTGTTTAAGTTCACGGACCAAGTAGGTTATGGCTATGACCCCAGTTATCTGTCCAAAATTAGGAAATAAATAGATGATGAAAGTACCGTCCTTCATAGATTACAAATCTAAGCGTTGTATAACACATATCATTGACAAATGGCGACCTCAAAAATCGTACGAGGGGGCAAATGTCCGCCTTGGTAAAAAGGGGGGGGAGCAAATGTCCGGGGGTAAATGTCCGGTTCCCGTAAAGTAGCTATGCTTGATGTGACCGCTGTAAGGATATTGGTATTCATTATGTTTAGTTATATCTAATTCATTTAGCTCGATTTTGAAACAAGTTATTACAACATAGATTTATCACTTTCTAGCCCGCTTTCCGCTTCGAGAATAGAGTTAGTTGGATACAGTTGCTAAATTAAACAACGGGGTAAGTTTTAGTTTGGATTTGGAACAAACACGAAGCTGGCTGGACATCCAATGATGACTTGTGTCCAGCCCAACTTAGTAACCATTCGACCACGCCCGCCCTTATATGTCATTACATCAAGAATGCAGACTTTGTTTCTATTTCAACGATTTTGAAACAAAAATGGAAGCAAAAAGACAATATTTCATTTTACATTTAAAACTACCATCTTAAAGCTTAGTATCCATAGATTGTGCGTGTAGGAGGAAAAAAATCATTTTTAATGCAAAAGTATGTTAAATTTCGATTGAAAATAGAAAAATTGCATGTCAGCAATATTTTTACTCTATTTTTAATATGACTCATAGTAGTCAACTTTAAACTCAAATGGAAGCAAGAAGACGTTACTTAAACTCATTGAAAACTATACCAGATTAAAGAGGATGGACTAAACTTTGTGCCTATAGGAGGAAAAATATTTACATATTTCAATATAATGTCGAACATTTTGTTCATAATATTTTTTACTCTATATTCTATATGATAAATCTCTCTATCGATTCAACCAATATCGATTTTAACTACTTCAATAAGGGGGACAACTTTCGGCGGATTATCTCAATAAGTTGGGTATGCGACGTAGTGTGATATCTTCAAAAGATAATTATTACATGTAGTTCAAAGACATTTAAAGAATACCTTATATAATTTAAACAATAATGTTGTTAAAGTTCAATTTATTCAACTGCTAGTGGTGCATTACATTAATTAAATAAACGCCATTGAATTGGATTTATATAACCAGTGGTGGATCAAGAATTTATTCCGAGGGCGGTCCAAACATTTTTTAGGGGGAGGGGTCCAAACTTTCGACCACATCCACATTACACACTGTTAGCAGAAAATGCAACACAGTCTATAATAAAGACAACATAACTATTACATGTATGTTAAGCACAACTTTAGATGAACGAAGCGAGCCCGAGAAAAAATTTCCATCCTCCTTAAAAAATCGCTTACAGTTAAAAAAAATACACTTATGGATGGGTACAAATTGGAAATTTCAGGGGGAGGGTCCAGACCCCTTGGCCCCACCTTCAGATTCACTTATGATCATAGTACCCCTTTACTCACGATTTGGGGTGTAACAATACGGTAAAAACCGTATTGCAATATACAATATATTGCAATACGTACCGGGTTTTTTGCTTAGACATGCAAAGCATGAATTAATGCATGTACCTCGTTTTAATTGGATCAGCATAACACGCATATGGGTACTTCAAATGCTCTCTTATTCAAATGTTTGAATTACTGGTGTAAAATGATCTATATGTTAGAAAAATGCTTGTTTTTAAACGAATTTCGAAAACATTTTTTCTCTCATTTGGCTTAATGTTTATAATAGAATTATTTTAAGTATTCAATACATTTTAGCAGTTTTTCAACATTTAACTTTCAGATTATGATAAAAACAAACAGTACGACACATAACTGCGAAAACCGGTTCAAGGAAAATTGAACCGGTTAAAACCCGTTAGAATTCGTATTGCAATATTAACCGGTATATCGGTTAACCGTTACACCCCTACTCACGATCGATAAAATTAGATTTCGATCATTAGAGGTAATGCACGCGTCACTGTCAGTTGAGTAAAAATGAGCATTACTTAGTTTCCATTTTTTTATAATTTCCACAGCTGAATGTAGGTTGTTTCCTCTTTGCTTATTCAGTTGTATTGTAATGGGGACGAACGCCATGTGTTTATGCTGTTTATAATAAAGTCTGTTCTGTTCTGAATACAATTCAAATTCTTCCAACTGAAATATCTTCTTAGAATGCAACGACAGCTTGCGTTAGGTACCAATAGTATGTATGAACTTTACGGCATGCTAAATCAAAGCACTGGCAGTCTTGGTGCATTTTTTACATAGATGGTGTTAACACCTTTAGCGAATTGGCTACGCGAATGAAATAGTCCGGCGTATGACCACAATATCGTTGTTTTTTTCTTGGTTGTTTGTTTTAATCAGTAAAATGATATACATGTATTACCTTATTGGGTACACAGGTGCATTATTTAAAGTACATATATATTGAGTCCTAAATGACAGACTTACTAAATGGGTTGAATCAAGTAATATTTTATCAGATAAACAAAACGGATTCCGTAAAAATAGAAGTACCAAAGACCATGTTTTTTCCTTAACTAATATTATCGATTCTAGACAGTTACAAAAATAACCTACCTTTACTGCTTTTATAGATTTTCAGAAAGCTTATGATAATATTTATCGCACAAAAATATGGCAGAGAATAGCTGATTATCGTGTCAATGGTAAAATGTTCAAAGCCATTAGTCATTATATTCAAACGTCTTTGTTAATAACCATACTACCGACTAGTCATTCCATATATAGAAGGTGAAGATATTACCTCTATACTAATAGGCGAAACATTTCGCAGCATTCGGCGATTTGGTATGCAACAGAATATAGTGCGGCGCATGAAGACAAAACATTGGATTTTTTCGCTTTTTGACAAAATCATTGTTAAAATGTAAAATAATTGATCACTTATAACTACAGGAATATACATCCATAGATACAAAGTACTTTTAAACCTCTAAAGGCACAGATGCATAGTTAAACCGTGTATTCTACTTTCGATTTCAAATGTCTGTGTAAAGAATGGCAGATGGAAACACGTTATGATGGATGTTTAACAACCGGTTAAAAAGTTTAATTAATGAGGATAGTTGGTTGGATAGTTGAAATTATTTTATTAAGTAGACACAAAAAACAAACTCTATTTGTTCAGTAAAGTTGAACGGGGAAATCATTAGAATGTAAACATTGCCACGTGTCTTCAGGTATTGTTCGTTTTTTCTCAACTGTCAAAACATGAATAATTTCACGGTGAATGCGTTTGTTAAAATTATTGTCGTAATACATCCATGAGTTTCCGAAAGTGTGTATTATAATCGAGTAAAGCTGCTTATGCCGAATGATATGTTTAGTCAAGATTTTTTTAATTACAATTAGGCCGCCAGTACAAAAACAATGCATTCAGTCACCGTGAAATTATTCAAGCTTTGACAGTTGAGAAAAAATAGACTATAAATAAACAGTTTTACAAATGATGCTCGGCGTCTCCGTACAAAGGTCAGTCAGACCGTTTGTGTACAGAATGACCGACTGGTTTGAAGTACAGTCAGGTTTAAGACAAGGTTGTATATTATCGTCTTTTTTATTCAATCTTTATATCAATGATTTATCAATCTATCTGAAATCTTTAAATATTGGTATCAATATTGATAATGATGTTGTATGTTTTTATTGTATACTGATGATATTGTTCTATTGACAGGCACAGAAAATGATTTTCAAATATTATTATCTGCATTGCACGACTAGTGCTCTCGTAATGATATGATAATTAATTCACAGAGAAGTAAGGTGGTTCATTTTAGACACAAATCTATTGCTATATATGCACGATTTGTACACTTTAAATCATCGCTTTCTCTGCAATAAGAGACTTTAGTAAGTTATCTTTTCTTGATAAAATCTGAAGCAATCCAATTGGTAAGTAGAGCCTTACGGTTGGAATCCTCGGATTTTATTATTGAATTCCTAAGTAAGGATAACAAAATATTTCTTCTAATATCTTTCTTCTTAATGAAGATATTAACAGAAGTGACGAAATGTAGATAGTTCTTTACCCTAAAGATATTTAGCTTGAATTTCAAACAAATTAAATGACTTACAAAAAGTTATTTATTATAAGATTAATTTTGGGAAATTGACATTGAAAAGTAAGGATAAAATCCGAGTAATCCAACTAATTGGACCTACCTATTTGAAGAGTACACAAGGGGAAATAACTGACTAAAGTCCCTTATTATTGCTAAATTTTATCCAACTGTCAGCGGTGCACACATTAATTCAGCTGCTGTAAATGCTTGATAAGTGTTCGATAGTCTCTATATATAAATAAGTTCATGTCTAGCTTTTTCTATCGGACATGGGCACTGAATTACTGCTGTGAGTATTTAAATCAGCGGGGTTAAAGTATGCGCAAATAACAGATAATTAGAATTTAAAAGTAAAATAAGAACAAAAACATGTATTTGGATATTTTGTTTAATTTATTTGTTATTTTTACAAATTATTTCCCAGCAGCAGGACAATGTCCGTGTTCATGAGAGTTACCATGCTGATGCTGTGCTTCCTGTGTCTCGATGAATTCAAACATCTGAAAAAAATATTTGATTAGCTTGTTTAGATTGACCCAAGACAGAAAAATACAGTACATGCCCTTCGGCAACAAACACACTATATTTATAGGTTATTATACATATTACTGTCCAATATGGAAATATATTTGGACGAGTACACAGCTTGAAAAGTCATATTGGAAGAGCCGATAGGCGAGTCATATATGACTTTTCAAGCTGTGTTCGAGTTCAAATATATTCCGTATTGTACTGTAAAATGTATAATAACCTTTTTATTATATATCTTTCGTTTTCTTTGAAATAATCATCATCGTTAAAGATTAAAATCGGAAACCAGACTAGCATCGTTTAGTACACATGCACCCAACTGTCCAATGCGAAAATAATATATAATTTTGGATCCAATACGGGAATATATTGGACGGTCACGTGGTACAAATGCAGATTGTCGATTAGTTAGATTTATTAGATATATAATAAATAATAATATCATGTGTGATAAATTTGATTTTGTTTTGTGTAATTGTACATTGTATATACATTTTGTATTTAGGATGGAGGATTTTTACTTATTTATTATTGTTATTATTTATCTTTTTGTACAACGCCATTGAATATGTAATATAGAAATAGGCGTTTCATAAAATGAAGAAGTTTAAGTTTAAGGGTGTGCAGTATGAAATAAACGATTTGTGCTAAGCTACTTACTGAAATCCAGTGACTTACAAATTCTGCTTCGGTTACGCCACCATCATCTGTAAAATGCAAAAAATACTTAAATACTTGAATATTTGTTTTTACTTGGTGCAGTTAGTGCAAATTGACTAGAGACAAATTGTGCGTAGGACAAATTATGGACTTCGGTTCAGGGGCGGATCTAGGATTTTTTTAGGGGAGGTCCAAACTTGCGAACCACAACCACATTATACACATTTTGCAGAAAAAATACAACATATTAATAATAAAAACTACATAACCATAAAATTATAATCTATGTTAATCACCGAGAAAAATTGCCACTTAAAAATGACTTACAGTCAAGAAATGCACTAATGAACAAGTACATTTTCCAAATTGTCCGGACCCCCCTGACCACCCCCCCGCTGGATCCGCCCATGCGGTTCTACACTATTATATGCTGAGTTAATATATGCTAATATTTCTTTCACAAATCAATTTGCACACACTTTAACAGTTAAAGCTTAGTATGAACTAGTTATCTCCGCTCCTGAGTGGCAATATAGACAATTATCAAGATTCGAGCATTTTTGTGTCGACACCGGTTGCCTTAAGCCAATTAAAACGATGCATTTGAGGTCACGTGATGAAAAAATGGACGTCGAACAGTCAAAATAGAGATGCGTGTATGGTTCGTCGACGCCATGTTTCGTCGGGTTACCTGTTTGTATTACCAGAAAATACCATTATGAATATATGAACGAGTACCAGTTTCAAGAAAGTTGCAATATAACACAAGAAAATATGCATAACTAATTGTAACACGTTTTTTTCTCTTTAAAACTCGCATTTGTTGAAAAAATGCAAACCCATCTTCCTTAGTTTTGGGCGAATCTAAATTTACATTGATCTATCAATGGTTTTACATATCGTTAACAGGGCACGCTAATTCCTGGTTTTCTATAAATAGACTCAATGGTTTTACATATCGTTAACAGGGCATGCTAATTCTGGTATTCTATAAATAGACTTTGGACGGTTTAAAACGCTGACGCATATTGCTTGAATGTTTTTACTCTATGGAGAATACACGACTTAACGGCTATTTCAAGCATTTTCGGAATAATGATAATAGGAATAATAACTATAGGTCTAATACTTGTACAAGTATGAATTTATGTTGGTTCTCCTTTGATATAGAATTTTAGAGTTATATGTTTAACAAGTCATAGAAAGCTATGTTTGAAAAATACAGAAACTTATATCAGTGATATGGCGATATAACTGATACAACACGTGATCATGTTTAAGTCTGGTAACCCCCATTAGAGTGAGATAGAAGTGGGGTTGTCTTTTAGTCTTGATTACCTGCCCCTTACCACTATCGTTATAGGGTCAGGCAAAGCACGATAATGGCTGCACCCTTAGTTATTATTCACGAAACAAAATTTTCGTTTACGTTTTCTTAATTTTGCATGATCATTTGGTGACGATAGAAACTTTAGTAGGGATTCAGAACTCTATAGGTCATTCGAAGTCGATTTTTCAGATTGCACCTATATAACCATGTCTCCAAGTGAACACAATTCGGACGTCAATTAGTCTCGTTTGAATTTCGGACACGTTATTTAGCATACATGTAAATGTAACCGAACAGCTTAAAAATGTATCCACTGTAATTCTTGTACAATGATCCTTTGATTTAAGCCCGTGTAGTGAAAAATGTTCGTTTGAAAAAAAACATGATTATCCAATACCATTATCATGCTTTGCCTGACGTACTTTTACCTGTCAAAGGTAAATATATTGTACCATAGTTATCATATTAAACTACATTGTACACTAATCAACAGAATCAACAGAATCTAAAAGTGTACATGGGAAAATTGTACTTCAAGATTTGTCTTGCAAGAAGAGGAAACTAAAATCTTTATAATATTTGCCAGTAATACAGGGTATAATAAACACTTCGCCCGCATTTTTGCCCTGCTCGATGCGCACTTAAATCTAATGTGTAAGGAGTCTTTCTGTATTTCAATACTTTGATTATTCTTAATAAATAAAGTTTTGCTGAAAAAACCCCCATCAACTGGAGCTCTGAATCAAATTTATACTTACTGTTAGCATCCATTACAGCGTGGAATCCGTCGTAATCAGCCACATCTAAATGGTGATCTCCGTTTACATCATATTGGTCAAATAAGTAATGGGACAGTTGGTACAAGGCTGGGTTGACTTCACATAACATTGTTGTGTATTCATTACGACTCTCTCTACCATCAGCTGAAGTCAGTGAGTTACATTAATATTTTGGTTGTGTTTAATGCCATAGTATCACATTGTATAGGTCATATCAGGGCGGTCAGTCAACCTACTCTCAATTCTTGGAAAGGCTAGATCTCTAACGTTAATTTTACAATAATTTGGGGTTTCCACATGTTTAGTTGCGGACTGTAGCAAATACTTGTTTAAATCCGCTGCGGACGAATACATTAGGCAGCGCATGCGCAATTCCTGGGACAATTACTACTGTAATTCAAGTAGTCCTCTTTCCGCGTTAACATGCAAATGATGCAGTTTGTGCAATAGAAGTTTATCTGGTTTAGTATTCTAATGTTCGGAAAATGTAACGGAGATTTAGCTGTTAATCAGAGACTAGGCGTATACTTCCGTCAGTGACTGACAACTGTACAACATGATTTGGAATCGGTGGTAGGAGGAAGTATGGCGGTAGAAATTATTTCATGACCAAACCCTTCGGGAATCGAACCCATCACCTCGATCTGTAGACGTGTGCTACCGACTGAGCAAGCGGAGCGGCTTGTTACTATAAAAACAACCGGTCGGTAAACAGCTGGTTACCACACATATATTATATATACCGGTTAATATTGCAATACAAATTTTGATGGTTTTAACCGGTTGGTTTTTTTTCTTGGCTGGTTTTATAGTCGGAGTCGTGTCACTGATTTCACCGAAGACGATCGCCGTTGTGTTCCGAAATGTTGCGGAATCTTCCGAATAGTTACGATTGATAATTCGGACAGCCACTCGGGTGATTCCGTAAACTGACGATCAGTATGCCGCGCAGATATCGCCGAGGTGTTCCGAGTGACGATTGGTAACCAGTGTGAGTAAATTCCGGTAAGAACGTACCATTCTTGTCATATTTATTGAAAACGGCCTCAATTTCAGCTATAGTCATGATGCCATCACCGTCTGTGTCTTCTTGTAAAAACATCAATGTTGCTGTCAAGTTGTATGGTTGAACAGCGGTCATATCTACAGCAGATACGCTGTAAATTTAAAAGTTAAAGTTACTCATTCACATATTTCAACTTAAATATCTACTTTTTCTGAAACAACCTAAATTGTATGGAAACATTTTTTTGATGCAGGAAATTAGTGTTTTGACAATGACAATTTTAGTGCATAATTATGGACTTACAACTACAAATGATAGTGTTTCAAGTAGTAAACATCTACCCCGTATGTCATGGTATAGACAATTTAAGTGCATTTTGTGACTTTTATTGTATATTTCTTGGAAACTATAGGTCAGTTTGTCTTGACATAATAAGAACTTTTGTTTTGACACAATTACAGACACTGTACGGTATTTTGAAAATATAGAAAAATGTTAACCAAATCTGTGAACTAGTCCTTTTAAAGATTAACTTAGCTAGTAGACTATATCCGGAATTCAATTGTTTTTGGTCTTCCTCTTTGGTACAAACAAACTTTAACAGTAAAAATAAAAAATATGTGTACTAAGAACATACATGTATATTTCAATCCGAATTTTGTGCTTTTCGGTAATAATATAACATACTTTCTTTACACAGCCTGCGCACGGACAGAAAATTCCATAAATTAAATTGAATTCCGAATTGTAGGTCTTTAATACTCGTTATCTCGACTTTGACGGAAACCTCGAAAAACAAGTCGAGATAATGAATGGTCGAGATAAACTTTAACTGTAGTTTCTTAGACTGCTTAGTCCAAAAGAAAACAAATTAAGACTAATACATTTGCATCTCACAAACAACATACAAGACGTAAAGTATGAATATGGCAGGGGCGGATCCAGGATTTTTTTCTGGGGGGTCCGACTTTTGTTCTAGGGGGGTTCAAACTTTCGAACCACAACTATATTATACTCATTTTTTGTAGAATAATGCAACATACTAATAATAAAAACTACATAACCATTAAATCTATGTTAAGCACCGAGAAAAATTGCTTCATGCTACTAAAAAATGACTTACAGTCAAGAAATACACTAATGGACAAGTACGACCCCCGCTGGATCCGCCTATGGACGTAAAGAATGAATATGGGAAAGGTACATTTAGTATATTGTAACATATTTGAATGATGGATGCACACCAATACAAGGATCTAAGCCGAGGGCAGACAAATGTAAAAAAATATAAGGAAGTGAATTTTTCAATAGTAACATTGATATCTTAAAATCAATTTAGTTTGACTTTATGTCGGTGTTAATTGTAATGTATTGATAAATCTTATTCAACTGTCAGTGACGCATACATTTACTCAGCTTATTTAAAACAGCTAAATGCACTTGATAATTGTTCAAGAATCCTCGTGCGGTACGGATAACAAGTTTTATCGATTCTGGGTAAGAAGAACTGTAGAAAATATTTAAATCAGCAGGGTTAATGCATCTCAATTGATAGTATTGAATATATGTATAATTTAAGAGTAAAAGAACATGTCATACCTGCTGTATAAAGCACACAATGCCACAATAGTGAGAACAAACATCTTTATCTGCAAATAAGAAAATATAGTTTTCTTTGATTTTCCGAACATAGGTTACTAATGCTACAGTCCCATAAATATAAAAATAGTCGTATGGGCACCGTACGGGCGCCGTGCGATCAAGCTCCACAGGGACTCGTACGAACTCTTGCGTACCCGTACGGACTGTTACGTTTTGACCAGGGTCCATGAGATGAGCTATGGATACACGTATCAGATTCAAAGTCAAATCGTTAACACAATCGGTATGGATTAAACTTGCATATCTTCTAGCTACGGCTCCGTACGGGTGTGTTGTTTTGTGCCATGTGCGTACCGTCACCTTAATACGCAAGGCTTCCCACGGCCTGTGGCTGTCTGCACGTACGGGTCCGCAACAAGCCACGATTTTATGGGACTGAGGCATTACCAACTGCGCTACCGACCCGGGTTTTATATATCTACGTTAATGGCCGTAAGGTTAGAGCGTTGAATCACGAGTCTTGAGACCCATGTTAGAACCTCGGTCTCTGTAAGACAAAGGAATGGTTCAGCGTAAAACTAGACTTACTGTACATGTTGTATGTAAATAAAGAAGGACGAAGACAAAGTTTGGTGCTAAACTATCGATTTCCTGACTATGAAAATCGACAATAATGTCAATTTTTCTCCGTATGAAAAGAAATGGTTGGATAGTTGTGTTAAGGTATGGGAGTTCTGCCAGTGAAAGTACCGTTTTAGCCACACTTGGCAATTTATGAATAATGGAACCCGGGTCAGTAGCGCAGTTGGTAGCGCGCCTGGATTTCGAATCAAACGTCCCGAAGGGAGGTGCAGGTTCGAATTCCGACCGGGGAGGTTATACCCTTCCAATAAAATTTGACAATAATGTCAATTTCCTCCATTAATAAGGTACATGTATATTGATTAGTTACCGGCCTTGAGGAAGGGTAGGTGAGTATTTGTTATAGACAAGGGTCCAGGAAAACTAGGTTAGGTGCGCTTGACTCCGTAAAATAACCTATCAAAGTGATTTCAGTGATCAATGATTAAAGTACAAAATTGCAAAGTCGGTTTTACATTTAAGTAACTTTAAACCGCACTTTTAAGTAAAAGAAGAACGTTCAGTCAATGAAATATAAATTAGTTAATTTCGTTAAAAAACCAACTCACCTTTCTATGTAGAAATCTTAATAAATCTGAATATAAGGCCTTTATCTTATAGTTCTATCACTTATACAATATCTATTCTTTTAGACACGAATCGTGACTTTCACAAATGCCCGTCCTAGAGAAAAACAGTTGAAGAAAACTACATATAATACACACACAAGGTTAGATACTCGAAATACTCAATGTGGTTAATGGTTAAGATACCATATTAAGTAGGGCTGTTGCGAGTATCCCAGTACTCGGATAACCCCAGAAAATCGAGTACGAATATTCGACACTTTCAACTCGTCGGATTGTGATCTTTTTTTTACAAAAATGAAAAAAAAAACTTTTCAGCCAATCTCCGTAAAAAGATATCATGTAGAGCGTTGTCGTACAGGATCTCTAAGGTTCCAATGGAGGGTCACGTCGAGATGACCTTTATGTCGACCAATCAATGCGTATCAATGGCATTTTGATTTCGTAATTTCTATTTTTAGACCAAGGTTTGCAAGCTATTTAAACAGAGCTATTACTCACAGTCTGTGATTGGACGGCTCATTTAAAATTGCGTGACGTAGACGATGTAAACAAGTCACCTATCATTTCAAATTGCGTGACGTAGACGATGTAAACAAGTTACGTATCATAACAATTTCGTCATGAATATTATGACGAGAAAAGGTCACTTGAACGTGACCCTCGTTCGAAAAGGGCCAGATCTAAATTAGCGAATAGGCGAGCGGAAAATTTTAGATCGGGTTTTAATCGGATTGAATACAGACATAAGATCAAAAACTCGAAATACTCAATGTGGTTAATGGTTAAGATACCATATTAAGTAGGGCTGTTGCGAGTATCCCAGTACTCGGATCTCGACCAGAAAATCGAGTAAGAATATTCGGCACTTTCAACTCGCCAGATCGCGATCTATTTTAACAAAAATTGAAAGAAACTTTTCAGCTTAATAACCATCAAAAATTAACTGCCCTACTAATAGAACATAAATAAACGCACTTTGCGCTCCGCTATTATTGCGAAAATCGCGCGCATTTTGGCGCACACGAAAATCCTTCTCTGAATCTCTTACATGACTTTCATAAAAAAGTTTCTGTAGTTCTTCACTTATTTTTTGTAATATTTATATATACATATTTTGTATTTATATATAGTAAATGTTTTGTAGACATGAATTCCTGTATGCTTTTTCATTAACACGTGTTTCGTGATTCGATTTGTGATTCGTTACACATGAATCGTGGTTCGGATCGACCCTCTCTTTTGAAATTTTGTAATTATAGAAACAAAACATACCTAACTAGCACTGTGGCCTATACGCGCATGATTTAGTGTCCTAAAAGTGTCACTGGTTCGAAACCCAACCGAGCTGGTTTTACACTTCCATAGAAAGTGGACTTTCTTTCATTACTAATATATATGGAGACGTTGTCAGTCTTGTGGAAGGGTAGGTGAGTAAAGGTCTAGGAAAACTAGGTTAAGTGAGCTGGTCTTTGTAAAAAGACAATGACTTCTGTTGACCTGGCATTAAACCCACTAAAAAGAACAAGACGTTCTCCTAAAGGGGCCTCAGACAATCGTATGATAAGACCACAATCACGAACCTATAGTATTCATTATACAATATTATGACACATCATTATGTTCTGTAGTGAACTTGACCTTTGTTTCAATCTATTTTGTTTTCAAACTTATTAGGCTATCATTGGAAACTTTTTGAACATCTGGGGTTACCAAGGTCTCTGGCCACGAGAGATTATGTTCGAGAATAACTCTGAGAGGGCTAAAGTTAAGAACATGTACATGTATAAAATAAAGATAATGTCATTCCTTTCAAATCTATTCTATGCTTTGCATTCACATGGCTAAAAAAGAGTGTTAATCACCGGATAGCCAGCTCCATGTTGGTTTGAATCCCATCAAAACCTACCCCATGTTTTGTTGAGTGTGAAATTTTATCTCATAGCTCAGCACTCGGCCCAAGAAGCGGACTCAAAAGTTGCAATGAACTTGTTTCACAAGCGAGCAAAATAAAGTAGTACCATGTCAACTAAACTAGTGCCATGGTAAAGTATGACCATCTTTCAGTACATGTGTACTGACAGATGTTGATAGAAACTTAGTTCTTAACTTGTTTTATGAAAAAAATCCGACGATCAACATGACATGGTCCATTAAAGGGATATACAGGCGAATGACTTCGAATCATGTGCCAAAAGTATAGATTCAAGTTTAGTCTTTAAAACAGTATTAAGAACGTAAGAAATCACTTACTAATAACATTTGTCACTTATAACATTCAACTGAACGAATTAAAACATGTGGCATACACATTGTTGAAAACAAAAGTAGGATACTGAGGGAATTACCAAGCTATTTATAGATTTGTTATATGTCGTACTTGCTAAAATTTAACATTTTCACTGGTCGCTTCTTGTCTTTTCAACATTCTTAGGCGGTTAGGATATCTTTTTGATATAATTATACTATTGTTGCTCTAGTATCTTTTTATCAGGAAATGCATATTTTAAAACTAATCTATTTTAATCTATTTTAGCTAATCTGACCCACGTGGGTCTAGTTAGGAAACACCTCAAATATAAAGAGTAAATATAGAACTATTTTGCCAAGTAATATCAGTTTATCTGTTTCAATCACAATTATAAAAATATAATGCAGAATCAGGAAAATTGGAACTGAAAATTTTGCCCACTGATCCCTTTAAAACAATATTGGAGGGGTGAAACATCACATCAATTTAATAGTTTAGCTAGTTTAAACTGATTTTATTGAACTATTAACATATATAATTTGTAAAGTCATAAGTACTGTTATTCTATAGTGCAAATAATATTTTACAATTTACACTGCGTATATAGACTATTTACATATACACATATTATTTTGACGTCGTATTCAACACATATTTAGGTCATATATACGACGGCCAGCTCTTCCTACTATAGGTTCCCTGGACACTTTTCCATCACCAGTACTAACTTACCCTACCACGAGACCGACAACTCATGTATAGGGTATGACCTACTTACCACTACGCTACAGCCGCGGCTGGACTAATTATGCTAAATGTTGACTCTCATAGTGGTCTGTTTAATCAAGGGCCCTATAAAAATGGATATAGGATTAATGGTTGAATATAGTAAAATAGTGAATATGTACATTCACCACCTGATTCACCTATTTCATGGACAAGTCCATTATTTAAAGTACATAAACATGCATAACCTATACTCGTACAATCTGTAGTGACTTTATTCCCTGTTATTCATGTTCGCCACATTGAAGGCCATTATCTCAATTTTATAGATTTAACGTTTTGTAGAAATACTGTACTGTACTGAACTGTAACGTTCTATACCACAGCGTTCCGAGCCACACCATTACACATCGCACCACACCACACCATACCGTACCGTCTTGACATCACCGCACCGAACCGCACCGCACCTCATTACACCGCACCATACCACTCCACACTACACCGTACCGTGCCACACCGCACCGCACCACACAGCATCCCACTGTGGTGTGCCGTACCAAACAGTAGCGAATCGTACCACACAACACCATGAAATTACGTGCAGCATCGTACCATACCACATTATTACCCACAGCACCGCTCGAACTGTAACGCACCGTACCGTACCGTACAGACCACACCGTACTGTACAGTAGCGTGTTCAATTACACTAAACGTTACAGAACGTTACATAACGATACATTCGGAACTCATCGGCCATTCGCTGCGAATAATCTAATCTAATACACAAATATGCGATCGTTAAGGCGATGAGTGATGTTTCAAAATTTACGGACTATAAACGAAACATCACTCAATGGATCATATATTTGTTTACTTCAACAGTAGGATAAAAATAATCAAGATAGCCTCAATTTATTGAGGCTAATGAGGATAATGAGTTATAATCAATATTTTGGGTCCCTTAAGGGTCTTTTGTGTCAGGGACCCAAAATATTCGCGAGGATAAATACATTGTGACGTCATCACGGTGTGATCGTTTTATGCCAGCGACAAAACTTGCTCAACGACTTAGGCATGCAACAGCAACAAGGATATCTGCATATACTGCAAGAAATCGACTAAGAGCCGCCAGGCTTCGCGCTCGACGTTTCTACAAGGGAGTCCCTTTAAGGGCAAATCACCGCCTTCTACGCTTGAATTGGGCACGTCGGTATAGTCGTTGGTTAAGGAACCAGTGGAAAAGGGTTGTATTCACTGACGAATCAAAATTTAACCTTCATTGGGCGGACGGTAGGATTCGTGTTTGGCGACGCAGAGGTGAACGTCTCGATCCAGCTAACGTAATTGAATGTGACAATTACGGCGGCGGAAGTGTAATGATCTGGGGAGTAATTTCTTATAACGGAAAAACAGAGCTAGTAACAGTGCAAAATCGCCTAAATTCCGCACGTTATTGTGACGAAATAATCCTACCCATTGTTGTTACATACATACAGAACGGTAACGCTGACGTTTTCCAACAGGATAATGCACGATGTCACACCGCTCGGCACACACAACACGTTCTGGCGGAAAACAACATCAACACACTTGAATGGCCTGCGAGATCAACAGATCTGTCGCCAATAGAGCACATGTGGGACTATCTTGGTCGTAAGTTGCTTGACAGGAATGATGTCAATAGCGTACGTGATTTGGAGCGTGCTTTGCGCGAGGAATGGGCACAGACACCTGCTCACTTCACCCGGCGTCTCATAAGTTCAATGAGACGACGTTGATTGGCTGTCATTCGAGCCAGGGGTGGACATACCAGATACTGATTAGTTTGTGATTTTTTATTCTGACCCTTATGCTGTTATCATGGCTGGAATTCTCAATAATCTCATCAAACTTTTTTGTAAAAATGTTCAATATTCTGTCGAATGAATAAATTTTGTTACAGATCAATTTTTTGTCAATAAAATTGGGTTTATAATAAAATATTAAATAAAACATTCTTACTGACTAAACTTTTTCCTCTCAGCATATATCTCAATATGTCAATGTTACCTCTTAATACGTAAATACATGTATGTATAATATAAAATATAGATATACATGTATAATAAAAAAATAAAATATAAAAATAAAAATTTATGCATTTGCTAGGTTTCGAACCAGCGACCTCTTGAAATTTTCATTTCATATGATTACTTCCGTTCCTTCCCTTTAGCCGACTGAGCTATTTGGGTCCTAAAGGGCAGAGCATGTAACAATAGTTATATACTGTAAAAAGAACATTAAATATGGGGAAGATAATTTTGGAAGATGAATCCTAAATTTTGTGAGTTGTTATCAAATACAAATAAACTGCACTATCAAATTAAAAAAAGCAATTAAATTGTGATTTGTAAAAAACGTATTAATGATAGTTATGAAATTTCAAGTAAAATAATCCCATGTACGATTTATTTGACATACTAATAAATTATGTACAGCGGTATGATTTAACTAAAAACCTTGTAATTAATATTTTGTATATAGATCTATGGACGTTCTTGTAACAAACAGACAAGCTGCGTCTGTTCACTATGTCAAGCGTTTGCCTTTTCTGGCGAAGCATTTTACTGGCTCTGGTCGTTCCCAAATACCAAGTCATTCCTTTTTCTTAGAGAAGGGAAATATGGCATGGTTACCAGAGCTGTTGATGTTTTGCTAGGACTTGGTCAAACGCTTTGTTTTCTGCGTTCGTCATCGTGAGATGACGAAACAACCTGCATGAGTCGTGCATGTGGTCGCACGATCATGGCGCTCTAACCTGTCTCGCCTCCCTATATTTAATTAAATAACTATATAGAAAATGATTTAATATTTCTTTCATCTTGAGAGAAATTTGAAAAAAATAATAATGAATACATGTACACTTTAAAATGGATTAATTGGTAAATTTGCTATGTCCATTTCATACATTTCTGTACTTACTACCCCTTCGAAAAATTCATATTGTTTTAAATCCAACCTCCTATAATTGAAGACAGGAAGAGTGCCATGGTCAAAATGCAGTATTATGATAAACAAAAATATATTCAAAAATACATAAAATGAATCTCTACGCACCCGGGTCACGTCAATTTAATGCATTGCCTCTCATATTTAAAAATATGCAAACAATATGAAACCATTAAAATAGTTTTGTCGGAAAAATATTGGCATTTTGAGAGAGGTCGATCGAGGAAGTTATAACTTTACCACCGGACTTACCTCGGCGATCTTCTATGCAGATAAATCTCGGATATCATAAGGTGAAAAAGTAGATCTACGAATTTAGTTTCTGTAGTAATGTAGTCTGAACTGTACAGAAATACGACGTGTGAGACGTTGTTCTGATGTAATGATGAGATAATCGTGTAACAAGGTTATTATTAAATGTTGACATGAAAATGACAAATGGACGTGTTTCCATGTATGTAGAGACAGTCCAGGGCCATCACGATGACGAAACAACCTGCATGAGTCGTGTATGTGGTCGCACGATCATGGCGCTATATCCTGTCTCTATACTTAATTAAATAACTATATTGAAAATGATTTAATATTTCTTTCATCTTGAGAGAAATCACCAGATCTGTCGCCAATAGAACACATGTGGGACTATCTTGGTCGTAAGTTGCGTGACTGGAATGTTGTCAATAGCGTACGTGATTTGGAGCGTGCTTTGCACGAAGAATGGGCACAGACACCTGCTCACTTCACCCGGCGTCTCATAAGATCAATGAGACGACGTTGATTGGCTGTCATTCAAGCTAGAAGTGGACATACCAGATACTGATTAGTTTGTGGTTTTTATTCTGACCCTTATGCTGTTATCATGGCTGGAATTCTCAATAATCTCATCAAACTTTTTTTTGTAAAAATGTTCAATATCCTGTATTAGTCCAGTACCATGATATGTGTGTCTTAGTGTCATCATTACATCAGATGTGTTCCAAAACAATGCTTTACCATAATGATTACGCTGTTAGACTTTGTAAATTATAACATTTCAAACTGACGTCGACGTAAGAAAAAATCAATTACCTGATTTTCAATTTAAAATTTCGACAATTTGTTCACGATCGACCCCCTGATTTTTTTTCATATAAACATTGATATAGTCCAACAGAATTAACATGAGCTTGATCTTTATGCAAGAATATAATAAACTCAATATTTACAGTCTATTTTTGTCTTCGTTTGTAAATCGCGCTTTATCGGAAGCTTTTGGCAAAATACACGTACTAAACAATTAATGTTGTTTTCCTAAGAGTATATATACTTTGAAACTGTGCCATAATATTGCTGACTTACTTGTTTCCCAAAAAACTAATAATAATTAAAATTACAATAACACGCCACTTTTAATAAATTGAATTATAGTCACATCGGTTGTTAAAAACACGTGTATAATTGTATACTCACATACGGAAACTCGCGATTTAATATAAGTGAAGTGTGTAATTATTATAATTAGGTAGTTCAAGCTCAGGTTAATTCTATTGGACTATACATACATACAAAATATATTTTTCAAATATATTTTGAAAAATATATTTATTTATATTTATAGTATTTGTATTATGAATATTGAACTGACTTAACACCAAAACTCTACAACATTGAAACAAAACCCTGAGGGGTGATTGAATCATACTTTGAATCAAAAGTTTATGAAACTATTGAACTATGAATATTGAAATGACAGTAGGTTGTCATGGTAACAGTGACTTTACGGTTTTTGAATATTGTACTGATTTTCCCACCAAAACTCTACAACATTGAAACAAACCCCTGAGGGGTGAAACATCATACTTTGAATCAGAAGTTTATGAAACTATTGAACCATACCTAAAAATATTGATCATAACTTAGCCTCGTATGAAACTGTATGATATTAATTATTGAACAGACCCTCCAGGGACTCAAAATATTGATTACTGAAAACAAAAGACCCTTAAGGGACCTAGATTATTGATTTTAACTCATTATCCTCATTAGCCTCAATACATTGAGGCTATCTTGATTATTTTTGGAACGATGCTAATTTAGCATCGTTCCAATGGTAACAAGAAAGTATAAGATTACTCTTTTCACGCTTCAACAATTTTCAACATAGACAAAGAGGCGTAGTTCAAGCGTGAAACTCATTAACATCTCATTTAAATGTAATACAACGCTGGCTTGTGTTGTCGTTCTTGAGACTCTTCAGGAAAAGGGAGGTTACTCTCCGGACATATAAATTTTGCAATGGAGACGGGACAACTCAACCCGTAGACAACTCAACCCGTGACAACTGCAATGATTACTTGTTTGGGTAAATAGGGCCTATTGTACGATTATATTGAACTGTCCGATTGCATAAATTAAAACGTCACATAACACGGTATATTTAATAGTCGGTTAATTTCGGTAGTTCACGTAGAGCGTATTATAAGCACATAACACTTAAGTATTATATTTTATTTACAAAATGTATCGTACTTTGTATGGCCGAGTGGTAGGACGGTCAGACTACAAATCTTTTTATCGTGGGTTCGAATCACGATAGAAACTTAATTTTATATTTTTTTCTTATTTAAATCATGGGCGGATTGCATAAAACACATTGCCCCTCCCCGTGCGTAATGAAGCCTTTGTTATAAATGTAGTGGCATCTTTTTAAGTAATGATGACAGTAGCACAACATACTCAGTCATTAAATTTGAGTGATCTTTACATTGTTTGTTTTGAAATGTTGTATTTCTATGTCAAAAAATTACTGAATAAAATAGATGTAAAAAAAAAACAAAACAAAAAACGAAGAACAAAAAATAAAAATATGACAAATTTAGTTTCAGACTCGCACTTCATTCAAAAATAGATGTTTTGTAGCATTGCACTTTAACCGTACGGCCATTCAGCCAGATGAGATATCGTCACTAAATTAACCTACACATGGTAAGTTTTACTGCGAATTTCTATATATAGAACGCGGAAAATAATATATACAGTGTGCAATTACCGTGAATTGTACAAAACGATGTTTTTGACATTGCCTGTTATATGCGTAACATAATTATATCATTCGATAGTAATAAACAATATTAAATGATCGTATTATATTAAGCAGTGGCTTGAGTTATGGTATCGTAACTCTAGACAAAGGTTCTAGAGTTACGGATGTTCCGTAACTGTAGACAAACCTGACAGGGTTGGCTAGAGTTACGGAAGTCAAATAACATGCGTATGTTTCAACTTTTAAACGTCGAAAAACTTGTTTAAATTCATTATTACTCGAAATAAACAAATATTTACCGACGTGACTTATCCAATTGTTATTACACCCACCATTTTGGATATGACTAATACACTTACCGGATGTTTAATACACGGCGATATGACGTTGTCGTCTTCAAAGTGTCACATTAAAAGTTTACTTGACCGAAATTTTAAGTTATAGAGTTTGATTATAATTTGGAATGAATATGTTTAAGTGTGTACGGAATTTTAAACAAATATTTATAGGAAATAGACGATTCTTAGAGTAATTTTTATTGTGAATAAATTGCAAGTGCAAAACGTTAATTTGACTTAAATTCGTGAACAAAAATGGGAATGTAGCTTGATGCAAAAGAGCTTAGTACTTGGGGGGAAACCTTAAATGAATTGTTAGAAAGTCGATGTTTTTGTGAAAAAAATTAGCTTATCATTCCACACCAAATCTTTAAAATTTTAACAAAAATATTAATGATCTCGTTAAAGAATACGCAATGATAACCAAAAATGAGAAGTTGTCTGCTCCTTTTGGTTAAAGAAAATAGTCCAGAATAATCTTTGGTTTGGTGAGATCGCTGCTGTACATGACCCTAAAATGTGTTGATGAAAATTAATTCTTTGACTGGTTTATTTTGTTTGATAAAGTAAGATAAACCTTGCCATGAGCAAACCACTTGAGAAGTCTAGTGCTATCCTTTTGTTAAATTCTGTTAATTGATACTTAATACATTATTTTATAGAAAATATACATAATAATATATTCTTTAATCAAAAAATAAGTTCAGGACATCGTTCCTCCAGCACTCCAGTGCTTTGATTATCCTACTTACCGCACCGCACCGCATCGCATTGCCCCGTACTGTACCACACAGAACAGTAATCTCCGTTCAGTAGCATACCATACCTTACTTAAATTCGCAATTAAAATGTATTTAATTATATCTCATTTTATCGTTTATTTCAAACATCATAGAACTCATTGAGGATTTAATTCATATGATATCAACTTCTATGGATTTTTTTCACGTTTACTTTACCTCCCGAGTTGCTAAATAGTCCGTACGATTCTAAGGGATAATACTGACGTTTGGTTATCTCATATTTGCATGGTAGTCGTTCTTGATTCGGAATTTTGTCGTTTAGGGGGCATTCGGAAAATCTGGGATGATTCTGTAAACTGACGATGTGTATCGCAGCTACAAAAAATTTTTTTAGGCATGTGTGTGTGAATTATATAAACATGTATAATATTATTTATTTACTATAAAAACTGGTGATATTTGAATTTGATATGATATTCATAAAGATAAAAACATGATGAAAGCTGGGAGGATTATATTAATCTGTCCTCTCACTATACAAGTCTGTGTTGCTACGCTGTTACTGTATGAACTGTGGATTTCAAAACTATTTGGACTATCTCGACCATTTTTTTGAATTGGTTATTCGTGGTGAATAATAGCCGAGGAGTTCTGAATGCTTTAAAGTTCTTGCACTCTTGACATTTAAAGAAGTTATATACATCCAAAAAATATTTTACTATAACTAAAGTTCATTCTTGTTACAAAATTAGAATGATATATATGTTGATAAAAGGAATCTGATTGTAGAATAGGCTCAGGTTTTGTTTCTTTTTATGGCGCAACTGTCTAAGCAAACTTTTGACATATATTTTTACTCAATAGAATTCGCTCTACCATACCTGTTTGTACAATGAAATTCTCTTCTGGAATAGAGATGTGATACCATTGGTTATTTGTTAAAAAACCCAGTGTGAAGAACGGACCGTATAGTGGCTTATAAGGGACTTTAATCAGTTTTTCCCCTTGTATACTCTTCAAATAGGTAGGTCCTACTAGTTGGATTACTCGGATTTTACCCTTACTTTTCAATGTCAGTTTGCCAAAATTAATCTTAGATTACTTTTTTGTAAATCATTAAATTTGTTTGAAATTCAACCTACGTATTTTAAGGGTTACAAAATATCTAAATTTCACCACTTCTGTTGATATCTTCATTAACAAGAAAGATATTAGATGAAATATGTTGCTATCCTTACATATGACTTCAATGATAAAATTTGAGGATTCCAACTGTAAGGACCTACTTACCAATTGGATTGCTTCAGGTTTTATCATGGAAAGATAACTGACTAAAGTCCCTAATTATTTACTCCATGTATTATGGGTGACTCACTATGCTAATTGATTATACATTCACTGTGGTAAGCTCCTGGAGGTATGACTAAACAGCGAATATGGATATTTATACTTCAAACAGAATGATTCTTGCCTAGCACTAAATATTTTTCAAGTATGTCTTATTCATGGCAATCTGATTAAAACCCGATCTAAAATTTTCCGCTCGCCTACTTGCTCTACAGGATATCTGTTTACGGAGATTGTATTCATGGGTATATATGAATCGGTGTTCCTAAAACAGAACTTTTATCCTAGGACTTTTGAAGGGCCCTGTAAAAGTCACACATCATATTACCCCTTGTATTGTCACGTGTAATACCAGGTGAAATACCTTAAGTGGTAGATGTTTTAAGAATGTTGAGGATTAAAGGTTCAAAGTAAGACAGAAGGTCACGTGAACTTTTGTTACTTAAGTTGATTTTATAGTTACGTAATACCGTTGTATAGTAAATAAATATTAACCTGACGTTGGTACCCTCATTGTAATAATTTCACGCTTCATTGTCTGTCTATTTATACCTTCGGTAGATTCCGCGTATCATTCATACGAAGAAGCACGTGTTAACTGATCATGTACTTCATATAAGTATGTAATTGTTTGTGAGTTATAAGGAATGACTCTACAGCGCCGATGATACCGAGATGGACTGTGAACTACTGTAGTTAAGTAGGTGTTGGTTCGAGCCCAATCATGCGCAATTCTTTTTCATTTTTTAATATTTGTACAAACAAAATATTGTTAAAATTGTCCAAAAAATGTGTTATTTCATACACTCTTCTATTTTTTGTATTTTTATTCATCTATAATTTCAGTTTTATTATTTTGTAATTAGATCTAATCACATTTGATTTATTACATCAATTGCACGACAAAATACAGAAATACAATAAATATCAATTATCATCTTCGCTGCAATCAGATGAGTCGTGTCGCCAGCTCATATTTTAAATAAAACACAATGCACGAGAAAAAAGTCGGATATATGTATACTTTAAACGGTACGATGTATTGCTCTTTACTCACTTCAATTTTTAACTCGCGACTCGTTCAACTGTATCAGAAAAACGGAAATTATCGAGTCAGTCCGACATTTATCGATGGGAGGCCGATTATTGATTATACCGCGTCATCTCGATTTAATTATATTCTGCATAAAGGTTAACGTCAGGTTAATATTTATTTACTATACTAGCAGTAACAAACGCCGAAGTTAGAAAGTTACGTAATTTATGGGTGTGAATTTTATTTTTTTTCCACTTACTAGTATCCACGGGCAAGTGAAATCTCAAAATTAACTTGCCTACATTCTCGTTCCCATTCTCGTTCCCAGAGTCTAGTAGCTAATACTAGCTAGTAATGAGTACCTTACTAAACTCTGGGTACGAGAATGTCTCGTTCCTTGAGGTTATCAAGATTCTCGATATTAGATCGAAAATCTTGATAACCTCGGGGTACGAGGATCAAAATAACTTGTCCAGAGGTTCAATTCTCAAGAACAGATAAAGTGAACTATGATATATAAAGTGCATATTATGTGTAATAAGAATAATTAAATAAGTTGATGGCATAATGTTATACCCCTCAATTTTTTATATTAAAAAACAGTTTCATGTTTCGATAATTTTATTCATGATTCATGGTTTAAATTATATGTATATATTATGTATATATTTGTTTGATGTCATTTAATAAAAATGACCATTTTCAATTCAAATCCATGTTGTTTGTTGATTCTGTTCCTTTTATTATCAAACAGAGAAAACTTCTTGTCGAGAAAGATATACATAAAATAGTTTAATGCTGAATATGATTGAAACATTGAGGTATTTACATAATTGAGTATTCCTAAGGCCGTATGTTTTCAGTTAATAAATATTACTCAGTTCACAGACAAGTTGCCTGGCAATATTTACTTGTCCGCACACATATATATGTACTAGTCGGACAAGTCGGGCATAGGAATTCCCAATCTGATTAAAATCCGATCTAAAATTTTCCGCTCGCCTACTCGCTAATCTAGGGGTTTGTGCGACAACGCTTTACAGGATATCTGTTTACGGAGATTGAGGAGTTCCACGCCCCTGCATATACCAAAATGTTAGAGATAAAAAACGTAGCAGGAAAAATGCAATATATACCAAAATGTCACAGGTAAAAATGCCATACACCAAAATGGCGGAGACAAATATGTCCGAGACACAAATTCCAATATACCAAAATGTCGGAGGTAAAAATGTCAGAGAAAATAGTGCCATATACTAAACTGTCCGAGGTAAAAATGCCAGAGGTAAAAATGCCATACACCAAAATGTCGGAGGAAAAATGTCAGAGGTAAAAATGCAATATACAAAACTGCCAGTCCCCTAATAATAATAATGTTTATCAACTACATGTATTTAACTTAAAGCCTACGAGTAGGGAACCTCATTTTTATTTCTTTTATTTTTTTTATTTTACTATTAGACTGGAAAACAGAAAAGCAGCGTGTGTCCGAAGTGAACATAGTTGTCCAACATGAGATAATAGTAGCGCGCCGGGATTTAGAATCTCGTGCCCGAGGGGGTGCGGGTTCGAATCCCACCCGGGGAGGTTATACCCTTCCATGAAAATTTGACAATAATGTCGATTTTCCTCCATTGATTAGATAATATGGAGAACTTTCCGGCCTTGTGGAAGGGTAGGTGAGTACTGGTTATAGACGATGGTCCAGGAAAGCTAGGTTAGGTGCGCTGGACGCTGTAAATTGACTTAAATTGTGTTGACACGGCGTTAACTCCAATAAATAAATAAAATAATTAAATTTATGAGATGATAACTGAGGGTTTTCTCAAAGGCATGTACATATAACAAAGTACAATCGATCAAAGCCGTCCGGCTAGCTCAGCTGGTAGCACTCAAGTCTACTGATCGAGGGGTTGAGAGTTCGATTCCCGGGCAGGGCATACTTTCGTGGAGCTTGGCCATGAAATTATTTCTACGGCCATTCTCCCTCCTACCAATGATTTTTAATTATGTCTGGCAGTTGTTAGTCAATGACGAAAGTATTCGCTTAGTAGTTGGTTAACAGCTAAATCCAAAGATTTGGCCTTTCCAGGAGAAGTGAGTAGGTTGACTGAATGCCGTTATATGACCTATATAATGTGTTGCTACGGCGTTTAACCCTACAAACAAACAAACACAATTGATCAAAAGGACTTGTTTGTATACATTAATTGTGTTAATCAAACGATGGCTGATACATCCTTAAAACAATTACTTGAACATTTATACATGTATATACACAAATGTACTTGTTATATTATTGATCCATATAATTATACATGTATACGCAAACCATTTTGTGTTATATATATATAGCCACAAGCGGATCCAAGGGGGGGGGGGTGACCCGACATACTCCCATAAAAATCTCCACCCAAAGATTTTTCATTTTTTCCCGCTTACTACGTGAAATAAGTTACAAGACTTGGAGAAGAGCAGTACAATGACAATATATGTTCCCTAACTAAAAAATTCGACTGTGATTCCTAAGTTACGTATTTCTTCTCTCTCTTGAATTTAATTCAGTTTACATGTTTATGGTAAAATACATTTCTGTAGTTTGAATATTCCCGCTCTCACTTACTTCCATTAGCAATCTTTATTTTAGTAAAATCATGGACCTTGTAGCATCCTTGAGTAAAGTAAGACAACATACATAGATGCACCAACCGGGAAGCACGCAGACATTTAACATATATATTGTGCTAAAGGTTGTCTCCGTTAGATCAAGGACCCCATGTATATATATAGAGTCCTTGGTTTGATTCATACCTTAAGCCCACAGCTAGCAGATTAGAGTTCTCGTTAATTCTATTGTATATGTTCTGGAAATATGCCTGAAGTCCTTAGGTATGACCAAAACTCGGGAGCTTCCGGGGGCTTCCTGTCCCCTGTATAAGGCTTTGCCGTGGACCTACCGGAGACCATTACAGCTCCCTACCCCAGGCTACTTGTTCATTTTCAACCCCCATATAACAAAAAATCTTGGATCCGCCTAAGATAACGTGTCAGTATCCGCATTCTATCCTTACTTAGTAAACATACATGTACGTTCAATGCATATATATATATATATATATACAAGATATTGTAGTTAACCCTTGATAATTATGAAACCGGTAGGGTTAAAATAAAAGTACAAATGTATTAAACGTCCGTTTGGATGATGTTTTTTTGTTTTTTTTTGTATTTTGCTTGTTACAGCATATTTTAATTTATATATATATATATATATATATATATATATATATATATATATATATATATATATATATATATATATATATATATATATATATATATATATATATATATATATATATATATATATACATGTACGTTCAATGTATATAATTATGTAATAATTATTTATCAGCTTGTTGCAGTGTACATGCATCCTGTATACTCATTTTTATTATATGCTTTACAGTGGAATACCGGGATTTATCGGTGAAATAAAAATCGATATTCCACTGTTTTGAAACAATGAAAATAAATTTGTTATTTTTCACTGTTTGGATGCTCCGCTCTGATGACATATCATACTTTTAAAAACTAAAAAAAAACAGCTTGAAGTATATATAATAAACAGAAAATTTGTTTATTTCGATGTAAGATCTATTTATTTCACTCATGAGCTAATGATATTATATTTTCACTCGAAAATATTGCCTCCTTAGCTCACTCGTGAAATAAAATTCGATCTTACACCGACGAAATAAACCAATATCCTCTATGTATTCAAATTATGGGCATATTTTTTACGGATTGATTAGACAGTTAATTGGGTCAATTAATTGTCGACGTTTCTGACTTTCAATTTGTATAGAAGATATCTTATGTTTTGTTCGAAGTTAGTGGATAAGTTTTGTTTTAGAAGTCAATAATTCAATCACTAAGGTATGCCAACGCTTTAGTATTTCGTAAGCCACGGTCACGTTTCTTAGCGATACGTAGATTTAATTTCGGACGTCGCGCTCTAAACAAAACTATTTCAAGGTGGAAATCTAGGACATAAAGTCGGCAATGATATTAAAAGTTACACGAGAAACTATGTTTTGTTTTCACATGGATATGTTTATTATCTAAATGTCACAGGTTGAAATGAACATTCTTCAGGAATTCAGTGTTTGAGTGAAACGGATTGTTTTCCAGACCAGAGGTATTATTACTTTCGATATTTTTTTTCATTTTGAATAGATCACGTTTGTAACTATAGTATAGTGCCTTTGTCAAATCAAGGACGCTAGTAGTAGTATATCACTATCAGAGAACTATGTCTCACATGGGCGGATCCAGCGGGGGAGGGTCAGGGGGTCCGGACCCTCCCCCTAGAATTTGGAAAATGACATGTACATGTCCATTAGTGTATTTCTTGCTTGTAAGTCATTTTTACATGGGGTTTCCCCATGTTTAGTAGTGGACTGTGGCAAATCAACATCAAAATTTGTCGCGGACGATTACATTCAGTTGTGCGCGCGCAAATAAAGGGATAATTACCACTGCAATTAATATATTGAGTAATCTGCATTTTGCGTTAACAAGCAGACGATAAGAAGCATGTGTATATCTTATCTAGTTTATGTAAGGTAAAGGTCCCTTGTAAAGTTGTATCGCTTTCATGAGTTGTATACAGCCATATACTCTGCCAAAACCCCATGTCTGACAGGGCTATTGCCGCTTGGATAAAACTTGTAGTATGAAGCAATTTTTCTCGGTGTTTAACATATGTAGATTTAATGGTAATGTAGCTTTTATTATCAATATGTTGCATTTTTCTGCAAAATGTGTATAAAAATGTGGTTGTGGTTCAAGGTTCGGACCCCCACCCTAAAAAAGTTCGGACCCCCCCTAGAAAAAAATCCTGGATCCGCCCCTGGTCTCTGCCTATATATACATGTATGTAAGGTCCTTTGTCAATTGAACCAATGATATAATTATTCATATAATATTTTTTAATTGCTCAGTCATTTATGGTGGCATATTTCTACCACCATATAACCAGATATTAAACTAGTTAATTATGTGGTTAACTAGTTATGTAATTAGTTAACCACTTTGGTTTGGCTGTACCCCTCATGGGATTTTGAAAGGGTACCAATAATACCAGGGCATTTTTTCATTACGTTAGGAAGGTGTCTGAGGCCTTATTTTATATAAAACAATGGGGAAAATTATTGCAATTTCATTGATAGGGGAATGAAAAATCAAAAGTATTAACCTCCAAAAACTGCACGATTTTAAAGAAATTTCAAAAGAGGAAAGTGCCTGTAAATGGCCCCTGTTACATTAGAAAAAAAAACACCTAAATACTCTATTTAAAATACATGTAGTTGGATCTCTATTGAAATCAGTTTGTTTTATTTTCAGGTTATTTAATTCTTAATGAACAGACATATATAAATAAAACAACAATCATAATGTCAGAACCTGCAGGTACAAAACAAGAAGACTTGGAGTCTATCAATAACACCAATGTTGACACAGAACCATTGAAATCTGATGACTATCAAAATGAAACAGAAAATAACGACACTGTGGTAACGTTTGAACAGTCAGAGCTCCCTAAAGCCCCTGATGGGGGTTATGGATGGTTTATTGTTCTTGGGTCACACCTTGTCCATGCTGTCATGGGTAACTATATATTTATCAGTTTAAAAATATTTTTCTCTAAAACTGCTTAGCCTAGAGCTTTCATATTTGGCATGAAGCATCACCTTTATGTTACAGTTTTCATACAGTTAATTAGAAAGCGCTGAAAGATTTTGTGTCACTTGTTTTTTTTTTAATGAAGAAAGAATTCCCTATTGCCAATTTCAATTTATTAATATATTTCAAAACCATGCAAAATAAAATATATAAACCATAAGAATAAAATATATCATTCATTTTATTCATATTGATCATTTTGCAAAGATCAGATTAATAAAACAATATTTTGTTACAAAATTTATTATGTTGATTTTTATGAAAGTGAGTAATTATCTCCCTTTGATATGAAAGTTCTAAAAGTATATTTTAATTTGTCCAAATAAAATGATCAAACTCTCCTCAGAAGTTATTTCCCTTTATTAAATTAATAACCACTGCTACCTCAAGTAAATTCTCCCCTCAGAGTGCCATTTTTTTTTTCAACTTTCTTTTACATCTCAATATTTTCTATATTGAGTCTTCTCATTATAAAAAATGATGTTCTACGAGAGGTGTTCAACTTATATTTGAACACTTTTTTGATGGGATAAAAATCAATTTCTAACAATAAATATCCACATTTTACTTGAATATGTTACAAGTGGTTTGTCTATAATCGACTGGTATATTACAATTAAAAATTTGAAACAACATAATGCTGTTATTAAACATTAATGAAAGGACCGTAGTTTTGGCGTTTTGAACATAGCGAAATCTAAAGTAAACAGTCACTTTAGAAGTTGTTATTCATCTTTATCCCATAAGATTTTGCAAAATCCTTTCTTTCACAACTTGTTCATGTATATTTCTACTTCTTCGTGTTCTTTGCAGTTCGAAATGTGCGTGAAATTGCATTTTATTTGTCTGACAACAACATTATCTAAATGAACGTTGAGCTGGATCAAGTACATGATAAATAACATTATTTATGAATGTTTCTGCAACTACTAATTCATTTGATATATGTATATGTTTAGTTAATGTGATAAAGACACACATTCCCAAAGTTCTACTACGAAACCTCTACACAGGCTTTGAATGAGGCTTTTATATTTATGTTATGTGACGTCATATCAAGCAATGAAAGCTAAAGTAAATACTTCTAAACATGGTCATATCAAAGTAACAACAACATCATGTTTATGAAATTTGTGCATGACTATATTATTTAGCAACTTCAATAATAAAAAGTGAAAATATAGTGTGTTATACATTACTAAATTAGACCAAAACGTGACGACTTTCTCTTACTTGTCTTTGAATTACCCTATAAAGGATCACTTTTTGACCCCTTAAATATCATTGATTATTGCATTCCTTTCAATTTACACTTTTTGGACATTAAAGTTTTAATAAGGATATGTTTAATTAAATAATTTCAAAATCTATTATGTAAAATAAATGAATGTATGATATATGCTCTCAAACACTGATTTCGGACTAAAGTCTAAAATGACAAAATGCATATTTTTTTGTTAAAAGACGCAATTTTGTTTTATCAAATTACACATACTATTGGGATACAAAAAGGTAATCATAACATTGATAACACATCCAACAGGCCATATCTAAGAGCAATAAAATGTGTTAAAACTCAAAAAAATTATGTTTTGGGGTGGTCAACTAACATGCTATAAATATGTTTGATAAAATAAGTTTAAATAATTTTGTTTCATAGAACATGATTATTTACATAACAATACATATAAAAAGCAATTTTTAGAGGAAACAATCCGGTCATAGGCTTCAGAATCAGAGTTCAGATCTGTTCAAATATAAATTGAACACCTCTCGTATGTACATAAAGATAAAAACATTAGATTTAATTAATAATTTGTAAAATTAACAAAATTTCTTTTCACATGCAACACATTGGTGTCACATGGTATTACTAGCGTCACATGATTTACATGTTGGCAGTGGTTAAGTATAGTAAAGTGTGACTTAAGCACTGTGAGGGTCCGAGTTAGCAAAATGATAGTCAACTTCGTTTGGAATTCTGACATGATGAAAATCATTGAAATACAATGAACAATTAACTGCCTGTGGTCTGAATAAATTTGTATAATTCAAAATTCAAATTATAATTTCAGGAACCTGGGGTTGTAGGGCAGATGGTAGTGCACTGGGATTTCGAATCTAGTGGCTTAAAGGGGATACGGGTTCGAATCCCAGCCAGGGAGGTTATACCCTTCCATAAAAATTTGACTAGCATGCCAATTTCCTCCATTTAATAAGGTATATGGAGATATTGTATCAGTATTTTAGAAGGGATTATTGAGTACTGGATATAAACAAGGGTCCAGGAAAGCGAGATTAGGTGCACTGGACACTGTGAAATAACCAAAATGTGTTGACATGGTTTCAAACCCAGTATTAATAAATAAATGATTAAAATTTCAGGTGGGTTTGAGAGATCAAATGGAGTTATGTATCTACAATTATTAGAGAAGTTTAACTATAGTGCTACTGCTACAGCTTGGGTTTTATCTATTTTCTCAACACTGAGGCTTGCCGTAGGTAGGTTACTCTTTTTCTAAATAGGAGCAGTGGTCCAGTGGTAGAATGCAGGCTTAGGGATAGAGAGGTCACAGGTTCTAACCCCACCAGGGGCACAGCTAATTTCCTTGAGCAAGAAATTTACCTGCGATTGCTTCACTTCACCAAGGTGTTAATTGGTACCTGTAAGGTTGGTATAATTCTGTTGCCCCAAATGTTGACAGCTATATGGACAGTAAAAAGACTCCAAAGGAAGACTTCATCACTCTTAGGTAGGAAAGGGAATTTCACTAACGATGAAAATCATAGGCTGCAGTATAAAGAAGAAATTTGAGTGATCAAAAATGTCACTGTTCATTTTTTGGGTTCTGTATGTGTTTCTGTTGTATAGTGTGTACATATTGACCCCGACCTGACCTTTATGCAAGAATATTCATTACATTGAATACGAATATACGATGAGGCTAGCTACCAATTCAAAGGTTGTGGGTTTTAGCCCCACAATCGCCATCCCCCACCCATTTTTTTATTAATTGTAATAAAAAAGGTAAGAACACGAGTTTCCCGTTTGAATGCATTCGAATCGTGAGTTGTTATACATGCAGGCTGTGTATACTCTATACATGTCTTATTTTATTCTAAATACGTAACGAGCCAAAGTGTAGAGTAGGCATGGTATTGATTTTCGTCAGCATATGTGTAGATGATAATTAGATGCAAATGTGAAAGGTCAGGCGGGGTCAATTTGTACACACTATATCATGGAAAACTGAGAGGAATCATTGAAAATTCATGGAAACCTGGAATTCAAAATCTGTATGAGTCCTGTGGTGCTTTTCACAAAAATTCTTACGAAGATTTTTCAAGTCAGTTTCATATAATTAGCACTTTAAAGTCAGATGGATAATAAGCATATCTATGATATGATATTCAAAAGGTATACACAATTTGTACCATATTTAAAATTGATAAGCCGAAAAATGAGCGTATTATAAATGTTTCTTGCTTTTGACTTACTTTGACTAATTTTTGTGAAAAGCACCACTGATCTTTTACCAACCTCGAAGAATATTCTCTGTACAATTTTAACTGTTTTTACAGGTCCACTAGCGAGTGCTCTATGTAACAAGTATTCGTGTCGTACAGTTGTTATACTTGGGGCTGCTATGTCTACGTTTGGAATATTTTTATCTGCTTTTGTAACAGAGTTACCTTATCTTTATATTACATACGGAGTACTTGGCGGTGAGTATAATAGTTTTATATTGGATTTCCACATGTTTATAGAGACCTGGGACCCGTATTATCAAGCGTCTTATGAATGGTTTTAGTCGTAAATTCTTCTATATTGAATTGTTAAATCATTGTAAGATTTTTGATAATATGCTACCCTGCATTCTCCATAATTCACCATAGTCATATATGCTATAGACTGCTGTTGTATAGGATCTCTTATGGTCCCGCTGAGGGTCACGTTGAGATGACCTTTATGTCAACCAATCACTGCATGTCTTTCATCTATGCAAAACACTACATGTATTTACAGCATTTCAATTTTGTAATTTCCATTTTTAGGCAGAGGATAGCGAGATATTTTTGACGTGTAAATTCACAGGCTGTAATTTGACGGCTTTATTCAAATTGCCTGACATAGAAGATGTAAACAAGTTCCTTAACAAAGTTAATGTGAACCTCATAACAAAATAGCCAAATCTTAAATTAAAGAGTTAGCAATCCACAAGCTTGAAACCCCAGACTAGTAATAGAATTTTTCGAAGTAGTGAAAATGACTTCAATTTGATTGTATATTAATTTCTGCATTGCTTAGCTTGGCAAAAACAATACATATTGCGACATGGGTTTTGCACATGGCAAAATATTGCAATGTGTGTTTTACCAGATTGTTACTCCCCTATATCACACCAACATATTAAGTATCCTTTATATTTTACAGGGGTAGGGAGAGCTTTTGCTTATACACCAAGTTTGATAATTGTTGGATATTATTTTAATAAAAAACGTGGTATAGCAGTGGGTATTTCAACGTCTGGTGTTGGTATAGGATGTTTTATCTTTCCTCCTGTCTTTGAACTACTGTTTACTTACTATGGTTTCCAAGGAACATTCTGGATCTTGTCTGCTCTTGGCAGCCATTTCTTTATTTGTGGATGTTTGTTTCGATCTATTGAACGGCATAGAAAGATAATGGAGAGTAATAGGTAAGAATTTGATTTTGTATTTTATAATAATAATAATGGCTATCTTATAGTCTAAGTTTCATGCTTACACACGTTCACCAACTTTACAGTTATTACCCCTGGCCATTGGGCTACTGGTATCTATCAATCTCCATGGGGAGTCTTTTACTCTACTTATTAGTGCAGCCAACAAATTGGAGCCAAGGAATTATATCAACCTCGCAGGTACCCATTTACACCTGGATGAAGTGAAGCACAGGAGCTTGAATTTTTGTATCATAGTTAGAAATATTCTCTCCTTAAGGAGGAGGGAATTTTTCAAACTATAATACAGAATGTCAAGCTCCTGTGATTAAAGCAGTCGCAGGTAAATATCTTGCTCATGGAAATTAGCAGTGCCCCTAGTCAAATTCGAACCCTGGACCTCTCGATCCCTAAGTGCATGTCCTACCACTGGACTACTGCTCCTGACTGTTAATTGAAACTGTTACTTTTATGAAAACTCTTGTTGTTGGCTTTAGCCCATTTGTTTATCTGCATGAACTTGTCAACACAACACCTCCATTACTTGTCAACACAACACTTCCATTACTTGTCAACACAACACTGCCATTACTTGTCAATGCCACACCATTATTACTTGTCAACACAACACCTCCATTACTTGTCAACACAACACTTCCATTACTTGTCAACACAACACCACCATTACTTGTCAACAAAACACCTCCATTACTTGTCAACAAAACACCTCCATTACTTGTCAACAAAACACCTCCATTACTTGTCAACAAAACACCTCCATTACTTGTCAACAAAACTCCTCAATTATCTGTCAACACAACACCTCCATTACTTGTCAACACAACACCTCCATTACTTGTCAACATAACACCTCCATTACTTGTCAACACAACACCTCTATTACCTGTCAACACAACACCTCCATTACTTGTCAACACAACACCTCCATTACTTGTTAACACAACACCACCATTACTTAATGAAGAATTCAAGGCTTACTCACACTATTTAGTTAAATGTAGGGAACATCTGACAAACACCTTTCATTGAGATTATTAGAAAATACATCAATGTGTGTTAATGTTGTTCCTATATCCGGAATTCAAGTATTTGGGTTTTCCCCTCTGTAACAAACAAACCTTCACAGTTACAATCATACCATGTGTACAAACAACAATATGATTTAATCCATAGCTTGTAACAAACATGTGTAACAAACTTTGTTCGTACTGCCTGTGCAGGGACATAAAAACCCATAAATTTGAATTCCAGATTAGGTCTTTTGAGACATTAAATGTGCATTAATTCCTGCTTCACTTGTCTATGCAAACAGCATTACATATTGCAATATGGTTTTTACTGTATTCTTACATCTCTAATGTTTATAATAATACATTTGCTTTGATTTTTCAAGGAAAATTGCTGCAAGAAAAGAAGCTTTACTAAATGATGAACCAAAGAATAAACTTTTATCTCCGGTATCCATGGAAACAAGATTACAAAATCAGTTATCCAATCAAAATGCAGCAAATTTGAGTACATCAATGGAAATAATTGCTAATGCAAAGATAGAATCACGGCGGCCATCTTTATTTAGGAGAAAGCTTTCTACAGTGAAATCAGCTCTTAAAGGGTCAAATAGCAAAAAGGGAGGAGCAAAGAGGCCCTTATTAGAACTTCATTTGTTTAAAAATTATGCATTTACTGCGATATGTATACAATTGTTTTTGTTTACCTTATCATTTAATTCGACGTTTGTGTTTTTACCGGCACTGGCGGAGACTAAAGGAATTTCTCAATTGGAAGGGGCATATTTAATATCCATTCTTGGAATCTGTGATGGAATCGCAAGAATTATCATGTCATCAATCTTAGATTTAAAGAAAGTCAAACCATTTAGATTATGGATCTATAACTCTGTGATGTTCCTTACGGCAGTGGTCTCACTTTTAATGCCTTCAATGAACAGTTTTATAGAGTTTGCTATAATAAGTGCATTGTATGGATTGTTGTCGGGGACGTATATATCTCAGAAATCTGTTATCATAGTGGATGTACTTGGTGTGGAGAAGTTATCAAGTTCATTTGGTTTGTTGTTGTTGTTTCAAGGTGTAAGTGGACTTGTAGGACCAACAGTAGGGGGTATGTTGTGATAGTTTTATATTTTCTTTAAGTTTTACTATTAAATGCCAGTTTCGAGAACTTTCATTTTTACTGTATAATAGAATAATCTTGCATTTTCACTGTAACATTTTTACTGTATAAAGAAACATCTTACATTTTCACTGTAACATTTTCATTGTATTAAAAATTAATCTTGCATTTTCACTGTAACATTTTCGCTTTATAAAGAAACATCTTACATTTTCAATTGTATTTCATTTTATTAAAATTTAATCTTGCATTTTCAAAGTAACTTTTTCTCTGTATTAGAAAATGTAGCAGAGGTATAATACGGCACTTGTACTCCCTTGCCTTCAACCTAGCTTAAATAGTGACATGGTAGAGTGTCTGCTTATGACTCAAGAGGCCGTGGGTCCAATGGATTTTTATTGGGTTATACATTTGGCAAGGGAGTACAACTGCCATATTATACCTCAGCTACAAAAATAGTTCGACATTTTAACTGTATTAATAAAGGTGTAAGCAAACATATCAGGAAAAACAACAGTAAAATAACATGGACCTATCAGTCAAAAATCAAAGAGGGAGATGTTTTAGATTTTAAAACTTTTGTTATAAAAAAGAGGCTAACAAAAAGCAAGGCTCGAATTTAACAACAAATTGAACTTGCAAATTTTTGCGTGTTCGTTTTATTTAGACTATGAAGAATATCGCTTGCATTTTTTCTCCAAATTTCAATGGCATACATGGTAACTTTTCATATATGCAATATTAAAACAACATAGTACTATATTAAACTATGGATAGAACAATGCCGTTGTAATCCATTATTGTAGGATATACAAAGAATGTCGAACAATGCTGTCTATCTTTCTGACTGTTTCAATGCTAATTTTAGCCTCATTAATTCAGACAAAAATATTTTTGCAGTCATTCCAACTTGCGGAAATTTGCGAGTTAAAATAAAAGTTACTTGCAATTTTCAAAATCCACTCGCATTGTGCGAGTATGCGAGCTTAAATTCGAGCCTTGCCTAAAAGCTACAAAAACAAGAACGTAGCAGGTTTCTGCTTTGGAATTGTCAATGGCAGAATAGAAGCTACTGGAGTTAAAGGCTGTGGAATAGAGCTTAATGCAGAAATATTTCTGAAAAAGAGATAGTTCATGTTTGAATCTATCAGATATACGAATACTGTTTGAAATGGAGCTTAATAAAATATTATAAAACATACAGAAATAAGATGGTTTATATATTTAGGTATCAAGTATATTATTGTATTAACAAAGAAATGTGAATTTTTCTATTTGTAGGTATGTTCAAGGATTTACTAGGTAGTTATGATATGGCATTTTATTTTGGTTCCATAGGAATAGTCACTGGTGGATTGACTATGTTGTCTGGTAATATATGGATGTACAAACAAAAGAAAAAAGCTGATAGAAAAATTTGATGTTTATAAAACATAGATGTAAAGACACATTTTTAAGCATACAAATTTTGTAATTTATGTATTCAGCTATGATAAAATGGTTTGAAGTAAAGATAAAAAACTTATAAAGCTGCGAGGAAAGATGGTATTTATTGTTAATTTTTATTCAACTGTAAGTGGTGTTTACATTGACCCGGCATATTTAAATACTTACTTCTGTACTACCCTACTCATTATTACCATAAGTTAATCATATCTATGTAAATTAGCAGGGTTAATAATTATGTGTTTCACTGACAGTTGAAGAAAATTTAACAATAAAAATAATTGTTGTGATGTGTATTGTTTTGCCATATTTTAAATTTGGGTGAAAAGGTGAAAACCTAGATATCTAAATATCTCAAGAAATGACTATATTTATCATTACCATCATCGTCATCATGGTTGTTGCTGTCATCACCATTATTGTTGTAATCATTATATTGTTGAGGATATATAAGGGACCTTAGTCAGTTATTTCCCCTTGTATACTCTTCAAAAAAGGTAGGTCTAATTAGTTGGATTACACAAATTTAACCCTTACTTTTCAATATCAATTTGTCCAAAATTAATCTAAAATAACCTTTTTGTAAATCATTTTATTTGTTTGAAATTCAAGCTAAGTATTTTAAGAGTAAAGAACTATCTAAATTTTATCACTTCTGTAAATATCTTCATTAACAAGAAAGATATTCGATGAAATATTTTGTTATCCTTACATAGGAATTCAAGGATAAAATCTGAGGATTCCAACTGTTAGGACCTACTTACCACTTGGATTGCTTCAGATTTCATCAGGGAAAGATAACTGACTAAAGTCCTTAATTTCATATAAACATTATCATCATCGTCATTTTTGAAGGTTAAATTCTATAACACAGATGAAAACTTAGATATTTTCGAATATTTTTACCACCTTATCTCAGAGTCTTCATCAGGGTTGTGATAATTTGTTGTTTTCTTCAAATATCTCGTATGATGATTTGTAAAACTTTCAGAAGAGTAAGAAACTGTATATTTTTTTAAATATAGTGAATATAGAAATGACTTTTTGTCATTGTTTTCATAATTAAAACTTGGTTTATATCCGTCTTATAAGCAATACCATCACATAAACAGGAAGCAGTAAGCTGTTTCTTATGAGAAAATCTCCCATATAATTATTTTCATTTCCAAATATAGAAGATTTTCATACAAGGGATATTTGAAAATCTCGTACAAATTGCAAGATCGATAAATAGAAAATCACATATATTTGTTAAATTGAAATGTATAATTACTCATTTGCAACTCTTAACAAGGTGTTAATTTTAACTTACCTATGTTTGACGGATATTTTATCACAAAGTTTATGTCGTTGTTGTAAACAGTTTTATTTAATACGGAAATCAGTACGAGGTTTTTGAAGGTAAGAAAATTTGACCAATCACTGTACAAGATTTTGTCACATGTTAATTTTAAAGTAATGCGATTGGCTATTGTGTCTGATATTTTTGCAGAATATGAAACAGAATGCTGTCTCACAATTTCTCAAATAAAAATTTTGCTCAAAAATCGTATGAGGTTTTTGAAGAAAAGCAACAAATTTATCAGTTGGTATCACATGACCGAGTCAAGTCACATGACAACAGGAGAGTGTCATACAAGGGTGGTAACTCTAGCCCCTTTCTTGATATCACATGACTTGACTCAGTCACATGAACAACAGCTTTCACTAACTACAAGATTTTTTTTGTACCAATTATCCTTCAAGAGATAAACATGCTCTGTTAGAAAAGTGGTCATGAGATAAACATGCTCTGTTAGAAAAGTGGTCATGAGATAAACATGCTCTGTTAGAAAAGTGGTCATAAGATAAACATGCTCTGTTAGAAAAGTGGTCATGAGATAAACATGCTCTGTTAGAAAAGTGGTCATGAGATAAACATGCTCTGTTAGAAAAGTGGTCATGAGATAAACATGTTCTGTTAGAAAAGTGGCCATGAGATAAACATGCTGTGTTAGAAAAGTGGTCATGAGTTAAACATGCTCTGTTAGAAAAGTGGTCATGAGATAAACATGCTCTGTTAGAAAAGTGGTCATGAGATAAACATGCTTTGTTAGAAAAGTGGTCATGAGATAAACATAATGTGTTAGAAAAGTGGTCATAAGATAAACATGCTCTGTTAGAAAAGTGGTCATGAGATAAACATACTCTGTAAGAAAAGTGGTCATGAGATAAACATACTCTGTAAGAAAAGTGGTCATGAGATAAACATACTCTGTAAGAAAAGTGGTCATGAGATAAACATACTCTGTAAGAAAAGTGGTCATGAGATAAACATGCTCTGTTAGAAAAGTGGTCATGAGATAAACATACTCTGTAAGAAGTGGTCATGAGATAAACATGCTCTGTTAGAAAAGGGGTAATATAATTTTACAAACATATTTTGGTATTTTTGATATTGTTTATTTTACCATATATTTATTGGGCATGTATTGACATATCATTATTTCATATTATATAACATGCAGTCTTGATAACCTGTTGGTGCACGAATGCACATATTGGGGGCTTAGCACAAAATGGTTGTAACTTACTCTTTTTTGAATTGAGTTACGACCATTTTGTGCTAAGCACACAATGTACACTGCGTTCACAATGTATTGTAAAACTATATAAATATACAGATGCATATAATTCATAAACTCATATATTGTCCCTCCTAACTCATATTTAGCTTATTGTTTATGTTCATTCCTTATACTACTCATTTTCTTCTACACAAGAAAACGTTTCCTCCATTTTGTGTGGTTTTGGATATTTTTTCTATCGATTAATCATTTGATTCACCTCAGTGATCTTCTTTAAAGAAATGCCTTGGACATCAAAAGTGGTCATAACACAACAAGCAGTCGATGGAAGTAGGACAATTTATGAAAGTGGTTGTCTGAACAGATCATTTTAAGAGCAGAATTTGCAGAACTTTGGTTGCCCATTAAATATTGTTGGTTGCCTGAACTAAAATGTGTCTGTTTCAGGCAATGCAATACCTGCTAATTTTGTAGACTGTCAAGTCATAACCTGCTGCAAATAACTCTGGCAAGTAATGTTAAAATTGTTTATACATGGATGTGCTAAGTTAATATTTGCAGCAAAGTTGTCTGTTATTCTGCTAATTAGCTACAATATAACTTTAAGAAATTTTTCCCTCTGCAAAAATGGCTAAGGGTTATCTTCATATGCATTGAAACGGGACAAGCAAAATACATGTATTTCCTAATAAATACAATGTTTCACATGTCATATCTCTGTGTAGTTCAGACTGTGATACCTCAGGAACCATATTCCATTGAATTTATGCTTTCTATGGAATTTGTGTTAGCACTAATTATACCCCCGCAAACAAAGTTTTCGGGGGTATACTGGAATCACCCTGGTGGTTGGTTGGTTGGTTGGTTGGTTGGTTTGTTGGTTGGTTGGTTGGTTGGTTGGTTGGTTGGTTGGAAGCGTGGTCTGTCCCAAAAAAATTAATACATTTGTAGTATGTTTATTTCTTAATGTATTTGAATAGAAGCTGTTATATACCATGATTTAATGGTGTATACAAAACTCATGTAACTATGGAAACATATCTCAATTGTTTAAAATATCTAATTGTGTTATATATGATATTGCATCTTTTTTATTTTTTTCAATTTAATTTAATAACTGCATAGTATGCATGTTTCTCAAGAATTTTTTTTCTCAACCAATATTGATAGAGTTTTGCACACAAGTTCACATTCTTACAGTTGATGAGTGAATGCAGTTTATGATAATTCAATTTCAACTTGTGGCCATTTTGAATTTGATTTAATTAAATAACAGTATTGTATGCTTATTTACATACAAATTTTGAAAAGAAATTGCGTACAAGGACTCACTATTAGGGCTTCAATTAGACCTGAGACCTCGGGTTTTGACGCACGAAAATTCAAAAATACCCCTTTTTGACCCTCATTAAAAATCGTCCATGCGTCAATTTGACCCGCGTATTTTTTGCCTTCATTTCTCATACTTTTTTCTTAACCAATTTTGATAGAATTTGGCACACAAGTTCAAATTCTTACAGTTGATGTGTGCATGCACTTTATATCAATTCCAATTCAAAATGGCGGACTGGCTGCCATCTGTATTTTTTTTATTTAATATTATAACAGTATTGCATGCTTATTTCCGTATGGATTTTGAGAAAAAATTGCATACAAGGTCTCACTATTACAGTTGAAAAGTAAGACTTTTCTTCACAATTTTATATTCAAAATGGCTGACTGTTGGCCATTTTGAATTTTTATCTAAATTACTGTATAGTATGCTATTTCTAACTCAAAATTTGATTTGCAAAATTGTGCACACATGTCTTTCTAATATCTTGTGAAGCAAACATTTTTTTCTCAGCCCATTTTAATAAAACTGTGCTGACAAATTCTTGCTGATGACATTTATATGTATTTTTTCTTAAATTCAAATTCAAATTGACAAACTAATGGCAATCTTGGAATTTTTTTATGATGTTGGGAAGATAAGTTTAAATGTGATCACTCTTTGTCTGTTGTTCCACTTTACATTCATAATGACCAAATGGTGTTCATTTTCATGTAAAAATCATTTGAAATATGACAACTACTGTTCATTTTGCTTTTTCTTATCCATAGTAAATTACACTGTAATTTGCTGTTTATTTCCAATTTGATGTTTGCATCCTGTTTTTTTATGGTTTTTATGCTTCTTATAACATTTACCCTTTTGGACTTCAACAATGTTGACTTGCGGTCATCTTGAAATGTTGCCGTTACGGGGGTATTTTTGCCATTGGTGGCAGTTCTAGTTTCTGGTCTTATGATGTCTTAGGTATGTTTGCATAGAATTGCTGAGAAGTTTTGAGTGTTGATTAATTAGATGTTGAAACATAAAAATGAATATGTAACAATCTCTTGATTATTAGTCAGATTTTCATAGAAATTTTATTTTACTGTCTTTAGATCAGCTGATTTTGTATTTCCGTGACCGTTTTGTACATGACTTAAGATTAAAGAAAATTTTCATGTATTGATTAGGTACTTAGCTATGTTTTTGTTAGAAATGGGTTTTGTGTTGTTGATGTGTATTTATGGGCATTAGTAAGTCCATGGACACTTTAGGGTCCTTAGTAAATCTAATATTTATTTTATGTGCTAACCATTTCAAATTTAAATTGTCTCATTTACTTGTTGCCTTTTTTTATACTTAAAGATTATATTTAGTTATTTGATATTACTGAAGATGTTTTCCCACAAACTACTGGTGAAATCCCTTTAGTTATGATAAGTGGATTTGTCTGCTATATATTAAATTGAATTGAATTATATTACCAAAGATTTTTAATCAGAATTATCAAGACATTTAACTCGTTTATAATTGACATTCTACAGATGCATGACAGTTTATGAATACATTTTAGCATTGATATAAATGAAATCCATATTGCATTTTGCCTAAAATCAATTTTTATACATGTATATAAAAATTTACTTGTTATTTAGACACTTTGGGTCCAAGACCCTTTGCAGGACAGTATTTAGATATTTAAGGTAGTTGTACTACTGAGGTGCTTGTAAAACAAAAGTGCTAATGATGTTAATTTTATTGTTGTTTTTTATGATTGTTATAAATGATGAAAGCTGTGCTACCAATACTTTTACATGAACATTTAATTTATTTTCATGTAAGTGTAATACATAATATTATTACCTGATTCCTTATATACTGGTAAATTTAATTTTATTTGATATTTTTAATTGTTTTTCTGAAATTGTAAAAACTATCCACATTTATGAACTGTTGACCTGTCAAAAGTTTTGACTGTTTCCTATGCCTGCTCTGATGTCATGCTATGTTACTTGGGGCACAATCCGTAAGGCAATCACTAGCTAGCGCTTTTTGAAAGCGATCCTTTGTAGCATAAGAGGTCTGCAGAACTGTTTGCTTCAAGCTTGCATATCCAAGATGGCGATTTTCTCGAAGAAAAAGTTCAGAATTGTTACAAAGGAAAAATATTCCAATCAATTATCACCATGATTATACTATTTAACCGCTTTGACAAAATATATGCATTAAATGAAATATATATCAGTATTCTTAATAAAGAAACATGTTCCCACAGGGGGCAGCCATTTTGAAAAAGGCAGAAATGTTCCAAAAAAAACTTGCTACATCTCACTAGCTAGCAATTCAACTTGCTGGATCATAGCAGACAGTTCTGTAGGAAATTGCTTGCCAGGGATACAAAGACCACTGTGTTGGAGTTGGCTAAAGACCAAGACAGGAAATTTAGCTATTCAATTTGAATTACCTCTCTTGCCAAGATGCTTGCTTTTTACCAAATGACTTACTTAAATGTTTTTGTTGTTCAGTATGATTAAATAAATATTACATCCTACCGAGGGTTGACATGACTTGTTTCTAGCAAACATTCCGTTAGATCAGCCTCTGTAGAATGTGATATTTATATAGTGCTGTTCTTTACATTAACATGCATTTATGCTTAGATAATTAGGACACATTCTGTTTGTAATTCTTTAAGTTTATTTCTTGGAATGTCTTGGTTCTGTTTCATTGATTGATCTCTCCTATTTGTTAATTTTATTATATATGATTTTATATATTTTATCTACAGTCAATGGCACATACATAAACCCTGCTGACTTAAATACTCATTACTCATCTATTTTCTCTATCAATAAAAATAGTTACCCTTTTGTATGTACAGGGGTTATCAAATAAATATTGAGTATTTAAATCAGCAGGGTTAATGCTTGTGCCATTGACAGTTGAATTAAATTTATTAATTACATGAAAATATACCCGGTAGTCATGCACATTATTTAAACATTTTAAGGTGTTCACAAACTATAATTATACATTATATTTTATGATATAGAGAAATTTCCATAACTTTTGTGACAGATTAATTTTTATTTCACCAACTGAGCTCAGAAAACTCTTTTTCAAGAGTTGCATTTCATTGATGACAAATTTTGATTTCTTTGCTCAGGAGTAAAAAAAGAAAGATCTTATTACAAGTTGACAAACATTCTGTATATTTTATGTTTTTACGTGTGTTTTGTTAGTGATAGTTTTAGAAGGAGTGTAACATGACATCATTTCTCATTTATGATGACATCATTAATCATCTACGATGATGTCAGTATGACATTATATTTTCACTACAATGAAATTAAAATATGTTATATTTTCTTGAAATAACACCACCTGATAACATGGAAGAAATAGAATATATTTATTTACTTTGGTGTAAGATTGATTTTTATTTTATGAGGGAGCTAAGGTTGCAATATTTTCACGAGAGGCGTAACCACGATTCAATATATTATATCCATAGCTTGCAAGTGAAATAAATAGAACTTACACCGAAATAAACTAAATTTCTGTTCATTATATGCTTCAAACTGGCGTTATTTATTGTTTAACCCTGATATGCCTTTAAAACAGCACATTCAAACAGCGGAAATAACAAATTTATATTAAACAGTGGAATATCAACTTTTATTTCACCGATCAATCCCGGTATTCCACTGGAAAGCATATAATAAAACATATTACTTGTGATGGTTGCTAGCTTTAATATTTTTTGATTTTGTTGCTTTTTTGTGTTTATACCTTTGGCCGATATCAAATGGTGTACAAGTATTTACATTTTTTGTCCAATGTAATTCCAGAGGGAATATAGATGTATTTTTTATAAAAGATAGCAAACTCTGTTTTCAATATTTCAGCTGAAGCCTTTATCAAGAAATTATTTCATGAATCACATTACATTTTGAACATAGACGCCATATTGTTTATTTGATAATCAAATAATTTCTTGATAAAGACTTCGGCCGAAGTATTGACAACAGAGTTTGCTATCTTTTATAAAAAAAATTAAGTTTTGTTTATCAGGTTAAAGACTTTTTAGACATTCTATAATACATGCAAATATTGTTTAATTTTTTTAGCTGTGTGTGGCACATATGTTAAACCTGCTGATTTAAATGCTTCATATTTGTCGATATTTGTCATACTTAAATATGGATATCAATTTGATCATTTGTGAGTACAGAAGTACTGTAGGGAGTATTTAAATCAGCAGGGTTAAAGTATGTGCCATCAAGAATTAAATAAAATTTATTAATAAATATAATTTAAGGGTTGCCTACAGGACTGTAGTAACTCGCTCTTTAACGCAATGCACTTACTATAGTGTTGTGGGCAAGCCTGGAATTCTAATTATATAAAGTTGGATTACAGTTTTTGGGAGTGCCCTCTGTCTGATTCATTATTAAAGGATTATCAGTGGTGCTTTTCACAAAAAATTCTTACGAAAAAAATCTTCGTAAGTCAAAATCAAGAAACAGTAAAAATACGCTCATTTTTTGGTTTATCAATTATCAATATTATACAAATTGTGTAGAATTGTGTATACCTTTTGAATATCTTATCATAGTTATGCTTATTATCCGTCTGACTTTGAAATGCTAGTTATATGAAACTGACTTTTTTCGCAAGAATTTTTGTGAAAAGCACCTCTGATTTGCAAACATGACTTTTAATACAGTGCCATTCAAAATTAGTACATCCGTAAAAAAGTTGGTATTTCATTAATACAAATAATTAAATTTTATTTTAGGTGTATTTATGCACTAGGATAGTTAGGCCACACTTTGTATATCTTTAGTCTTTTGAGAATTTGTTTGAAAAAATGAGTACAGTCGGTAGAAATAAAAATAAAAAAAGATAAAAGATGTCAATTACAATTGACTTTCTAACCCATTTTGTACAAGTTCTGAGTGAAATTGTTATTTATCTGACATTTTTTCAAATTGACACATTGAGCTAATTCGTGCTTGGATGGATTTGGTTTTTTTCTTTTTTGGTGCAAAAATAAGTATGGTGGGTATTAAAAAAATCAATATTTGATTTTTCTAATTTCTGAAAAATTATGCAAGACAAAAATATGAAAGGTCTGGCCTTATAATAGATTGTAATGTTTGAAAAGGGGAGTAATCATACTTTATACAATTGTAATTGATATAATATGTTCATATTCATAAAGTTCTGTTCTTAATTTCTCAAGTATTGATGTAAAATGAAAAAAATAAAAAAATGACAGCAAATCAAACATTTAAAAAAAAGTGCAAAATTAATTATGGATGTCACTGTATATATATCCAAGTTTAATGTAAAGAAACTGGAACTTATTTTTTTATTTTTTTTAAATAAACTAAGGGTTTTGTCTGGAAAAGTCTTTCAACTCACAACCAATAATTGACAACAAGGGAGTGCTGATACCTTGCACCCATGCATGACAGCCAGCCGAACCCTCTGTTACATATATATTACTTGCCATTTTTTGATAGATATTTTAAGATAGATTCAGGTATATTATACATGATCTGGTTCATTTCTGTTATCATAGAATGGTTTTATCTTATTTTTGTTGTGTTGGAAATTAGACTAAAATAATAAAGAAATGTAAAAGAGGACAATGTGTTGCTTATTTATTTGTTTTGTAGTTACTGAACAATATTGTGATACCTGCTTAATCATTCATTCTCATTCCCAGAGGCTAACAAGATTCTAGATCAATAATCTTGATAACATTGGGGTTCGAGAAAGCTGCTTTATTTGCAACATCTTTAACTACTCGGCCATTTTCACTTCAACTTCGAGCTGGTAATGAGTATTGAATAGTCTTGCTGTCTTTACAAAATATAAGGCAGACTATTATTGCTATGATTAAACTTTTAATGTTTATCATAAAAGTTCTGAATGGAGCCTGCACTTGAGAGTTGCAACATATGACAGGAAAATGTAAAGGCATAAATAGCCATAATATTAATTGTGATGTTAAGCTGTTGCAAATATCCAAGTACTCGGATATTCGCGATCTCAACCAGAAAATCAAGTATGGTTATTCAGCACTTCCCAAATTGTCGGATCATGATCTTTTTCTACAAAATATGAAAGAAACTTCTTGCCTAAATGACCACAGAAAATTTGCTGCACTACAGATGAAAACATAAATTTACGTTCTTTGCACACTGCTATTATTTTGAAAATTGCGCACTTATTCCACACGCGCGAAAATTCTTTTCTGAATCTTTTACATGCCTTTTCATGTAATAACAGCTTTTTGTAGTTCACTTATCTTGTGATATTAACAATATACTGTATACATGTATATATGCATTATGTATATAAATTCCTGTATGCTTTTTCATTAATTAGTTATTCCTGGTTCAATTTGTGAATCATGGTTCAGATCTGATCGCCACCACAGGCTATCGGCGTGTGTAAGGTCAATATATCAACCGATACTATAGTATATAGTATCGGTGTTTGTTTTTTTTTGAGAATTGTTTTGTTATGTTTTGATATGGTTTTTTTATTAGGAATTATGTGTTATAAGATGTGTTTAAGGGGTTTTGGGTTGTAGATGGGTCTTGAGCGGGTCCAAAGAGGGGGGGGTATATTGACCTAACCCACGCCGATAGCCTGTGATCGCCACTTGCTCAACGATCCACAGCCCTTGTACTAGTATAGGGATAGGTCAGTCAAGTGCTTAATCATATTACAAGTCATTTAGGATAACATGAGACAAATCTTAACAATATTATATGTCAACTATGTCTCATGCTATCCTAAACAAGCTACATGTATATCAATCTAAATTGGCACTTCTATAGCAAAAAGTTTATAAGAACAGAAGAGTAACATTTTTATTACAATTTAGTATGTTTTATTTGTTGATAATGCATAGTATGTACAAAAATGGATCAACAATGATATCACAAGACAAAACAATAACAACCATCTGTTATTATACTCAAATGATAATAAGGTTTTCTTAATAAAACAAATTTATCATACTTTAAATACAACATATATATTTATAAATTAGGCCTAGACAAGCCTATATTTGAAATAGTGCATAGCATGTCTTTATACCAAGTTATTACAAGCAATATTGATTGCATGTCAAAAGCTGAAAACATTCATAAAATATTCAATACATCAATTGAATGGGTTGGATTGATCCCTGCACAACAGAATTTTCAAAAATGATAACTCTTTAGCCATTATATTTTTCTCAAAATTAATGAGTGAACTTCAATTATTTCAAAAATAGAAAATACAAAACAAATTGTAGTAGTGTATAATATAAACTATAATATACAAAATTCTTTTGTAAAATATCACAATTCACAAATATTTAAAATAGATTAAAGAATGTACAAAAGTCCATGTAAAAATTCAATCCAAATAATTTGATAAAGTTATAATTTGATCATATATAAAAAGTAACATCATCCCTAACATGTTTAAATATTTATGAAGCTACGGCTTGTTGTTTTAATCCAACATATTCATCCCAACCTTTTCTACAAGTCTTTACAATCCAATTATGTTCATCATCATCTGCAAAGTAAAATAAAATAGGTAAAATAAGATAAATAAATTAAAATAGATAAAGTGAAAAAGATAAATGAAATAGATAGTAAATGAAACAGATAAAAAGAAATGAACATTACAAATAATAATTTATAGCGATGTAGCATTGTTAGTTCAGGCCCAATCAATCATTGCTGATCAAATTTTCTTACGCACAAATCTGATTTATTATATTCTATCCAGTGGAATACCTGGATTTATCGGTGAAATAAAAATCGATATTCCACTGTTTTGAAACAATGGAAATAAATTTGTTATTTTTCACCGTTTGGATGCGCTTTTCTGAGAACGTACATCATACTTAAGTACCGTACATAAAATTGAAAACAAATATAATGTGGCATCTTACCAGCATTTCTGAGGAATTTTTTATTATAATCAACAACAACACGACTTTTAGGATCATAAAAACCATCACCACAATCATAACAGCCTGATGGGATATCTCTTGGTGGAACACGATTGGTTAACTGTGAACGACCTGAAATATATACATTTTTAATACAAACTATTTATTAAGAACTAAAATTTTGGATCAATGTTTTTATCTGCAACCATATTGCTTTTTCAAATGGTATACAATACTTAAGTAGCAACTTTTACAATGTGATACCAACATTATGTCTTCTTTCAATAGAAGTCGACTCTAGTGCATCAATTCATCTTGTGATTGCACAATGTGTGTAAGGCACAAATATGCAAATAAAGTCAATAAAATGGCTAATAAAACTGATACAAATGTTTATAGATTGTATATATACAGTTGCGTATAAAAACAGCTTTATTAGATGTGTGTGTAGAAATTTTTTGACAGCTGGCATCTAGTTCTACAGACTGTTTGAAAGGATCTGGTTTTGTGTATGGAACTAAAAACTTGATAAAAGTCAAAATGAATACTTTTAAAATACAAAATTTGATATTTTTTTTGTTTTTATCCGTAATACCTTGGCATTGGCCATAATGACTAATTGTTAAACAAGATAATTACAAAATAAGATAAAGTTAAGACAGTTCCCAGCTATCAAACAAAGTAAGTTAAACATTATGTTACCTGCAGGCTTTAAACCATTTTTTATTTCAGTATAAAATCTTCTGTCATAACCATCACAATATTCCCAGTTTTCTTCTTCATATGGTAAACCATCAGCAAATGTATATTTACCCTGAAATTTTGATGTATGGTTTATTATAACTTAATTGGTCGTATAGGCGGGTCCAGCTGGGGGTGGGGGGCGTCTGGGGGTCCAGACCCCCCCTAGAATTTCCAAAATGCACCTGTTCATTTGTGTATTTCTTGACTGTAGGTCATTTTTAAGTAGCATGAAGCAATTTTTCTCTGTGCTTAACATAGATTTAATGGTTAATTAGTTTGTATTATAAATTTATAAATATTTTGCATTAGTCTGCATAATGAGGTTGTGGGATGAACGTTTGGACCCCCCTAGAAAAAAATCCTAGAAACAATTTTTTACCCCCTTTACAGGGCCTAGGTCTCTAAGCTGCTTCTTACTTATTTATTAAGTTACTGTCACAGGGTAAGAAAAATATGCAGCCTGACCAAGACTCGAACCCAGGACCTCTGGCTTACAGGGCGAGTGCTCTCTACACTGACCTATCCGGCCGCTTACAAATCATATCCTTCTTCCCATAACGTGAACAGGTAAGTGCCGTGACATAAGTATGATGAAGTTTTTTGTGCATAATTGTGATTTTGGAGTGATCAAGACAACTCAACCAAAAAGTAGGGATAACTCAACCCTAATTTTTTGTTGTCACTTTTATTTCCTACAACACGACACATAATGGTCAAATTGATGGCAGCTGTTTAGAAAATTGTAGACAACAATGTTATAGATGAACACAATATTTCTCAAATGAAGTGAAATAATTCTACCAGAAATAAGACTGCTCAAGTAATAATTGTACCTCTAATGCTCTACCATTTTCCCATGTTGCCACATATTTACTTCCATTAGGGAAGAACAAGGTACCTTTACCATGAAACATTCCATCCTTAAGTTCACCTTCATACCTTGTTTCTGTAGGGAAAGTATATTTTCCATTGCCTTCTAACCTATAAACAAATAACACAAATACATGTACATGTATAAGTGGAGCAACTAAGATAAATTCAGGGACTAAAATCATAGTCCGAGAGTGAGAAATCTATGTAATTCCCTGGGTGTTAGGCAAGACACTCATCTGCCTTGCGATAGGGTTAAATTAACAGTAAGACTGTTGGAAGTGACTTAATATTCACCAATGATCACCACACATATAACACAATTGGGTAGAAAGACAGATCAATAATTTGTGAGACAAAGGGTCTGTGTGGTTTTCAAACTTTAAACATGTTTGAACCATAACAGACAAATGGCAATCTCACCAAATTATCTAACCAATTAATAAGTAGGAACAATTTTTGGGGCTACTGCACTTTACCGGTACGTAGTAATTTAACGGAAGTAGAAATATAACCCTAACCCTAACCTAAACCCGGTTTGAATAGAAAGGTAAGTGATTTTACTTAAATTTCATTATATTTTCTGTCTTTTATCAGGGGCTGCTGCCCCCGAACCCCCACTTTTTAACGGTAACCGTCAGTACCGACTCAATGAAGAATGCAAAATGACGCATGCGCAGTAGGCGTACCGGTAAAGTGCATTCTAGCCCAATTTTTGTACTTTGTCACGTTTAAACCCCCATTAAACACATTACAGTGCAAAATGCGGTGGGTGGGGTAATGTAAACAATCGGTAAAAATCGTTTCATCGTCAATAATCAAAGACATAGATTTACATCATGGATGTTGTTTACATAATGAACTACTCAAAGTTTGAAATCTATATAAATATTTGACAAATGATCTCAAATCAAGTCACAAACCTTCCATTTTTGTGGTCCCCTTCGTAGGAGCTCCCCGTGTACTCCATCTTGGCTTTACATGCGTCGTCAAGGTGACCACGTGACTGGTCATCTGACATCTATTTTTAGAACAGAAAGTGTAGACGACGGATCTCAAGTTACATTTTTATGTTCATTAAAAAATGACCGGGCTGTTTAATTTATTTTTGTTTGTTGTGAGTGGGTTAATTATCGTTGGAATAAATTCTCAAAAATATTTATCAGTTAGAGGTACTTCGTTGTTTTTGAATGGCGAAAAGGTGTTTTTATCGGGTGTTAATCAAGCCTGGTATATGTATGGGGATGATTTTGGAAACAATGGATATATACGGTCGAAATCTCATCTCATACATACGTTAGATGCAATAAAATCGAGTGGTGGCAATTCTATCAGTAAGTAATTTTTTAAAACAAAAACACTGCTCTCTCTAACACTTTATTTCTGGTTATTTATATATCTTAGTTTGTTAATATTATCACAAGGAACTAAAATCGCGTATTTGATACTATCAAACATGTATCAGAGTTACTGTATTGACATTGATAGGATGTTATCCGGGTTTGTTGCTGGGGCGGAATAAGAATGTTTGATGTGGGGATCCGTTCCAAATAATATTTAATCGCAAAAACGTTTCTTAGAGAAATAAAATCCATTGCCGGTCATTTAGCATGCGGAGTGCGGACCCCAGCCTCGGAATATCTGGTCAGCACCTGGATGTATACATAACCATGTGTATCTTAATCTTAAAGATTCACTTTCTTATCTAAGCTATTTATAGGCCTTACTTTATAATGTTTATAACAGTTGTATACTGCTTAGATAAGGACACAATACAGTCTTACCTCGCTAGAATCACGTGATTTAACGTATTATTGTCTACTGACGATGCATTAAGTGATGTTTGTATACAAAATTATATTAAATGTGCATGCGAACCCGAATTTTGATGAGTATGACCCAATATTTTGCATAAACAAAAGTTTAGTTTAAATATATCTTAAAGTCATATGAAGTTTTCCATGCCATTGTTTCCGAACTGTCGATTTCAATACAGTCATCATATTCGGATCTAGCGGGGGGGGGGGGGGGTTTCAGGGAGTACGGAGCCCCCCCCTAGAATTTCCAAAATGTACCTGTCCATAAGTGTATTTCTTGACTGTAAGTCATTTTTTAGTAGCATTATCATTTTTTCTCGGTGCTTAACATAGATTTAATGGTTATGTAGTTTTTATTATCAATATGTTGCATTATTTTGCAAAATGTGTATAATGTGGTAGTGTTTTGAAAGTTTGGACCCCTCCCTAGCAAAAAATTACTGGAACTGCCCCTGGTCATGTATAAAATAATTACCAATATTTATGGAAATAGGGTCTGGAAACTTTGTATTTGTCATTTCAAGGACCATAGGGTAGGGTCCTTAATATATTTAAACCGTTTTATATAGTATATATCTGTTGTTAGATTCTTGAAAATTTACACTTAAAACATGCCCCTTTGAATGCGGTTGCGCAATTGCAAATTTTTCAAGTATATTATTCGATGAATTCCTTTTTAATGTTACAGGAATGTGGGTACACGTGTCCGGTGGAAGGACGCCATTGTTTAATACTTCTGGTCACGTGATTAGTCCTGGTGCTAACACAACACGTGATCTACTAGATTATGTACGTGAAGCTAAGAAAAGGAATATTCTGGTGACTTTATCACTATGGAATGGTGCTGTCATGGACCCAAGTATGTTTTAAAATTCGATTTACTCTCTGTACGTGACACGTAACCCATTGGTTATTAAGATTCTGGATCCATATAACTTATGAGTACACGAATGTGCCATACCGTGTCAGTCGTGAAATTACAAAAACTCGACCATCGAAATGTGAGCCGAACCATCTACCCGAAGTTTGACCCGAGAACTTTATGGGTTGTTTTCTATTGGTAATTTTCGGAGGAAGAAATGTAGTCGTTATTCTTGCTATATATGTTATCATTAAAAAATTTCCTAGAATAAGATATCGGCGAAAAACATGTGCTTATAACTACCTTAAGTAATTGTTTTAGATTGCTTGACTATTGACCCTGTATAATTAAATAAACGAGTTTGCGTGAGGGGAATCTTAGAATGGATTTTTAAATCTGATTGGTCGCCAACATTTCTTAGGTTATTGTTTTCGTTATTTATACGCGAGACATCCTCTTTTTTGCTATTTGGCTGTGAGGGAGGTTTGAGTTTTTTAAATTGCTGCTCATGATATATTTTTAAACGCCCTTTGGTATCACCTGCTTGTGTGTGGGTTGTGACATTGCGAATATTAGGCAAAATAGAATAGAACAAAAACAGCCAACAATTACCTTGCACATGTTCTACAGACGAGGGACATAGACAACATTGACATCTATGTCTTTGTATGGACATTTTTTATCGTTTCAGGCTACCCAGTGTACAAAATGATACAGAACGAGTCAATATTACAATCTTATATAAATAATGCTTTAATACCAATAGTACGAACATTGAAGAATGAAAACAGTATGGCTATATGGGAGATTATCAATGAACCAGAGGGAGCCATGTACATGGGTTTGTAATAATACATTTTATATTATAAACTCTGACTCAATTAATTATTCTGTATTGTTCGTGGATTTGTCTCCATGAATGGAATCAAAATATTGAAATACAGAAAGACTTTCGTGCACATTGAAACCAAACAAATTCATACTAATGATTACTCCTTGCTTATGACAGGTGCAAAATAGAGGGATTTTTGTTGGGAGGAAGCGAGATTGGCCATTTACAGCAGGTGACCGCTGATAGCAGGTGGCTGTTAATGTATAATCATACTGTATACTCAATGTACAATATATTTTATTCAGCATAATACCATATTGACATTCGTATAGGAGTTCTGAGAATTAAACATTTGTTCATACGAAACATAATACTTGTTGATTTTAACTTGTTAAAGTATAGTCGGCTAGTTAATTATCTTGACATTTCACCGTATCGAGGGCTGCCCGCAAAACTGTAGTAAGTGCATTGCATTAAAGAGCGAGTTACTACTGTCTTGCGGGCAACACTCGATATGTATATAACATAATTTATTGAGCTACTGTTCTAAAGACATTAAGGTAATGATTTTGTTGTGTTATAGAAGTTGAAAACAAGACAGTTCCATGTTATGACACATCAACGATACATTGGTGGGACTTCGCTGACTGGACAGGTCAGAAGATATCATTACAACGCTATCTTAGATTTATTGGTCAACAAGCTATAGCCATCCATACTGAAGATCCAAAGGTTAGTTGATATAGTTTTATTGTATCTGTTTTACTCCCCTTGATAAGCAATGATGAGTATGTTTTATTATAATGTTAATAATTAAGTGTTTTCATAATGGCCTTGTTATATGGCTAAAGACAGTCATATTAGTTTGACACCACAGGCTATTATGAAACGCACTTAGTTATTGACAATTTTATTAATTAACTATGATTATCAGACGCAAAAGTTGTAGCAAATAGGGTCCCTAGCAAAAACACTCAGACTGTACCAACATACAAAATGGCGGCATATATTCTGTGGAAAGAAAAAAAAACACGTGCTTTATGAGAAAACTCGGCCATAATGAGATTCGGAACCAATCAAAATGCCTGAATCTCATAATTTAGCCGAGTCATCTCATAAAGGGCGGGTTTTTTTCCCATGATGGTAGTATATTTGGATAAAATACCGTAGTGAACGCCATATCAGCCCTGAATTAGAAGTCCAGTATCGTACATTCAATTAATAATAGTTGATAAACTGTTAATTTCCAGATATGTGCTGAGAAATGCCGAAACGGAAATGCGAAAACGTTATTGGTGATTTTTGAACCTTTTGTAGCAAGTGTGAGGTTGGTGCACCCTAGAATCTGGTTTAAGTCCCCATTGACAATTATTATTTTGTTACTGTTCGTTCCAATGACAGAAACCCCTTTGGGTTCTTGGTTTCGCATTCTCGTTTCCAGAGTCTAGTAGGATTCTCAATACTAGCTAGTATTGAGTATCCTACTAGACTCTGGGAACGAGAATGTTGGTTTCGTTATTTGTTGGCTTTCTTTCCAACAAAACTTTAAAAATCTAAAATGTCTCGCCGTCTTTGCGATTTGACTGTGTAGTAGGTCCATTCGGAACAACCTCGGCGTTCATCTACGAAGATTATACCTCGGAAATCAGACGTAGTAGGAATACAACCAGATTATAAGGTCCGGTGATTGTCATTTTTATGTCAACATTTGATAATGACATTGTTACACGCTTTATCACATCATTTCACCAGTACAATGTCTCACACATCGTATTTCTGTGTAGTTCAGACTATATTACCACAGAAACCAAATTCCTATATTTATTTTTTCACCTTACGATATCCGAGGTTTATCTGCGTTGAAGATCGCCGAGGTAGTTCCGAATGTGGTAGGTCTTGTACTTTTATTGTGGTTGTTCCTCATATGTTTGCTTGCACCTTTAATATCTTTACATTTTTCAGGCATTAGTGACTGTTGGATCATGGACATACAGAACAGTTACAGATGCTATAGACAGAAGAAACTTCTACTCGGACCATTGTCTACAATATGCCAACAATGGAAATATAAAATCTAGACTTGATTTGTATCAGATACATACATATGATACATTTCATATATACCTTCCTCACGATCCCTTTATGGTAAGTAAATATCACCGTTATACATTTTGAGGAAATTTGCAAGGGCCCATTCGTCGACTTAGGTGTTTGTTTTTGCGGTGTTTAACGCCGTAGCAACACATTGTATAGGTTATATAAAGGCAATCAGTCAACCTACTCGCTCCTCCTGGAAAGGCTAAATCTCTGGATTTAGCTGTTAACCAACTACTAAGCGCATCCTTTCGTCAGTGACTGATAACTGCCCTACATAACTAAGAATTATTGGTGGGGAGGATGGCCGTATAAATAATTTCATGACCAAGCTTCACAAAGTTTGCCCCGCTCGGTAATCGACCCCACGACCCCTCGATCAGTAGACTTGCGTACTACCAACTGAGCCAGCAAGGCGGTTTCGACTTAGGGGTACAACGTCATGCGGAAGTTTACAGTCTTTTTATTACACCGATTGAGCTTAGAAAACATATTTTCAAGATTGTCGTATCCATAGCTGGGAATATCATTTTTGAGTTCATGAGTTGAAATAAAACTATTTTACAGAAAAGTCGACGAATGGCCAAGGACCAAGAGAACTGACCCTAAAAACGGCCTATATCAAATCACTTATTTAATGACAGTTTAATAAAACTGCAATAAAATAACTACTACGGACCAGTTTTTGATATTGGGCATGTTTTATCAACCAGAAATCTGAACGCAGAAATTTGTTATTCGACCATGTTATCATTATATTATTCGACAAGTGTTATTGGTCCTACAACAGAATACGGCCCTGTTTTAAGTTAAATTAAACAGGTTTTGATTATTGTGCAGTGAATTTGGCACTTTAGAGGGCGAATATCACATTGTATTTTTTAAATAAAAGTATATAATTGTACATATATGTACGGAGCCCCTAAAGTGACATTTTGAAATACTTTTTTTATTATCACAACTATTTCGTTTAAACGTAATATTATTTCGTTTTTTTCGAAATACTTTCGTTTTTTTCGAAATTTTATTTCGTTTTTTCGAAATATTGATTCGTTTAAACGTAATATTATTTCGTTAAATCGAAATAATTATTTCGTTTTTTCGAAATAATATTATTTCGTTTTTTTCGAAATAATTATTTCGTTTTTTCGAAATAATTATTTCGAAAAAACGAAATAATTACTTCGAAAAACGAAATAATATTACGTTTAAACGAAATAGTTTTGATAATAAAAATAGTATTTCAAAATGTCACTTTAGGGGCTCCGTATATATGCTTTTATTTTATCATCCTTAGATTGATGCTAGTATTTATAAATTTGATAGACCAATTATAATTGGTGAGTTCAGTCAGAAAAAAGGAGGTTTGTTTACTATACAAGAACAATTCCAGCATGCTTATTACCATGGATACAATGGTGCTTGGTCTTGGAGTGCCATAAACTCAGGTGAGATAGTTTTATAAAAAATAAACGTATACGTGGGTGAAAGTTTATGAATCACACTTGAACAAGAGCCAGGGACCAGTATTATCAAGCGTCTTACGACCGATTATAGTCGTAAATCCGTCTATATATATTGTATAGCTAAATTATCGTAAGAGTTTTGATAATATGCTGCCAAGTTGCATAAGTCTTACGAATACTCTTTCAATACACGTTCGTATTTTCTATTTTTGTCTATAATAAATAAAAAAACCTCGTATCAAAAATGGCGTCGACGTCACGACAACGTCACGTCACCTGAACTCCCTACATAATGTAGTTCAACCGCATTAAGGCGCTTTTTGTGTTAGCCAAGTACTATGCAACAGCATTGTTTCAAAGAAATGGAACTAAAGTTTCATGCCAAGAGTATTTTGAATGTATAAAAGTAGCAAAAACTATATCGTTAGCTGGTGCTTGAAGCAATCGGTTGCATAGAAAAACTTCAGTATACTAATTTATTTTAGCTTGATTGTGAAACAAGTTCTTACAACTTAGATTTATCACTTTCGAGTCCGCTTCCTGGTCCCCCAGTACTGATCAAGCTAGTTACTGTAGGATAAAGTTTCTTGCTAAGGAAACAACGGGGTAGGTTTTGAATGGTATTTGAACCAACACAAAGTTGGCTATCAAATGATTAACAGTCCAACGTCGTAACTGCTCGCCCACTAGGTAGCTATGTCCGAGTTTGTTTACATTTTAAAGATCACGTGACTAAACACTCCGATATTATTGATGATATTATTGACAATACTGAATCAAATGTTTCTAAACAATCTTTTGTTCCAGATGATGCTTCTGACAGTTTAGAAACTCAAGAAAAAGGTCTACAATCTATAAAAGATTTAAATGACCAGGAACACGGTGGTAGAGTAAACATTACTTTACAAGTAGATAGAGATTCTGACACTGATGGAAAATATGTTAGTAAAGTAGCAGATACTAAAAGTGAAACTATTGATTCACTTATTTGTGAAACTTTTGAATTTGATGACCTAGCAAGCGGTAAAGTAGATAGTGATTTAAGTGAAACTTTTGAGCCGCATGTTGATGTAAACTCTGACACTGACATTGGTACTGAAGTAGATGGTGACATCAATCAAGCTAGTAATATGGATACAGAGTTTACTGATAGAAAATCAAAATATACGTGTATGCATTCGTCGATGAATGGAGACCATATTAGTCTAACAAAATCAAACTCTTGGAAATTAATTGTGGAGTTTTTCAAGCGAGCTTTTAAACATCAGTTCCAATGAGTTTTGTTATGAACTATCTGTTTATATCTTAATATTATCAGTTTTTTATAGCCGTGTCAACGCAATTTAGGTCATTTTACGGCGTCCAGCGCATATAACCTAGCTTTTCTGGGCCCTTGTCTTTAACTAATACTCACCTACCCTTCCACAAGGCTTCTCCATATTTATAATCTAATGAATGGAGGAAAATTGAAATTATTGCCAAATTTTCATGGAAAGGTATGCCCTCCGCAGGTGGGAATCGAACAAGTACCCCTTCGGGACACGAGGTTTCAAATCCCGGCGTGCTACCAACTGCGCTATTGACCCTAGTTATCTGTTTATATGGCACGATGATGTTCCAGAATACCTCTATGACCACGTCCTCCACATTTTGTAATTATGCCTCTTTTTTAAGGAAACGTTGTTTTCCTCTGTCTCTTCGTTATGCCTCAGTCCGTTAAAATTGTAGCTTGTTGCGGACAGTCGTCGGCCGTGGGAAGCCTTGTGTATTAAGGTGTCGGTAAGCACATGGTACAAAACAACACACACGTACGGAGCCGTAGCTGGAAGATATGCATGTTTAATCCATACTCGGGTACGCAGAAGTTCGTACGGGTCCATGCGGAGCTTGATCGCACGGCGCCCGTACGGCGCCATCACGGCTATTTTTATGTTTATGGGACTGTAGCTTTAGACAGAGGCATTTGCTTTCTTCGGATTTTTCTAGTTTTACAATAAACCTGTATTGTCATTTAGTGAATTCATTGTGAAGGGTGGTTAAACCAGAGACATACCACAATGGAGTCTTCATAAGCTAACCAAATCTCACGAGATTATGGAATCCTCAACATCAAATCTGAAGACACGTGATTATGCAAATCATGTGTCACGTGATAATGAAATTCTAACTGCAAATCAGAAGTCACGTGATTATGGAATCACCAACAGCAAATCAGAAGCCACGTGATTATGGAATCTTTAACTGCAAATCAGAAGAAGTCACGTGTTTTCTAATCCAAATAAAAATTAAATGAAAAATTGTTTTGATATACTTTAATCGTGTAATTACGACCAAGATATCTCGCCTATTTCAAGGTTATCTTATTTCAGATATTAATGCTATAATATATTATTAAATGTCTACATTGAGTTAATGTCATTTTTCTAGATTTTTTAATTGTACACAGTCTTTTGGACAAGGCTGGCCTTTTCCTGAAAAAATAAAGCAAACATCAATTACATATTGCGCATTACATTATGCTTGTTGTATTTGAGCCTTCCCTTGACAAAGTGTTAAAGTGTGGTTTAAAGTCTGCTTTCATATACATGCGTACATGTTCAGCCGACTTTACAATTTTGTATGACAATTCCTGATCATCGAAATCACCTTCAGGCAGATGGTCCCTCTCTGTACCCTTTTTACATCTGGGTCGAGTGGAACAACTGTAGGTAAATTTCTTGCTCTAGAAAATAAGCAGTGCTCCTAGTGGGGTTTTAACCTGGGACATCTCGATTCCTATATATATGCAGTCTACGAAATTAGTGAGTATCTGGTTCACCAATTTCTAGTTCGGGCAACCAACAATTTCTTTTGGGCAACCAAATTTCTACGAACAAGATATAGTGCTAGCTGCTAAAATGACCTGTTCAGGCCCTAATTTCGTAGACTGCTATGCATGTGTCCTACCACTAGACCAATGTCCCTATCTAGAGATAAAAAAGTAGCACAAAAACTTAATATAAGTCCACTTTCTGGTCCCTGATACTGAGCTGATAGGATAAAAGTTTCTTACTCAAGAAAACAACGATGTAGATAGTCTTTTGAAGTGACTAAAACCAACATGGAGCTGGCTATCTAATGTTTACCAGTCAAACATCGTAACCGCTTGGTCACGCCCACTTCATTTGCTAAAGAATATCGTATTGCCATTGTCGTTTTTTTTTATTGACATATGATGTTGATCGTGTATTTCGCTATGTATAAAATCATTACCTCTCCCTTAGCATCATTAAGAACTGTTTTTTCATATGAACCAACTCCCCAGCTTTCTTCATCTCTGTATATTAAATCATACATTCCTGCTTCAGATGCGTACCCACTAGCAAAAATCTGTTAAAATACAACATAATATAACAATACGATACGATACGATACGATACGATACGATACGATACGATACGATTCGATACGATACGATACAATGCGATACGGTGCGGTAAGGGGTGGCGCGATGCAATGCAACGCGATAAGACAAGAAACGGCACGACAAGACACAACTCGGCAGGGAATGACTCAGCACAATAGAACATAACCCATCACCGCACAGCACCACACCACCGAAACGGTACCAGTGATAAAATTGAACCAAGTCACGTGTTTTGTTGTTAGCAACATTTATGTTTACTGCGACAAATATAAAAGATAATGAAATCTATAATACGTATAGCACAAGTCTACTGATCTAAATCATGTAGGGCAGTTGTCAGTCACTGATGGAAGCATGTGCCTAGTTATTTACTAACTGACGAATAATATATAAACAAGTACAAATAATTAACTTTTACATCATGCATTTAGCGCTTCGTATACGATAAACCCATTCGAAAACACTCAGCTCGCGCACTAGCTTATTTACCGCGAGTCTGTAGCAAATCTGTTAACGGAGACGTGCGTGCATTATGTACGGAACGTATTTTTTAGCTTGAACCTCAGTTTAGGGGAGCAGATATTTTACAATGTCTTAAAATATAATTTAAGGATCAAATGTTCTTAAAAATGCCCCTCAAAAAGGACAAAATTTTATTGCAGTACTATAAAACTAAAAGTTAATACAATTTAGCACGGTCAACATTTGTAAATAAAAAGGAGGACGCAAGTTAAAGAAATCATGAACTGCTCCTACCATGATCATCAGATTCTGAAGACTCCAATATACCACCGGCCTTCAGGCCGGCAGTAAATAACAACATGACATTTTCTATTTTGACTTTTAAAAAGTTTTTCATTATTTTAAGTCTGTTGTACAGTTTACATATTTTTTACCTTGACGTTCGAGCCAACTCTCAACGTGAAGTCTTTAAAGTTGTATATGTATTCCCGTATACCATCAACAGTTCGTCTTAAAATCCAACCATCTAAGTTTACATCCTTTAAAACAGACAACAAAGATATCATCATTAACTGTTGTGCAATCAGCAATGTATAGTTCGAACAAAAAAACAGAACACTGTTTATAATAACAATACAATGAACTAACCCATGACGAGGGATGCCCAGGATGACGTTAAAATAAACAATTTTGATATGTTTTAATTGTGTCTTAGTTGTTGGTGTAATTGAAAGCGTTCCACCATTACAAGCATGATTTACCAAGTGGTGGTGGTTTATCAGCCATACTAATTTTGTTAAAATGAATTATACAAATTTTATTTTCATTACTGCCTACCCCTGAAATGAATTGTCTCATTTTTAATGTTTACCAAAACATGTTTTTTTTTAATTTTTATACACACTATAATTAGATGTATTGTCAAGAAATCGTATAGTCAAAGTATTTATTGTTATGAAAACAAAATTTATTGTTCAATACATGTATTTTACAAAAATAGACAATAAATACTGAGTTTAATATATTCTTGCATAAAGGTCAAGCTCATGGTTAATTTTGTCTGACTATAATTACTTATCATTGCTGCCTGATGGTGCAAGAATAATGTTTAAGAATTTAGTACTTGTTCACAGCATTGTCCATAAAACTTCACCTGGTCGAACAAACATGACGCACCACTTAATATCGTCTGGTAGTGCTCAGTTTGCTGTTCTAAGAAATTCGACCAAGATAGCCGATAGGTCAACTCTTGTGGAACGCACTCTAGCTAACTTAGACTCTTTACTATCGGAAGTTAAATTCAGAAACATCTTAAAATATAACTGTCAAAATTTCATTCATAAACATGGAATGTTTTATCATAGCATCATATACATGTAGTTGAATAAGTTAGCCGACTGCTTATACAGAACGGCAAAATGTTGACACAAACGTAAAAAACCAACTGCGCAAATAAATAAATGTATGTCGGAATATAAACTTATAAAAGTGCGCTAATCAACCATTTCTGACATAAACCATAACTTGATGGTTGCAATGTAATTATTACAAAGAATTTATATACTCTTTTTATGCCCTAGTTCTCCTAAACTTTAGTTAAAGAAAGGCGAACAGAAAAAATCAAATCTGGTAATGAAATAATTTCTACAGCCATACTTCCTCCTTCCACTGACTCTTAATCATGTAGGGCAGTTGTCAGTCACTGGCAGAAGTATGCTTCTATAGTAAATGACTAGGTACTAGGTACCTAGTACTAACACGTGTTTTTAAGAACCTATGTGACTATAAATCAATTTGTAAACATGACATGTTATTATACTTATAATTTTGGATTCATTCGTTCATGGGGGACAAGTCCGCAATAGTGTGGCAGAGGTTCAAAGTATCTATTCGTAGTAAATCAAAATTAATTGTTTATTACATGTGTTTTGCCGAAAACTTCCGATAAAACCCGATTTACAAACGAAGACAAAAAAGACAGTACATTCTGAGTTTAATAATATAATATATGCTTGCATTAAGGTCAAGCTCAGGTTAATAGTGTTGGACTATACTTTAATTTGGAATAGCAGGTCGTCCATGCAAACATTCCGTATAAAACACACCCATTTTTATATAACATAGCGCTGAATGCACGGAATTTGGTTTGGTCACAACGTAAGTACATTTAAATTTATAAGATTGGAATTAATGTATTATGTTTCATTCAACAGAAATGACTTTTGTTTCCTTGTTAGCAGAGGATAAATATGTCATTCTTGGTAGCCTTCAGTGACCCCTGGTTTAAAATAACCATTCATGCACATCTTTTACTTCATCTGTGGGTTGCCATATATTAACGAACAAAACAACCCGGATCGGTCGCACAGTTGTAGCTTTTAAAGCTAGCACCCCGAAAGGGGTACGGGTTCGAATCCCACCCGGTGGGGGGAAATACCCTACCATGAAAATTTGACAATTATGTCAATTTGCATCCATTAATAAGACATATGGAGAAGTTTACGGCCTTTTGGAGGGGTAGGTGAGTACTTGTTATAGACATGGGTCCAGGAAAACTAGGTTAGTTGCGCTGGACGCCGTAAAAACAAAATGCGGTGACCGGGCGTTTAACCCAGTATAAATAAATATACAATCAAAACAACACTATTTATATGCCATTATACATTATCACTTACTTTTCTTTCGCTTCCAAACGATATGTTTTCAAGGACTATGTATTTTCCTTCATGATTGACGTCAACTATGGCTACAGGACCAACAGATTGACGACTGTAGATGGTTATAGGACTTTTAATAATCGTCTCCGAGGCGATGTTCAGAGGTTCTAGAATGTACCACATATTGCAACGTTAGGAATGTATAAACATCATTCGGAACACCTCGACTTTTCATGAATGAATAATCTCGGAAGAATTCGTATGGGCGTCTACCCTGGCGGCTTGGGATTTTACTACCTATGCGAGGCGAAGCAAGTAACGGCTATGCAAATAGGTCTAATTCTTGTTGTATACAGACAGATCTTTGGGGGCGTTGCCTAAGGAAACCGCTAGATATCGCTACGAAGCAAAATACTAGGAAACGGCTTGCTACAACATATCGCTTCATTTCGTTATGTAGCGAAAGCTAGCGAAAAAAATCTTCGTTACCTTAGAGCGCTTTTACAAATCAAAATGGCTGCCTCCGCAGTAATGTAACTTCCTGTTTGCCGACAATTCTTGTTTTTATGTTTGACTGACTTAAGATGAATTGAAATCAATAAATAGTTGTAATTGTTACTTGCAATGAGCGCAAATATTTGATAAAGGGAGATAACCGCTGCGGGGAGTTTGGTAAGTAGCAAGCCGTTTCCTAAGAAGAAGCGCTACAAGAAATCGCTTTTTCATAGCGATACGTAGCGAAATCGTTTGGCAACGCGCCCTTTGTCAAAACATATTTCTATGTTATATATTGAACCAAATATTGATATCACTGGACTGTGTTATGTATAGGATAGAGCATGAGTAGCAGTTTGATATGAGATTTATCAACGAGCGAAGCGAGTTTATAAATCCTATATCAAACAGCTACGAGTATTCTATCCGACTTAGACAATGGGTATATGAAATTATAAGTTTATAATGTCCATTTTTATTTATTTTGTCACGTGTTTATACTATTGCCATCTTTTAGCTACATAAAACTCAGAATAATACAGTGGGCATTAAACTTAAACAAACGATATTAAATTTTGAGTCGTGAATTTCGTGTGAACGCTAATTAGAACTCATAAACACAATTAGATAGTGTTATTCATGAATGTAAATATTATTAATGTGCCCATGTTAGTAATGTGCAGTTAAAAAATTATAAGGGATTCAAATTAACAATCATTTTTGATAAATAATCACAGTGGTGATTCGTCATAGGAATAATTCTTTACCACAGAACTAAATACTGTTTTGGCTAACCAAGAGCGCTATTAGGCTGTAAGTACATGTTATTGTTTTATATATTTCATCATTTTCTAACATTGTTATAACTAGTAAACGTGTGAACATTCAATTTAGACCATATTTCTCATGAAAAATAATGTAAGATAAAAAGTACAAAAAGAAAGATATAGAAATAGTAAGAAAATAGAACGGTCAAGATTTAAAAAGCATGTAAGTCTTACTATTTGTTTATTAAATTGGCACAAAGGGAGGCAACAATGGCAAGTGCTTAGATCCTATTTAACTCCCTTGCCTATGTAAATCGTATTAGATAATAATAAATATACGCCCGGGGGCATGTTTATGATCTTTAACACAGGGTATAGAAATATACAAAATATAACGCGTGACTGTATAAATTTTGTTTTTGATTAATTTGATAAGTCTTCAATATATTTTTGTAATAATATTTAAATATCTAGTTAAATAATAAACAAAGAATCTGCAAGCTTAAGTAAGACAGAATTAGACACCAATTGAATTTAATTGACATAATAAACTGCTTACTATGACAACCCATTCGTTAGTATTTATCTTATGATAGAAAACATCACAGTTTTAAAGCGAAGCATTTGACTCGCTCTGGTCGTTCCTAAACACCATGCCATTCCTTTTTATAGAGAATGGAAATAAGGCTTGGTTACCAGAGCTGCTAGTGTTTTGCTAGAAGTTGGCTTACGCTGTTGATTTTGGTGTTTGTCTCCGAATGGAGACGAACCGATTTGCATGAGTCGTGCATATGGTCGCACGATCATGGCGCTTTATTTCCTGTCTCATTTAATTTCCCTCAAAAGATTTAAAGTAAGAAGCTCTACTAAATTTATCAGTTAAATAAAATAAGATCCTATTTTAATGTAATTCGCTGAAGTAACTTATCTGTTACACAATTTCTATAGGTTAATTTATTTAGTAGGGATTTAATTTATTAAGGAATTTTCCCAAATTAATTGCCCATTCTACATTCGAGTTCCTTTATACAAATGCCTTACTTCTAACAATCATATCACGAGGGGACTAATAGATAGGAAATGGTGCCAATGCATTTTCACATTTATATATATCACATAATCTGCAAAATTACGTAGTTATACGTTTGCAAATTTCAAACCAGTACGGTACGTGTACAAAGTAACATTACGTGTAAGTGTTAACGTTAAAATAAAACAATCCAGTCCACTTCATCAATTTTCAAAACATGGCACATGAGTCCATACTATTGTGGTACAGTGACAAAGTATTAATTCTTGTGAGGACTTAAATCAAAATAAATTAACAGTTAATTTCTCAAAACTTTGGTTTGCTTTCAAATTAATACAGATAAGCTTATTGAAACATTTCACCTTGGAAATATACATGTATATACTCAGCAGTTGATTGTATTAAACTGATAAGGGGGTGGATCTTGACTTTTTACAATGGATTGTACTATTTCATGACTTATGCTAGTCGACAAATGAGACCATGAATAAAATCTTTCTAATTTTCATTGCCGCTTTAATGCAAACTATAACATTGCGTTTTGTTCTTAGTGCGCACCTAACTTGAAAAGTCTGGATCCACCCCATACTTTCACGCACTGTTTTCTCGAGTTTTAAGCACGGAAAAAACGGTCTGATAATATTAAACACTTAACCGTGTGGTATGAGATTTATCAAGCACTTTTTAAGCAATTTGATTAGCTGAGAGGGGGCACCGTTGTCTAATTCAAATTTACGGACTTAAACCGAAACATCACTCATCGCCTAAACGAATTGTATTTGTTTATTTCAACACCGGTATTTCAAAAATGGCGTCTAAATGTGTCCGAGGTAAATCGGCGATTTGACTACGCGCAGGAAATAGTTCTATACCCTTGAACGGAGAATCATTAAGATATAAATAAAAAAGAAAATATTGGTGTTTAGCCCATTTGGAGATCTACATTTTTTGAAAGTTTGAATCAGAATTAAAAAAGTAAGTTTGCAAGATTTACGAATTAGCTAACATATTCTACACTCTGTTTATAAAATGTGGCGGGTTTTCTGCGTTGGTTTTCGACCATGACAAGGCGCATAGTCAAATTTTAAAGAACAAAAATAAACGAAGTGCATTTCTCTGAAGCAATTAAACCCTCAAGTGGCCAAAAAGTTAAAATAGTGTGAATATCATGTATCGGTTGCGTCCAACTAAAGATAATATAAATTCCCTCCATTAAAAAGCTTTGGTCATTTCACAAAAAATCTTACGATAAAAATTATCGTAAGTTAAAAGCAGGAAACGTTCATAATTCCTTTATTCTTTGTCCAATCAATCTCTAATATTCTTTAATTATGTAGAATAATGATTACGTTCTGAAATTTTTATCATTATGTGAAATTATATTTTATGTGTATCTTTTAGGCTTTGAACTTAAGATTTTTGAAATTGACTTACGATAAGTGTTTTTCATTAGATTTCTTTTGTTAAAATGAACAAAGGTATATAGATAAGTTGCCGTTCTTATGGACGAGTAGGTTAGTACAGGTTATAAAGAAGGGTCCAGGAAAGCTAGGTTAGATGTACTGGTCATCATGAAATGACAATAATTGTGTTGACACGGCGTTTAACCAGAGACATTGATATCTATGTCTCTGGTGTAACCAGTAAGAAAAACAGATAAAATACTAAAATGTAATAAAAAACTAACCTATGGATTGACAACTTATAATTCCACATAATGTCACCCAAAAACAAAAATACGATATAATTCTGCTCATTTTTATTTCAACCCGACTTCTTTTTACGCGAATTATTCTTGATATGCACTGCCACTGGTAAAATTGAAACTAACCAAAATGTATGACACACGTTATAGTCAAAAGTTATGTAAAATGTCATATTTTGAAAGCGCCTACTTTCAGATAGTGTTAATTAAAGTACAGCACAACCTCTCTTGAACAACACACTGGGTAATACCTATAAAGTCGATGACCGTGCATTAGCATGAAACTTAGACAATAAAATGAAATTACTTTTTAATTTTACTATACCCACTAGATAGGACTAACGTATTCTGCTGTTCAGTGATTGTTGCTCTGCAGAGGTTAAAATGAGTTACAAGTACGCCCATGGTATATTTCAAACTCTTTTGTTATGCAGAGGATTTGTTCTGTAGATGGTTGCTGTGCAGAGGTTATACGGTAAAGTGATTAATTAGTGATTTAATTAGTTGCAAGTCTCCAAAACAAATGAAAATATGCCAGTCTTTTTCTAATTAGTGCTGCATATGTTTGTGGAGTTGCGATACAGTATAGTTGGCCGAGCTCAAACTCCTCACAGTGCTTACGCCATGCTTTGCTACTTAAAGAGTTTTATGTTATGACCGATATCTCCTCAATTCGGATAAGCACAATTATTATTATTATTACATGTATGATCATTGTTATACTGGGTTTAACGCCGTGTCAACACATTTTGGTTATTTTACGGCGTCCAGTGCTCCTAACCTGGCTTTCCTGGACCCTTGTCTATAATCAGTACTCACATACGCTTCCACAAGGCCGGAAACGTCATAGCAATTGTGACGTGTAACGGTAGTTTCGGAGTTTAGCGTCAATTGCGGTGGTTAGCGTCAATTGCGAAGTTTAGCGCCAAAATGTTTCTTTAATGTAGGCATGCATTTAAAAATGTCTTCATCATAACAACCGTATGGTTTGATGGTACCTAGCTTTTCGATTCATACTCTTTCTCTGAGTTAACCTTCAGTCTTCTCTGCCATTGGCGTAGCGTCCTATAGGCACACAAGCCACAAGCCTACACATTTTTTTTGAAAATTCAAAAAGAAATTAAAGAAATTCCAAAAATGCAATAAAAATCGAAGGCTAGTAGTTGTGTTAGTAACGATGTTCACTGTATGACTAAACCACAAGACTGAAGAAGACTACAAGAAGTGTTGTGATTTCTTTTTACATATAACAGGTAAAAATGCTAACAAATGACCTGAAATACTCTAGAATGCAGCTACTGACATGTAGAATTTAAAACATTTCCAGGGGAGCATGCCCCAGGACTCCCCTAGGTTACCTGTGCCTACACATTTATTTTGGGCAAGCTACGCCCCTGTCTGCTCCTGCATATATTCTTAGAACAACTCTTGGAAAATACCGCAGCATTTAGTGCAATGAGCATTGATGAGAAGAGTAGGCTTAAAAAGACATAACCTCCTAAGTTCTATCATGGTGGAATGCCAGATCATACTGTAAACTTGCCCTTTCAACTGAGTTGTGTGATACTAACCAGTGGTGCTTTTCACAAAAAATCTTACGAAAAAAATCTTCGTAAGTCAGTTTCATATAATTAGCGCTTCTAAGTCAGACGGATGATAAGCATAACTTTGATATGATATTCAAAAGGTATACACAATTCTACACAATTTGTATGATATTTAGAATTGATAAGCTTAAAAATGAGCGTATAATTAATGTTTCTTGCTTTTGACTTACGAAGAATTTTTTTGTAAGAATTTTTGAGAAAAGCACCACTGTTTTTGGGTGGGTGTTTAACGATTGCTACAAGCAGTTTAATAGTCTGTAAATGTTGAGTATAGTTTCATTCTCAAATCAGTAAGGAACAGTTTGTAGAACTATTTTATGTACTGAGATGGTATTGTAATCTTGTATATTTGTGTAAGTTTATCATGTTTGCAAGGACCGCAATGGAAATAAGAGTTAATTACGACTCTTTTTTGCGTTATCCTTGACATTTAATGTTGAGTGACATGGCTGTATTAATTCATACCTTGTGATATTGTTTCTGTATGTTTTAATATTGTATGCCATGTTATTACACATTTTATGTTGAAATAAATCTATCTATCTATCTTCTCACCTAACACTGATATTGACAAATATTCTTTAAACACTGTCTTATTTGAATATGGAATGTATCATTTAACATGGAATTCATTATGTTTACATTCGATTGACTGATTTCCGAGTTGTATATAGAGGGTGGAAAGGTAACAACGTAACGCGTGAACCAGTCTATATGACAGGTATTTGTGACGTCATTTTGAAAGTCACGTTGCGGCACTCTTTGAATTTTTACAGCAGCATTCTTATTGAAACAAGTAAGTTTATCATGTTTAAATTGAAAAATTTACCAGCAATTACTTGTATAATGAACTAGAAAAGAAATAAACTACAATACGAATAGGCTACATACAGTCTATTTTGTTGAACAAAATGAACTGTACAGTGAGTATAGTGAATTCCATATTAAATGATACATTCCATATTCAAATAAGTCAGTGATTTTATTAAAATCCATCAACTACTTGTACAGTCAATTATCATATCTCGAATACGCTTATGTCGAGTATTCGTTATCTCGATCAAACTCCAGCCTCGATCAGAGATATTAGCACTGGATATAGCAATAATTTTAAACTTCGCTGCTCTCATTAAAAATGGAAAATAGCTAGTGAAGGCACCAGAATTATCTCCCTTACTTTAACAAATTCAGTGTATCTCGTCTATTGCAGGTTCCAACAAAGTCTAGATTATGAGAAATGTCTAAATATGTTTATTTTGGCGATGTGTAATAACTTGTCATTTTGTTTACATCAGCACAGATAGTGAAAGAACATTCGAAATTCCTCGGCCATTTCACTTGAATAACCTCGGACACATTTTGACGACATTTTGGAACTACTTTTGCGTCCCTCGCCCCCCAAAATGCTTTTTAGTCAAACTATTTTTTGTTTTACAAAACTATTTTGCATAAACATCACGTACTTCGCATTTGATACGCCGCGCGTATTTAGTAAAAGCTCCATATTCTTGGTACAACCCCACGAATACTTCCAAGATTATTCATTCAACGAATGGTCTAGGTATTTCGAATGAGCAAAAGACTCTTTGATCTATCATCAAAAGGCATCTTCTTGCACTTGTTTCACGGTATGATGTTTCTAAATTTGAAGAGTAATTGAACAATGAGACATGAAGTTTTCGTGGCCTTTTTCTTTTTGTCTATCCAAAAAACGGGAAAGCTAAATTTCTTACGTAAGCCATAGGTGCGACTTGGTCGATATCTTTTTTTCTAAATTGTTCCCACGAAAAGGAAGGGTAAGATATTTGCTAGCTTGGTCCCACAAGTTTCAAGAAGTGATAGTTTTTTTCTAATTTGTTCCAATAAGTAACGAGAAGTTATTTTGACAACTTAGAAAAAATCCGTCCATGTCACCTCCTTGCTTCCGTAAATTAAATATATTTGTCAAATTGACCAAAATTGACCAGCGTAATATCCCTTGGCACCGTTTGATTAAATAAAGAGCTATTTATGGCAACTTAAGGTGTACATATAAGTGGTGAGTAGATTCGTTCAGCAGTATCATTGTATGTTTTTCTGTTTCTTTAGAATGGACATACTTTCTACAAAGTTGTATTTAGTAGTAGTAGGACAATTTTCTTTTCCAGTCATATATTTAATTTTACTACCCGGATATATAATCATAAGAGTGCGTTGCGTTACATTTCTTTTGAGAGAAGAATAGTCGGTATTTTATGACTTTTATTGTGTCATTCATTGACTTGTATCGAAAAACTAATCAGCAAAAAAAAACCCCCTGTTTAATTGTTAACCATTTCAGCTGTTGTTGTACATCACGTGACTATAGACCCTGTGACTCTTTTCAGAAAAATCTTACGATAAAAATCATCGTTAGTCAAAAGCAAGAAACATTAATAGTACGGTCAGTTTTTGGCCTATCAATTCCAAATATTATTAAATTAGAATAGTGCATACCTTTTGAGTATCATTTCATAGTTATTTTTATTATCCTTCTGACTTTGAATTGTAAACTTATTAAATTGACTTACGATAACTTTTCTCGTAAGATATTTTGTGAAAAGGTGCACAGGATTTTAAAGTTGTACATGTTTTCGTATGATGGCACGCATGAATTATCGCAGTAATAAGTGTTTTACATGTTTCACGTCTTGCTGAATATGTTTGCTTAGGGAAACTCTTAAACCAGTTTATCTCCGCCCAGTGACAGCTTCAGATGCAAAAGGTCGAGGATTCGAGTCCTGGTCGCGTCATATCGTAGATGGAATAGTACTAAAACTTTCTTGCTCGGCGCCCAGCATTAGAAGTTTTGAAGATAAAGTAATGCAGTCAGATTACTATCTGTTAGTTGATAGCATGATTATCATCATAATACCTTCGCAGCACTGGCATCAGAGTCCTCATACTCGATAAATACGCACACATATAATATTTTGTCAACAAACGAATTAAAGACTGGTCCCGTATACATTACCGCGTACGAGTTAAAACTATACTTTCATTATAATATTAAGGTAGTGTACATATATGTATGCACAGGGAACTATATATAGCTAGGGACGTACGCATTATTTTATGATCATAAGATATGGACTCTGGTGCCTGTGCTTTGCAGCTTACATTATTTGTTGTTTACAAGGCAGGTTGAGTTAAGCTTATTCATCATTTTTTATAGTTACATTTTATTCATCTGTCAGTGGTGCGTACATTAACCCCGCTGATTTAAATACTCCATATTTGTTCTATAGTCCAATACATAGACAATGACATTGATTTTTATTAATCGTGGGTAAAGAAATACTATTGTAAGTATTCAAATCAGCGACGGGTTTAATGCATGCGCCACCGGCAATTGAATAAAATTGAACAGTGTCTCTGTGAGGATGTACTGTACAATTTCTCTTGAACAACACCCTAAAGGAGACACTATAGTTTGTTGCCGCTCAGAGGTTGTTGCTTTGCAGATGATTAATTCAACTAAAATTATGCCTAAGGGAAATATCAACAGCTGTTGTTGTTCAGAGTATACATGTATGTTCTTTAGGGAACTGTTCTACAGAGGATATACTGCACAACATTAGACAAGAAAGATAACTGTGTGCTGCATTAATTTATTCTTTGTTGCTCCACGAATTGTCTCCCTTTAACTGATTTTAAATTGAAATTAATAATTATGTGCGATTCATATTAAAAACGACCATATTTGCTACTTTAGGCGTTACTTAGTATTTGAAGGCTTAGATTATCTATCAGTTAGGAATATTGTTAGTTGTGTGGCTACTTGGAAACGTATTCATAGTATTTTGTTTATAAGAACTTCATAAGAGTTTGCCCCTTTTCCGTCGACAACTCCACAATCACAGCCGTTCTTATTCCTATCTTTTATCAAATACCAGCTGATCTTTTTTAAAGGATGAAAATCGTTAGCGAGACAACGCGATGCAATATTGACTAAAATGGTCGTCGTTTATGCATATAGAATCACTCTTGCACTGACGGCTTGTCGTGCTTAGCATCCAATCACACAGGAGAGATAACTGTGTAGAGTTTTGATTTATAGTATGTAACAAAATTAACCGAGTTAGCTCCCTTTATAAAACTGTGAAAATGCAAGTTACAGTATCTTTCTCAAAGGAAAACGTATTTTAAAGAGGATATGACTTGTTTACTCAATCTTTTCAGGAGTAATAATGAATGTTAGAGTTTGGGGGACTTTCATGGTTTTCGTTTAAATGGTTTTGAAGAAGGGAGTACCTGGTTTTGTCATGTGATCTTTCGATTTTCATCTGTTTTCCATATTTTGTGTGAAATATCTGCAACGTTTGAAATTGGTTATATATTATTTGATATATCTGTAAGTACAATATAAAGGGAAATAAAAATAATATAGGAAAACACAACACACATGTATTATAACATTTAAAGCATTTTATTACTTAAGAGTTTTAGAAAAAAAGTTTTATAAGAAGTTACGTTTCCAGAAGTTTTGTTCTTAGCAAACAGCAGTCAAAGAATTGACTAACAGAGATAAAAGATGTAATTGTGACATTTACAAATATTTCAAAACACCTATTTTTTATATATTTTTCATTATTATGATGTGAAATACATAACTTACGTTACAATAACATATAAATCTCATTTACGTTACATTTTCTCTAGATGAAACTAAATAAATGTCTTAAATAACAGTATTCTAATTCTGAAAGATATCACATCTCTATCACACATGTATTTATAAACTTTAACTTTCTACTGCTGACACAGAATTGTAAATGTTGTAACTATACACCATATTGAGATTGAAGTAAGATATAGAAAAAACAAAATATTGTAACAAGAAAGGCCAGTATTATTTTATAATAGCATTACATAATTAATAATATAATAAGAATTGTAGTTTAAATAACAAAACTTAGTTGAAGCAGTGAGACTTCATTCAATTCAGCAAGCTTGGCAAAAATTATACAATGGTTGCACATACAAGTTTTTAGATTTTTTTCTTTCTTTTCTTCCCCTCATACATTAGCAGTAATTTGTGCATTTATTTGAACACTCATCTAAAAGTTTGCAACTACTATATAACAACAAGTTACGTATACAACACAACATTTATATAACCATAAAACGTACTTAGCTACAACAGTTTGGATAGAAATGTATTTATTCTATAAAATGATGTAGGAAAACACTGTAACTGCATAAAATGAAAATAAAAAAACACATCACCAGTTTGGTATTATCACATTACGGCAGAACAATTTTATATATCATATCACACTTTATAAATCACTTGAAAGTTTGTGGTAGGTTTGTAACAAGGCTTTTTTCTGAACTAACATGTAAATATCTACACACAGATTGACGAACTAGAAGCTAGTCGGGGTAATCAAGTTAGTTAATTGATTTTGTTATCCATTGTCACGTAAAATACTTACTAACTGATTTTATTTTAAGAAAATCGTAAAATAGAACTTAATTTTGACAAAAACATTAGAATCCTATCAAAATTTATGCAGAATACTATTGAATATTTATGAAATTGTATATAAATAGACAAGATATAATTATTAAAACAATTTACTTTAAAAAAGGTCACGTATGTTACACACGTGGGTATATTTGTGTTAACTACAAGCAAAGATAAGATTTAATCTTTGAAACACTGCTGTTTACCCCGAAATCGAAAAGAGATCGAAACACTAGATACGCTAGATCGTTGATAAACGTTACAAAATTTCTTTTGCCGCTGAAATAGAATTTGGGTAGTGACATGCAACCATTGATTGAGCATATTAACCTGTAACAGTATATGTTCGTGCATTTACTACTTTACTACTTAAGTGTTGATATCCTAAAACTACGGTATACGACTAACATCATTATTTTCTAGAATAATAAGCGTTTATAATACACATAGAGTAGTTCTTTATTTCGAGAATGGGTTGCTACTGGTAAGTTAAAATATTCTTAAGTTTAGTTTAGTTAACAAAGTCACATTTCGATATTGATGTAGGCACATTAAATATCACAAGTCTCAAATTAACTGCTTAATTTGGTATTCAGATTCCATATTGAGAAGCATAATAAAATTTTACTAATTACACTAGCAAAGTTACAGACGTGAATAAACAACTCTATATTATTGACTATTTCTACGGTGAACTATATTCCTACTGGATTGATAATATAACACACATTTGTAACGTAAAATGGATATACTTCCTACTATTGGGTTATTTATTGCACTAAATCGTGTATACATGCACCACATTGGAAAAGTAAATTTATCTAAACTAAAAGGGATCAGATGGTCAATCAATGGTTGACTCTTTGAACCAGAGCAAATGGAAATTTTTAAACATTATTCAACGATCACGCGTATATCTGTACAGTTTCTAAAGCTTTGCAAGAAAAAAAGGTGCTAGACAACATTGGAAGCGACGAGATAAAAATTAAAAAAATAATATACAAACATGATTAAGCAAAAGCAAAACAATAAATAAATTATAACGAATATAAAACATGGAATAAATGTTTAAATGAATAAAACTAAAGAATATGTCTCTTCAAAATATACTCTTGTGTATAAATAATCACAACCGTTTAGTTTCTAACAAACACTTGGACACATTTTAGTACATTTTGCACGAATATTATCAGCAATGAACGAGCCCTGGTTGAGCTCTTTTTATTTAGCTCTAAAAAGCGAAAGATATGTCTTATAAAACCCTATATTCGATATAGGCGAACACGTGCACTATTTCTTCGTGCAATACGTACCAAAATTATCCAATTTCGTTGCCGTGCCTCTAATGAAAAACAGATAATAACGTATGAGCTTATGTATGATCAAATGCGTAATTAGAACGGTCTGGATAAATATGTAATAATTTATCTATGAAGTATAATAACATATAGTTTTTTAAACTACGTTACAATTTAAAACTTCTATATAAATAAGATGGTAGTACCAGACACCCGGTGAAGAACTTGTAATACATAGGTCTTAGAAAATAAGTACATGGCATTCAATCCCTGTGCATGTTATGCTATTTAAAACAATCAGTGTATAGTTTAAAACTATTGTAAAAACCTTTCATTCAATATGGTAACGTAAAAGTACCAGTACCAAAACGTGAACTAACCATGTATTATTTTACTACAATACGTGACATATATGATAATCTCACACGGTGTATATACATACAATGCGTGCACTATTTTGATAAGATTACGAATTTGATTAAAAAGATGATAATTTCAATAAAAAAAGTTGACATTCCGGTAGAACTTGTGACTTTTACGTTGCAATTCGCATCCATTTTATAAATGTTGACGTTTCTTGAGGATATCACGAATTTTTATTTCATAAGTGCGTTTTTATCCATCTTTTAATTTGTCCATTTTATGTTTTACTATAGTTAGCATTGATTTTCATTCAGTGTAGTCTATTTAAGTCCATCTACAGTACTTATTTTGTTTCATTCAATTCCGTCCATTGTAAAGTTCAATTGTTTAGTTCATGATTTTCATTTCAAGTGTTTGTAAATTTTCTACACTGTTTGATGATTTAAGTATGTAAGTTTTTTTTCTCAATGTTAGTAATTCTTTGGTTTATTTTGTGTCAAGGTTAGGTAATGTCCGTTATAAATGCTGAATATATGATGAAATGTCTACATGGCATTAATGTCATTTTCTAGCATTTTATTTAATTGTATAGTGTCTTTTGGATATGGCTGGCTTTTTCCTGAAATAGAAAGAAACATTAATTACTAGGAATTGATGCAAACAAATTATCGGTATATACATGTACGTAGTTTTATCTTAAGATGCTTTCTATATCGTCGTTGAAGCCTACTTTAAGTGTTGTCAGAGGAATATGGACAAAGAAAAAGATAAACATACTAATGAAGTACAAGAAGCCAAATTGTAATAATGAATTGGAATGAACAAACAACAAAGGCACATCATTAAGCCGAAACAAATTACTTTACACGTGCTAACGCAGGTAGAATACTTTTTTAAATTCACATACAAGATAACTTTGTTCGGGAGAGGGGTTTGTTATCGTTTAAAGAGTTGCTATAGTATAATAGATTATCAACACAAAAAAACACATTCGCAAGTCACTACAGCGATTACAAAGAAGACATAAGATCACAGCGAGTATTATGCTTTTGATTGAAGTGTTCTTTGTTTTTATCGTACTCGGTGACAATTACAAAACGTATATCACCCGTTTGTTGGCCTCTCTTAACACACATGTATATCATGTATTAGTTTTATATCATCTGATATAACATCGAACTTTGTTCAATCATTTGATGCGCTACAGCTGTTAACTAGGTATTTTTATTGGGCTAAACGCCGTTTACGGCACCCAGTTCATCTAACCTAGCTTTCCTGGATATAACCAGTACTCACTTGTCCTTCCGTAAGACTGACAACTCCTTCTTATACCTAAATTATAGAAGAACATTCATTGACACATTTTCATGGTAGGACTTAACCAGCTTGGATGAGACTCGTGCCAACAAAAGTACAACTGGACAACTGGCTCGAAATCCAGTCCGTAGCATACTGCGCCACGAACTCGAGCCTTACAGTTTACTATATTAATTATTTTTTAACGTCGTATTCAACACATAATTATTAAGGTTATATTTACGACGGCCAGCTTTTCCTACTATAGGTTTCCTGGACACTTTTCTATCACCAGTACTAACTTACCCTACCACGAGGCCGACAACTCGTGTATAGGGTATGACCTACCGCAACCGGGCTCGAACCCGCGATCTACGGATTCGAAGTCAGACATGCTAACCTATACGCCACGGCCGCGGTTTCTTCTCGAACCTTACAGAAAGTTGTATAACGTTTGTTATAAAAATCATTACCTCTTCTTTGTCATTGATAAGAGCAGTGTTAACTTGGGAACCTACTCCCCAGTTATCTTCATCTCTGAATACCAAATCATTCAATCCAGCTTCAGATGCTGATCCACGTGCCAAAATCTGTTAAAATAAACAAAATATTCAATAAAATACTAATTTATCTGTATGTCAATATTTTGGAATACATTATCTTTTTTTACAATTAAAACACATGATAGCCACATACAGTGTTTTGAGCATGCAGTTCAATGTCAACTTTTACGACTTGAAACATTGGCACTGACTTTTACTAACTGACAATATATTTAAGGGGCCGTGTCATATACACTCAGTCATTTCACCGGTACTAAGAACAACAAAAGTTGACTATAACCTAAATTTATTCACATATATTGGTCCAAGATCATAATTACCTTAAGGAAAAGCTAATTGTAATCATGTTAAAATACAAGAGAAGTTATCAATGGTCTTAAGAATAGACTAGATGATCACAGTCTGGATGTTAAAGTGTTTGCCAAAACAGGTCAATTTAGCAGCAAACACTATATCTTGTTAGTAGAATTAAAGTTGCAAAGAAAAAAGTTTTGGTTCGCCGAACAAAACAGTGGTTGTTCCGGGCAACTGGACACCCACTAATTTCGTAGACTCTAATCATTCACCAAATATGTCAGTGTTTGTGTTTATTGTGAGTTGGTATAGTAATTCGAATTTTACGTTTATCACACAAAACCACTCTAGTAAGACAATAGGTTTGGGTAACGCTATTGTTATGTACGATCACAATACATGGTAGTCAACCAACTCAGTGGTTTTACAGTTAAAAAGTGAAATAAGCTAAGTAGACATTAGGTACCCACCTTGACTTTCTTGCCAGCTTTCAATGTAAAGTTTCTAAAGTTGTATGTATAATCTCGTTTGCCATCAACATTACGTCTCAGTTTCCAGCCATCTAAGTTTACATCCTATAGAAACAGACAATATACATTAATTGGTATCAAATATGATTGTTACAGTATGAAAATGAAAACAATGTAAGCCCTAAATATGTAACGAAATCAACATTAAACACGGAGTAAGACTTGCAATGCTATTTGAGCCTATGTCCAAAATAGAACGAGCATAAACATTTCGTATAAGCATTTAAGCGATGATATCTAACTATTTACCCAAATGGGTACATCATATGCATTGACAAGTGATGTTATACTCGAAAACAGGGAGAATGAAATAACCAGTGTGGTAGCTAACAAATTATATCTCAAACTTGCATGTTGTAATTTCCGTCGATTGTTCTGTCGACCTTCTGAATAATTGAAGAACACATGCAAACAAAACATTCATTCTAATTCATTAATCTCCGATAGAATTTATTCTTCAGTTTTTACTGATTACAACTTGAGTTCAGTTGAAATGTTATCGCCTGGTAAACTTAGCGCAGTGAATAAATATTTATTCAGAAAATTGGATACTGAAGTCTTCGCATAGATTATGAATTTAGTAGGAATAAACGTCCTGAAAGTTATTTAAGTTGGTCATAAGGTTAAAAATATAAGATTGTGTGCATTATCTATGTCATCATTTTGATTTAAATACACAATTGTCACATCATTGCTGTTGGTCAGAAGTATATAAGTAGTTAGGAGTATATCAACAGCATGACTTGACGATTACTCAGGGTGATTGTTAGACGTTTCATGCAAATCAGTTACAAATTGTAATAGGTTAAAACAATTAAGACACTGAAACGATTATCTACCCTAAAACACGTTTGTCATCCCTATACAGTCCCATCACTTTGCACAACACAAACAAATTTGTTAGATAAAAATCAAAAGATTGGATCATAGAATACTTAAATGAAACTATTGAAACATACACGAACAATAATTTAGCACATTTGTTTGCATAAAACGAAAGAGTAATTTTAAAAACTGAAATGGGCAGTCGAGAAATTGTAATTGAACTTGAGCATTGTATGTTAGTACAAAATAGTGATTGTCGAATGATCAGTAATCATTATTGCCAATACAAGAACATTTAGATAAGATCATTCAGCTGTAAAAATTATGAAGTAAATTAGTAAATTGTGAACTACATATTGCCTAGTTGCTTCTTAGCAATAGTATTCTCATATGAGAGAGAAAGATAGTTAATCCATAAATATACAGAAAAGGACAGTGTTTGAAACCACAGACCAATAACCATACAAAAGGAACAATTTGGCTTGATTGTAATTCATCAAAGCCCTTAATTAATCATTTGTTCATACTAGAAAGAAGTTGTCGATTCGCACTTTGGTGGTAAATAACATACATCTAAAGACATTAAATATCAATTTTATTCTAAAGGACGAGTATGTGAGCTTCGTGGTACTTCAAGAGCAAGAATTGATAAATAAAACAAAACAGTGAAATGTGGCGTTAACAGGAACGTAAATAATGCCGAACGTTTTATTAAAATAATAAGAAGAATTCACACTACAGCATATTTTTTTTGGTAATTTTAAAACAATATTTCGTCTTCATCGGGTAAACATTTTAATGCAATCTTAGTGTAGAATGTCCATAGGAAAAACTAATTAAATCACTCATGAAGACCCATTGACACTATTCTCTTACAATGTATGAAATGAATGCATCAGGTATGAATGATTAGTCAAAGCATGATATGTATAATGATATAGGAAGCAGATTTGTGAAGAAAGAAAATGAAAACATCACTCTAGTGTTGAATATCTCACCACTGGTGCTACTTTTTTCCCCTTAGTATCCTGTACAGAAATTTTCATGTATATAACGTAGATATAGTATTGGTAACAAAGTATATATACATATATATAGAGTATATACCGACACACAACACACTTATATTGATAGGAAACCTATACTTGCAGCAATAGTTAATTGCAAATATACTACTTTTGTGTCTGTACCTTTGTAATATTTGACAGTCATCTTTTTGGTTTAACTGATATTAACCGAACATACATTGAAGGTTAACTTATCTAAATATCGAAAACATTTGAGACTGAACTCTTGCTATAATCATCATTCAGGTCTTAACCAAACATATATGTATAGCACACATAACATTTACAGCTGCCAAAATACAAGCAAATGTTGTCGAACGTAATGCATACATCAATACTCTACAATTAAATGTTTTAAGAACTATTTCATATACAATAGTCTATCCACTTACTCTTCTATTAGGTCCAGATGATGTGTTTTCAAGCACAATATGTTTGCCTTCTGGACTCACTTCACTTATGGCAATAGGACCAGTAGATGTTCTTTGGTAGGTTGTCTTGGCCGACACTTCTCCACGCATCATTTTCATGCTGATTTGAGAATCTAAAATATTATATCATAGAAGGTTATATTATGAATTTTACGTCAGTAATATGCACGGTGGCAATACCATGAAACTAATACTCACAAATGCTAAAGTTTCAAGAAGAAAACTGTAAAAATCCGCCTCTACTCAGTGTTTTAAAGAGCTGTAAGTATTTTAATTCTTGTCAAATTTGCATGATACCTGCTCGAGGATGAGCAGAAAATGGTTTATTATTTGTAGCGCATCATATGTCCCACGCCAATTATATATTTTTGCAAACACTCGAGCAAACCAACTATATTTCTGTTAAAAAAACGAATGAAGCCCTCTGAAGAGGAAAAGTTTTCTTCTGTAAACCGTAACATTTGTAATGTCATAGCCAGCTTGTATTGCCACCGTGATATATGCAATGTAATATGTTTGGAATTTAACCCTATGTTGTTTATTCTGATAATAAAAAAGTTAAGATAAGAAAGGAGAATTGTACAGACGATTTTCCTAAGAGATAAAGATTTGTAAATAGAATAGTTAGATGTAAATTAAATGCATATTAAATGTTTATCAATTCCTAGTAGAAATAATATTCAATAACAGAAGTTGAAGAAGTATGTAGTGATTTAAGAGATAAAAACTGTATAATACAATTTTGTTCTTTCGACAAATATTTACGTTGAATATATATAGATAATCTTATGCAACTAATAAGAGACATAATTCTAGCTTTTGCAGAAGTGAAACATGCATATTTGTATACAAATCATCTACTTTATAATTGACTGAATATATGTGTAATTTACTTATGAAATAATAGAGAGATTACGTTTAGTATAATAACACATTAGTACTTTCGATATAAAGATTGAATCTTCTAACACTGTGTCATTGTATTGTAAACCTTGTCCCAAATTGTGTGAATTATCAAAAAATACCAAAAACAAATCTAACAAAATGTTCAAACCATAAATACAGTAAAATGGAAATCCCCTAAACACAAACGATATTACAGCACACACAACCATATTAATGGATTGGAAAATAATTAAATTACAAATCACGCAACGCTATTAATGGATTGGACATTGTTAAAAACATTGCACAAACTACATAATGGAATTGTGAGAGGATAATGTAAAAATTACACAAACGTCTGAAGTTAGTGAGAGAAATTCTAAAATCACATTTTGTGAAAGCAACATTTGGTGAAAACTCAACAAGATAATTATCTCTAGGGGACATTGGATAACAAATAAGTCTGCATTGTGAAATTGCTTGAAGAACTTATCATACAACATAATACCTTAGAGATCTGATAATGGAACCATGCACTGTTATTGAGCGTTGCCTTAATCATGTATGGTAAAGTTAATATTTGTATTCCAGGGTTTTTGCATTACTATATGAACAAATGTCACTTTAGATAAGATATATATTACGGTCGTTTATTTTACATATTGCAAATAAGAACCCTCACTAATAAGACCTGATGATGTTCATAGAATTTCTAAAATTATTCAAAATGATCAGAATTTTACTTTTATTAAGGTTACACAATTACAATGTTAGTAAGTACACACAGATATATATTAGGTTAATCTTTACCCGGTTTGTTATCTTCTTCTATATCGACTGTAAATATTACATAAGTTGTATAATATCTTAAACATTAATATTTCAGACACAATACAAAATAGCTCCTCATTCGTGTACCATAGTTACAATGCACAGTTAAAGCCAAATGGTAGCATAATGAAAGTATATTTATTGCCATTAAATCATATAACTTTTGCTCATTGTTCAGGACTAGATTGAATCATGACAGTTTATCTGCCACAATTAAAATTAAGTAATTTAGCCCAATGTTCAGAACCAGTTTGCTTATCACTAATAATGTGTTTGTAACAAAAAATATATTCTGATCAATTGTCTTCTGAATAATCTAAGCATGGCTATCATACCGTAGTATACGAACAAGGAGCTTGGTAACATTTAATATACGTACTGACATTAAACAAACGATAACGTGCATATCATTGCTAAAGAGACAACCATGATTTGTCATGAACAAATGCCATACAACATTTCAGTTTGACACGTGCAAGACAAAACAATTCAAGACATCACGCAAATAATAATAAAACAAATCTACAACAGGCAAATGAATATATAAATACATGCGGGAACACTATATATGTAAAAATATACATATGAATAGGCTTGAAATCAAACAAAATTCTATATTCCCATTTCCAGTTTTATTTATTTTGGTTCCATTAAACACCCTATAAGTTGCAATACCCACCCCGATTGCTTTCGTAGCCGCTAACAACTTCGGAAAGCATTTCTCCACCTGTACTTTGTGTGTTTACCACTTGTTCAACGACCTTCTTCAAACCAACTCTGTACAAATAACAAAATCAAAGAAAATAAGAGCATGCAAAATAGTTAGAGGCAACGTGAAACAAAAATAATACTTCGGAAGCAAAATGCTAGGGGGAACTGACAATAGGCTTAAAATAGAAATCGATCTGATGCAGCGTTTCTTGGAAACACTTTTCTCATACAGAAACTGAAAAAAACACTGATTACATAACATGCAAAAAGTAAAACCACAACAACTAAAAAACAACAAAAATACGTCAATATGAAGGCTGGTGTGCTGCAAAAGAAAGCAATTAGTGATAAAATAAGGAAACAAATAAACAGAAAATAGTTTCAGCATAATCTTTATTTGCCAGATTTTCAAAGAACAAAAAATAAACTGAAGCAAGCTCATAATATCACAACAAATACACGTACAACAACTATAACGATGTGCATCACATACCGTCTCCGTTAAGTAGTGCTTGTTCAATCCTTCTGGTCTCTGTATCAGGCTTCGAAATATGTTCATCTTCCACACCATTAATCTTTGTTACATCAATAGGCTCGTCTTCTTCATCTGTTGGAGTGTCTTTGAGAGCAGAATCAGTTTTAACTGATTCAATTGCCTTTGGAGAGTCTTTATCATTAGAGACTTTGTCAGTAAGTTCATGATCGCCATTCATTAATTTTGAGCTTACAGTTTCAGTCTTTGTTTCAATTTTACCTTCTATTTTCATTTCAGATTTCGTTTCTGATTTTTCAGTTTTAGTTTGCATTACTTCCTGTTTAACAGAAGTCGTGCTGGTAGTTTTATCTGACTCAGAGGATACTTCAACTTTTGTTTCACTAACCTTACTATCTGATTTCGATAATGAAACCCCAGTTTCGCTACTTGCCGATTTGGATACGGACGTTTGACTGACAACTAATTTAGACTCTGATGTTTCATCTGAAACTTGAATATCTGATTTTGTTTGTTCGACTTTAACGCTAGTGGTTTCCGCGCTGGCGGCCGATGCTACAGACTCTGAACTAGATTTTACTTCAACTTTCTGTTCAACTTTTATCCCAGATTCACTGAAATCGGTCGAAGCCTTAACAACTTCAGTTGCAGATGTCGCTTCCGTTTGGCTGGCCTCTTTAGCCTCGGTTTTTTCAATTGACTTTTTGTCAATGCTGGTAGAATTTGTTGGTGATGGGCTTGCTTCAGATTTAACTGGAGATTTTGTTAGTTCAAGTTTATTTGTGTCTGAACTTTCATTCACTATGTCTTTATCAGTGGAAATAGAAACAGAAATAGATTCGGGTACACTGGACGCAACACTACTCTCAACCTTTTCAGTTTCAATGTTTTCAATTTTTTGTTCATTTTTAGATTCAAGGGTTTCAAATTGTGATTCAACGGTTTCAGTCTTTGGTTCGGATAATTCGGTTTTTTCGCTAGTACTATCTTTTGTAACCTCAGTATTTTCACTTGTGTTTTGTTTATCGCTAGACGATACTTCGACCACTACAGAATCATCTACTTCAGTCTTAGATTCGGTTTGTGTTTCACTAATTTCCGATTTCTCAATGTCATTTGTCTTATTAATACTAGAGTCTGTGGTTTGCATTTCAACCTGTTCCTTACTTTCCGCAACAGACTGTTCGGCTTGTTCAACTTGCTTTTCTGTAGACGTTGTTTCAACAGTAATTGATTCAGTTTGTGACTTACTTATTTCAGTTTTCTCGAGTTCATTGTCCTTAACAGAAATTTCTGTTGTCTCAAGAATTGCTTGTTTACTTTCTGAAACTGATTGTTCAGTCTCCTTATCACTTACTTTTTCTGAATGAACTAATTCAGTATTGTCTGATTTGTTATTGTCACTAGGTTCTGGTGTAGTTGCGTTAGATTTAGCAGGCGATGCATCCGATAATTGTGAAGGTTTAGAGTCCGTTTCTGGTGTTTTGATTTTTATGTCAGTAACACTAGCTGTTTCAGCAATTAGTGAAGTACTTATTTCCGTTTCTGTTTTTGTTACAGTGGGTGAAAGTTCTTGTTTTGATGTCGAAGAAGTGATATTTCCGTCGACTTCAGTTTCGGATTTTGGTTTAGTTTCTTCAATTTTGTCATTACTAGAATCTTCATTATCTTTAGATTCACTTTCGTTTGTTACTCCAGGAACGCTAGTTTTACTTTCTTGTGCCTTTTCATCGACAGTCTCTGCCACTGGAGACCCTTTAAAACTTGTATCGGATTTGTCTGAACTTGGCGATACTGCATCTTTTCTCTCATCAGAAACTGATAAATTTACATTTGCATCAATTGGTTTTAATTTGTCGTCATTATCATCGGGCGATTTGTCTTTTGTAGCGGAACTACCATCATTTTGTGCTACCTCTGCAGGCTGTACATCGCTTGTGTCTGATTGTTTCTGAGCTGTTTCGTCTTCGGTTTGAATTATATCGTCGGGAGGGGGACCTAAAGGGCTTGTACGTGAAGCGTCTTTTCCATCGTCGCTAACTGATTTCGCTTGGCCGATACTTTCACTCGATGGTGACTTTTCGATTGATTCTTCATGTGACGGCGATGGAGTTAGAGACTTTGCGGATTCTGTTACTTCTATAGTTGCTTGATTGGTTTCAACTTCCATAGTAACTTGTATTTCTTCGGGTATTTGATCTTCACTTTCAGTGGGTGAGTTAGCCGGAGTTTTGATTTCATTTTCTTTGGATTCAATTGGTTTGTCAGGAAGTTCTTTGGTTGGTGAAGATTCAACGACTGCTGGTGTTACTTTACTTTCTTGTTCAATTATTTCTGATTTGACAACAGTTTCCAGTATCTTGTCTTCAGTCTTATCGACTACTTCAACTACTTCTTTTGGTTCGATATGTTTTTGTTCAGTTTCCTCTTTTGTATCGGTTGTGCTGGGACTGGTGTCTTTCTTATCTTCTTCGGGTGTTTTTATGGTTTTGTCAGCAGACTCAGGCAATTCTATTTCGTTTTCAGACATAGCAGTAGTAACACTTTCAGTTTTGGACGGAGATAAAACTTTTAGTTCCTCAGAACTTTTCTCATCTTTCTTATCCTCTACAGCAGGTGAGGATTCAACTTTATTACTTATTTCTGTTGTTTCGCTCTTACTTTCACTTTCTATAACTGCTTCTGTACTTTCAACTTTATGACTTATTTCTGTTGTTTTGCTCTTACTTTCACTTTCTATAACTGCTTCTGTACTTTCAGAGTCACTTTGTTTATTGTCAAAAGGTTTTGAGTCATCAACGCTTTTATCACTTTCAGTATCAGGAGATTTCTTATCATCCGTTCCAACTTTATCGTGTGATTCAACTTTCACTTCACTTTCATTGATATCGGGAGTCTTTTCATCCTTTGGTGAAGACTTACTGTCACTTTTCTCCGACTCTCCTTTGTCTGAAACTGGCGACTTCTGACTAGAACCACTTTCTACTGTTTCTATATTTAATTCGGAAACTTTTTCGTCCTTTGGTGAAGATGTACTTTCAATAAGTTCTGACGCAACTTTGTCTGATATGGGTGATTTATCGCTAGAAACAATTTCGACTGTTTCAACATTTAATTCAGAAGCCTTTTCTTCTTTTGGCGAAGATTTACTTTCACTTAGTTCTGTTGCACTTTTGTCAGACACAGGTGATTTATCGCTCGATACACTTTCAACTTTATCAACATTCAAATCGGAAATTTTTTCGTCCTTGGGGGACGATTTACTTTCAGTAACATCAGACGCCCCTTTGTCTGATACAGGGGACTTTTGACTAGAAACACTATCGACTGTTTCAACGTTTAAATCGGAAGGTTTTTCTTCTTTTGGCGAAGATTTACTTTCACTTAGTTCTGTTTCACTTTTGTCAGAAATGGGCGATTTAACGCTTGCTACACTTTCAACCTTTTCAACATTTAAATCGGAAACTTTTTCGTCTTTTGGTGACGATTTACTTTCAGTAATCTCAGAAGCCCCTTTGTCCAATACAGGGGACTTTTGACTAGAAATACTGTCTACAGGTTCAGTATTCAAATCGGATGGCTTTTCATCATGAGGTGAAGTTTTACTGTCAATAGGTTCACTGGCATCTTTATTTGACATAGGTGACTTATCACCAGAGACACTTTCGACAGTTTCAATATTTAAATCAGAAACTTTTTCGTCTTTTGGTGAAGATTTGCTATCACTAAGTTCTGTTGTTCCTTTGTCTGATATAGGTGACTTTTCGCCAGAAGCACTTTCGACATTTTCAACATTTAAATCGGAAATCTTTTCATCTTGGGGTGAAGTTTTACTATCACTAAGTTCTGTTGCACCTTTGTCGGACATAGGTGACTTATCGTTGGTAACATTTTCTTCAGATTTACTAAGTTCAAGTTTTTCTCTTTCATTATCGATAGATTCAACTACAGGGCTTTTCTCCGCTTCAGAAACGTTTGGCGAAGCAACGGACTCAGTTCCTTTTTGTGATTCTTGATCAGATTCATCTTCTTTGATATATATAGATTCAGTCATAGCTGATGACATAGGCTGGACCATTTCTTCTACTGGTGAGGGAGTTTTCTGCTTAGATTCCTCAACCTCTGATGTTTGAGCTTCTTCTTTTACGGGCGATGCATCTTGAGGCTCGGAATCTTTCTCTCCATCGACCACTTCAGCACTATCAATTTGATCAGTAGCCCTACTTTCAATTTTTTTCACTTCTTCTTTAACTGTTACTAAATGTTCGTCTTTAGCGTCTTTATCATTGGTTTCACTTGGTATATCAGCAGTTTCAGATTCTTTGGTATCTTGTGTTTCAATAGCAGTTTCAGTTTCTATTACAGTATTTTTATCCATAATTTCCTCAACTACATTGCCACTTTCCATAATATCATCAGGTGCAACTTCACTTTTAGGAGAGTCATGATCAGACATTGTAATTGAACTTGCAGCGTCCGTATCAGGACTTGCGTCATGAAGTTCTAATTTAGTTGGTTCTGATTGAACAACTGGTTCATATGATGCTTTTGTTTCTTCTTTCTTAACTACTGGTTCCTCTTTTACAACTTCGGCTCTTTCTGGTTTCTTTTGTGGTTCAGATCGTTCGTGAGTAGAACTAGGTCTGAATGCATCTCGGTACATAATCAAGCTGGCACGTGACCTCCAGTCCACCCTGTCAACAAACATCTTACGTTTTGTTTTAACTTTATGGTATAACTTTCCGAAGAGCATATAAATGAGCTCAGTGTATAATTATAAATAAATGAATTCCTTAAAAGTATTCTTAGCTCTAAAGTAGAAACTATACATGCCTTGATATTATAATGGTGATTTTGGCGTGTCTGATTGCAATGCAATGATAACAGTTAACTGTGGAATTTTAATCTTGTTATCTAACACCTTTAGAACCTGTGAGATTATCATGATTTATTATGCTAATAATAGTGATAAAATAAATAAAATAAACAGCGAATATATGGGTTATGGGTCACAACATAATACTATAAAAAATACACAAAATCTTAAAAGTTATATAAAAGTTTGTTTTGTTAATTCAGAAAAGACGATTCAGATAGAAAGAAAAGACGTTTCTTGTGAAGTATTAAGATTCGATTAAAGTCAAAATGTAGAATTTAGACGAAATAAGTACATTTATCATCATATTTTGATAGGAAAGAAACCATTGATTAAAGTTCCCTAGACACTGTTAGTAAATATGTTTGAAAATGTGTAGTTCTAGAGTGTAAAGATGTATAAACATAAAAATGGTACGATGACTTCTACAACTAAAGCATAATGACATGATAGCGGTGTAAAATGATGACCTTGCTGTACTACATAATAATACTAGTATCGATTTCGGGGCAAATATTATGCGTTGTATAGAAACAAAGGTAGATTGATAGTGGACTGAGAGAGAAGTTCATTGAATAGATGTTACACATGATATTAATTACAAAAACAACATTGATGGCAATAATTGACCACTTATAGTTACCACACAGCCGAAGAAAAAATATTCTAAATCCATTCATAATTTTATAGGATTTCAAGCTCATTGTCCAATCGCTTCAGGTAATATGTATGTGTTTTATAAAAACAAATTAGCTTGGAAATAAGTTTAAGTAATGTAATACCGTAACTGGAATGTTAACTAAAGAAAGGCACAAAATAATACAGGTCGCGTTTGAAATAGTATTTAAATATATAACGAGTAAGCGTATTTCAACACGATATAAAATGGATTTAGAATATTAGTAACTCCTTAATGCAATTACCCTGCACCCGTGTCCACGAATGGTTTGAATTCTCTAGATAGTATTCGAGACCCTTTCGATGACGAACGCTAGGAGCAAGGAACCTAAAGGTTCAACAGGGCAAGAATATTGAAGCTAAATATTGCATTGATTTAAAAGCATACAGACTAGATATCAAATGAATTAAAAACTAAAAATTCCAATAAGACCTAAAATTGCAAAGATTATTTAGGATCTTTGCCCGCGGATTCGCTTGAATCCTTAGCAGGGCTCTTGGCGTCATCTTTAGCGCTATCTTTCTGCGCATCTTTACTGGGGTTACTCTTATCGCTAACAGTAAACTTGGAATCCTCTGTCCAGCGTTTAGTAGGCACCGACCTGTTTTCTTCTCCTTCCAGAAGCTTCCTGTATGCGCAGATCTCGAGTTCCAAAGACAGCTTGGCGTCCATCAATGTCTGTAGTTCGGTAAGGATACCTTCCATTTCAGTACGTAATTTAGAGATTTCTTCACGTAATTGTGTGCATTCCATCATATGGTCCGTATCCTTGGATTCAAGTTCTCTAAGTACATCATTGTATTGTTTCTCAAGTTGGGCGTTCTGTAAGAAAGCATATCAACCTTGGTATAATAATAAGGTATTAAGATTTACAATCATTTGCAATAATTATCTACCCTACTGTTAATTTACCAGAATGATATATACTAGGTAAAAATTCTATTAACGTATCGTTTTGAGGGATAAAGTATTAAATTACTTTCAAACTTATCCTCCGGAAACACCTGCTTTCTTACTCATGTATAACATTGATTAGTATCCGGACTGGAACCTGTGATTCTTTTTTCATATCATTAATACAAGAGATACTTTAAGGTAGATAGAGACGATAAACGATGATCCTTATCAATATCAAATATGATTCATTAATGGAGTATCATTTGGAATTTTCAGTATCGTTGAATGTTACAGTAATAGGCGACTTTGCAAAAATGGAATGGTTTGCATTCTAATAAGTACGCTGATTTAAAATTGCATATCAGTAAATGAACTTTATTTTAAGCTTATATTTAATGGTATTGTCTGTCACGTTTTTATATTCCTACGTTAACTCAATGAATCGAATTACAGTAATGGAAAGTAAAAAAACCTTTCACACAGAGGAATGAAATATGAAAATATTGCGAGAATATTAACCATCAGGTTTAGTATATCCATGACATTTAGAATGTTACTTTCGAAAATTATTGTTGCGTAATAAATCAAGTTATAGTTCACCATGGGATTTGAAGTCATTAGTAAATAAGGTCTGGAGTCTGAGAATAATCTAAAATCAATTGCATTAAGGCAATAAAGATAGTTTGTATTTCTTTTTTTTTCGGAGAAGACAGACTCCAAATACAGTACATTCTCCAATAACGACCATATCGCGGTAATATTCACCTTGTAGTTTCAACTATTTCAACTACCTTTTCTGACATTATATTTAACTCTATGAGCAGAGCAAATTCAATTAACTCATAATTAAGGAAATAATTCATATTTGTGAGTTAATTTTAAAAATACAATTTTGTTTATTTATTTATTGGAGTTAACGCCGTATCAACACAATTTAGGTCATTTCACGGCGTCCAGCGCACCTAACCTAGCTTTCCTGGACCATTGTCTATAACCAGTACTCACCTACCCTTCCACAAGGCCGGAAACTACTCCATATTATCTAACCAATGGAGGAAAATCGACATTATTGTCAAATTTTCATGGAAGGGTATAACCTCCCCGGGTGGGATTCGAACCCGCACCCCTTCGGGCACGAGTATCCAAATCCCGGCGCGCTACCAACTGCGCTTTCCACCCGGGTTACAATTTTGAAATCTTAAACTAAACTATTTCAGTATGTATAAAATTATTTCTTGCCGGCCTTTTCGGCGTTATGCATATTGAATCTAGTGCTACTACGTGGTACCCAAGTACTGAGCATATAGAATGATGTTTACTGCTGTATGAAACAACTAGTAGTTTTTGGACCAATGCAGAGCTGGATATCTAATGATTACCAATGTCGTAACCAATCGGTCACGCCCACTACGTCTAGTGTTTTTTAATAAATTAAATAAAGAGTTACTTACCCTGGCTTCAAGATCGGCAAGTTTTCCACGTAAGTCAGACATCTGTTTGGTGAGTTTTTTATTCTCTTCTCTGACGTGAGTGACCTCCATGTTCTGTTTAGTGGCCCCAGTTCTAAATTCTTGAATCTAAAGATCAGACGAAAAACATTTCATTATTCCCTGATGTTTGATTAATTGATACAACAGAAAGTAGGACGACTTGTCATGGTTCATGGGAAATTAAACTGCTAATAATTAATTCATGTACAAAAAAGTTTGAAACATGCAAAACAGGGTGAGTTGATGAGCCTACTTGGTTATTTCCCTGGCACAATGTTTCAACGTTTTGTGAATACGTTAGACCATATAATAACTTATGCATCGTCAGGATTATTGACTTTGATAGAAGCACGCAAATCAAAATGACTATGGAAATACATGGCGGGCAAATGGTGCCTGTTGATGGCAAAAAAATTCTAGTACATTTAAAAAAAAGGTTTTACAGAACAACAATCCGTATTCCGAACAAGACTAAAAAATGATCGTAGCTCTTGCAAATATTACAGAATTAATGATTCCATGATTGTTATTGCATTTAACAAACAGTGCCGAATGAAAATACTCGTTTTTACAAACAAACTCTGTTTACCTCTAATTGAAGCTAATTCAAATTCATTAATGCATTTTAAAAGATTCACGATAAAACAGTTTTTCATATGGATTAATTTTTTTTGAAAACAAAATGAGATTGCATTAAAAAACAGAGCTGAATGGAAATAAAAAACACTAAATTTTACAAACGAAACACTGTTTTTATACTGATAGAAAATGTGGGAGTGTACCACCATTATAGAAGTAGCGAAAAAGTTCAGCGTACCTTAAGGTTGTAGAATCCTTCCATGTCACCACGAAGTTGATCCACCTTGGAATCATATTCTTGTTGAATATCTCTGATAGCTTGAGCCAATTCGCTCTTCCAGAATTCACGGTTCTCGGCTGTTGTGTCACGGTATGCAAGGGCAGCAAGCTCCTTGAGCTCCTGAAAAGAGAAACAAAATCATTGGTTTGATAAAATAGTCTTAAAACATCAGGATTAGCAACATGAAAACGAGAAACCTCACACAAAACTAATAGGCAAAAAGGGAGATGTTTTAGATTTATAAACTATCAATTCCTGGAAGCCAGTTCTTAATGAATGTGCATAAATACACCTTAGATACTTTTACTAAAAAGTCACTTGACTTGCCTATTTATGAATTTGTTCTAATTTGTTGATATGAGTACGTGTACTACTTAGTTTTAACATATGAGGTTTTTGAGAGCGGTATAAACAGAACTAAAACAACTCATTAGCCATTATAAAAACGTGCCATTATAGTTTAAGATGCAAATTCTTAAATCTGACAATTTTATTGAATGTTCCACTGTCGACAAGATTCGTTTTCTGCATATTTATGAGTGTCTGATATTATTATCTATTGCAATGTAATTTTCTGTAGTCTGCAGGCTTGAATAAACTCTGGAAATTGTTTCAGATTTTTCAACGAGACTTGACATTTCCTTCGCACAATCAATACTTTGTACTTTCTTTATTTAAAGCCGCTGGTTCGTAGAATTTAACTAAAATATCAACTTTTCTAAAACTCTTAGAATTGTATAGAACCATTTGAAAAAGTGAAACAGTGTTTTATGATGATCAGTTTAGTGTAATTTTACATAAAAATGTCATAGAAAGTGATTTTATGTATAAAATTCTACCCCGTAAGTGCATGTTAGTACATTTATTTGTAATTTAAACATATACATTATACCAAGAGCTGAACAGAACACTTTTGTAACTTCCTTTATTTTCAAAAGGAGTTACAACAGTGTTTCGTTCAGCCATCGATATGATGAATAAGTTTTTGGGTAAAGATTTGAATATTGAAGATGAAATGCTCCTTGCCGCAACCTTTAATATCATTCAATGTCTTGCACAGTTAACCATTGCAAGTGATGCGCATAATTGACATTTTATAGTCAAGTGTCTGCAGTCCATAATTGGTTTTGTTTCAGATTTAAAGACATCACGTTTTCTTGTCTCAAGTTTCAAAATTTAATTGCTTTTAATATGAAACCTGATCTAAACATAATCAACCTTACAAAGAACAGTAGCCAAGGAATTACACTATACGTAATTTCCGTAACAGAATATTCAATTGCGCAGAGATGCATTAATCAAACTAAAGCATATTTTGAAGAAAATTTCAAGGCTTTTTATCTTTGCATCAGCATTAGTTTATTTCGGTTCATAGAAAGCAACTATCTTGACATTAAACTTTATCTATGTTCTGTATTTTGTCATTTCCGTTACACAAGAGATATCAAGGATCCCTAATATGCTATACCGTGACCCTTAATAGCCCTTGGTATACGAGGTTGGTCGTCAGGGATTCTGATACGCTAGACTGTAACCGCTTAATAACCCCTGTTGTATGAGTGTGGTCTTTTATCAACTAAGAATATTAGAATTCAGGAGATGGAATTCTGTAAGACAAGAAAATGATCGAACGTAAATACAATTAATTTGGCTCCTATCGAATATTCAGCATACAAAATAGAAGATAATAAATTCAATTATCCTGCGTTCATCATTGGTTTATTCTGCCAATGCCCAAATATGGTAATGCTGTTGATATAGTGCTGACATGTCATAAACTGTACTACAAAAAGTACATAACAGTCTACTAAGAGGCTTTCGTGAAAATAATATGTAAAGACTGGGTAAGAATGATGTCGGTACAAATGCGTGAAAAATACACATTCATCAAAGGCGATCTAAACTTTTCGTGCTAAGTCACTAAGTCTCCCATAAATTCATAAATATTGTACAGCCTTAAGAGTCTAAAAGACATTTGCGTTAATTCATTGACGTAATAAAACAACAGAATGCAACTATAACACGATAAAAGTCAATTCCCGTCCATTCCCAACTGAGTTCTTATTAATTAAGAATAAATAAGAAATATCTTTAAAGTCGACGCTATGCAGGGTTCATTTTTGTTTTAAGTATAGATAATCATATTCGTTGTTCAGTCATACCGCTTGGAGCGTTTCACGACGATATATAACCAATTAGCATAGTAAATACCGTCTATGCTACGCACCTGTTTTTCACAAATAACCAATGGTACAATAGCTTAAAACCATTTCTCTACACAGAGGGAGTATTTCATTGGACAAACAGGTATGGTAAAGCAAATTGTATTGGTTACAAATATAGGTCAAAAGTAGGCTTAGATAGCTGCGCCATAAAATGTTCATTAGCAGAGAACATTACAGATACAAATGTTTAATTTGTCTACGGGTATTATTTTTTTCTAATGAAGTCTTTGTCCGTTGTTTAAATTTATTTTCCAGCGCTTGATCGTAACGTAAGCATTTTTTAAAGTTTATTATATTGATATCGATTTAAATAACAACTATATAAACAATTACGTAGTGACCAGTGACGTAAATACGTTCATTTGGTCAAAAAATAAAAAAAACCTTGTCGCATTTCATAAAGTAGTCTTCCAAAACCTTGTTATGAGAGAAGTTTATTCAGCCATTTTGTATTTGGTTTTTACAATTAGCAAATTACATCTCCGTTTTGATATTTTCTGTCTAATATAACTTAATTTCGCTTTTTTGTGTATAGCAAATTCTGGGAAATATTTTGTTGCTTGTTTTTGACTTTGTATATGCATTTAAAATGTTTCTCTCTGTGTGTGATTCATTAAATTCAGTTTCCCAGTCAATCAAACCAAGCTACATTTCATTTGAGTATTCAGACATCTCACACCATTAAAAGTAATATACCCATTCAGTGTATTCACTAAATCTATTATAGTCGGTTGAATAGCCCAATTTCAAAGAAAAGTCGTTATTCTACCGAATTTATTTAATAAACTACATGCAAGCTACGAAGACATAATAATGACACAAAACTATGGTGTCTTCTATGTTGTCACTAGAGTTAGTCTTAAAACTGAAAGATCTATAGCTAACAGCTTATTCGTAGAATGTCAAAGCTGAAATAAGTTCCGTGTCTAAGTAGAAAAGATTGATGTACTGTAATTTATCAGAATTCTTTAAGTATGGAACTGAGACACGTGGAATCAGATTGTCACTCTTAAATCACCAATGACGTAAAAAACACGAGAATTTATTCCAAGATGAAAAATGATCAAAGTAATGGAACACGATTTGGACGATGAAAAAAAGGCATCAAACTGTACGTAGAAAGATAATCTAGATAAATAAGGCATCTGCTGTGTGATAGAATGTGTGGGATGTTCTACAGTTAAAGGTTTAGATAAAACTAGAAATATAACACGTTGAATATCATTTACAGACGCATTTTATGAGTGACAAAGTGATACTCTCGCATATGACGGGTTTGTAATTTCTTGTTAAAATAAAATGAAATTTGGTTCTAACATCTTAGGATAAACAGTATACAATTGAGTCTGAAATTATACCAGGGAAAGCAATAGTCAACATTATACACAGACATTCCATACAGTCCAAAAGCAGGAAGATGATTCTTTAGATTTTTAAACTTTTGTTATTAAAGGACGTCACAAATGAATAACGAAAAAAAGAACTTAAGGATTTCCGCCTTGAAATGAACAATGCTAATCTGCATCTATTCAACTGACAAATGAGTACCGATGATTGATGCACACAACATTTTCCTCGTAAGCAAATATTTACAATTCATGTGAATACGTGAATTACTAGAAACAAAATTAAAACTTTAAAAGTCAGCTACAAATTGCGTCCTTGCAAGGACATGCATTAATGCTGGCTTCATTAATAGAATTATTAATTCTTCCGAGATGATGATCAATCAAAAAAAAGTATAGTGTTTTCTCAAACGCATTCTACTATTAATGAAGTAAAATGACAACATTGCATGTTCTAGAGCAACAACACCAAGTATTAGACATAATATTGGTAATGAAAGCCTGTATTTATTACATTAAGGGAACATTTGAATGAACTAATCTCCTTGATCAGGTGAGCGCAACCATGTAGAAACTTTACAAGTTTCAGAACATGTCACTCTTGAAGAAATCAATTAGTACATCTAATTAATAATGAATTTTGAATGAAAAGTCAATTAGACCTTGCGTTTACTGTACTGGAAACGGTCAGGTATGCGTTTGTATTCTATTAACACTGAAGGTCATAATAGAATTGAATTACTTATTGAGCCCTGTACGGACGCTTTTGACATTATAGAAAAGGCTTTACATAATGCGTTTGATAATGCGTTCAATGCTAAAATCTATAAAGTTTTTACTGATTATCACATTGTGATTTACATAGCTAGAAATCTCGTGAAATCACGTCCTGAATCAGCATTACTCAAACGAGATCACATCAGATCACGTGATTTTCTCATTTGTCAAAGAGAAAAAGCGAGAGTTGATTGTTACAAGAGATGTGCAATGTCTTGCCAAGTAAAAAATATTTTAGAATCTAATATCAATGTTGTATTTTGATTGATTTTAAAAGTTATTTGTGCAATTTATACGCAGTATGCTAAGTTTGTTTCCTATGTTACATCCATCTGCCTTGATTGAGATACGTTTAACATTGTAAGCAAATCACAAACGTCAGTAAAACATTTGCTTTAGTGATATCGTCTGTGAATATTGACCATAAAGTATGCAAAACCGGAGAATATCCGATTAAACTGCCTGATTTATCATTTATATTCTAAGAAATGCGTTTACGTCGTGATTTAAACCATATTTACGACTTTGTATAAAATGCACAGTAAAATATAACTATCGTCTGGCAAATTGTTTTGCCAAACGCGACGATATAAAAGGGAATATGTCGTCATTTTGTAGCAGAATTATTGCATGCAAATATTATCTAGAATAATTTCGTCCAAATATAAAACTAAAGTGTGCACGTGAGATAAGTTATTTATCAGTTTAAAGATTATAGATCAGGATTTATTTGTTGTAGGTGCTGTAGAATTTGCATATCCTGAAACTTCTGCTAGGCAATATGAACAAAAATCAATGCCTCCAGACAATTGCAAAATGAAATGTACTTTAGTCACAGACAAGATCAGTAAAGAAAGCTTAATATAAAACCGTTTTGTTGCAATAAAGATGTAAATATATCTCCGTTTGCCTCCAATAGAAAGATTGGGCGAAGCAAATCTTAAATAAGATGACAAAAGAATTGTCTCGTAATTTTACATGTGGGAATTGCTGACTGCAAAAAATTGGAAGCCGACGAAATCAACCGCTACAATCCGTTTGATTTATCAATGCTAGCCGTATAATCTGAAATAGTTTTCTGTGAATAATTGATCTTACTTGTTCGTGAACTTTCTTCATGAATTCCATTTCCTCTTCCAAGGTTTGGCGACGGTTTTCTGCGTCAAGATGAGCCAAAGTCTCATTATTCAAGTCCTGGAAAACAGCAAAATATATTTCATGTCAATACCATTTCATTAATAATTCAGGAACACAATGTTTAAGCCCTAGCAAAACACACACACAGTGGGAAAGGCGACGAAATCGTCAATTAAGGAAGTTTAATATTTATGGAAGAAGCAGATTAAGAGAGAAGTTCAGTCTTAACTGCTGTGATACATGTACTAAAAGCGAAAGGAACATATTACGATATTCAAAACGGTGTTACACAATTTGCAAGTCTTATCATGATTATATTTTAGTATATTATTATATGCATAGGTTACAATCAATAAATTTTACTGCATAGTGGAGCAAATCAAGAAAAACCAGTTTCTCTTTCTTGTTGATACAAACAATTTTTGTTTCAACGCTAACAGTATTTAAAAATAAATGTTAAAGTTTACAATAAATGCATGTCCAGCCATGTACTTCACAATGTATTGATAGTTACACTGCTGTGGACAACAAAGACATGTATTTGCCGATTAGAAAGTAAAGTTATAAAAGTGTTTTTATTGTGTAATGTATATACCCATAAATGTATCGGCGCAATTCAACGTATACTTGAACAGTTCCGTATGGAGTTTTAGATACTAGTCCTAACAACTTACAAATTACATAAATAACAAATGATTCTCGTTATTCAAGAGATGGATGTTCGATTGATGTAGAGTGACAGAGTAATCGCTAAATATTTGATAACAATCCTCTTGTCGATATTAAATACTCTTACCATTCGGACCTACTTATTGTCCTAGTTTCGCGGAGAAATCTTGTGTAACAGTCCACATAATTGTAAACGATTGGATACTTCTGGCGGAGGCAGATATAAAGTAGTTCCAAATATCAATGTTGCCAAAATTAATGAAGAAAAAGCATTGATATTTACTTATATTACATTCGTTGAGGTATCATTGTGTTTTATTTTCACACCGAATTCCGGGAGGGGATAAAACTAATTTGGGTCTTGATGTAAATTCAGTATCGTTAAATTAGCAAATGTTTTCTATGAAAACATTAAATGTGAAAATGTATCCAGGATAGGAAATGATAAATATATAGATATAAATTAGTTGTTTGGAAGCCATCAAAAGTATTTAAATTCTTTGTCAATTTGCCAATTCTCTATAATTTGGATAAGTCTGTTCAAAACGCTGAAAGAATAGTTAATTTGGTTCCTAGATAATTATTTTGAATTAAACTAGTCATTAATTGTAACAAATAAGCTTGAAATGACAGGAAACCTTGAAACAAGGAACAAATATATTTATATGACCTTGTATCCAGTGAACTTTTAGATTTTATCCAAATATAGACACATGAATGAAATATTCATGGTAATGTAGGCGTGTCTTATTTTCAAACTTGCATGACATTCAATTAGCACCAAACAACAAATGAAAACAGTCATTTGTTACCAACATATGTGTTTCATTGCTTCTTAATAGTTTAAACTAATTTCGAATATATTGTAATGCGCATTTGGAACATGAACAAAGGGCAAAAAGACATATTGGAACATATATGACTTCAACCTATTACAGTATTATCAAATTAGCTTCAATGCATTTCTGACAGTCTTGTAGATGGAAATAAGTCTACGTGTCACAATATAATGCATTAAAGTAGATGAAATTGAGCAATTGTTATATCACAAGATAGATTTCGCAATGCTAACTCTATTTACTGTTATAAACAGTCGATTTCCAGGAAGAGCTGCTGCAGTCTGGAATCGATTTTGGTGCATTCCATCGAGATGTGATGTACATGCATCTTTATATGTAGAGAGCTGTGTTGGGTGCAGACGACTTATTGATTTTGGCGGGAAAACAGTTTAAGACTGCCAATATTGATTCATTGTATTTCACAAGTCATGATGCCAAGCATCTAATGAATTAATTAGCATTAGCTGTCGTCTGCTTTAGTCTAATGTCGACGAACAGACAAAATTGTTAAATACATAATGACTTCAGTCATCCCTCTGCGGGTATGCATCGTTCAGGCCTTCACTGGATGAACTCGACCATTAATGTAGCTCGTGATAACTGTAGTCACGTGACCATACAAGAGTTTGTTGCAGTAGAAAGGCGATTGTTACAAAGTGCAATGTCATGCATGAATAACACCCAGAAATAATTTGAGAAAACTGAATATTCAGAAAACGCTAGAGAAATGCAAATTCACTCATATTTAATCATGTGCCCATAAATGTAATTACTTTGGCTTGGCATTACATCAAAGTCTTGAAATATGGGCAGACGATTAGGCGATTCACAGAAGCAAACTTTATTACAAAAAAACAACATGTTGATTTAGGGCTAGAAACGCATCACTTATGAAATTCTAATATTTGATTCAAACAGACCTGTGGTGCTTTTCACAAAAATTCCCACGAAAGAAATCTTCGTATGTCAAAAGCAAGAAACATTAATAGTACGCTCATTTTTTGGCATATCAATTCTAAATATTATACATATTGTGTAGAAATGTGTATACCTTTAGAATATCATATCATAGATATGCTTATAGTCCGACTGACTTTAAAGTGCTAATTATATGAAAATGACTTACGAACATTTTTTTCGTGGGAATTTTTGTGAAAAACACCAAAGATGTCTAAAGTAAACACAGAGTAGTTAATAATCAGACCTCAACAGACAGCCTGTACTTCAATATACTAAACATACTTCTAAGTTAAGTTGTTCTGTGTGAATGTGGACGAAATTAAAATTAAGTACAATGTACATTAGTTTTCCTTCAAGGCAATTTACAAACTTGGTTTTAAAAGTTTAATTAAAGTAACGCAATTAGTAACAGTGTCATTAAAGTTGTTGATATTGCTTTGGAAACACTTGAATGGTATAACAAGTACAAACATTGATGCAGTGCAAGAATGATGAAATGCTGCGGCAAACACCAGTATGAGGTCAGAAGTCCATTCCATTCTCTATTTAGATATTGTTATATTGATAATTTCTTTTTAGTATTTGATTGATTTTAACGCCGTGTCAACACATCGTTTAAGGGCGACCAGCTCATCTGATTTAGCTGTCTTTGACCTTTGCTTATACTGTAATCAGTATTCGCCCTTCCACAAGGCCGACGACTTCTTCAATTATAAGGATTTCACCAAAGTATTCCGCATGCGAATTTTCAGTATTTATAATCGGACTGATTCCGATTTATTCATAAGAGGTAACGAAAATTGCCAAAACTTTTGATTGTTAACTTTGTTCGGTACTTTGATAGAGCACCGTCTGAAACCAGGCTATGTAGTGTTACACGTTCTGCAACAATCCAGAAACGGAAGAACATGACTAAGAAAAAGTTACATGTCTTGCTGGCATCCTAAGTTCTCATAATATCCAAGGACAACTTAACAAGTAAACCTATTCAGACAAAATTGTTAATCTGAAGAACTATTAGGATATTAAAACAAGGAGCGAGTAAACATTGATAACGATTGCAGGAGAACCCAAGTCTAGACTTCTGAATCATTCTGACATTAAATAAACAACCAAATGATTAACAAAAAACAATTTGACATTTTTCAATTGACGCGGTAATGATACTTAGTATTTGTCTGTGGGTGTACCCTGATAATTAAGTCTTGCAACTCGATTTTACGTTCCCCTCCTCTCCACAATCCCTCACTGGTACAGATTAATTTTCTATTTATATACCGTTAGGCAGGCCAATAGAGGTTTTGAAATATTAAACTATTAATGGCATCGGCAGAGAATGGAAAAAAATGTTAGAAAATATTTTCTCTGGCATTATCTATTTCTTGCAGCAGATGTGCTTTTGGTGATATTTCTATGAATGTACATAATTGGCAGTTGTTACACAAAAGGCGTCAGACACTGGGGCGAAATTTCTGTGTTTGTGCCAATGCAGCGTTCGATATTACATAAAAGCATAAGCATGTTTTCTGCAGTAAGGATGGTCCCGTCTAACAGTTTTTAAAAGATTTATATTTAATTAAACTATGTCTGAATGTGTAAGCAAAGTAACCATCGCGTTCTTTAAACTTCATTATCAAATACCTGCTTAGTTTTAGGAAGCATGATGAGGTCCTTTTAGCCTGCGTCGGCATTCCACCTCGACTTGGCGAATGAAACATTAAAAAACAAAGTCATCGAATTATCGTCCATACGATTTTCTTGACATCGTGTGTTTGGCTCAAATGTGATACTTAGTATGGTCAATGGCCATTAACAGTAATTCAATAATAAGTTGTCATTTGTATTTCTGTCACCAGATAACCAAATAATTATCAACTTAATTAAAAGGTTCACTAGTTACGAAATTAATTAAACACTTTTCATCTGTCACTAACTTATCACTTAACAGGTTAACCAGTTACTTGGTGCATACTTCTATCAGTGACTGACAACTGTCCCGAATGATTTAGAATCAGTGGTAGGAGATTGAATGACTATAAAAATTATTTCATGGTCAAAGAATCAGTGGTAGGAGGGAGAATGACCATAGAAATTATTTCATGATAAAAGAATCAGTGGTAGGAGGGAAAGTGACCGTAGAAATTATTTCATGACCAAGCTCCACGATGTGATTATCTGGTGGCAGAAATTTGCCACCATACATAGATGTATAAAGCCAAACTAAAATAACTTACAATTCTAAGTTTATCAAGATCTTGTTGTAGTCTGTTAATGGTGGTCTTGTCACGTTGGCGTTCTGTTTCCATGGAATCCATAGAACGACGTAACATATTAATCTCACTTTCGAGATCAGCAACTTGTTGGTTAAGTTTGTTGATAGTTTCTCTGTCAAGTTGACGATATTTCTTGGCTTCATCAAGTCTGAAAAACAAATAACAATAATCATTATTAGTTTTTGCTTGTTATCCTTTGGTTTTTCTTTTAATTATTTTGTTGTCATTGCTTTGTAACTGTGTTATGTAGAGGGTTTGTGCGTTTTGACTGTAGTTGTTTCATTATGTTTTAAGACTCCTTTTAATACTATATTAAGAACAAAAGAACAGAACATTGGTTTGTTGTATCACTAAAACATAGATATAAACATTAAGTAACAATAATCATTATTAGTTTTTGTTTTTTATCGTCTGTTTGCTTTTCCACACGTATGTTGTCTTTGCTTTACAGACAATCTATCACGTCGCCATAAATGCTTGCATGAAGGCAAGGGAGTGCAAGTGCCGTATTATACCTCTGCTACACAAATGACAACTTTATAAATGTTTTCCAAATACTTAATTTTCATTTCAGAGTTGTCAACATCTTTAATAGAAGCATTCATTTCTTTGTGGCTACTATTAAGAAAATAAATAAAGTAATTAACACAGTCTCAATTAAATTAAATTCAAAGTCCATTCATATAGCGCAAAAATTTTTAGGCCCTAAAGGCTATATGTTCGATTGCGCTTCGCAGTTTGAGAATGTTCGAAATCTCTCTCAAATCTCAACAAGGTTTCTATAGCAGTAAACATACCCTTTGATTTACGATTTTTACTAGGTTGAATGAATAAAATAAATCCAAACTTCATCATATTTTATTCATTAATCTAATCATTATCAATCATTTTATTTTTTTTATTTTTCAGCTGATTATTTAATAAACATACGGGTATTGCTTGATTCAGAATAATAGCTGTTAAGTCGGTGAACGTGTGTAACAATGAAACTTAGACTACGCAATGCAATTACTTTTTTTACTTTAATAATGCTTTGGACCTGATGACGTCATTAGAGGATTATGAACCCGATGTAGATGTTTAACAGACCATTCTTTTGTATTTCGAATTACATTATCTCTTTAGGCAAAGTTTGCTGTGATTAACATTGATTTAAAGACAAAATTTCCTGAGACGAAGACAAAAACAACGCCGTAAAATGTCCTTAATGCCTGTGTTATTTTGTCATTTAAATGTTACTATTTATAGAATCAAATTGCGTAGTCCAGACTATCACGTGACTAGAGAGGGGATAAAGTTCAGTCATGTTTAAAATTCCGGAACTGATCGGTTTTCTGTGCAGTGTCGCGGTCTCGCCAAAAAAGCAGACTGCAATATAGACATTAAATACTCAACCTTTGCACAGTAGATTTATATTTGGACAGTGAGTTGGAAATTTGTCAAATTTGTCTCGTCTGCGACCATGTTTATGGGGTTTAAGGAAGATAGAATGACTAAGCAATAATGAAAAGTAATGGAAATGTTGTCAGCCAGAATTTATTTATGCCTAAATCTATCATTCAGCTTTTTTTCTGTATAAAATATCCACGTTTGTTATCTTGAGTTGCAAGCTATGAAATTTCATTACTGCTGTCTCTAGTGTAATCGTGAGCACCAAAAATATCTAAACCATAATTTGTTAGAATGTGACTCCCGTCCTTGTCTTATTAAAATATCTAATGAAGTATAATTACTTGGTGTTGTGATTTCCTGACAGAATGATAAAACCACGACTCACAATGACTGTGCAGAAATATCTTTGATGATGTTATAGAAATATTTGCTGCGATGGGAAAATCATTAATTTGACGTAAATCGGAAATATATCGTAGAGGGGTTCAAGTTTTGCGACGTTTTTTATGTACGCTGATGCTCGACTCTGCTAGCTTAACGTTATTGAACAACAAAATAATATTATGTTAAAAGTGATGAATTAAGAAAGTAAACTTATTAATGTTGATCTTGGAATTTGCTCAGACGTCACTTTTTCAATTCTTTTAAGGGTAAATGTGTTAAAAACCCTAATTTTTGTACACATACTTTTAGAGGGTGCTGTATATGAAGGAATATCAGAACATTCTTGATGAGGAAGCGTTGTTCTACTTAATTAGATATGTAATATAAAATATATGGACATAAATTCAACCATGTGACTAAGTTCACTACCATAACAATGATATTTTATGAGAACCAGTTAACTAGTATCTTTAAAATAAAGCAAACAAGTCATTAAGATGTGAATAAGTATGTCAATCAATTAAAAAACCTTTTATTAAATAAATTGAGACCAAAGTATTAGTGCTAATTACATATTCATGCGTACTTTTTACAATTGTTTTCATTTTCACTTTAATTGTCGATCTGGATAGAACGTACCAACGTGACCGGCATAAATGTGTGACGTCAGTCTGTGAATAACTTAACAATAAAAAACAAAAACTGCTTAAATGTGAGACAGCAATGAAAAAGAAATCTCGCGTGGAATACCAAACATCGTAAGACACAATTAATTCTCGCGAGATCTCGAAAACAGCTTACAGTATGAATAATTGTCCAATCAGAATAATCGATTTTCGTCTGGGTCAGCTAGACGCCTGTTGAAACATGAAATCGTCTAATAAGATGGAATCTTTCTTCAATCAACAATAATACTATACAGTGTGACGTGATGTAATTAACGGAGCGAAATAAAACCCGAAGAAGTATTATTGTTTCTTTTATAAGCATACAAATTTAGGGTTTTATCCGCCCCAATCTTGTCTTAATAAGGACTTTTCTGGACGACTGTGTAATGTTAGGCTTGAGATTACGCGCCGTCTGTTTTATGTAATACTGATCTTAGTGCTTGTTAAAAACGCTTGGGAAATAACTAGTATTACAAGAATATTGACGATCATTGACGGACCGACGCTAACAATGTCTGTGGTGTTCTTTACATCGGAGGAACAAACTTGACTGTAAGTTGTTAAATTAGCGTCGGTGAAGTAAAAATGTTAAAAAGTTAGTCATTAAGAATAGATAACTGTCGAATGTCTGCTATGTATCTTTGAGTTTAGTTCATACTAATTTACTTTAGCTGATATGTGTAACAAGTTCTTGAAACTTGTGAAACTGGCTATCCGATGATTACCACCAGTCCAAAGACATTACAAAGTCGTATATACTCTGTTTTTTTCCTAGAATAAATGAGAATCAGTTTAATATCCTAAACCATGATTTCGTTCAAGGATTTTTGGAGGGCACAGTATTATGTACATGTACTATGTATAAGATCGTTTTCTTCAAATGTCACAGCTTCGTTGTGGATATCGATTTAACAATAGCATTAGAAAAGCTTTCAGTGTTGTTGGCATTTTAAAACGATCGATTGCTGCACAAGTAAAAGTAAAAGCTAGTCATATATTTCAAAGTATACATTTTGGTACGTCTACATTTAAGTGTGCGTCCAGCACTTTGATTAACCTAACTGGACTTGGGTCAATATTGAATGTGTTTAGTAACCAGACAATCGTTTATATTAGTACAAGTTAAAATTTATTGTGTGGTTTAAAGTATGCTTCCATATACATGTTCAGCCAACTTTACAATTTTGTCCCATAACCCCTGAACATTGAAATCAACTTTAAGCAGAACAGAACAGAACAAGTGATCCCCCAAAGTAGCCATTTAAGCCTGGATGGAGTGAAACAGCTATAAGTAAAATTCTTGCTCAAGGAATTTAGCAGTGCACTTAGTAGGATTTTGAACAAGGGAACTCTCTATCTTTAAAAGTGCACGTTCAACCACTGAACCGCTTCTCCCACACTAAATTACTAACATAGTCTTTTATTCGATTAAAAAAGTCCCATCCCAGCAGGCACACGACGTTGATTCAACGTTGTTACAACGTTGAAAATGAGACAGTACGTTGATCAACCAATTTTAAACCACAAATAAATATTTTATCATCGGATGTTGATAACCGACGTTGAAACAACGTTGATAATGGTTGTAGTATATTTTAAATTGTTTTTATATTTTTTTATAATATTGCGATTATTTAGATGGTATATTATCTTCACTTAAAGTATGCCCAAAATATTTTCTATTGACTATGAAATATAGAAACTGTTACTCTCTCACTATTTTGAATATTCTCTAACGAACATTCTAGAAAGTGCTTTTCGCGCGTTAAGAAACTGCGCATGCGTGCGTGACGCATTCAGAAACGCACAGTGCTGACCTCGACTTTCTAAAGCGCTGACGAAGATCTAGTCTAGAAAACATTAGTTTGAAGGTATGTACAACGATATTATACTAACATACTATACTTGTCATTGTTCTGTTTATAGATATCATTTGTTTTTAACACCCACGACTGGTTTAAGAGTTGAAAATTATGTGTGTGTTCAAGAAAACCTTGTCGGCGCCATTATTCAAATCAATTATTCTATTTTCTTTGTCTTACGCCTGCAAATAACATTCTATTAAATGCATTCTGTGTTTAAAAATTATGTCCGAATTCTGTTTGTTGAAAAATTAACAGAAACTTATCCATTGTATAATGTAAACTTCAAGTAGGTGGGTTTCAGACGTTTCGTCCCGATGTCATTCGACCCAATAGGCCAATTTGCACGGAGACGATTCGACCCCATGCCGATTTAACCTTGGCGTATTTTGTAGAATAGACTGTTAGTGATCGCTGTTTTGTGTCCAAATATTAAGGGCTCAGAGTGAAGAAAATCAAACTGTGTGCAACAGTTCTTTTTGTATTCTTATGATTCATATTTTTTGATTTCAGAAATTCAGAGTCAGTTTTACAGAATCACTAGGGAGCCACGAAGTGCAAAGTCAATGGAACCATAATGAAGTTTTTAAAATATGCCCCAGAAAGGTCTGGAGGTAGGGGCAGAAGAGACCAAGCTGAATATTTGTTACTTATAGTTTTATACAGTTTTTAGTTAAGTGTTTGCTTATTTGTATGGGTTAATGACCCATTATCATTGACATAGTAATTAAATTGTAAAATTATTGGATCTTTTCTCATGTTTTTTATTTGTCCTTGTTATACAGTTTTTCAGTCGGCAGATATCTAGATCAAATATATATCTAGATCAAACTCTGAAAAAGGGCTAAATACAGCTTATATTCAACCTCCTTCAACTATAGTTCAACTAAAACCAACCTTAGATCAACATGGAATCGACTATAAATCACCCTAATAACAACCAATCATCAACCAGATTTCAACCATCAACCAACCTAATGAGCGTTGAAGTAACGTTGAATTAACCTTGTATCAACGTTGAACACAACGTTGAATCAACGTTGATATTTCAACGTTGGCACAACTTTCAAATCCAAAAATAAATCCAACATAAAAACAACGTTGTGGTTCAGCGTTGAAACAACCTTGTTTCAACGTCGGTTTGCCTGCTGGGATTATGCTAAATTGATGGAAATATACGGCGTTGCATAATTTTGCACAGCAGAGCGTCCCTAATGGCGTACAGCAATGTCACAGAGTTTTAAAGTGTCTGTACATGTACATAATACATTGTCCCCCATTACGTACAGTACAACCACTGTCTCAATTTATATGTCAAAGGCTACGAAAATAACAAACTTCATTGGGAGAGACAACATCTGGGGGAAAGTTCTATTTTGATGTTTGTAGATGCTAAATTTGATTATTTCAATAAGCTGTACTATTTCTGATGGAAACAGTATTAGAGAACTTGTCACATGATGTTAACATTTCCTGATAATTAAATCATCCATTCTTGGACCTAGTGAGCTTATTTATATCGCTAAATATGGAACAATGAAATTAAATTTAGTGAATTCCTATCGCGAAATAAATACCGACTTCCTTAAGAGGATTATATCTATTCTATAAATAGTGCTTATAATCTTACATCTAGCAATCTGATAACTTATTACCGACTTAAACTGAGCGTTTTCAACGTGATTGCAATAAAACCGCTACCATAGCAACGTAGAATACAATAGTGGGAAATGCACGTCATACTTGAACGCCTTGTGATTTTGTTTAAACTAGAACTGTCAATTTTCGCCCACCTCACCTCATTACCCGGCTCGTATCGTAGTTCATTTAAACTAATACGCAACAGGCTATTTTACCGATCTGTCAACAAGGCACCCTGAACTATTTACATTTTAATATACTGTTTATTAATAAAATATTTTATTTTATGTTTTGGATAGTGCCTTACGTCGCTTTTCAAAAATGTTTAAGTCATGCTGCATCGGCTTAAGCGTGTTTGACTTCTTTTAGGGCATGGACAAAACTGTTTAATTATTTGTTTGATTTACACTATGCATATCGAGAAACTATGTAAATTTATAACAAAACTGCACGAAGAAAAACATTAACAGTTTAGGAAACACGCTAATGGTGTACGATGGTGTTTTATTTAAGCGTCCAGTTTAGCCAATGAATTATAACCTCTATGTAATGTAAGTATTTAGTTACAATTTGATAAATAACTCGATGTTAAAGCTTAATATAAGTTCACCGTATTGTAAATATTAAACAACGGTAAACATAGCAACTTTTTATATAAACGGTTGTGTCAAGTACGGTTTTTTCCCTTAAAGCACTTAACAGCTTCCATGATTTATTAACATTTTATTATCTATGTCTCTTCTCATATTCTATGGAACATATCAAACGTTTTGTCATAAGGCATACAATATACAACAACCGTGCTAGAGATTACGACCCAAATATTTACAACAAAACATGAACAATAGCAAGTTACTTATGAAAGTCCTTACGCTTCCTAGCATAGCAAATTAAAAAAAAGCGTTTTGTGGTGGCGAAGTACTATACTGTGACAGATTTGCTTCAATGTAGCAAACCTCAGCTAATGGTCTCTGAAATTTCAAAATATTCCGAATAAATCCATTCCGGTAGCAATAAAACGATTTTGCTTGCTAGCGCTACATATAGGAAACAGTTGCAATGGAAAATGCTATAAAGCTATGTAGCGCTAGCCTCACACTTCTGGCCCATTAGTTCCCACAGATAAGTGGAAACTAAACCTTTTGTATAATTCTAATAGCCTTACGCGACTTGTTTGGTATTTTGGACATATTTTTCATCTCAGTAAAAGCAATTGCCTGGCCTATGAGAACATGCGTCGCTGTATGTTATTCACTCATGGCCAAACTTCATGAATACATTTTTGATCACGAGAATATAATGACATATGATTTTGTAATTTATTCTGTTTTGCACGAAGCATATACGATTGACATTATGTAATCGCAAGTTGAGAAAACATCCCGGAAAATAAGCAGACGAGAGTCTTCAGCCTTTTCCAAAACTGTGCAAATTGTATTTATTATTGGGATTATCTAGACATTATACAACCGCTAATACAATTATTCACCGCGAATATCACGAAGCAGTCTCTGCAAGAAGCAATATCAATATACTTAAGCATTACAAATCAAAGCTCTAATAGCGCTGTCTGACATAAGGTTTTGTTTGTTTTTGTTGGGTTTAACGCCGTAGCAACACACTGTATAGGTTATTTTACGGCGTCCAGCGCACCAAACCTAGCTTTCCTGGACACTTGTCTATAACCAGAACTCACCTATCCTTCCACAAGGCCAGAAACTTCTCCGTATACCTTATTAATGGAGGAACATTTGCATTATTGTCAAATTTTCATGGAAGGGTTTAACCTCCGCCGATTGGGGGAAACCCGTACTCCCTTCGGGACACGAGATTCCAAACCCCGGCGCGCTACCAACTGCACTATTGACATGAGGTTTAACGGAGACTGTAAGTAAGGGAGATTTCACCAACATTTACCAATCATAAGAGTACTAAACTTAATTTAATTTACTTCAATTGCACAAACTGCGTCGTCTGCTTGTTAACGCGTAAAGCGGACTATTTTAATTGTGGTTGTTATTAATACTTTCATTGCACATGCTCGGCCTAATGTAATCGTCCGCGGCAGATTTTAATAATGATTTGCTTCTTTCTGCTAATAAACATTGGAAAAAACTACATAAAACAGACGTTCTGCACTTCTGAAGGAAATGGTGGGAAATTATGATATGATTTATTGCGGTTACCAGACTATGTCCATAATGATTTTCTCTCTAGTCCAAAGATCACTCTTCTGGACATTGTGTCAATAAATTCAACATACAAAGGCGACAAAGTAATTATGATTAATACAGTAGAAATTCCCGATGGTCAATTTCTAGTGTCCAGAGGTGATGTATTTCATGTCCATAGAGTGACCTCATCATATACGCGATGATGGACACCACACATCTTTATTATTGACACCTAAGAGATATTTTGTCAGAATGCTGATGGCATTTCCCAAGCTCCGCCATATTTGTTCTTGGAGATTAAGTTTAACATATGTAGGGAATACATTGAGTATACATAGTATATCATCTGCAAAGCGGTCCTTTCCAGAACAAATCCTCAGCACAACAATCAGATTTTGATATTTCCTTTTTGCATAATTTTAAATTTAAATTTAACCTCTGCAGAGTAACAACCTCTGAACAGCAACTCAATTTAGTACCTCCAAGTGGGTGCAGTTCAAGAAAGGGTGTACTTATTTAAACTTTGACAGTTGAGAAAAAAACGAACAATATCTGAACAATGACAAACTTTGTTCTTGTAAGAACCAATCATTGGGTGTACCATTAGTCAGCAACTGGATACATCTGTTTTAAATATGGAACCTTTTTTGTAGGGGTCCACGCAACGATTCATTTTCTGATCTTTCATGCATTGCATACTCAATGTTTGATAGAGTGTCGTTTAACAGCATTGGTCATTGATACGTTTCTAATTTTAGACATTTTACATGTCTCACTATAAATTAGTCATTTGATGAATTGATACCCGGTCTATTGCATGCAGACATGATGAATATACTTGTTTCGCTTAAATGAAGCAGGGAAACAGACGACATGGGATTGGTCAAAATGATGAATAATTATAAAATGAAATTTTAAAGGACCGACCGTGTTGGATAAATGATGCAGGTTTGCCGATTGGCATTATTCAATAAACTGGAAGTCTAAAATGGAAGATGTAGGTAGTGTTTGATGTTACTTAGAGACATTGTTTTTGAATTAATATTGATTGTTGAAACCAAGAAAAAATACAATTTTCTTTTATTATTGACTAGATTTTTGAAATTCGCTATATCAAACAGATGGTTCAAATAAAGATTTATTGAGTAATGCATTTCCGATGATCGGATTGCATGAATTCAAGCATTACGAAGTCTAGGATCTAAATAATACGGCAGAGACGTGACTTTATCATATGAGATGAGTTTAAAAACCAGAAAATCCGTATAAATGTAAATGAAGGCATTTATTTGACAGCGCTGATCCGTCTTGACGTGGCCAAAAACTTTGTTGAAATGCTTAATTAAGCCAGATTTTAAACCTTGCAATGAAACGGAAAAATGTATGGAGTTTGACCTTCTAAAATAATACAACAATTTATTTTGTAAATACGCAAATAAATAAAAATAACATCTGACAATTTGAAGCAAAGTGTTTTCCGCGTATCATATATCACTACGGTTGAAATCGAAAACCCGCTGAGCTTAAATTAAAACATCATAAAATCTCACGATATTTAACGTGACTTGGGGTGAACAAGTAAAAACATTCGATTTAAACGAGTGACAAATACGGTAGTTAAAGTTTTTTAGTGTTGTTGATTTTTCAACTTGGGTTTATGATAAAGTTCGGTCGTTTCGCTAGTACCGGTATGTAGGTGAAATGAATTTACTGATTCAGCAACAATCTGTGTTGGCGTTGGATTAAACCACATTCAGCATAACTGGATGTTTTATTGCGCTTCGATTTTTATTTTTTAAATACGATAAACATTCTAATTCTAAATTAATGACAGATCTGATCATGCCATCTGTAGGATAATCCATTGACAATGAACAACTAAACAGTGGGAGTATCTTTAAATAAATAAAAAGAAGACTTGCAACAGCATTGTCAACACTTCACGCATTGTACAAAAGAACTTGGTTCTCATGCCATCCTTAACCTATACTGATATACTAACTCAGTACGGGGACTAGGAAGTGTACTCGAAAGTGTATAAAGTGTGAGAACATGTGTCACAATCGAGCTAAAATACAATATAGCTTGGTATTTACGACCACTGACAAGCTAAACTGCTATGTACATTTCATCGAAAATGTCTTTTGTTTCGCTCCATTACGGAGATTTTTTTCTGAGCCGGTAACTTACATGTATATTAGTTTAAACTCCGCAGTGTCTACGAGATACAAATTACAAAAGCTTAGTAATATATTTCAGCTGTCATTCAGACTTTGTAAATCAAATAATCAAAGTCTAAGAAAGGCATTAAAAAGCCTCGTGATAACAATGACTAAGACGTCGTGAAGGACAAGAAGAACATTAAGTATCAAGCTGGCTAGACGCCTTATTATTATACAAGCATTTATTTCTTTGTCTAAAAATCGATTCAAAACAAAAACCATTCAAGGAAAAAGAATATAAACTATGATTGAGATGAACAAGTGCGTCCTTGAAAGATTTGTTGGCTAAATTGATGGAACTTAAAGATACTTCGTTTAAAACATTCTATTTGAAAAAATCAAAGCGCTGATACATGTAGCTCTGTCGGACATGGCCTTTGATGAGGTATATAATAACGGAAATATACGACAAACGGAAGCGATACAGTGGACATTTCTCATACATTCACAGATCGTTAGAATACTAAACCGGATTTTTACATGGGGTTTCCCCATGTTTAGTAGTGGACTGTGGCAAATTCACATCAAAATTTGTCGCGGACGATTACATTCGGTTGTGCGCGCGCAAATCAAGGGATAATTACCACTGCAATTAATATAGTCCGCATTACGCGTTAATAAACAGACGACAAGAAGCACGTGTATATCTTATCTAGTTTATGTAAGGTAAAGGTCTCTTGTATCGCTTCCATGAGTTGTATACAGCCATATACTCTACCAAAACCCCATGTCTGACAGCGCTATCGGCGCTTTGATATATACTTGTACTTCAACTGCACAAACTGCATCGCCTGCTTGTTAACGCGTAAAACGGACTATTTTGATTGCAGTAGTTATTATCCCTTAACTGCGCACGACCTAATGCAATTGTCCGCGGTGGATTATAATAAGTTTCGCTGTAAAACATCGGGGAAACCCATGTAAAACCATAGAATGAAAACTGTAGAAACGCGCATAGTCTCTTGCGCATGCGTACGTGCGCTTTGTCGTAGTTTTGATCACGCATGAGCGTATGACGATCATTGAAAGGAATAGATAAAGAATTGTGTAGCATATTTTATACTTGTTGCATTGTAAAAAGCATCAGCTTTCTGCACTTCTTGATTCTCAAATCGCTAATTAGTTCATTGAATTTTGAGTGCAATGTTGTTTATTATTTTGTAGAAATTTATTTGATGTGAATAAACCTACATGACAGTAATTTAAATATTTATTCCTACATCTTAATTGCATTAGATTCCATTCAAATCATAAAATAATTCAATCGAGAACTATAACTTCTGCTTTATAATGATCAGGAATTTGGTAATCAAATTTTGTGACGTGCAAAAGGTAAATTAATCAAGTTTGTACTTTCGCGCAAAACTAAGGAATTAATACGCCCACATTTTCGCACATGCGCAAACAAGACTTTTAAGTGAAAATGAGTAAATTTGAATTTAAGTGAAATCGAAACTTTTTTTTGAGAAAGTATCTTGTCTTGTAATGGAAAAACGATTTGAACATGGAAACTTAGAAAACTCACAGTCGTTGGCATTAAATATCAAATAGATGTATAACTTTTATCGGGACATTAAAATTTCGTGACAAAAGTATTTATCCACTTTTAAAGAATCGATTGTCGCAACTATACTGAGGAAAGAGAAAATCAAAGTGGTTTCAAAATGTATCTAAGACAACTGTTTAAATTGAAAATAGTTTCATGAACGTATTTCCAAGAAATAATTTGTTTTTATCCAGTGATAAATTGTTATTGTATTTATAAAACAATACTAGAATTCAATTTCAATTGTTTCCTTCAAACTTCTGTAACTGAAAATAGAACTTTAAACATGTACATAACAATTATGTGCTTCAAAAAACTGTTGCCGATTATGCTTCGGTTTTAAAAGGTTAGAGCATTTTATAAATATCAAATAAATGTACCTATTAAAAAAGGAAACAAATCTGTATTGTTTCCATTAAACCATATACTTTATTTTAGCGGGAAAAAACCCTAAGACATAATTGTCTGGCTTTGGGAACTTACGACCCCTCGATCAGTAGACGTGTGCGCTACCGACTGAGCTAGCTGGGCGGGTAAAATACAGTAATTCCACTGCAATGAATATTTGCCGGCTTTTGTACAAAGTTAGTCAAGACCGGCGAACGAGCTCTAATAAACATCGCAATATTAGCCAATGATCTTCAGGTTATGGAACAGGAAACTAGTCAAGACCGTGGAATAAGGACCAACAAAATAGCAATATTAATAAAAGACAAAAGTCTATGAACTTTAAGTAATGAAACACGAATATTAATCAACTGATTATTTGAAAGCAACAAATCACGGAATTGATATTAAAACTAAAACCAATAAACCCACGGATTATTGTCAGAACGTCTGAGAAAACGAAATGACAAAAAACACCATAAGAAAACAAGGATAGGCTACATCCGCCAACATTGTAACAGTAGTTGAAAATCGATCACTGCAAAGATCGTCTATAAAATAAGTCGGATAAATCAGCGAGTTACTGCTGCTGCTATCAGCGTGTCATTTTGACCTTTTCTAGAACGTTCCATATGGTGGAACCGAGTTCAAAGATCAATGAACGATGGATAATCTAGAATGGGTGATTCAGAAATTGATAGAATGAGTGAGTTCAATAAATGTGAACATTTGTTACGTAGTTATCTTACGACACCAATACTCGCAAGTTCATTTCGCGAGACGGTCGTGAAAATGTCATAAGGTAGACACTAATACTGGTAAATACCACTCGACCACGTCTGCCCTTTTGACTATTGTTGCCGTTAGTACTTAATATTTAAAAATTACTAATTCTAATGTATGAAAAAACGTTTAACTCTAGGGGAAATATCAACATTTTAAAGAACATCATGGAATAAATTCAGAGATTTTGAATTTCCAGGAACTGAGTACGTTGACTGACCGACGTTACATGACTTATACAATGTGTTGCCATGGCGTAAAAACCTAACAAAAAATAAATGGGGGAATAAAGTTAATTATTAAACATGGAACGTTAAAAGCACTTAAGGGACACCATTCTTTGATTTTCTTTAAACGCCTTTAGTCTTAGGATAACATGTTCTCTTACAAAGTACATTCAGTATTTTAAAGCCAACGCAAAATCATAAAGTAAACTTCATAGAAAATAGTTTCCCTAACTAGCTAGTACATTTATATCTATGACAATGTATAAAAATCTTCCAGCGTCTGTTACATTCAATTATTTAATACTTGCTATTTAAATGTCCATTTAGATAATGCCTTATGAGGATTCTGTATTTGATGTGTGAAATTATGAAGACCACGACTGACAAAAAAACGAGAATCAATCGAACAGCAAAAGTTATTATGGATCAGTTATCACATTCGATTCCACGAGGAATATTCCACAAAAAGTTTAACATATTACTTTGAAATGATTTTTTTTTGTTTTTTCCCCAAGTTCCTCCTTCAGAAGAACCCGTCTATTCTCTCAAGTGGAGTGCTTATTCGGAAAACAGCCAATATCAGCGAACCAGTCTATCTTGTAAATGATTGGAACAATTCCAATCGGCGAAAAGAAAAAAAAACGCTGACTTCAGCGGAAAATATGTTCCACAAGTTTTTGTCCGATATTACTGCAAGCGACTGGCTATATTTCTTCAAGCCCAGATAGTAGATCAGCGTTCAGTATTATGAAATTACGGAGGCGGCTGTAGATATTCGATTTTTGTTCTTTATTAGTTTGGAAAATATGAATTCTCGCCATATATCGCAATATCTCGCATTCTCACGCAATTTCTAGCAATAAAATGATGTTCAAATTGCCTAAAAAGAGAGTTTGCTTTTAGAAGGACATTGTTATCAAGCGTAAATTAATGCTTATAATAGTGTAGTTACGTCAATGACATTTTCACTAATGTTTCTAGCCATTATTCAAACTGTATACACTAATTGTAATAATGATGAATAATAAATAATGAAAAACAAAACTAACTGTCTTCATAGAAATTCTCTCTTAAATATAATAATCAGAACTACTTTTTGTGAAGTCGCCATTGTATTCTTGATTGAATATGTTTCATCATATCATATCACCATCTTTATGGAATCATATTTTCTAGAAGAAATGTCAAAAGGTTGAGGTATCATACGCATTTTACTATTTAGGACCCGCACTTGTGAAGACGAATATAACTTGAGACATTCCAAATATAGAATTTCTCCCTTTTATGGAAACTTTTATCTGACTCTTTAAAATACTTCTGAGTCTATACCAAATATAAAAACATACTGATATACATTTCATAATATCGATCTCATCATATCGAGTACTGAACCAAACACTATTGTAAATTCCATTAATATCTTAATATGGAGTTACAATAGTGTTTTGTTCAGCTCTCAATTTATAGTCCATCGAAAATGTGTACAACAATGCTCTCCTGTCAGGCCCTTCGAAATCATTGGTTTTATAAGCGGAACAGTCCTTATATAGAGAGTTAAACATTTGGAACAGTCACTTAAAGATCGTAAAACATTGCTCGATTTTGAAAAAAACCCAAAAGTGATTTTTATAGCGGAACTTTACTGTATCAAGACTTGCATTCATAATTAAAGGTACTCAATCACATATTTTAACTTAAATATCAACTTTTTCTAAATTTATCAGATTTGTATGGAAACATTTTTGGAAGCATTAAAACAAAGCTCTGATAATGACAATTTTAGTGCAAATTAAAATACAACTACAAATGATGGAGTTTCATGTAGTAAATATCTACCCCGTATGTCACGGTATAGAAACTTTTAGTGCATTTTTGTGACTTTTATTGTATATTTCTTGCAACACATAGGTCAGTTTGTCTTAAAATAATAAGAATTATTTTAATACAATTACAGAGACTAATTTGTTTTTGAAAATATAGAACATTTTAACCAAATCTGTGAACTAGTACCTTTAAGCATTCTACCAAGAGCTTCTATAAAGCATTGTTTGTGGAAAGCCTCAATGTTTGACTACGACACCGTAAATCATTGACAAATGGAATAATGCATCATCAGGACATTTTAAACCTCTGAACAGAGTATGAGTAAGATTGAAGAATGTGAGTCATAAAAAAGCAAATTAATCACACTATAATATTTAATCATAGCACTCACAGTACATAAACTTTTAAGGCTTGTAAAATGCATATTGTAATGACTCGGTTTTTGCTTCATACAATAGGCTATAAAATTACTTATCAGTCTTGAATGTCAATAAAACTAACGACCATAAAAGTTATACACGATTAGTGAATAGAATTATAACTATTGCAGCATATTTTACATGACGGATGTTTCACCCCGGAGATTGGAACAATAATGGCATCTATAACAATGATTATAGTTAAATTTCATTCATTAGTCAGTAGCGTATACATTAACCCTGCTGATTTAAATACTCACTACAGTACTTCTGTACTTACTATCGATACAAACAGTAACCCGCACTTTAGTACACATAATGAAGCTTTATACAAATAACGAGTATTTAAATCAGCGTGGTAAATGTTTGAGTCACTGCTTCGATGAATGGATGAAACTACATGTAGCTCTCATAAACGCTTTGAATTGTGTTGATCTGAAAGAGCTGAACTTGATATAAATATTATTTAAATATATATATACATAGATACATCAGTTATTCGTAAATTTTGTGTAAATTTTAGTAAATAAAGAATTTATTCTGTTCCGTTCCAATCTGTTCTACAGCTGTCTAAAACTTTGTAGAATCTTCTTATTTTTTCAAACTTTAAAAAACTTTTCAAACATGACAATTTATCAGCATACCCCTTAAAGCCATGTCAATTAAATAATTTTTAATGCATATTCATTGAATAAAATTAATGAATATTCATTAAATATAACTAATGAATTATTATTTAAATTCAACTACAAACATGTAATGTGTATGTATTGTATGAATTAATGAATATTAATTATGTACGATATAACCTAGATACTAATTATGATAATGGGTATTAAATATTCATTATTTTGTCTAATATAAACAGATAGAATACTTAGATTAATTCAGTCAGTATGCAGTAATTGTTTTTGAAACCCTTGCGGTCATTCCCTAATGAATCAGCTGACTACCAAAATATCATTATTAATTTATGCAAACCGAATATATTAAGACAAATGCGACAGACAATGAAGTTACGCTAATCATTTTTAAAATTGGAAAATTGATGGAGCTTTTTTCAGGCAAAATATATGAGTAGGAATTTTATTCAGACAGTATTTGTCTAGACAATACATGGGAAAATGTTTCTAACAACTTATGCAATCATATTCCATGACCAGAGGCCTACAGCCCATCCATTTACATAATTAATGGAGGAAAATGGACATTATTATTACATTTTCTTGGGATGGTAAGACAATTCCAGTTTAGTTTCGATCCAGCGACTCCTTCGGGACACTTGATTCGAAATTCTGCACCACAGACCCGGGTTTTGATGTATTAGTGTTAATTTTAAAGTATTGAATTAACCAGACATATTTCATTACACATATCAAGACCTTTTGAACGAGTAGATGAGTCATGTAACACCGTTCATGGTTGTCCATGGTAACAAATGATAGCTCTCAGTAACTTCATCTAAAACAATTTTAGCGGATTAGGAACATTAAATTGCTTAATATCATCGGGTCGTAAATCAGCCTGAATCAGTTTTATGGGAAAATAATGATCAAGGCAGACATTGATATAGCATTTAAGAGTCCCTTCGGTCCTGTGAAACAACAATAGCTCCGGCGTAATTCTTGTTTAAACTTGGTTACGTCAGATACCGGGGGAGATCAGTTCATGACCGACTTGGCAACAACTTTTGTTGGCAATGAAAGAATTGTTGCACTGCTGCAGAAATGCTTAATCAGCGAAACTTTCTTTAAGCATACAATCGTTGATTTAATCTAAATTCTGCATTATAAATTGCAATTTGTTCCGTTTTTCAAGCGCATCTCTGGAGTAAACAGTTTAACTAATGACTTAACTTGAGTAGCCGTCTTTAACAAGCAAGCATTGCGATGCTGTTAGCATTTTGATTACATGATTAGCGCAGTTTTAACAAATTAAGATGCGTGCTCTTTATTTGAATGTTGGTTGGTTTCAATTTTGAAGTTCTCATTTTGAATAATTTCCTTGCCTTAAACCTAATATTCACGGCTAGCAATTTCTTGGTGCGGAATTTCAGGAAACAAGAAGAGGTGTTAACACCAAACAAAACTGTTAAAATAGAACTGTTTTACAGCGGAAAAGGAATTAAAAAAAAGAACATTAAAATTATGCGCAAGGAATCAACTTTCGTCAACCGCGCCGCTCTTTTATTGGAGAGAACGCCGTATCAACAAAACCAAGTTTTTCTGGACCGTTGTTTATAGCCAGTACTAACATACCCTTCCACAAGGTAGACACTTTCTCCATATACCTTATTTATGGAGGAAAATTGACATTATTGTCAACTTTTCATGAAAAAGGTAAAACCATTCAGAGTAATGCTTGAACCAGCAGCTTAGGAAAACTAGTTTTGTGAATGTCCTTCGTAGCCTATACCGCCATGGACCTAGACATGTTGCATTCAACATATGATGTAGACACGGAAATAAAGGTTGTGTAAAAGGGACCTCAGAGTGAATAAGCCAAGGAATAATGTGGCAATGCATGTTTAAGCTGGTTTTCAGGTTTATCCAGGTGTATGGCCAATAAACCAAACTGTGACAGGAAACTGTCCGAAGTTAATGGTAATGTAGACGTACTAAGTTGCTCAGAAGGATATGTCCAGTGCAGAAGTCACACGTGTGACCCTGTAATGAATAAATATGACGATTCAACATAACTTATATCATTTATCAAAGACTAAACCGACAAAGGATAGACGTTACACCCAAACTTATAAGAAAATAAATGATAAGAAGCTGAAATGCTTGATGTCTTAATGCCCTTCGGCCAATATAAGGTGACTAGCCATCGACTTCGGCAACGCCTTTTTGCTATAGTTATTAATGGCTTTCTAGGTGCTTGAAGGCATGTCGTTTACAAAATCACGCTTGTCTCAGCCTGTGCAATTTGTTACTTGTCATTGCCCATGTGAAAGGTATGAACAACACGAAAAGGCAAGAAAGGAAAATTCAACATGCGGAGGAGTTTTGTTAATTAGCTTAACTCGCTGTGTTTTAAGTTTTTTGGTAACATTTGGTAATTCTCGAAAAGCCATTGGCAAGGTTATGCAATTTTAAAGCTGTAATAGACGAATTGCAACGTATTTGTCAAGTTTAGTAAGGAACATTAAGTCATTTTTAGGTGTTTGAGTTTAATACTTAAAATGCACAGCAAGCATAGTTAATGCCAGCAAAAAGAAATTGGCACGAAATGCAAATGTTTTTGTTAAAATAAGCGTTTGAGATAAAAAAAAAACGTGGTGTTATATAGTCCTTGGGTGGTTGTTTATATAGAAGATAGTTACTTTAAGTCTGTGAATAGTTATGGTAAGAACTTTATTGAGAAAAGATCGTAAAGGCGGAAAGTTCTAAAAACTTAGATTTTATTACGCCAAGTCCTTTGTCCCTTTTCACCAGTTATCTACTTAGTAACGCCTATATCATTCTATAAAACCAGTATGTTTTTCCCGAGTTTTTTTCCAGAAAAAAAGAACGATTGAAATAATTAGCAATTATCACGGCAAGATCAGTCTGCGGAAGACAATGTGCTTGTAAAATATATAGATGGAACTAACTGATAAACCGGAGATTAAAAACTGGGTTTATTATTCCAGAAAGACTAAATACATGTATATATATATAGAATGTTAGACCAAATTGATACCATGCTGTCAATGACAGACTGCTTGAAGAATAATCGTCACAATGCAAGGTGGATTGAATATGAGAATACTGAATAGCGACTTGAACAGATAATCGTGGTAATCTGATGTAATAATCACAATTACTTGTTTGTGCATACATTTGTGCATCAAATGCATGTTTGATTGTTTCATAACAATGCTTATTGAAGGCTTGAATAGCCGCGGTAATCTTGGAATCATTGTTATTGCTACTTAGTGCATATAATTTTGCCTAAAGTGCACGTCGCATTCATTTCTTTTCTCAGGTTCAGAATATTAGCGTGTTTTTTTAAATATGATATTACATTAGATATAATGAACAATATTTTTGGGATTGGTATTAACCACAAATCGCAATGATAAAGATATTTCTTTGTCAAAGACATGGCCTTGAGTTTCAAAACATTTTGTATAACAAGTTGAAATAACATCTGCATGAAAAATAATTGTTTAATGAAGTGCGTTTGAAACAATCGTATTCATTAATCAACCAACAAATCAGGAATGCAAATAATGATTTTAACAATAGAATGATGATAGATTTCAGAACGCCATTGAACTGATAATCTTTTTTGAGACCATCTCTCCTTGGTGGGGAAGATCAAGTGTTATAGTAACAATAGTGAACAAGGAGGCTATAAAACAATTGTATAGGTGTCGCTTGAGGTCATGTCGGATTGGTAATTGATAATTAATTAGCGTGTCTTATTGATGAATGACATTTCATACATGTAATGTCAAAGTATATTTTCAAAATAGATATTGGATATTCTGTACTTTGTTACTTTGTTATTTTGTACTTTGTTAAGTCAACTTAAAGCTGCCAATTCACATTCACAACCTCTAAAACTCACAAAATGTATTTGGCACATTTTGGAAGCAGTGATAAAGTGTTCGGTGCAAGGCAAAATCTTTTATCATTGCTATTTATAGAAATACACGAAAACAATAAATCACAATGATCAATTTTAATCAATAAACAAGTAGCGATTTCATGGCCGATAGGTCAAATAGATACTGTTTAATTTAATGTTTGCTAACAATTGTTGTTGAATACAAATAGCTGATATATTAATGTAGACGTATTACTATAGACTTATTTGTTACAGTTGAACAGTTTTTATAGATTTTTTTTATTTTTCATGCGTGGGATGGAACGATCATCCCAAATACAACGTATTAGTTTACATAATGTGCTTCCGACGTAAACAAATCAAAGTGCCGAATGCACTGAATGAACGGTTTAATGAAAGTTCGTCCCAACTGCAATGACGTGTAGATTGGGTTTAACGCCGCGTCAACACAATTTTATATTTTTTCACGACGGCCAGCGCACCTAACCTATCTTTCCTGGACCCTTGTTTATAACCAGGTACTCCCCTACACTTTGCAATGATATGTAAGGAACAGAGCCAATGACAAACATATGTTGAATAATGATAAGAGAGTTGATTTTCTTAATAGTTAAATCGAACTTTTCCGATGTTAAATGAACAATTTGTTTGTTTGTTTGGTTTTGTTGGGTTTAACGCCGTAGCGAAACATTGAAAAAATGTCATATAACGGCGGTCAGTCAACCTACGCACTCCTCCTGGAAAGGCTAAATCTCTGTATTTAGCTGTTAACCAACTACATTTTTACTAAGTCTAAGCACGCACTTTCGTCAGCGACTGACAACTGCCCTACATAATTAAAAATAATTGGTAGGAGGGAGAATGGCCGTAGAAATAATTTCACGACCAAGCTCCACGAAAGTATGCCCCACCCGGGAATCAAACCCACGACCTCCGATCAGTAGACTTGCGCCCTACCAACTGAGATAGCCGGGCGGCTAAACAATTTGTTGATCAACGACTTAAAGCAAATACAGTTAACTTCGGCTACTAGGACTATAAAATTCGATGGTCTTTATAGCGATGTGGTCTACATAAAAGAACATTTTTTTCTAAAATTAAGTTTTTAGTACTTAAAATTGTTAAAAACTCATGATTTTTTGATGACCAAAGTGTTCTTTATAGCGGAACTTTACTGTATACATAAAATGAGACATTTTTTGAATAATGTATTGGTATCAATACCAAGAGGGATTGGTATTCTATTGTTTCTGTATTATTGAATTAACTATTGACGTAATAAAATTTGTGCAAAATTGGCAAATAAGTGAGATATGATCTTGTTATGCATTTTGCATTTTATCACACGCTACATTAATTAACCTAATCACAATATAAAAGTACATTACCCTTGACATTTTAGTGTAATTGATATGATTATAATTTTGTTTATTGTTTTATATTACTGTAATATTATATTGTTATGTACGCATGTACAAGGTATATGCTCTATGGGTTTTGATCATTGATTACTGGCGAAATTCGTACTTTAAAATTGAGCCTTAATTCATATCCAATGATGTGTTGAAACAATATTTATTTAAGATCAAGGGAGATAACAAATAACGATCTATAGACATTCAAAAGGTCTCAGAGATTTTCAACGTAAACATACCTCGAAGTCGATCACCGTTTTGTTCCGAATGGATCTGTAGTTATTTGAATGTAAGCATGTTGCAAGGCCGATTTATACAAGCATATTGTACATAGCGAATTTATGCAGTTTTAACATTTCTTAGTTCAAATTGTTAAGACCCAAATGCTTAATTCGAGCAGAAAAATGGTCTCGATATAACGCCCGTTCCGCTATTAAAACCAACGATTTTGATGGTCCTAAAAATGGGGCTTAACTGTATCTGAAAATTTACATTTCAAACTGTGGCTCAAAAACATAAAGTCAAAGCAACCTTTTTTATTAAGTATTCGGCGTATTTTGTACATTAAATTGATCAAATTCGCCTTGGGAAATCCTTACATTTGTGCATTGATGGTTTTAAAACGTTTACAAGTTGGTTTTGTGGTGATGGTTGATAAATTATATACATACGAATGGTAGGAGGTAGTAAATAAATTCACTAAACCGTAACATAAGTTGAATGAATTGAATTAAACGTCAAACTATTAAGTTTTGTTGACAAGGTCGTGTAGGCTGTTAAATTTTTAACAATACACAAACCCCATTATCATTAGGTTAATTATCATTATTGACAATGCATTTGATTTATCTATGACGTCATAATTATGACGTTTGAACATATTGTACCATATAATTAGTGTTTTAATTGATAAAAGAAGAAACAGGTGCGATGACAAGAGCAATATGACATGTTTATATCTTAGATACATGGTACTTGAGGCGTGATATAGTATGTTAACGCAATTAACTACATCTCTTATCGAACGCATCATTTACTGACTATTAAATAAAAATACAGTTAAAAGGTGAACGCCATTACAATACACATAATTTTACATTTGACATACATAAATTTGAGAAGCTGCATTAAGATGTTTCAATTTTGTATTACTAGATTATTCAAAATGGGATTTGATCCAATGTTAGCATACAGTATATGAACTTGAAGCAGGAAGAGTGCAGCATATATTTATTCAAACTTTAAGGTTTTGTTTTGTTCGACTCGAAACATGCTACTTGTGAATAGAGATACATTATACAGTGTGGGGGGAATTCAGCAAAACCATACAATCAGTCTGAGAAGACATTAATCGATAAAGGGACCCCTATAATAAGAAATGGACCCTATATGTTTATATAGGTTTCTTGATTCGGACCAATACATTGGGTCTGCACATAATGCATCCTTATGGAGCGGACGGACCCTCATTAAATCCAAACAAACAAAAAAAGACTAATACATTTTTACCATTATAAAGAATACAAATTTTCAGATCATTTTCAGCGAGATAAATTTTATATTAAGATACCTAAGAACTAGTTATATGGTTTTAACAAGCATGTTTGTAACAGACTTTATGTTCATAAACAAAGTTCATTTCATCGTCATTTGGCTGTATATTCATACGTTATTTGTGAATTATGCGAATGCCTACGTCACTTTAAAACCGTAAGTGTCTTGAGAAGTTTCAAATTCGGTGCAATGCAGCAAACTGTAATATACCGTCCTTAAGACGAACAGACATATTTCATAAAGACAAAACAATATAGGCAGCAGACGATTGTTTTCTTAATTCTGCATTAAGGTGATATATTGTTTGCATAGTAGCAGACTAAAACATTCTAACACGCCATAATGCCACTTTTTTCTTCACTGAAGTCAGTCCAAAAGACGTGCTATGATTGAGTGATATTGAATTATTGCATGAAGCAGGCACACCCTTTTTCTACAAGTAGAGTTTTTTACAGACGATGGAAAGAAACAAACAATAATGAAAGAGAGATAAAAACCATGTTTTGCAGACGTTCAAGCACTTTTAATCAAATTAGTCAAAGTCTGCAGACAATGAAAAAAATCACAATAGTTTATTTTAAGCTCATGAATGTACGTTTTGTCGATATGTTCGCGGCACAGTGCCATAGTGAGTCATTGTACACCAGTCATCAGAGCATAATTACTGTCAAAGAACAGCAACAGCAGCAGTGCACATTGCAAGAAGCCATTTGAGATGATGCATTAAGCATCTTATCTCGAAAGCAATCAATGGCAGCCATGTTTTATTGCAGTGGTAATTAGAAACCTTGATTACGAATGAAGTGATTGGCGAAAACATAGAACCTAAGCACATGGCAATCACTTTGTTGTGGTCATAAATTTAGTTTAACTGCTGAAGAAAAATTTGTTTGATGTAGCGTTAGTGTTTCGCCATGTTGCATGCCACGAGACAATGCTCGCTTTAAATGCACTGTACACGTTTCCTACAGTTCACAGATTGGCTTTTGGTTATTGATTGAAAATAAATCGTCCGAGAATGTAAAATGATCCCATCTGTGGTCCCAAATGTCAGTAAAAAGGGGCAAAAAGTTTGAACAAGGACAAACTTCCAACCATCTTCCATCCTTCGATCATGTACATGTATACGCTCTTAAAAAATCAATGTCGTATGCGATTCTCGCCGAGTCTCAATCATCAAGGCGCTCGTTTAAAAATCAATATGGCGGCTAGTTTGTCTATATTTGTTGTTTGATCCGAGATAACCTCGTGATCTGTATAGATATTATGTTGTTATTTATTATTCAATATACACTGTTCGTGTCGAGGATTTTATCGACTTGTCACTTTATTTATTGTTTCATGAGATTCATCATTACCGACATTGATCAATATTATAAACAAGACGCTTGATTAGACGCTTGTTTTATTATGGTGATAAAAGTCCGCCCGTCCGTTACTGACCCGGTTATATGAGGTTATTTTCAATAAAAGTATTTATAGGCCGATGAAACAAATTATTCGCAATAAGTTTAATTCCGTGCTTGAACATGACCTGAACTAAGGGATGATAAAGCCCGGTTCTAACCGTTTTATTTTTCATTACTTTTTTGTAATTAACGATTGAGCATAGATCAGCGAACGCCATTATCTCCATCTATTTCTGTTCATTTTTTACTTTATCATAATAAATTAAAATTAAACTGTCAGTGGGGCATACATTAACCCCGCTGATTTTAATACTTGATATTTGATGATATACCCATACATAGATACTAATATAAAATTTAATCGATCGAATCGGTCAATAAGAGTCAAGTTGCCATACGTCACAATAGGCTCGAACCTTACTGTCAATAACTGAGGTGAACCAATTAACCCCCTATCGTCTGCCCCAGGTACCCTCATGTTCATGTCACCAAAGTCTTTGAACTTCATTAAGTATGTAAACATTTTCTAAGTATATACGCAGACGATGTCAGCAATGGACATTATTCGTATGCATATCAAGTCCCATTGCCATTAAATTGCGATGTTAATGCCAAGAAAATTTTATCGCATTCGTATCGACAATGTCTGAAGTCTCAACCCAGCTTAATGCTGTCTGCAAAACTCGTATTGAATAAGGAATTAACTTACAGGAGTCTATATTGTATTATTAGAACGTCGCCGTGTATAAATTCATCTTATTTTTGTACAAAAAATATTCTAAGATGAAATAACACAATCTCTTTCATGTTATCAGCGAGAGGCCATTAACATAAATATTACATTTTGCTTTAGAATAATGTTCCATGCGATGTTTTACCGGCTGTGCTTGTTTCATGAACTGTAAAGGATGTAGTTGTCTGTGATCGATCGTCGTGGCTCGATTGATTTGGTTGGAAAGCAGAATATATTATTCAGAGAACGGCCGACGCTGCGCTTGCGTCATCGGAATCCCGTTAGTACAACAAAAATGCGTTTAATTCATTCCATTATTGAACGTTCAATCATGAGCCAAGAAAAGCATATTAAAAACTGCTGGCAAAGTCGTAAAACAGTCCTCGGCTTAGTCACAGAAGAGCATGTGTACACATGTACATGAAAATATTCTAAAACGTGTTTTGAACAAGCAGACTTCTATTCCAGAAACAAGTGCCTTCCCATATGGTCCAAGGGTACGAGATTTAAATGTGCAATAATTACACGCTCAACCTTCAAAGTCTTTAACATTCTGATCTTCGAACAATCCATACTTAAATGGATTATCAAAAAGTGAAAGCCAGTGATAAAACCAAGTTCAATCCGGACTTTGTCTAGAGACTAGACGAGTATCGCTCTTAGAAATAAAAGCTATTTTATAGCCCATTCAGTCAGGCAATATTCACTGTAGACATCTTAGAATCAAGTTTAGATATTTGATTGCCGTCTTGGTCACGCATTCCTATCCTATCTTGTTATCTACAGTTCGATTTCTTACATGATTCATGAAACGACAAAGATACCAGACAAAAGGCAAATAGGAGCAACAAACTTGTGGCGCCCAGAAGATGGCCGTATAATTTAATCGATAGCAACTAGAAAAAACAGTCTAATATGTTAATTAGTTAAGTGTAAAATTTAAAATCATCTTTAATAGCAAAACTTGTTTCAATGCATGTAAATTTTGAATTCAAATTGTTATCGATATAGCCTCACTGAAAAACACATGTGAACTGTCAGTAAAGAAAGTTATTAAAACTTATATAAACTTGTTAGTGAATCTAAATAACCAAAACAATAGGAAGTAAGTGTTGGGAAAATACTACAACTGGTACAAAAGAATAGTTCAATGAATGTCTCCAATGGGACCAATTTTAAGCTTAAATAGCAACGAACATAGGTCAAACATTTCCAAAGACTGTTCTACTAAATCCAATTCAGAAAGTCATGTCATTCTAATGGCAATCCGATCTATACAAAACAAACTAAAAAATATATAGACATTCTCTATATAGTACGGTATGTATATTGTTCATGTTTAATTAATTAATCCTAATGAAAAATTAATTGTAAACCGAAACCATTAGTAAACTAACAAAAACTATTTAGACAATAAGTCAAGAATTTCTATTATCATTAATAAATGAACTGGAATCAGAAACCTTACTGTGGAACTCCATTATAGATTCTTATATATCAATTACCTCAAGGCTACAGAACCCTGAACATAAAAAACATATCTAGTTTCAAGGTAGCATTCATATATAGCATTTGCTTGGGTCCCCCATTTTGTCTCTTACTTTGAGCAACAATGGCGTCGAGTTATTTGTTTAACATTTGAATCCTTTATTAACAAATTAGTGATAATACATGATTACACGATGTTTTGTCATTTGTTAGTATGCATTTATTGTCCTCATACATTTGAAAATGTTATATGCAAATAAAAAACTATTTATTAATGATGTTTTAGTTATCATCGAGCGAAATCGTTTCAATTCAAATGTATATATGTGTATATAACGAAATAGGTTTCATGAAATTTGCATTGGATGGTAGTCATTTACGGATTGACAGTATATGAATACGGTTTTAATATTCATGATGAGAACTACATATTAATTACAAAACCATACACTATCTATTGAGTACGTTCACCGTATATGTAATAAAAAGTATATGAATGGGTTTGATCGAAACGTACAAATATTGCCGAAATCTATCTGACATTTTTCGTCACGGTTCAGTAGACGCATTTATAAACATTGACCTAGATTCAGAAGTTAAATCGTTTGATCGGGGTCAATTGAGCGAGCGTGGGATATTGTTAAAGTTTATTACTCCGGAATAGAATAATCTAAATAGTATTTTAACATAATCTATCGAATGTAGAGTACAAATTGTCCATATAAATACCAAATCAAAATAGTTTCGCTTAATAGGAAATAATATGATGTAATGGATTGTCGAGTTCAACGCTCAGTGGCTGTAATCTAAGCTTGCTATAAAGTAGTGTCAATTACGTACAAAAATGCACAAAGCGTAACAAACAATGTTCAAAAAACAAGTTCAGTCTAAATTTAAAGTAACAGAACAAAACGCTTCATTATGTATTCATTGATAGCGATAATAGATCATGGTTTAGTGTAGGTATTTGTATTATACTTTATACAAAGTGAGCATAGCTGAAACTTGAGTTAAGTCTGAATATTTTATTAACAAATGAAACCGGAGTCAAGTTATTTTTTGTATTAGATGAATGCCAAGTTCAAAATTAACGAAAAGGTTGGGTAATTATTGATGGGTGCCACAATTTATCACAATGGTATTGTCTGTATAAGGACGCTTACTTTTACACTCATTCAAAAATTATAAACATAAAATAAAGACAGAAATTGTTAAATTTTATTCCAGTAAAGATAGTCGTGCATTAAGCCCGCTGATTTAAATCGATTATGAAAGCTGAAGTACGGTAGTGAATATTTGAATAAGTGGTGTTAATGTTTGCGCCACTCACAGTTGAATAATATTAAAAAATCGTCGTTGTTTTATACATGTATTGTGGATATTTAAATCAGCTATGTTAATGTATGCACCATTGACAGTTTGATAAAATTTAACAATATTATTGCCATAAATTTTCATGATAAAAGCTGCCGACCCAATATCACTTCAAAAACAAATTTTATATTATCTATCAGACCTTGTAGTTAAACCCTATTCTGACTGATGAAATATGGCATACTTGAAAACTAACCTAACTTTATCATTGATACATGATTAGACCGCATGTAGGCGGGAACCGAAATATTTATTGCAAATAACCTACAATGTGGTAGACGTTTTTGCTCACACAGTTATTTTTTAAAAGTCTTAATCCGTATCAATAGTTAAAACCGTCTAATACTGTCTTTTCGTTATGATATTTAAATGTAACAATTTTTAAAAGAACGGTTTAAAGCGTTGGTTTTATTATAAACTGCGCTTTAATTATTGCATATCGTAAACACCTGTGTATGTTCTTTTCTTAAAAAGTAAACAATTCAATCACACTACTTTCGTTTTAGGCGACATTTGTCGGCATATTATTTCAAAGTTTGGTTTTGTTTTACCTAGCTCGAAGAAAGTACCAGAGCATATTGCATTGAAATAGCTATTTTAAAATGTGCAACTCATTAAAAACGTAAACTTCGGTTTGGTTTTACTTAGCTTTAGAAAGTACTAGTGTATATTGCATCAAAATATGTATTAAGAAAATCATCACATTAAATATGCAACTCATTTTAAAACCTAAGCTACGGTGATATCATTTCAATTCAGTTAAGTTGTACAGATGATTGCGCAAAAAACTGCATGAATAAATTTACACCTCGCATGCTTTGAGGTATTTATAACCAGCTCATGAAAATGTGTAAAAACATGATGCATGAAAATGAAACAAGAAAAGTTTTAGGTAAAGTAAAAGCCACTTACTGTCTATTAATGTCGGCATTTTGTTCCTGGACACTTCCAAGTTTGATCTCCAGTGCGGCCTTGTCCTTGCTAAGGTCATCAATGAGTCGTCTAGCTTCGGTCAGCTCAGCTTCATACATCTGCTTAATGTGGCTAGTTTCCTTACCCCATTTTGATCTTAGTTCATCGAGCTCGGATCCAAGTTTTCTATTCTGGGCTTCTAGAAATCTCACTTTTTCGATATAGTTAGCAAATCGTTCATTTAAATCCTGTAAGTCACGCTTTTCTCTCTCACGGTTGGTTTTAACCGAGTTAACGCCAGAGTTGGATACATTAGAGAAACCGCCGAGTCCTATTCCTCCCATCTGGGAACCATAGCCATATTCCACTGTTCTTACGATTGAGGAACCACCGGTGCTGCTTCGCAGCGGAAGAGATGATCGGCTCATGATGTTAGAGCTTCTGGATCCCAAGTTAGCTTTGTATGGAATATCCTCTAAAGTTTCATAGCCGCCAGAGGAGCTCGAACTTATGACAGTCCGTTTCTCAGTAATCGTAGATTGCGACATTGTAGTCTTGTACACCTATAGTTAGGCTGTGCTCTATTTAATTAAGGTACGAAAACTGAAATACAAAAACAAGAAAGTCTATGCATAAATAAAAGATGAAAATTTTACATTATACAAACAAGGTGTACACAGCCTGCACACACTTAAAAGGGTAGTAAACCCTACCTGCATAAAATTTTAACTCCAGATAAAATACATACATTTAAAACTGAAAGTAAAAAGGTCAGCAGATCTTATGAATAAACTTAAAGTGTATATAAATACCTAAAACCGTAAACCGTAGCGAATATTTACACTAAACAGAAGTTGTAACTCCAAATATAATATTTAAAGCTTAAACACAATATCCGATGAAAAACTTTGAAGTAAAAAAGTAAACCAACGACTTATCTACAGCAAAATTGCTTTGCAAAATTTACAAAATAAATTGTTACTTTATTAATCTAGACCCTACCTCCGTTTTCTTGTTTAAGACACTAGCGGTGAAGCCTCAACTTATATAGTATGTATAGAGGCCATTAATGACATTTCAGACGAGGCGATTTCATTGGTTACACCGGGTCACGTGATCCGAGAGAATTCATGATTCAACAGGCGGTACTCCGAATACTGTCCAGGACTGTCATAAATTAACTGTATAATTATGTTGACAAATTTTTTCGTCCAGGCAACTTGTCATTAAAAAGAAAACTTGCCTCTTAAGCATTTGATACTGTGCCGAAAACAATGTGTTGGTGAAAAATGGCTGACTATTTGAGTCATTGGTTAAACATGTCGTCTGCATTCTACTCATGTATAGTATTGTAGTATTGATCAAGTCTAAGCCGACTAGTTATTATCTCCCCTTTTATGGTATAACTTACACTGTCTGATAATTTGTCTAGAAATAGCATTTCTTTTAACTGTTCATTGTTATTTTCTTATTTTGGAATTTGATATGTTAACCTATCAGGTTTTTGTAATCTTTTTACATTAAGGAAGACTTATTGAAATATCATCTGCGTTTTTTACATTACTTTAAGATTAAGTGCTTAGATTTTGATAGTATGGATTCTAATCTAATGCTGTATATATGTTTTTTATACATGTATATTTTAGCTTGTAGTTTAGCCACCAATGAATAAAAATTCAAATGAAAAGTTATGTCATTTTAATAAAATTCACCATTTACTGAATTTAAGGTCTTATTCTTTTGTCACAAATATGTGTTTTTTCATAAGACAATTCCAGTCGGTTGGTTTTAAGGAAGCAGGGAATTATTGCATAATTATCAAACGGTATTCAATATTCATTATACATAATCATCATCACCATTATTATCATCATCATCATCTTTTTCACCACAATCATTGTACTCTTGAAATTATCATCATTACTATCATCACGTTATCTTCATTATCATCATTATCATAAACATTTTCGTTATCATCACCCAAAATATCATTATTACCATTATCATCATCATCATCATCATCATCATCATCATCATCATCATCATCATCATCATCATCATCATCATCATCATCATCATCATCATCATCATCATCATCATCATCATCATCATCATCATCATCATTAAAATACTCTTTACAATTATTATCATCATCATTTTTCGTCATCATCACCCAAAATACTATCATTATTGTCATCATCATCGCCGTCATAATCATCATCGTCAGCTTCTTTCCAAAAATGTCCAACACAAGTTCAAGTCTGCAATCTACTGTTTTATCAAACAACGGTTAAACAATCAATGAACCTCTGACGTTAGTTTGAAGAGTCGATCGCCATTTGAATTAAGTCTTAAATAAAATGGAAATTTCATATAACGTTTTGATATCTTTTATTGTTTACTTAAAATTCGCAACAACTTTCGGTGTTTCAACAATTGATTTAATGTAATGTGATATTTCAGTTTGATGCGTAAAAACATTGAATTCAATTTCTAAGTCACGAATTGAAAATGAAACTAAATATAAAATTACGGGTTTGATTTAAAAACCTAGACAGACCGGCTTTTAAAGTATCTAGCCGTCGTATCCTTAGAACTGTTTAATGTTATTGATAGCATGACCTGCCACCATTCTAATACTGGCTTTAACTTTTCTTGTTTTAGTGGTCATAAAAAGATGGTAACTTTCTCATAAATTTGACAGAGGGAGAAATACAGTAGCAATCTAACTTTTTAAAGCTAACTGTTTAATAATGTCCAATGCAGTTCCAAAGTGAACCGAGTTTCTCATTTTATATAGACATATTAATGTATTACCTGATTTATTTAACCACTTAAGATTTATCACTTTCGAGTCCACTTTCTGGTCCTCCAGTACTGAGCTGTTAGGATAAAGTTTTTTTGTTCAAGGAAACTACGGTGTAGATTTTGAATGGGATTTGAACCAACATTGAGTTGGCTACCTAGCGATTATCAGTCAACGTCTTAATCTCTCAACCTACGAATTTATTTTTCGGCGTATGCACATGATAAAGGGGTCAGTCGAAAATGCAAAGGCTTATAGCTATCTGTGCATGTTTACATGTATAAAATATTATAATTTATAATGGAAAAAACTCGCAACCTGGTCGACGGCCTATGCACCGAACAATCGTTTCCAGGATTTACCAGTACAGCTCTGATAGTATGACTGTTAGGAATGAATAATTTATACAAACATGCAGTAGAGCACAGTATATGATGCATGGACATGCAACCGAGGGTAGTGCAAGGAACACGAATCCAAGAGGGTTAAGAATAATAAAATACCCCTAGTCTAATTAATGATTAAGGTAGCTGTCACTGATGAGAAATTAATCCTTTATTTGATGTTTTGACTTTTTGGACACCAGGGGATAGATTTTTTTAATAAAAATACATGTATAGATATGTACAAGTGTAAGGCTGGAAATACTAATGTTGAAATATGCTGACACATGGAACTTTTATTACACTTGGTCATGCAATGTGTCTGTAAAAACAATACTCACATAAATATGTAAAAAAATGAATTCACTAATAGACTTCCAGGAATAGTTAGCGCTTTTTGTTGCTTGCTATAGTCCGCCGTGGAATCAATATGTTAATAAAAGAGTGGAGAATACTTAATTTATCATTGAATAAATAGTAAAGAGTAGAGACGTCAGGCCTTGATAGACATTTTAACATTTCTGGATGAATTATGATCTAACATTTATGAATATTTCAACATTACGATTAAATTCTTCCATAAAAGGAGAGAAAAGTAAATAAGTGGGACCCGGTAAACTCAATGAATTTTAGATCGTGTGTTGCATTTACGACGCCAAGTAAGGTTGTAATTGTTTTTTATGGGTCTCGCTCATGAAATACTAGATTAACACATTTAAACCTTCTCAAAAGAGAGGAAGCACCTTAGTGTAAGCCATGTTACGAGCACTTTAATTTAAAACACGTTCTCCTTGACTGTCAGGATCTTAAATACATCCGTGACAAACATTTTAAGGTTAACTCACTTAGAGAACTCTTACAGTCGGTACCATCATATGCAATATTAAACTATCTGAAGAAAATAAATATTTATCATAAAATATAGGACTTTAAAACATTAGAATTCGGTTACATTAATAGTATCATCAATTGCTTTCGGTGCGATATAGCCTTCCTGTGTTTATGCGCCGTAAAACCAAAGCAATCAATCAATCTCTCTCATGAAATAATGAGGGAGTCTAGTTTGAAAATGGACTTGTTAAGCAAGATATCGTCATATACATTACTGTATAGAGCCCCGTGTTCAGGAACTACTGTTAGCTAACGTTACAGGTAAGGGACAACTCAGCCCAAAGAGAACTCAACCCGTGCATAACTCAACTCAAAGTTGGGACAACTCAATCCGTTAGTAGGGGATTCAGTTGTCTCGGGTTGAGTTTCCTTTGGGTTGAGTTGTTCCGACACTTCCGTTACGGAACGTTTTGGAACGTTCAAGGTAACTGAACACGCTGCAGAACTCTTCCTGGAGATTGTAGTTGATGTAATTTAGTTCACAAGTTCAACAAGTTTATTAAAGGCACTCGTGCACATATTTCAACTTAAATATCAAGGGTGCATTTATACTTGCCAGAAACAGGTTTATTTGAGAACAAGCAGTAACAAATTACCTAATCATTAATTTCTTGGAAAAAAACCAACAACAACTTTTTACGTAACTAGTAAACTATTTTAATTAACAAGTTATTTATGCAGTTATCTAATGGCAGAACTATGCTACCATAGTTATTGACTATTGATATACATTCTGTCCAAGAGTTTTAGGACAGTAGACCAATATGCAGGTGCTGAATTATTGACGTTACATGAAGTTACAGCTAGGTTTCCTTGTCTGTTTTTGGGGTTATGTAGTCATTTAAAGCCACTTTATGAAGATATATTCATCAACAGTTGACATGAAAACTCTTTACGAAGTTATCAGAATATAACATGTATTAGAGACACAATTAACTGTTCAAACCACTCTGCTTTCTAGTTGTAAGTTTAACCAAGTGCCCATTTCTTAAAAAGTGGGGTACTTTTATAATAGCACACTATATTCATTTATACACTATTCAATATACCGGATCCACAATAGTTTTAGAGCTTGACTATGTAATTCGGAGTAAGATTTTGGTTCTATAATATGACTTAATCTTAAACAACCAAATTCTACTTTCACTTTAAAAATCAATAAATAACATAAACATATTTAAGCAATATTTGTATTTATTTAACAATCTTGTTTATCTAAGATGTTTGAAAAAGATATATGACTATTTTCTTTGCATCCCTAAAACAGTGTTACTTTCGATAATGAGGCTTTAAGACTAATCAAAACTACTTCATACAGAACGATTTGTTGATTCATTCGTGTGTTGAAAAACAAAACGACTTACAATCAAGTGGCCAATCTAGTGGCCCAGCAGCATGTCAGTACACTCAGCCAGCCAGACGCCTACCATGGTATATAAGACCATTGCTTGACGTGCGTACGAACATAAGAACTGAAATTGTATTTATAATTTTATACAGAAAAAATAATATTAATGAATATAATATTTTTATAGTTGGGTTTAACGCGGTAGCAAAAAATTGTATGAGTCATATAACGGCGGCGAGTCAACCTACTAAACGTTTCTGTAAAGCCAACTCTTTTGATTTAGCTTTTAACAGTAACTAGGCGCATACTTTCGTCAGTGACTGACAACTATCTTGCATGATCAATAATCAGTGGTAGGAGGGAGAATGGTAGTAGAAAATTATTTCATGACCAAACTTAACGAAAGTATGCCGCGCCGGAGAATCGAACCTACGACCACTCGATCGGTCGCCTTGTGAACTACCAACTGAGCTTGCCAGGTGGGTCTGAAAGTAATGATAAAAAGCGAAACTACATGACAATATAGTTATTGCTAGGAATAGAAAATACTATTCCAAAGTATATATTTTTGATTGTGTAATATTGATCTTAATGCGCAGAATATGTTTGTAAGCACTTTTCTCTGTAAAGCAACAGTTTTTACTGTTTCCAATATAGAGTGTCTGCAGCAACATTTCTATATTGATATATGATCACATGTACTTTTATAGATCGATTAGTTTGTTGTATAGGAATGTTTAATCAATATCTGATCACATACACACGCTTTAAGTGCAAATTAAAGATGCTATTGGACCTTCTTTGAGAATCTGAGAAACGTCACGTGATCAGAAGTGACATATTGTGTATTTAGATAACATAAGACCGGTGACTTCAAAAAGCAGCAAGAAAAGTCCAATTTTCAGAGTGTGATCGGTTGAATAATCCGAATACGTTTACGACGTTGGACGGGTAATCATTGGATAGTCAGCTCCGCGTAGGTTCGAATCCCATCCAAAACATACCCCGTTGTTTTCTTGAGTTATGGAAACTTTAACCTATTAGCTCGGTACTGGGAGACCAGGAAGTGGACTCAAAAGTGATAAAACAACATGTAAGAACCTATTTCCGGTCGAGCTAAAATAAATTAATATAAAATTAACCGACTACAGTTAAGTTCAATTTTAGGGCCATCTCAATTGTTGATTTCAATACCGGAGTGATTTTTCTTGTGAGTGAGGGACCTTAGTCAGTTTTTCTCCTTGTATACTCTTCAAATAAGTAGGTTCAATCAGTAGGATTACTTGGATTTTGCCCTTACTTTTCAAGTTCAATTTGCACTAATTAATCACAAATAACTTTTTTAAGTCATTTAATTTGTTTGAAAATACATTGTAAAGCTAAGTATTGTTAAGGTGAAGAACTATCTAATTTTCATCACTCCTGTCAATATCTTAATTAACAAGAAAGATATGAGATGAAATATTTTATTATCCTTACATAGAACTTCAATGATACAATCCGAGGATTCCAACTGATAGGACCTACTTACCAATTGGATTGCTTCAGATTTTATCAAAGATAACGGACAAAAGTCTCTCATTAAATATTTGGGACCGACTATTCGTAAGAGATTGTGGTTTTTATTTTTTGCAATAACCAATGTGGTCTTTATAGTGAAACATTATTATATCAAACGCAATCTAATTAAAACCCGATCTAAAATTTTCCGCTCGCATACTCGCTTATTTACATCTGGCCTTTTCCAAACGAAGGTCACGTTCAGGTGAACTTTTATCATCATAATATTCATGACGAAATTGTTATGATACGTAACTTGTTTACATCGTCTACGTCACGTAATTTGAAATGAGCCGTCCAATCGCAGACTGTGAATAATACCGCTGTTAAATTAGCTTGCCAACCTTGGTCTAAAAAAAGAAATTACGAAATCAAAATGTTATAAATAGTGTTTCTTCTAGATGAAAGCTAAGCATTGATTGGTCGACGCAAAGTTCATCTCGACATGACCTTCCACGGAGACAGTAGAGATCCTGTACGACAATGCTCTACAGGATATCTGTTTACGGAGATTGTATCAAACGCTGTTGGACATCCCATCTGAAAAAGCCAGCCTTACAATATCGTACTCGAAACACCCACATACACCAAGTTTCAAAAGTAAAGTACCCACCAAAAGTTTGGAGACATTTTCACTTTGTAGGCCTACTGAATAGCTTTTATCTAAAATTTGATGGCTGTTTATTTTGAGATACCTTTTAGTTTTGCTTTATTTTGTTTGGTTATGATTATTATTATAACTGAGACTACAAAAATAGCATAAAAGTTATGTTATGGTGAATAATTACAATTAACATGGTTTTGGAGGCTTTAAGATGTCAGTAGCTGAATCTTAAAGATGTGATGCATTAATTTTGTTTTCATTGTATCACAAACCATACTTAGATATATTGAAAAATAACGATTCTACAAAAATAATCATCAAAATTCAAGACTAGTATAGTCCGTTTTTTCTCGAGTGTCAAAGCTTGAATAATTATACAGTGACTGAATGCATTATTTTCAACCAGCGTCCTCATTGTTATTGGAATATCTTGACTGAATGTATATCATACGACATAAGAAGCTCTACTCAATCATAATACACACTTTCGGAAAATCATGAATGTATCATGACGATAAATTTAACATACGAAATCACCGTGAAATTATTTATGTTTCGACAGTCGAGAAAAAACGGACTATAGTAAATTTCTTTTGTCTCCAAACTTTTTGTGAGTACTATACCTTGATGTACATGTATGTCAACAAAGCAGTAAGGTGACTAACCTATCAAATAACCTATCAACACGTATTATAAAAGATCTACAGCAAGCAAGCAACAAGTACGATGTTTCTACTAGTTGTTGTTTAAATATCGATAAAATGATTGATTTTAGATGTAATATCAATAGAAATGAATCTGAAATGCCATCACAGAATGAAAATTAATCTTGTATAGCTGAGTTGACTTGCTATTCCGTTCCATCTATCGATTCTTTCATTAGGAACGGAACAGCAACAGTTATTCACTCGTTATAGTGCATCTTTAGTATCGATTTCAGTTTATATGGCAACAGTGTTCGTCTCCAGAGGCGTTAAAACTGCTTAGGTCGGCGATATATCTGACTACACGAAGATTAAACAATACTGAAAGCTTTAAGTTTATAAAAATCACTTCTTTAATGGATTTTATAATCAAGTATACATTTTGTATTTATCATTGTCGTTTACGTTATTGCTTTAAACTAAGCTAAGCTGACTGACTGAACTGCTGGAGAAATATGTGTTTTTCTGGAAAGAGTAGAAATGCATTGTCGAGAAATTGCATGAGAAGCTCGCTGTCTCACTGGGAAGACCGTCTTCACCATTATCATCATTGTTATCATTATAATTGTACATTTAATGAGGAATATTACAAACCAGATAGTAACACAGGTCTGTAGCGCAGTTGATACATTGTACAAATGTTGCACGCTGGGATTTCGAATCTACTTCCTTAAAAAGGTATGGGTTCAATTCCAAATTTCCCTAAATTAAAATTTGACAATGATGTCAATTTTTACTTCATTATTAAAATACATAGAAACAATACCGGCCTTGTGGAAGGGTAGGTGATTACATGTTATAGATAATGATTCAGGAAAGTTATTTTAGGTGCGTCGGCCACCGAGAAAGTACCATAATTTGCGCTGATACGGCGTTACATCCAATGAAAATCGCTCAGCACTGATTGTCTTTCGTATACTTAATGTTGAACAAAACATAAAACCATCACCATAAATATAATCATCTACATTATCATAAATAATATGTTCTTTTTTTACTAATTTCTTAATCATACATAAAATTTTAATCCTGTTCTTTGCAAAAAATCTTACGAAAACAGTTATCGCAAGTCAATTTCATAATTTTGCAGTTCAAAGTCAGAATAATAATAAACATAACTATGATATGATATTCAAATGTATACAATATTCTACATAATTCAATAATATTTGGAACTGATTGGTAAAAAAATGACCGTATTATTAATTTTTCCTGCTTCCGAATTACGATGCTTTTTACATAAGATTTGTTTGTTAAAACACTTATTAGTAAACTGATTGTTGACACGATAAAGTAACACCTTGATTGACAACATCAAAAAAGGGTGAAGGTATGAAATGTAAACAAGTTACACCCTTATATCACTGGGGGGCGTCTTACTAAACATCGTACTCTCAATTTCGACCTACGAAAAATCGTACGTCGGTCTCACGATTTTGCTGGTGTCTTACTAAACATCGCCGATTTTTTGAAATCGTACGATTTTCGTCAAATCATCGATTTTCTCACGACCACTAGATACCAGTCGTACCTATGTACGATAAAATGGCTGCCATACTGTTAGATCTCGGTAACGACAGAAAATACGTGTTTTTCGTTAAAGAAAGACACCTTTGGTTGATTGAAGAACACGAATTAGCTATTAATCGATACAGACTTGATACAGAATCCACAAAATGCTCAGTATTATCTGAATATACAAGATTTGGCTGAAGAAAATCCAATAGTCAAGATTGCGTTACAAAGGTAAATAGTGTTATTTTCATGTTTGTTTTGTAAAATAGCCGGTCTACTAGTACAGAAGGCACAAATTAGGGTAGACAACTAGATTCTCTTGCGTGTAAAGCTTCCGAGTGATACGGACAACTTGTCAACAACCAACGTTTACGTCGTCTGTCATAATGATTAGTGATTTAATCTTCCGTAATAAATACAATGTGATTATCAGAGCACTTTTCACTTCTTATTAACTGAGCTTAGTAATTCGCAAACAGCTGGAATGAATATTTGACTTTAATATGATGCAATGGTTATTAAATGATGGAATAAAACGCCACATGTTACCTAAAAAGTAGCCATAATTTCGGATGGTTGTATGGACGGATATGTACACTCACTTCCACTGATATAACTAACAACGTACACTCGATCATATTTCCACATGGTCGAGTACAAACTTTGCAATGAAAGATTCGAAATATAAGTATACATCCATTGCCTGCATTTTGTTACTATTGAGTACTGTGTACTTTCTAAATCAAATTGGGTGGATCCATCAGTTAATGGTTATTCTTTGTTGTAGATTATGGTCCTAAAATAATTTCTATGGTCATTAATGCTCTCACCTCTGTATCAAAGTGATCACTACTCTTAAATATTTTATTTAACTTTCTATTACATACTACCGGTATGTGAAAATATTGGTTCACTAGGTCATGTGATCATATGTAAATATACAAAATGTAGATTATTGTTTATATTGTCTTCATGTTTCAATACTTCGTAATCTTGTCATAGTACATGTCACAAAAATAAACAATTTACTTACTTAAATACCATTTCTCTTTTCAGGATGTTCTCCACATATGGCAGAATAACAAGATTGTTTTTTTCAAGTACAGTATAACCTATGCAGAGCGGTCCTCTACAGAACCAATCCTCTACATAACAACAGCTTTTGATATTTCCCCAAGGTGTAATGTCAATTGTATATAACCTCTGCAGTGCAACAACCTCTGAACAGCAACATACTTTAGTCCCTCCCATTGGGTGTCATTTAAGAGTGGTTGTACTGTAGTTGGAATTGTGTGGACCAAGTGTGAAGCTCAACTAATAATTCAAAGCTACCTTTAATTAATGTGAAATACTACAATTACACACAATCTCTGATTACCTCCTGTTAAAAATACTCTCCGAATGAAAAAAATAAAATACCACATTGGACATTTCACATTGAAGTATTCAATACATCAAATACTCTCATTAGCTGCATCATGATTTTAACAATTTAATAAATGTGCAGCATTTATATACCCAACACATCAAATTACTTTAAAATGAGAGACATTCTATCTAGAAGAACTGAAAATTATTCATAGCAGATATGTTTCTACATAGGTATGAAAGAATCTCTATTGACAGTGAGAACGCAAAGTGATATCAACTTCTTAATTGACAACTTGTTGACAGTGGAATATGTGACTGTTTGATACATGTACATGTTATACATTAGATGTACATGTATGTTATTTTTACTATCAATGGTTTATGTAAAGGTAGAATTCTACAAAAGTAAAACTTTTGTGACTATTGCAAATGAAAATTTCTAAATACTGATTATCAAACAATTATATTGTGCATTGTAAGTTTAAATTTTCCATAATGTCAGAGATTTTAATTATGTTTAAGACCCAACATGGGTACAAGGAGGTAAATGGCGAATGGATGGTTCATCTTTTATTATTGAAGTGTTCATAAGTTTTTTAAAGTGTAGTTTTAATCCACAATTAAAATAAATATCATTCTTTTTCAAAAGAAGACACATTAAATGTTTCTATGTTTTAAATAAATGCATGATTAACTGATGCACTTTATAAATCCTAAATAATAAGGTGTCAGAAATATGAAAGTATTATTATCATTATAACCTGTTATTCAAAATAGACTGTGCAAGTTCTCATAGGTTTTAGTAGGTCAAATTTTTGGCCAACATATAAGACTTGTAGGGAGCAAAATCAATCTTGTGTTGATTAAACAAAAACAATTGAGAATCTAACAATTAAGAAATAGCTATTTTATAAAATATTTATAATATATTGGTTCAATTTACATGTATGTGGCATTTTTTATTTGTCTTCACCAATGGCACATTTTTCAATTTTTACATTACAATGATATTAATTTTCAAAATTTTGAAACAAGATGAATTGTGCAACCTAAATTTACTTTATCTAGAATATATGAGATCTAACATCATATGTTACTAGTGTTTGTCTTAAATACAATAATTGTCTTAAATGGGGGTTCTTTACACATATTAAATTTTGATGTTTTGAAGTACACTTAGAAATAGTTTACATGAAGTTATCAGTTTCACAACTAATAGTAAATACATGTATATACATGTAGTTTAATATGAATGATTAACTATGTTCTTTATGTATTGTAAGTATAAAATAAAGATACAAAATAAAATGAGTCTGCAACAATTTTTTGACAAATAAGAGTCTAAGAGAAAATAAGGAAAATGTACATGTGAAGAAACTTTTTGACCCTAGTGTACTTCAAACTGTTGTTTCTTGTATTTTGACCACCAATATATTGTATTTGTATATGATTTAATGAATGAAATATGCCAATGTTAGCAACTTTTAAAATGTTTATTATGAATTAATTCTACTGATTTTGGCATTATGGAAATTGTACATAGACAGTAATGAAATCTTTCACTGTGTTATCCTTACATTGTTGTACATTAAAGATTGTAAAATACATGGATTTTTGCGTGATTAACATATCCCCAGAAATTTACTTGTTAAACATATTTAGTTGTATTGCTATCATTTTCATTCCTTTAAAAAAAGGTTTCTTGTTAAAATAGGATAATAAATGTTGTTCAATTAATTAAATTTATGCATGAAATTGTGTAATATTGAAATGAGATAAATTGTCATTAAAGTGAAGACAAATATGTCTTGTACTATATAAGACAAATATGTCTTGTACTATATTGTACAGTTGCATGTTTTTTTCTTCTGTTTACTTATTGAATACATTTTATAACTAATCTATGAAAATAGACAGTTGGGTTGCAGTGTTATGTTTCATTTGTGTGTTATTTTATAAAAAAAAAACAAAAAAACATAAGTGTCTCATTTCCATGAACTAAATTTGTATCCACTCTTTGGAAATAGTGTTATAATTACATTCAATCATCCATCAGCCATGGCTTAGTCATAACACTTCTCAGAAATGGTGTTGTATGCAACATATCTAAATTTTAGACATCAATCAGTAGTCTCATTTGAGGGGTTGTGACTAAAATTCAAGTATTAAGTAAACTAAGTACCAAATGTATTGAAATGTTAAAAAATGTTTGTTTCATCTTAAAGAAGTAGTCTCTATGTGATCTGTGTTTTTAATGTAGATTCTATTTCTAATATATTAAACTTTATTATTGATGCATACATGAACTGTATAAAACTGTGAACATGATATTATTGTTATATTGTACATGAGAAATAAAATTGGAAACAAATTTGTTTGTTGCATCATTGCTGCCTTTTTCAGACAGTACTGTACTATGTATTTGAAACTTATTAACTGGAGTAAGCAACTGCTTCAATTATTTCCTGACAGTGTTACAGAATTATAATACAGTAATTGTTCTCCCTTGCCTTTTAGCTAGCTTTTGTGCCATCCTACATGTAGTAGTTTCCACTTACAAGATGAGAGGTTATGGGTTTGAATCTCAGTTTGGACCATGTATTTTTATTGCGGGATACAAAGTTTGCATTACGTCACTGGATATACTGTGTAATGCAATTTCATCTGCTTTTGAAACAGTATAAGCTCATTATAATCGGAAAGGAAACAGTGGTCAAGTTATTATTGTGTCATTGTAAATAAATTTATTCTGAAAAATTGAGCAAGTATCTTAGCTATTATTGAAAAATTGAACTCTGGCTACACACACACTGTATGTATGTTGTGTTACAGCCCCATCATTTCGATGAAATAATCTCTTAAGTGATTTCTATCTTCAATTATTACATAACTTAATGTAACAGGGTAAGATGAATATGCAGCCTGACTGAGACTAGAACCTAGGACCCCACAAGGAAAATGCTTTCTCGACTGATCTATCCAGCCGCTTACATATCCTTCTCTCCATAATGTGAACAGGTAAGTACCGTGACATTAAGAAAAAATTAAGTGCCAGTAAAGGGTTGCACTAACGTTCCGTCCCCAATACTTTCTCCCCCTAGATGATCTGTTCCCAGTCATATAGGCCCTTGGACGATCCGTCCCCAAATTTGGGGAAGGATCGCCTAAGGACAAATATGACAGGGACAGATTGCCGACATTCCAGTAGAGGTAATGTGCCTTAGATCTCTAGTTTAACATAATCATATAGCTGTCACCAAGGCCACCATTCTTTAAATAACTTAATATTTTTGGATGCCACTTATTCTAATATTGATATGACCAGCATAATGGTTATGCACTAACAAGTATCATTTTAATTTTGAGTTTTTTAGCATTTTACCTTCATGAATATTCAATGTGTAAACTGAGGCTTCCAATCATTTTCACCCTGTACTGATTAGTCTGACGATTTAGACAGCCATCATATATAAAATACAAAGATTGGCACGCATTTTAATCAATGCCAAGCTTATGCATAATGTAAACGAGAGCTGATTTTTCTCCATTCTTTGCTTTGGACGTTTGGTGACGTTTAACGGTGGTCAGAAGTGTCCACATATTCCCAAGTGTTTCCTGCATAAATCCTATATTCCATGTTGAATTTACAGTTTGTACAGATCGATAGACATGTTGCTTATTTGTTTACACCGTAATTACATAATTTCAATGCTATACAATAAGTAAATGCCGCGAAATTGTTGGTTATCCTTCCGTCTTGAATGTAAACAGTCCATGAAAACTTTATATTGAAGAGTATCCGGAACCATGCGATACGATTATGTGCGCATGCGTCAAAATCGCAGAGACTAAAAAACGTACGATTTTACTGGAATAGTACGATGGCGTTAGTAAGACGGTCATAAGATAAATCGTACCTAAGTCGTACATCTAAATCGTACGATAAGATCTTTGAAAATAGTACGATGTTTAGTAAGACGCCCCCCTGGTGAGTGAGTATAACTCACTAAAACAACATGTCAATTTATATCTAAGACAAATAACATTGTCAGCAAGCAATTAGTCACCTGAGAGACTGTCAGCATAGGTTTTCATATTGACAGTTTGTTGTTATAATATGTGTTACTACATGACGATGGTAAACGTTTATTCTACCCCTTCTTTTTCTTTTACCGATATTGTGCAGGATCCTTAAAGATCGTAAATGCTCACCAAATTCTTGTACTTGTAAATATATATACTTTGTGTTGTTCAAAATTTTTTTACTGTTCTGTTCTGTTCCGCTATTGCATGTATTTACATGTGAATACATTAAATTCGTGCGCATGTATGGACACAAGTAACCGTTTATACAAAGCTATTGTTAATTTTATTAAACTGCCGGTGGTGCCTACATTTTTGCCGCTGGTTTAAATACTAGTTATAGTACTTGTGAACTAACTATGGTTAGGAAAAGATTTCCATATTCATGAACGGGGATTATCAAACAAACATCGAGTATTTAAATCGGTCGGGTCAATGTATGCGTCACTTACAATTGAATAGAATTAAACAATAATTCAGCTGAATTGTGGAGTACATTTTACAACCTTACAATTCCAGTATATTGATTGGGGGTCTATTTACAATTCTAGAATAGTTAAATGCGTTGGCCGCTCTTACATTACCGAAATGGTGTTGACACGGCGTTAAAAAAAACAGAATAAAAAGAAGTTTCCATGGATGCTCTGTTTTAGATTTACCAGTATATAGATTCAGGTCTATACTATATTTTACAATTGTTGAACTTTGATAGATTGTTGTCTTTTTGCACTGAAAACTTCAAAGTAACCGTACAGACAATTCAATAATGTTTAGTTTGCATTTTGTTAACAGTAACATGTTTGGTTCATGTAATTTTAAAACACACAAGAGGTACAAGATGATGCATGACACGAGTGTAAAGTGATAGAAATATTGATAGGTATGAATTATATATGGATTCTAGACATCAGTCTTGTTTTTTTATTTGTTCAATATGGTATAACTGCAAATTAGTTTTGGCATATACACGTGGTTTGCTTGCAGTTTATAGACTCAGAGGAATACATTATACATAAAAAACAACATCAAAAATATATATAGTAGAGGGCTAGAAACGAACATTGAAGATCGATTGAATGATATAAGTAGTGAGTTTTATACTTATAACTTAACATATATGCCGGCGGACTTGGAAAGAAGTTTCCAAAACTGAGCATGTAGTGCAGTTGGTTTCGTGTCGGGATTTCGTATCTAGTTTCCCGAAAGGGGGTGCAGATTTGATTTCAATCCAGGACGATATCCTTTCATTCAAATGTATTAATTATGTCACTTACTCTCTATAAATGAGGGACATGGAGACATTTTCGGTCTTGATAAAGTGCAAAGAGTACTGGCTGTACACAATGATCCAGGACAGCTATGGTTTTTGCGCTGACCGCTATTTAATGACCAAAATTGTGTTGACCCGGCGTTAAACCTCGTATAAAATATGCTTCAAGCTTGAGATGATCATCGCTTTAGCAGTACATTGATTTAGATCTATGTTTTAATTCTCGAATTGGTAAACCCTTGATGAATTGTTGTTCTCTTGTTTTGTATACTTCAAAGTAACCGCACAGACAATTCAATATTGTTTAGTTTGCATTTTGTTAACAATAACATGCTTGGTTCATGTAATTTTAAAACACACAAGGGTACAAGATGATGCATGACTTGAGTGTGAAGTAATATAAATATTGATAGGTATGAATTATATACGGATTCTAGACATCAGTCTTGTTTTTTTTATTTGTTCAATATGGTATAACTGAAAGTTAATTTGGGCATGTACACGTGGTTTGCTTGCAGTTTATAGACACGAAGGATTACATTTTACATAACAAACAACACTGAATGTATATATAGTAGAGGGCTAGAAACGAACAATAAAGATCGGTTGAACGATAGTGCATTGAGTTTTTTATACTAACAATTAATCATATGCTTATGGACTTGCAATGAAGTTTCCAATCCAGAATCTATAGCACAGTTGGTAGCGTACCGGGATTTATATCTAGTCTGCTGAGATATTACGGGTTTAAAACCAACACAGAGCGGCTGCACCCTTTCATAAAAAATTGACGGTAATGTCGATTTTCCACCAATTATAAAGGAAACAATAAGTTGCGATCCTTGTGGAAGGGTAGGTGAAGACTTGTTATAGACAAGAGTCCATTATAACTATGTTATTTGCGCTGGCCTTCGTAAAATTACCGAAATTGTGTTGACCCGGCGATAAACCCAGCATAAAAAGAAATCTCCAAGCATGTTATGTATCATCGATTTACCAGTATACAGTGTATTGATTTAGATCAATTTTAATTTCTAGAATGGTTAAACTTTTGATACATGTAGATGGTTGTCTAATTGTATCGAATACTTCAAAGTAACCGTACAGACAATTCAATATTGTTTAGTTTGCATTTTGTTAACAGTAACATGTTTGGTTCATGTAATTTTAAAACACACAAGAGGTACAAGATGATGCATGACTTAAGTGTAAAGTGATATAAATATTGATAGGTATGAATTATATATGGATTCTAGACATAAGTCTTGGTTTTTATTTGTTCAATATGATATAACTGCAATTAATTTTGGCATGCACACGTGGTTTGCTTGCAGTTTATAGACTCGGAGGAATACATTTTATATAAAAACTACATTGAAGATATATATAGTAGAGGGCTAGTAACGAACGTTGTGGATCGATTTCTGTAGTGAGTTTTATACTGACCGATTTGGGAAGAAGTTTCCAAAACCGCGTCTGTAGTACAATTGGTAGCGCGCCGGATTTTCGAATGGGAAGAATATAGCTGAGGCTTAATATCATACTTTAGGAGCTTCAGATAATAAGCTATTTTGTGTTTTAATAGAATAAATAAATAAAAAAGGTAAATAGATAATTGGTTATGGAGGAAACTTCTACCTTGTTGGTCCTTTATTTTTAAATCTTAACTTAACACAATAAGTCACGTGGTATAGACATCGTAAGTGTCTAGGCCGGTTAAAGACCAAAATGTCGTTTCTTTGAATGTAGGTTCCAGGGGGGCGTCTTACTAAACATCGTACTCTCAATTTCGACCTACGAAAAATCGTACGTCGGTCTCACGATTTTGCAGGTGTCTTACTAAACATCGCCGATTTTTTGAAATCGTACGATTTTCGCCAAATCGTCGATTTTCTCACGACCACTAGATACCAGTCGTACCTATGTACGATAAAATGGCTGCCATACTGTTAGATCCCGGTAACGACAGAAAATACGCGTTTTTCGTTAGAGAAAGACACCTTTGGTTGATTTTAACACACAAATTAGCTATAAATCGATACAGGCTTGATACAGAATCCACAACATGCTCAGTATTATCTGAATATGCAAGATTTGGCTGAAGAAAATCCAACGCTATAGTCAAGATTGCGTTACAAAGGTAAATAGTGTTATTTTCATGTTTGTTTTGTAAAAAAAGCCGGTCTACTAATGTGTAGAAGGCACACATTAGGGTAGACAACTAGATTCTCTTGCGTGTAAAGCTTCCGAGTGATACGGACAACTTGTCAACAACCAACGTTTACGTCGTCTGTCATAATGATTAGTGATTTAATCTTCCGTAATAAATACAATGTGATTATCAGAGCACTTTTCACTTCTAATTAACTGAGCTTAGTAATTCGCAAACAGCTGGAATGAGTACAAACTTTGCAATGAAAGATTTGAAATATAAGTATACATCCATTACTGCATTTTGTTACTATTGAGTACTGTGTATCAAATTTGGTGGATCCATCAGTTAATGTAACCGGTTATTCTTTGTTGTAGATTATGAATTTATGGTTCTAAAATGATTTCTATGGCCATTAATGCTCTTACCTCTGTATCAAAGTGAGCACTACTCTTATATAGTTTATTGAACTTTCTATTACATACTACCGGTATGTGAAAATATTGGTTCACTAGGTCATGTGATCATATTTATATATTGATTATTGTTCATATTGTCTTCATGTTTCAATACTTTGTAATCATGTCATAGTACATGTCACAAAAATAAACAATTTACTTACTTAAATACCATTTCTCTTTTCAGGATGTTCTCCACATATGGCAGAATAACATAAGATTGTTTTTTTCAAGTACAGTATAACCTATGCAGAGCGGTCCTCTACAGAACCAATCCTCTACACAACAACAGCTTTTGATATTTCCCCAAGGTGTAATGTCAATTGTATATAACCTCTGCAGTGCAACAACCTCTGAACAGCAACATACTTTAGTCCCTCCCATTGGGTGTCATTTAAGAGGGGTTGTACTGTAGTTGGAATTGTGTGGACCAAGTGTGAAGCTCAACTAATAATTCAAAGCTACATTTAATTAATGTGAAATACTACAATTACACTCAATCTCTGATTACCTCCTGTTAAAAATACACTCCGAATGAAAAAAATAAAATACCACATTGGACATTTCACATTGAAGTATTCAATACATCAAATACTCTCATTAGCTGCATCATGATTTTAACAATTTAATAAATGTGCAGCATTTATATACCCAACACATCAAATTACTTTAAAAGTATTCATAGCAGATATGTTTCTACATAGGTATGAAAGAATCTCTATTGACAGTGAGAACACAAAGTGGTATCAACTTCTTGATTGACAACTTGTTGACAGTGGAATATGTGACTGTTTGATACATGTACATGTCATACATTAGATGTACATGTATGTTATTTTTACTATTAATGGTTTATGTAAAGGTAGAATTCTACAAAAGTAAAACTTTTGTGATTATTGCAAATGAAAATTTCTAAATACTGATTATCAAACAATTATATTGTGCATTGTAAGTTTTAATTTTCCATAATGTCAGAGATTTTAATTATTTTTAAGACCCAACATGGGTACAAGGAGGTAAATGGCAAATGGATGGTTCATCTTGTATTATTGAAGTGTTTCATAAGTTTTTTAATGTGTAGTTTTAATCCACAATTTAAAAAATATCATTCTTTTTCAAAAGTAGACACATTAAATGTTTCTATGTTTAAATAAATGCATGATTAACTGGTGCACTTTATAAATCCTAAATAATAAGGTGTCAGAAATATGAAAGTATTATTATCATTATAACCTGTTATTCAAAATAGACTGTGCAAGTTTTCATAGGTTTAGTAGGTCAAATTTTTGGTCAACATAAGACTTGTAGGGAGCAAAATCAATCTTGTGTTTATTAAACAAAAACAATTGAGAATCTAACAAATAAGAAATAGCTATTTTATAAAATATTTATAATACATTTGTATATTGGTTCAATTTACATGTATGCGGCATTTTTTTATTTGTCGTCACAAATGGCACATTTTTCAATTTTTACATTACAATGATATTAATTTTCAAAATTTTGAAACAAGATGAATTGTGCAACCTAAATTTACTTTATCTAGAATATATGAGATCTAACATCATATGTTACTTGTGTTTGTCTTAAATACAATAATTGTCTTAAATGGGGTTTCTTTACACATATTAAATTTTGATGTTTTAAGTACACTTAGACATAGTTTACATGAAGTTATCAGTTTCACAACTAATACATGTATATACATGTATTTTAATATGAACAATTAACTATGTTCTTTATGTATTGTAAGTATAAAATAAAGATGCAAAATAAAATGAGTCTGCAACAATTTTTAACAGATAAGAGTCTAAGAGAAACTTTTTGACCCTAGTGTACTTCAAACTATTGTTTCTTGTATTTTGACCACCAATATATTGTATTTGCATATGATGTAATGAATGAAATATGCCAATTTTAGTAACTTTTAAAATGTTTATTATGAATTAATTCTACTGATTTTGGCATTATGGAAATTGTACATAGACAGTAATGAAATCTTTGACTGTGTTATCCTTATATTGTTGTACATTAAAGATTGTAAAATACATGGATTTTTGTGTGATTAACATATCCCCAGAAATTTACTTGTTAAACATATTTAGTTGTATTGCTATCATTTTCATTCCTTTAAAAAGGGTTTCTTGTTAAAATAGGAAAATAAATGTTGTTCAATTAATTAAATTTATGCATGAAATTGTGTAATATTGAAATGAGATAAATTGTCATTAAAGTGAAGACAAATATGTCTTGTACTATATAAGACAAATATGTCTTGTACTATATTGTTCAGTAGCATGTTTTTTTCTTCTGTTTACTTATTGAATACATTTTATATCTAATCTATGAAAATAGACAGTTGTGTTGCAGTGTTATGTTTCATTTGTGTGTTATTTTATAAAAAACAAAAAACATAAGTGTCTCATTTCCATGAACTAAATTTGTATCCACTCTTTGGAAATAATGTTATAATTATATTCAATCATCCATCAGCCTTGGCTTAGTCATAACACTTCTCAGAAATGGTGTTGTATGCAACATATCTAAATTTTAGACATCAATCAGTAGTCTCATTTGACACATGAGAGGTTGTGACTAAAATTCAAGTACTAAGTAAACTAAGTACCAAATGTATCGAAATGTTAAAAAATGTTTGTTTCATCTTAAAGAAGTAGTCTCTATGTGATCTGTGTTTTAATGTAGATTCTATTTCTAATATATTAAACTTTATTATTGATGCATACATAAACTGTATAAAACAGTGAAAATGATATTATTGTTATATTGTACATGAGAAATAAAATTGGAAACAAATTAGTTTGTTGCATCATTGCTGCCTTTTTCAGACAGTGCTGTACAATGTATTTGAAACTTATTAACTGGAGTAAGCAACTGCTTCAAACATTTCCTGACAGTGTTACAGAATTATAATACAGTAATTGTTCTCCCTTGCCTTTTATCTAGCTTTTATGGCATCCTAGTAGTTTCCACTTACAAGATGAGAGATTGTGGGTTTGAATCTCAGTTTGCACCATGGATTTTTATTGTGGGATACACTTGCATTACGTCACTGGATATACTGCGTAATGCAATTTCATCTGCTTTTGTAACAGTATAAGCTCATTATAATCGGAAAGTAAACAATGGTCAAGTTATTATTGTGTCATTGTAAATAAATTTATTCTGAAAAATTGAGCAAGTATCATAGCTATTATTGAACAATTGAACTCTGGCAACACACACACTGTATGTATGTTGTGTTAGAGCCCCACCATTTCGATGAAATAATCTCTTATGTGATTTCTATCTTCAATTATTACATAACATAATGTAACAGGGTAAGATGAATATGCAGCCTGACTGAGACTAGAACCTAGGACCCCTCGCTTACAAGGCAAATGCTTTCTCGACTGATCTATCCAGCCGCTTACATATTCTCTCCATAATGTGAACAGGTAAGTACCGTGACATTAAGAAAAATTTAAGTGCCAGTAAAGGGGTGCACTAACGATCCGTCCCCAATACTTTCTCCCCCTAGATGATCTGTTCCCAGTCATATAGGCCCTTGGACGATCCGTCCCCAAATTTGGGGAAGGATCGCCTAAGGACAAATATGACGGGGACAGATTGCCGACATTCCAGTAGAGGTAATGTGCCTAAGATCTCTAGTTTAACATAATCATATTTCTGTCACCAAGGCCACCATTCTTTAAATAACTTAATATTTTTGGATGCCACTTATTCTAATATTGATATGACCAGCATAATGGTTATGCACTAACAAGTATCATTTTAATTTTGAGTTTTTTAGCATTTTACCTTCATGGATATTGGATGTATAAACTGAGGCTTCCAATCATTTTCACCCTGTACTGATTAGTCTGACGATTTAGACAGCCATCATATATAAAATACAAAGATTGGCACGCATTTTAATCAATGCCAAGCTTATGCATAATGTAAACGAGAGCTGATTTTTCTCCATTCTTTGCTTTGGACGTTTGGTGACGTTTAACGGTTGTCAGAAGTGTCCACATATTCCCAAGTGTTTCCTGCATAAATCCTATATTCCATGTTGAATTTACAGTTTGAACAGATCCATAGACATGTTACTTATTTGTTTACACCGTAATTACATAATTTCAATGCTAAACAATAAGTAAATGCCGCGAAATTGTTGGTTATCCTTCCGTCTCGAATGTAAACAGTCCATTAAAACTTTATTTTGAAGAGTATCCGTAACCATGCGATACGATTATGTGCGCATGCGTCAAAATCGCAGAGACTAAAAAACGTACGATTTTACTGGAAGAGTACGATGGCGTTAGTAAGACGGTCATAAGATAAATCGTACCTAAGTCGTACATCTAAATCGTACGATAAGATCTTTGAAAATAGTAAGATGTTTAGTAAGACGCCCCCCAGGCTCATCTATGAGCATTTCTTTATCTCCTCGGTTTTGAAGTTTCAATGCGTGGTCTTTGTCATCGATTCACCAGTATATACATATAGATTCAGGTCTGTTTTATATTTCAAAATTGTTTAAACTTTTGATAGATTGTTGTCTACTTGTTTTGAATACTTCAAAGTAACCGTACAGACAATTCAATAATGTTTAGTTTGCATTTTGTTAACAGTAACATGCTTGGTTCATGTAATTTTAAAACACACAAGGGTACAAGATGATGCATGACTTAAGTGTAAAGTGATATAAATATTGATAGGTATGAATTATATATGGATTCTAGACATCAGTCTTGTTTTTTTATTTGTTCAATATGGTATAACTGCAAATTAGTTTTGGCATATACACGTGGTTTGCTTGCAGTTTATAGACTCAGAGGAATATATTTTACATAAAAAACAACATTGAATGTATATATAGTAGATGGCTAGAAACGAACATTGAAGATCGATTGAACGATATTTGAAGTGAATTTTATACTTATAACTTAACATATATACCGGCGGACTTGGAAAGAAGTTTCCAAAACTGAGCATGTAGTGCAGTTCGTTTCGCGCCAGGATTCCGTATCTAGTATCAAGAAAGGGGATACATGTTCGATTTCAATCAAGAACGGTAACCTTTCATCAAAATGTATCAATTATATCACTTTTACATATCTAACGGATATGGAGAAAATTCCGACCTTGTAAAAGTGCAAGAGAGTACTGCTTATAAACAAGGATCCAGGACAGCTATGTTATTTGAGCTGGAAGCAATTAAATTACCAAAATTATGTTGAACTGGCGTTAAACCCCGTATAAAAAGTGCCTCAAGCTTGAGATGATCATCGCTTTAGCAGTACATTGATTTAGATTTATGTTTTAATTTTCAAATTGGTAAATCCTTGATGGACTGGTGTTCTCTTGTATTGAATACTTCAAAGTTACCGTAGAGACAATTCAATATTGTTTACTTTGCATTTTGTTAACAGTAACCTGTTTTGTTCATGTAATTTTAAAACACACAAGGGTACAAGATGATGCATGACTTGAGTGTGAAGTGATATAAAATATTGATAGGTATGAATTATATATGGATTCAAGACATCAGTCTTGTTTTTTATTTGTTCAATATGGTATAACTGCAAATTAATTTTGGCATGTACACGTGGTTTGCTGGCAGTTTATAGACTAAGAGGAATATATTTTACATAAAAAAACAACATTGAATGTATATAGAGTAGAGGGCTAGAAACGAGCAATGAAGATCGATTGAACGATACTGTAGTGAATTTTATACTTATATTTAACGAAGATGCTGGCGGACTTATAAAGAATTTTCCAAGGGTTATTTTGAAGGTGATAGAGAACATTTATGACCCTACATGGTATATATTAGGACTGCAACAATTCATCGTAAAGTCGATTCGATGCGATTCGATTTCAATTCCTTCAATTCGATTTATGGAATAGTGTAGGTTATACAAAATATACATGAATACAGTCAGTTAATACATTCATTTGAGCATACAACTGACTTATATTGATGAAATAAAATTGATTCTGAAATTTATATTTAAAAAACAAAATTTGTAACAGAGTTTCCTATTAGATGCACCCTTATAACTTTTTTAGAAACGTAATCGAATTAAAATCACGGGTCCCGAATCGAAATTTAATCGGCGCTCTCGCAATCGATTTTCGATTAATCGATTCGAATCGTTGCAGTCCTAGTATATATGCATATACCAGCCCTATTAAAGAAAATGGGGCGGGGGTAATAACATAGGTGGGGTTCTTAAAAGATGAGGATGACATTTTGACAGTGAGAGAACATATACTAGTTTGTGTTTTACATAGAACCATTAAATTTAAAGCAACACGCTTACATATTTTGTTAAATTTAATCACACAGCAATAACGCTTCAGCATTTCTCAATAACACATTCTGTAGATTAAATAAGCTCAATCCTTGCTAATAATGGATCGCATAGGTGTTTGCACATTTATGTTTATGTAACTATATTTTGCACCAAGCCACACGTTAACTCTGTGCTCATCCTTTTAAATACATAACCTCACAGTCCGTTGTTTAACTAGTATCACACCTGCCGCGTGTTCAGTAACGACTGTTAGCGAACGCTACGGGTAAGGGACAACTCAACGCGTAGACAACTCAACCCATGGATAACTCAACACAAAGTTGGGACAACTCAAACCGTTAGTGAGGTATTGAGTTTTTTCGGGTTGAGTTGTCTTTGGGTTGAGTTGTACCAACCCTAACGTTAGGGAACGTTTCGGAACGTTCAGGGTAATTGAACACGCTGCGGCCCATAATTCTAGACGTAAAAGCCGGCTTCCATAGACATACTGCAGGATTTGCATGTATACCCATTCGCCAATGCGCAGCGAAAGTGAGCAAGAAAATATAAATGACCTATGTTGTCTTGGTAAATTTGTCAAAAACGATAGAAATCTGTTTTTTCAGGAATGATTTGTTTATATTAACCGTTGAACACATAGATGGATTAAATACAGTGAAAATATGATGAATACGCAGTTTGTATGGCGCCTTTATATGTCAATATTAGATGATAGCAACTCAGAGTTCTCCGAAATGCCTTTTTCTTATGTTTCTTTTTATAATCTGCAAGTTATGTTAATATTTGCTTACATATTTGCACGCTGATATTCATACTATGAATCATACATTTACAGGCAAGAGCAGAGCAGAGCAGAGTAGAACAGAGCAGAGCAGAGCAGAGCAGAGCAGAGCAGAGCAGAGCAGAGCAGAGCAGAGCAGAGCAGAGCAGAGCAGAGCAGAGCAGAACAGAACAGAACAGAACAGAACAGAACAGAACAGAACAGAACAGAACAGAACAGAACAGAGTAGAGCAGAGCAGAGCAGAACAAAATAAAACATAATCAAACAGAACAAAATGATGAAACAAAAAAAATAATAGAATAGAAACCGAACAGAATAGAACAGAACAGAGCACAACATACCAAAACAGAACACAACAGAGCAATAATTTTGTTTATCAAATTACACATGTTAGTAATACAAAAGGATTTATATAAACAAAAAGATAAGACAGGACGCTGTACATAACGTTCATGAACGTTTTTTTTCTTATTTACTTACGTAAAAATTATAAATGTTACCACATTTACCCTGTGGGCAAGTGAACGTACTTATTACATGTATACAGTAGATTGTTGACCTTAAGTTCAAGTTTACGTGCACGCCTAAGACGAGTTGAACATTTGCCTAAACCACGACATATAAGATACTCAGTCTGAACGAGCAATACCCCAGTGTCTTCTATCAACCTCATGATGGTTGTAACTGAGTCACTTCAGTTGCCTCTAAGCAGCAAAGTGATTTGTGTATAAATGTCAAGGAAAAGTCTAGTCGAGCTAATGTTTAATAACATAATGGTTACCCACACTTTGTGCATAGGTATTGTTGATAACGTATGCATAAATACAGTACTCTGATAAAATTGGTAAAGGACACTATCCAAAGGTATAAGTCAACACTGGTCACATTAATGATAGCCCGCCCAGCTAGCTCAGTCGGTAGCGCACAAGTTTACTCACCGATGGGGCGTAGGTTTGGTAACCGGGTTTGGCATTCTTTCGTGGAGCTTGATCATAAAACAATTTCTACGGCCATTCTCCCTCGTACCACTGATTCTCAATTATGTAAGGCAGTAGCCAGTCACTGACGGAAGTATGCGCCGAGTAGTTGGTAAATAGCTAAATCTAGAGATTTAGCCTTTCCAGGAACAGTGTGTAGGTGGACTGCACGCCGTGATATAACCTGTATAAAAATAACATCCTTTCGTTATAAAATATCTGGTTTTGCATCTAATTTTAACTCACACTATCAGAACCCCTTGGTAGATTGAGTAGCTGAGGGACCATTTTACGAACACCCAACACATGGTCATAAAGATTAATAATGTTTGAAAGCCATTATCGAAGAAGAAGACTGTCAGGAAAATGTCTGAAAACCTTCAGAATACTAATGAACTGTAACATTGATTGTATTGGACAATCGCGTGGTACAGATACATACAACAATTCAATTTTAGCACATAGATTTCAGTCATAAAATCAGTTTGTGTCTTATCAGAATGTTGCACAACTTTGTGGTGATAAAGCAAACACTACAATTCTTTGATTTACAATGTATACATCCTCTTGATCTCTCGGTGCGAAATAACCTTTCTGTGATGAGTGCCGTAATACCCAAACAGCGAACAAACAAACAAATCTTCCTGATCTCAGACACTAACGTGTTCGACCTTAAGGGTTGCTGGTTCGATCATCTGGATGGGCCTACAAAACCTCGCAGAGTTTGGCCATGAAATATTTTCATACTTAATAGTTTCTATAATCTCCCCGCATCAAGCACAGCAGTAAATGTTCACTTGAATTATTAAGTGTTTTGAATTGATCAAATATCTTTGTTAAAAATAAAACCTCTCCGGTCTTAAAAAATAGTTCGAATGACTGTGGCTGACTTAAAATTGACGACATAGACATCACATACACATAATGTTAGGATGCATTTAAACTGACTTGAAATAGCGTAGAATGCTTGAGCCTAAACTAACGAGAAATCTCATTGTTTTCACCAAGAGCCACAAAGTATGGATTTAGTTCTACAAATGATAATAATTTAGATACGTTGATATAATTACAAGGTACAATAAAGGATATACAACCGATCCCAAAGGCTATTGTTTATAAAAGTGAAACCATTAACTAAAAGCTAAGAGAGATTAATAAAGCAACAGCTGTAATTAAGAAAGCCATTAGTCTTAAAGTACGAACGTTACAGTAACTTTAATGTAAGGATGGTGAGTACATGTACGTATATATTGTCTTTACTTGCGTCAAATATTTACTACATGTAGTAAGTCTCGAGAAATGTATATAAACTTGACCGCAAGTATCAAATATTTTATGGACCTGTTGGATGACTCAATTTATCTGTGAAAAATGGTATCATAATAATGAGTTTTCTAGAGTTTTAAGTAGTTTTTTGTGATTTTGTGCTTTATTTTCATTTTTTTTAATTGGGTTTAACCTCGTATTCCACACATATTTAGGTCATATATACGACGGCAAGCTCCTATTACTATAGGTTTCCTGGACACTTTTCTATCACCAGGACTAACTTACCCTACCACGAGACCGACAACTCATGTATAAGGTATGACCTACCGCGACCGAGCTCGATCCCGCGATCTCCGGATTTAAAGTCAGAATTGCTCACCACTACGCCACGGCCGCGGCTATTTTCTTTCAAAACGTTGCTGTGATTACTAATGTAAAGTGGCAATGCCCACATGTTCTCATGCTCAATAACTTTCCAACCGCTTATATATTCAATATGGAGTCCAAAAATCATAAATAAGCCCATTGTACACTTAATGAAACAAAAATTTCCGAGTCTCAAGAGTACACTTGGCAGAACATGAAACTTTTCGAGAAATCCAGGAAATATCGTTTTCTACCTAATTTGGTGAAGAGCAGATGTAAACTGCTTGAATTAGTTCACAAAACACCAGCGAGATGTATAAAAGCTTGTCATAGATTTTCACAAAGTATGATCCTTCTTCATCGAGCGTATTAAAATCAAAACCAACAATCCATTTTGATGAGTGATTCATTCCACCATTTTAACACTTCACGCGAAACTATGATTATACATACCTTGTATATACCTATCAGAAAAATAATGCATAAATGGGCAATTTCAGAAGGATACAGCGTATGCGCTACTTTATGTCTCGGACTTATCTGGGTATAGATGTTGTTGGGTAAAAGTTTTTACTGAACTATTGTTGATATTCTATTTATAACTCTGTATAAGGACTGCAACGATTCGATTCGATACATCGAAACTCGATTGCGAGGGCGCCGATTTAATTTCGATTCGGGACCCGAAATTTTAATTCGATTACTTGTCTATAAAAGTTATAAGGGTGCACCTAATAGGAAACTCTGTTCCAAATTTTGTTTTTTTAATATGAATTTCAGAATCAATTTTATTTCATCAATATAAGTCAGTTACATGCTCAAATGAATGTATTTACTGACTGTATTCATGTACATGTATATTTGGAATAAACTACATGTACCACTATTCCATTAATCGAATTGAAATAATTAAAATTGAATCGCATCGAATCGACTTTCCGATGAATCGTTTCAGCCCTATTCATTATGCTTCGTACACTGAGTACAAAAATGGTAATCCATAATTCTTGCTTCGTCCTAGACAGTCACGCTAAATTGTTATTTACTTTTAGCCAAAGGTGTCATATTATTTTATTTATTACAACATTTTGTCTGTATTTTATATGTGTATCAAGACAACGAGCTTACTGCAATATGAATATACATTTGTATCCAGTAATCATAAAATAGTATTTTTTATTCCTTGAAGGCATCAATGCACCAAGACTATGTGTTAGAAATTGTATGGTATATATATAATGCCTCAGTCCCATAAAATCGTGGCTTGTTACGGACCCGCACGTGCAGACAGTCGTATGCCGTGGAAAGCCTTGCGTATCAAGGGGACGGTACGCACATGGTACAAAACAGCACACCTGTACGGAGCCGTAGTTGGAAGTTATGCATGTTAAATCCATACTTGGCCACGATTGTGTTCACGGCTTTACTTTGAAACTGATACGTGTATCATGGACTCATCTCACGGACCCTGGTAATAACGTAACAATCCGTGCGGGTACGCAATACTTCGTACGGGTCCTTGCAGAGCTCGGCGCCCGTACGGTGCCCTCACGGCAATTTTATGTTTATGGAACTGTAGCTTTATGCTTGAAATATAATAATCTATGCCCACCCAGCTAGTTGAGTAAGAAGCACGGAAGTCTACTCATAGAAAGTACGTAGGTTTGCTTCTATCATGGTCATACTTTGATTTACTTAGTTTGGTCCTGAAATAATTTTACCATAATTTTCCTTCCTACAACTGATTCTTAATCATGTAGGGCAGTTGTCAATCACTGACGGAAGTATACGTCTAGAAAGTATCCCATAACAACTTAATCAACATCAACTAATTATCTTGCTTTTGTAATTTCAAAGTTGTTAATACTATAAGTCAAGTTCGGGCAAACATATTGAATAACATGTAAAATGCTTTGCTTGGAATACTTAAAGTTAAGTAATGTATTTCTTTCATCTGGAATATACACTTTATATAACATACATGTACGTGCTGCCCTTTGGCACCTGTCCAAATTATTCCTCGCGCGTGCTGATATATGTCACTACCTCACGCTATTATATCATTTCAAACCTCAAGGTGTCATTGTCAAAGGACATTGAAATCAATATCAATTCTGATTGATTGATTGTAAGTTCTAGATATTAATAAAACATAACTTGCTTAGAATGAATAATTACTGTACCTATGAAAATTTAATTCTATTTTACTTCGTCAGCTGTACTCATTTCTCTTGTAAATCTTATTGTCAGACACAGTTATAGAATTGAAATATGGGTTTTTTATTCATAAAGCCATTACAAACAAAAATGTAAAAAATTAAACTGGAAAAAATAAAATTAAAATGTATAAAAAACCAACTTATCGGAGCAGGTTTATGAATGTTAAGTTTTTATTTTGATCTAAAATGAGCCCATAAATTGTTTACTATTGTTGAATTTGCTATTTTCCGTACTTCTGTTTTTACCATGAATGAAATCTGGTATTATTTGTTTAACAACTTAGACAAGATATATGATGTTTAATAATTATGTTTTGTAATTGTTGTAATTCTTGATTCTTAGTTTTTTAAGTCTAACAGTCTTTTACAAAGAATTGCTATTGTACTCTTACATCTATTATGCTTTATAATGTACGTGCATTTGTTCCATGTAATCAATGTACATTGATTAGTCTTAAAATAAATAAATAAATAAATCAATCAATATACATTTATCTTCTATGATATTCAATTTATCAAAATTGATTTTGACATCTGACATTATGGAACGAAGTTAAATAACAATTATATGACAAATCAAATAAGACAATTGACTGCACGTGTTCATGCATTTATCTATTAAAAGAAATATATTCTCAGAAGATGTATATCTTATCTTCAGACGTTACTTGCAGTGCTGCATTTATTTGGTGGACGATGGTAGTTATTATGGGCTAATACCAATACAAGTTCATGACAGTACTCAAGTGCAAGAAACTATTCTATTCTATGTTAAATCTGAAATTTTTATTTGATTTTACAACCATTCATCGATATTAGAATATATCCTTATTGTTCTAGCATTTAATAAAAATTGTTGTTTGTAAATTACAGAAATTGGTGTATCCAGCAAGTCAGCTGTCTGTCTATGGCGTTAAAATGATACAAAAAGCCCTCTACAGGCGTATAAAATTGAAACCAACAATTCGTAAGAATAATTAAATCTATACTTGTATGAAATGCTAATCCTTATTATTTGTTAGATATGTCAGACTGTCACGATATCTAGAAATTTATATTTGGCCAAAGGTGCTAGACAATGTTTTCAATTACTACCGCGTCAGCTTTCTATTTGCATCTATTAAAACGCTGAGCTTTCTGGTACTATGTAATTCTAATTGATCCTAATTGTTTACTTACGATTGTACAAGTATAAAGATAATTTTACTTTATATACGAAAGCCGCGGCCCTGGCGTAGCGGTTAGCATGTCTGACTTCGAATCCGGATATCGCGAGTTCGAGTCCAGTCGCGGTAGGTCATACCCCATACATGAATTGTCGGCCTCGTAGTAGGGTAAGTTAGTACTGGTGATAGAAAAGTGTCCAGGAAACCTATAGTAGGAAGAGCTGGTCGTCGTATATATGACCTAAATTTGTGTTGAATACGACGTTAAAAAACCTTATACGAAATGCATTATTTAAAACATGTCCCAAAAAATGTTGAAATAAAATATTTTATGACATGTGCAAAAAGCATTCTAACATGTTATTCTAATAATGATCTTACATATACCAAATTCATTGAAACCTTTTTGCAGATCACGACAATACAAAATTTAGTGCAACATTTTCTGCTGACTTTAATGCATTTTATATCACAAAGTAACAAACGTGGCATGTACACGTTCAAAATAATATCTGCATTACATATTGGATTACTATTTTATGCTTGTACATACTTAGTTTGGCATGATATAACATTACTTTTGGCAACTGTCCAAATTATTCTTTATCTTGTTGTTATATGCCAGTAACTCACGCTATTTGATCATTTAAAACCTCAAGGTGTCATTGTCAAAGGACATTGAAATCAATATCAATTCTGATTGATTGATTGATTCCAGGTATTATTAAAACATAGCTTAGTTAGAATAAATAACTAATATAATAATTATTTATGAAAATTAAAATTCTTTAAATCTTGGAATTCATGTTTATTATATACTCATAAAAGTCGACTTTTGTAGTATTGTAACATTTCGAACATAAGTCTTATGTTGCAATTAGTTGTTGATGTGATCCCAGTCGCCATTTTGGGTAATAAGAGAAATAACTTAGTTAAGAAAACGAAACTAAACGACAATGTTGCTTAAATTGTGACAAACAATACATATGTTACCTTGTCTCCAATAAAACCACGCATTTTATATGGATTATCGTCACTGTTAAATTTATTGCATTTGAATTCAAACATGATCATCATTTTAAGTCTTTGAGTGGGAGTTGAAACCGAAGTGTCTATTAACGGCGATAAAACATGCAGAAAGAATTTTTGTAAACATTCCAGGCATACTTGGAGCATTGAACTCACTAGCCATGCAACCAACTGTTTCGATTATTATGTACATCATGTCAAACTTTAATTCTAGGTGTAATAGTCCAGGGGTAGGACGCGCTGTAAGGGATTGAAAGGTCAGGGTTCGAATCCCAAGAGGGGCACTGCTAATTTCCTTGAGCAAGAAGTTTACATACAAATGCTTCACTCCACCAGGTGTAAATGCGTACCTGTTAGGACCATGCACTGTATGCTGTGACAGCAATCTGCGCCGTATGTTAACAGTTGGTGTGTGACTCGATGATCGGGGAAGTTAATCTCATGAGTCGACTAAATAGTAATACATAAAGTAGGCTCTAAAACCATGCTTTAACTATTAACTTTAATATGGGTCAATTTGCATAACATATAAAAATACACTAATGCTTTGAAATTGTGAACAAAAAGAATCAAGTATTTCAATGTGAAATTCTATTGTAGGCTTTTCAAACTTGTTTTGAAGCAATTGCACGTTCTTAAAGACTCACTAAACTGGGTCGATAGCGCGATTGGTAACGCGCCGGGATTTGGAATCTCGTGCCCGAGGGGGTGCGGGTTCGAATCCCACCCGTGGAGGTTATACCCTTCATGAAAATTTGACAATAAAGTCGATTTTCCTCCATTGATTAGATAATGTGGAGAAGTTTCCGGCCTTGTGGAAGGGTAGGTGAGTACTGGTTATAGACAATGGTCCAGGAAAGCTAGGTTAGATGCGCTGGACGCCGTAAAATGACCTAAATTGTGTTGACACGGCGTTAAATCTAGTAAAAAAATAAGGACTCACTAATGAATATGCATTCTCATAACTAGGTTAAATCATCGATGGCATTTACAAGTTTATCCATGATGGGCATTGCCTGTTTTTAAAGCTACAAGCATATTTACGAAAACATTTATATTTCAACTTGTCTTGTTTACTAAAACTAACAATCATTCAAACAACTGCCATTGGGTTAAAGGCTATTCCATTATTCAAAGTTAAATGCTGACAGTACAAAATTTAGAAAATGAAAATGTATCTAGTACTATATCATAGTTTCAAAATGAAATAGGTGGAAGAAATAAAACATTTTAAAAAAATCATTGCAGATATTACTTAATCGTTTTTTTAGTATTTATTATAAAATGATGGAACAAACTGTTCACGTTTCCAATCCATAGTTTTAATATATATTAATAGCATTTGTATTGCTTAGGTTAGGTTTTAACCCGTAGCAACACACTGTAAAGGTCATATTACGACTGTCACTCAACCTACTCACCACTCCTGGAAATACTAAATCTAGGTTTAGCTATTGATAATTTACGAGGCGCATACTTCTGTCAGTGACTGTCAATTGCCCTACATTATTTAGAAGTTGTGGTAGGAGAAAAATGGTGGTAGAAATTATTTCATTACCAAACTGTACGAAAGTATGCCCCGCCCAGGAATCCAACTCACGAGCCCTGCTATTGTATTGAATTTGTATTGGACTTGACGTGTACGTACAACGTTTCTACCACCACAATGTGTCATCTAGGGTTTGTTTAGGAAGTGTTCTTTTAACATTGAAATAACATTTAGTACCCATCAATTCGACATGTTCTTAGGGTCTGATCCATAGTTGCGTTGCTTTGTCGATATTTGGAATGTTTGCTTTAAGCTCGCATTACTTATAAAATGACAGAAAACAGCTACGGTTTGAGACAACACACAATGAATAAAATACCCTAAATTATAGACAACGTGTCTCCGAGTAAGCTGATAATATTATTAGTCTGCATTTGAAATTAATATTCCACAATTTTTCTTGTGGTATTAAATTAATAAATCGAGCTTTATTTTATTAATAAACTTTTATAATTAATGACAGGCATATATTTTCCGATAAAAAATGCCACAATACGTATTACATAATGAGGACTAGAGCTATTAATATGTTTATTCTCTTGATGTGTACGACATGGTCAATTATTGTAAAGAATAATTAGGTGCCACATTTAATGCCATTAACACCATTGTATATTAACAGGTTGAGATGATAAGAAACAACATTGACACTCGTCTGGATATGATACAAGCATAATAGATGTTTGTTAAGCGAAAAACAAGAATATAACACTGCTAGTATACTAATTTGTTTAGTTCGATTGTGAAATTAGATTTAAATTAGATTAATCACTCATTGAGTCTGCTTCCTGGTCTCCCAGCAATGAAAACAACGGGTGTAGGTTTTGGATGGGATTCAAAACAATGCAGAGCTGACTATCCAATGATTACCAGCCCAACTTTGCAAACACTCGCCTACGCCAGTAACTAAAACGTCCAAACCTTCAAAAAATACTTCAGAGTCTTTGAGTTCGTCTTAAAGTTCTTTATTTATTATTTTATCCCAGACAGTGTAACAATGCATGCGGGTATTTTGATGCATTATTCACTTATGTTTGGTGATAACCAATTTATCAAATATGATTTTGACAGCTGTCATACTTGAAAAAAGTTAAATAATGATTACAGAACAAATCAAATAAGACAATTGTCTGCACAATGTGTTCCTGCATCTATCTGTTCAGAGAAATATTGTCAGTAAATGCATAACTTGTCTGCAGACTTTACCTGTCAAATGAGACTTATTTTGGTAGACGGTGGAAGTTACTATTGATTAATGCGAATGTTTTGCTATAGCCGATGCTCTTGTGCAAGTTACTCGTTATGTTACTCGATCACAAACTTATGTTAATCTCTGAAATAAAGCCTACATCCTTTTTATCTGTGTTAGATTGACAATACTCTAACTCTGTGGTAATTTTAGCTTAACTGTCAAACTTTGACTCAATTAGAATGTAAATAGCAAAGCTATGTACTTTATTTTTTCCTATTATTTTTCTATCTAATGTTATTGTATTAATCGTTTTATAAAGAAGCCTGGAAACATATAAGAAATAGTAGCAGTAAGAAATACAGCCCTCCCACATATAAAAAAGCAAAGAGAGGGATGTTTTTAAATGTCTAAACTTATTCTATAAAAAGGACACCGCAAAAAAACGAAAACAAGAACATTGTGGTTTCCGCCTTGAAATGAGAAATGACAAAATTATTGCCACTGGGATGTTTATCGAAGTTCTACGGTGCACCAACCTCACATTTGTCCCAACATGTTAATATGAGAACCAACGATAACAAATGGTCTTGGTGAAAACAATTCAACCCAACCTTCATCCAAGTTAAATGTCCATTCTTAACAATATTGGAAATGAACTGATAATTTTTTCTAAGTATATCTTGATTTAGATATCTACACAAAACAGTTAACAGTAAATCTATTTGAAAGTCTGTCTAGTTCAATAAGTTTAGTTTTAATCTCAAGTGCCTCTTCAGAACATATTTTAAATCTGTGATATATTATGTTACATGACCATTGTCTGATTCTAAAGTTCCAAGCATATTTACGAGATCACTTTAGCTACATGTCAAATTTGATAAGAATAGCAATCATTCAAACAAGTTCGCGTTAAAGTGTGTACCTTATTTAAATGAAAATGCTGACGTCTGGAAGTAAGCAAGATCACTAAATCGCACCACTTTTATAATTCTATACTGTAACGATATTGTAGATGAAGATTATCTACATCAATTTGACATTTTGGTTAGTTTGATGCTCTTTTCCTATCAGGTGATTTACATATAAAAACTGAATTAAAAATCACATTCCACCATTTATCTATATACATACTATACATACTCTTCCAGACATGTTACTTTTCTTTAGGTATTAATTGAATCACCAATCTTACTGAAGTTCTACGACTTCTGTTTTAGACCAATATAACGATTTGCATCGTATTTGTTTACATTCAGGTTCAATAGTTCATGTATAAGCACTGGTTCATATTAGCCATTCTGCTTAAAGCGTTGGTGTTCCTTAGAAAGAATGGAATTGACTTTCTTGTACAAACAAACAATCAGGAAGCACCATAGATCAAACACGTGGCCAACATTTAACTGTTACTCACACCAAACAATAGTTACAAGTGATATCTTAAAGGAATGAAATGACATTCATGTGGAAACAAAACAATACAGACAATATTCGACAGGTCTTTTTGGGTTTTCTTATGTCAGGTTATATTGTATGTAGAGTAGTTAGAAACAAATAACACGCACTCAGCAGATCATTACCAATTATTGACATGTGCCAACATGTGGACCATGTATTTGCAAGACAGATTGACCAATCACTCTGTCGGTCACAGTATGCAGACCCACTCGTTTGATTTCCAGTTGTAAATAATCGTAGACGTCTGTCATAGTCTGTTGAGGACAAGGATTGCCTTAAAGAAAACATGGCAGCTATAAAAGCGACTACCCATAATGAAATATGTAAGCAATGCGTATTCGGGTTCTTTTTCATTATTTAGTGAAAACTTTGAAAACCACTTATATTTTACTGACTTGAAAGTAATTCTGAATTTTGTGATACATGCTTACTTGTTCAACTGTTGGTGACAGCCGTTTATGGATGATTAATCCATATAAACGTTTTTTTGTAAGTAGGATTTATGTAGTAGTTTCCTTATCTTGTATTTTCATATAAATCTAGTCAATTTTCGTGTATATTTTTCAAATATAAGATTGTTATTTTTAGATATATAGCAACATGATACTCATTTTGAATTCATATTAATAATTTCTGACGATACCAACATAAAAACAAAAGCATGTATATTAAGATAGTACCTCTCTTATATTTGAAATGAGATGATTTTTATTCGCCATTTCAATGTCTGCGCTTACAAAATAATTTCTGACGACAAGAACATTTAAAGATCAACGTACATGATAGAAAAAGTTGCTAATAGATTAGATAAAGATAGAGCAAAGCATGATGCTTTAAATGGAGAATTTTGTCTCAAAACTCAATATTTCTGAAATTTAAATGGATGGACAATTATATTCCATATTCAATAGAAAGTCTTTTTCCAATACTTATGCCCTGAACGTATTTCAGGTGAGGTAAGTCTAAATAGATGTTTGGCATGTAATCACCATATTTCGCTTGTCGACTTGATGGGTGATGCATTAGAAAGAATCCATTTTGATAAAGTAGCATTTCCAGTTCGACCAGTTACTGAACAGTAAGTATAATGCGTTTTGTGTCGAGACATACAGTGCATTTAATAAAGTCATCTGTCAAAATTATTTCACTATTATGAGTTGGTGTAACAAGCTTGAAAATGACAAGTATAGTTAACATAATGATATAATAGATTTGTATACAAGTGAATAATTTAAAATCTGAACTATTTACACATGGATTTTGATTCCACTGATTTAAATATTAAAGTAATTTATAAGAAATTAAACAAAGAAAAAAAAGTCATGCCTTTTAAAATACTCATAAAACTCTAACAACAGAACCCGACGCACAGTTTTATTCTATGAGCTTAACATTTCCTAAAAGAAGTTTTTGAACATAGGACGTAAATTTTGCTTTCGTATGGACTTAAGAAATCCTATTCGCTATAAGTTAATCACTTCCCTTCACTTGGACACTCTTGCATCGGTGAAAAGTATCATTTTTGTTAATATCTTATAAATCGTTAGGTCTTTTGTAAAGATTAAGTTGCATACAAATTGCTGTGAAGCTTTGCACAGACACTACTTGTTCATTGCCACACGTTAATATTTGCAAGTAGGGTGAAGTGTTGTTTACATCGGAACGTAAATAATACAGTTTGTCATTTATATGTCTGAAACAGTCTGTAATATCATCATAGAGCAAACTCGTGGCCAATATATAACCATTACTCACGCCAAACAATAGTTACTGTATCAATTTTCAGCTGCTTTTGTCTGAGTGCTTGTTTATCATTTTTTTCTGCACTTGGCATTGATAGACTTCAATACATTTTACATGTCACTGTAAAAAGAACGGGCGTTGCTGAGTGGTTACAACATTGGAAAGGTAATTAGCCGATAGCCAACTTCTCGTTGGTTCGGATCCCATCCAGAACCTACCTTGCTGTTTCAATGAGCAAGAAATTTTATCCTACAAGCTTAGTACATGGGAACATGAAGTGGACTTTCAAGAAGGTGATATTAGTTGTGAGAACTTCACAATCGAGCTAAAATAAAGTTGACCAATCTAAGATGTAAGATCTTTTTTCATGATCGAGCTATAATGAATTAGAATAAAATATACCTGCTACAATGAAAACATTAAATGCTCGTGCTAAGAGATGTGTATATGTTTATGATATTTAACCTGATCAATAACATTTATATTATTTATTTCACTAGACTTTATGTAATACTCTCGAGTCTCAGACAATGCGCCAATAATAATACTTTTACAACATATTGCATACACATTTGGTGATATTTAATTCATCAATATTCTATTAACAAATGTCAAGTTCTTGAGCAGTTAAATATTGGTTTAAGAACAAAATAGACAATGTAATTGTCTACACGAATATGTCTATTATGTCTGATATGTATTAAAACAATGCCTTCAGTAGTAAGTTGCACATTTTGTTGGCTGTAACCGGTCAATTTATACTAACACAACATAATGTAAAAGAAGACGGTCTGAATATTTGATGCCGAGACGATGCACTTGTGTAAGTATCGCATGCATAAGACTACCTTATCGACTAATAACAATATTTATTATTATATAATGAACATAATGGCCCAAACACCCAAACATTTATTGATACAGTCAACAATGTTCAGCAACATAGAAAGCAAACTACTTTAAGTAAACTATCTATTCTAAATTGTTACCAAACCATGAAAGATTAGGCAGTTACGCTTCGTGTGTTGTTTTATCTTTTTTTATACGGCACACTTACTATAAAACTGTTTTTAAAACTCGACATGTTTCTTTGACCATCAGCATAGTTATTATCGGGTATACATGCAATAATATAAACCAAATTGTAATGACATAATACAATATCTGCATAGTCCCAAGGAGCGAATTAAACGATCACAAAAGTTGTCGTGCGTTTTGGCGTCAAGCCAGTATGTATATACAGACAAGGCATATTTTTGCTCACAATTGGTTTGTTTAAAAATGTTCTATCTTAACCATTATAATTGTAGTTAAATAGTGTTATTGAAATATATGTTTGTAAATGTTTAACAAATGTCGACATTTTACAAACCTGATTTCATACAAGATAAATATGTGCGGCATGTTAGAAGGCAACTACATTATTCTCAGCATTCGTAAATGTTATTGGTAATTTTAACACTTGTTTTACAATTTTGATTCTACAATGCATTTATACATGTATATTATAAAATACACATTCCTCATACTGTATAGTTAGAATCTTATCACAATTGTAGAAACATTGTCTACACCAACAAAAATAAAAATTAGGACACATTTTGTTTTCAACCATGCTGTTCTCCTTTTACATTCTAAATCACGTAGGACTGAGGTTTGTATTCTTTAGTATACCAAAATGTATTGCGATTGGTCTAAGAACAACGCAGATGTTCTAAACAGGCAATAAATATTTTCAACTACTGGAAAGGGGAAACTACATAATGGGTATGGAAATAGCTCAGGAAAGCATATATGTTGATCATCTCACCGCTCGTGGTAATATCATGCAATAAGTGGCTTTCAAGCTATAATTAGGGATATGGACTACAATGATGCCATGTTACTGTTAGTGGTCTATTTCTCCGTTTAGTATCGCATTTTTGTGATCTTTTCTCAGATTTATCGTGCATGAAGATCTCTTGACATACTTATTGATATATAATTTATCCACTATTTTCTACATGGAAAGTTTTGTCTAGAGCGAGACTTGTATTCGATGAAAACATTGCCTTTACCATATGTATGCAAGACAACATCTTTTAGACAATTGTCTGATTTCATTTGTTCTTTAACCATTATTTAACTTTCTTTGAAACATGACAGCTTGTCAAAACTATATCAATAAATTGAATATTACCAACTGTGTACAGGCTGTACATCACTATGTTCAAATGTTCTGATGAAATGTCTAGGACCCCAGAGTATTCTAGATATTCATTTTAAATATATAACTATAGTTGATAAAGTCTCCATTGTGCACATTTGATATAGTCCGTTTTTTTCTCAACTGTCAAAGCTTGAATAATTTCACGGTGATTGAATGCATTGTTTTTGTACTGGCAGCCTAACTGTTATTTTAGAAACTCATGGGTGTATCACGACGATAGTTTTAACAAATGCATTCACCGTGGAATTATTCATGTTTTGACAGTTGAGAAAAATCGAACAATATTCTTATGTATGGCTAGACGTTTGTTAAAAGTCGAACGATCTGACTCTTTGTTCTCTCTCCCCTCAGTGTTATACTGGGAGACTTCAAAGATATTCAAGGAAAAAAAGTTCATATACTCACTGACAACAGAGTCCTTAAACTCGATAAATACACACCATATATTTTAATAATAATATTTATCAACGTATACGTTTAAAACGGTCTTGTATACATTATAGATCAGGGTGAAATGAAACTCGTCTTCTACTAAACTCTCACAATAAAAACAAGTTCTGAATTCTCTGTCTATACCATCATATCGACCTTTATTAATCAAAAGGTCATATGACAAGCTTCTAAAGTTAGCCAAACAAGATCTAAATTTTCCAATGTCAATGCAAATTACAGATATTTTTATTTTATATGTAAGGTAATGTATATGTATACACGGGGGACTATAAATTGGGACTCTGGTGCCATTGCACATGCTAGAGGTTTTTTTATATTTATTCATATTCACATCGCCGATACTGCATAAATTGTATCACAATGTTCAATGTTTAGGTCATTTACATGCACAGATCCCTTACAACTTGAATAGTTTTATTTTTATGTTAACAATCGGTATCTGTTAACAAATAACGCAGAAAAAACGAAGAAAGGATGCAGAGAAAGGCAGCTGAAAATGGACACTATAATGAGTATTTAGCGTGCTAAATCGTCTTGTACATATCCTCTGGGAAACAAAAATGTTTCTAGTGATAATGTATTTTACACACTTTGTTGCTATCTTGAAAGTTTGGAACAGACGTATCAATAACAAAAAGTTACATTTACTTTTTCTTTTTATTATTGTGCATCACTTTTAACCATTTTATTGTTGTAATGATCTGCTTAATGTGTAATATTAACTCGTCTTGGTCATGTAATGATTCATGTTTATCAATGTTACAGTATAACAGTCTGTCTATTTAGGTACACTGATAGTAGACCAGGAATCATTGCTTACAGCCTCGTATGTTCCACATGATCACAAACAATGACTGTTAATAAAACAGGCCTTCCGCACAGTCCTAAAGGAAGAATAAGATTTTGAAGATTTTTTGTTATAAGAGAACATCACAAACTTATTAATAACAAAATCAAGAATGTTTAACTTTTGTTATAAAAGAAATGCCACAAACGAAATCAAGAACCGAAGGAGTTTTCGCCTCGCAACAGAAGAGAAACCACAAAGGAAAACACCCATGATAACTACTTCAGACCCCAGACTTTGTATTTAAATAATGATTTCAATATCATAATGATAAATAAATATGTCATGTTCAAGTCTGTTATAACTTGTCATAATTGTAAATTCATTTTGACAGATGTCTTAATTCATGCACAATATGTCTCGACACAATATAGATTATAGCCTGTCTTTATTCAAAGTAATCCCTTTGTAAGCTAAACACATACCAATAGTTCAAATAAAATAAGAACAGAACAGAACATGACAGAATAGAACATATGTTTTATTTAGGATTTGTACGACAAAGGAAGATCATCTTACAAAACATTCAAATACAAATATAATACAGATCAATGATTTTAAAAATAAAAAGGGGGGGGGGACAATGCATACATGTGTATATGTATATTAGTTACTCAGTTGTCCTGAGTCTATAGATTCTCTGTCTATATGACATAACCGATGGTCACGATATGCAGGTCAGGCTGTACATTACATTGTAAACAACATTCTATTGATACATGTATTGATATTGTTGCCGAAATTTAATGACCGTCACTGGAAATAATTGTTTATATATTTATGTGTATATTACATGTTTGTATTGCCTAGGGACAAATGTCTTTTTGCAATAAAATTATGTCTATGTCTATGTCTATGTATAGGACTTGACATACAGAGTTAAGTGTTGTAAAATCTACTGCACTATTTATGGACAATAATAAAATCAGCACATAATGTTCTTGTACATTTTTCCACATTTGATATCAACTAAAGAACCAACTAGTTTCAAATTATTGGCGTTGTGCTTAACTCATATTCAATTCAATTTTAGAAAACAAAAAAGTTCAAATTATGAATGGTTTTATGCATTTGCTGAGAGCTTTAGAAACAAAATTTAAAATATCAATGAATTTATACAAGTATTGCAGTTACAGCAAAGTTTTGAAAATCACCATCAAGAAATAGCTGTTCTACCTTTTAATAATAAAGTATGTGTTGCACAAACTTAAGGCAAAGACAAAGCGCACATCAAGTATAGGTTTTACTCTATGTTTTAACATGCATCAGTAAGTGTTGTTCAACCTTGTTTTGTGGATAGTAATCATGCATGTAACAATTTGATTTCATTACATCATGAAGATCTGCAATAATTCAATTTCGAAAATGGCAAAAGCATCGTATTGACTACATAGATTTGACATTTCCCAGGTTGCCAGATAGGTTGCGATGTAACAAGTTCATGTTTTGCAGCATTAGATTTTAAATAAATACTTTTCCCAAGAACTATTGACAGATCATTTAGACATTTTCAATTTATTTAAGTCCGATTCTCAACATTTTCAGGAAAACATAATACGTTTTAAAGCCAATAGCAACTGTTTGAATGATTGTTATTTACAACGTGTAAGACAAGTTGGGATTTGATATTTGTCTGGTAATGTTTTATTGAAATAAGGGCTTGTCCTTTTTCGTGTTATCCCTGGTATTGGTTTAATTGTCAAAGCAAAAAAACCCTCATATATATGCTGTGATGATTTTCTTGTTTCCTCACTACACATTGTAATTTTGCTATTTGTACACTTGTTTACTAAACCTAACAATCATTCAAACAACTGCCATTGGGTTTAAGGCTAATCTATTATTCAAGGTTAAGGTGGGTCGGTACCTTACTCGGAGAAAAAAATCGAAAAAAAAACATTATACACACCGATTATGATATAAGTTGGCAGGCATATACCTTCATGCTTCTTGTTTGTTTTTCGGGTAACCTTAGTGACGTTGTCGTTCTTTTCTCGACGTCATGGACGTCACAAAAGTTCGCGCTATTAACAGGCATGCAAGTACATTAAACCCACATATTTAAAATAATGAATGTCCGAGGCCAATGATATTTATACCAAAATGTTCCTGAAATGTTGTTGCATACAATTAATTTGTTCCGATTATCTAAATATCACGTCAGTCGTAAAGATTCTACATTTTATCACTGAATTCAGGGTTATTACGTCTAAAAGATATGACTAATTGCCGAGTTATAACGTTTATTTTCATATTAACGCAGAACGGTGGTCAAATTCTTATCACGATTTTTGAAAAGTACACACTTTATATGTCATTTTAATGCAATAAAAAAGAAAGTGAACGTTCTCAGTTTTTCACAATATCGAGTTCAAAGAAAAATTACCATCATTGCAACGACGTTGCGCTGACGTTGTGATTAAAACATTTGTTGCAAAAATAAGTAGAAGTGGACTTCTAGTGACTTATGTTAAATTAATTGTGAACAGATCAGATGCTGAGTGTCAAAAGAAATTAATTAATAACAGAAAAGAAACTACAAAATTTAATTTACAAGAAAATTACATACATAACGCAAAATCATAACGTCAGCGGAACGTAATATTAACGTCGTTGTTATGAAGGTAATTTTACTTTGAACGCAAAAATGTGAAAAACTAAGAACGTTCACTTTCCTTTTTTATTGCATTAAAATGACATATAAAGTGTGTACATTTCAAAAATCGTGATAAGAATTTGACCACCGTTCTGCGTTAATATGAAAATAAACGTTATAATTCGGCAATTAGTGAACCTTTTAGACGTAATAACCCTGAATTCAGTGATAAAATGTAGAATCTTTACGCCTGACGAGATATTTAGATAATCGGAACAAATTAATTGTATGCAACAACATTTCAGAAACATTTTGGTATAATTATCATTGGCCTCGGACATTCATTATTTTAAATATGTGGGTTTAATGTACTTGCATGCCTGTTTGTAGCGCGAACCATTGTGTCGTCCACGACGTCGTGAAAAGAACGACAACGTCACTAAGGTTACCCGAAAAACAAATAAGAAGCATGAACGTATATGCCTGCCAACTTATATCATAATCGGTGTACATAATATTTTTTTCGATTTTTTCTCCGAGTAAGGTACCGACCCACCTTAAATGCTGACAGTACAATGTTTAGAAAATAAAAATGTATCTAGTACTAGATCACGGTTTTGAAATTATAATAAATAGGTGGGATGAAATAAAACATTTTGAAAAATCATTGCAGATATTACTAAATCGTTTTTCTTAGTATTTATTATAAAATGATGGAACAAACTGTTCACGTTTCCAATCCACAGTTTTAGTATATATTAATAGCATTTGCATTGTTTACATGTATGTTAGGTTTTAACCCATAGCAAAACACTGTAAAGGTCATATCACGACTGTCAATGAACCTACTCACCGTTCCACGAAAGGTTTAATCTCTAAATTTAGCTGTTAATAAGTTACAAGGCACATATTTCTGTCAGTGACTGACAACCGCCCTTCATTATTTAGAAGCTGTGGAAGGAGGAGAATGGTAATAGAAATTATTTCATTAGCACATTGAACGAAAGTATGCCCCGCCCAGGAATCTAACTCACAAGCCCTGCTATCGTATTGAATTTAATATATCAATAAAACTTTTATAATCAATGACAGGCATATTACATATTCCGATAAAAATGCCACAATACGTATTACATAATGAGGACCAGAGCTATTAATACGTTTATTCTCTTTAGGTGTACGACATAATCAATTATTTTAAAGAATAATTAGGTGCTACATTTAATGCCATTAAGACCACTGTACATTAACAGGTCGAGATGATAAGAAACAACATTGACACTCGTCTGAATACGGTACAAGCATAATAGAACTGATGTATGTAAAGCGAGGAATAAGAATATAACACTACTAGTATACTAAAGCTACAGTCCCATAAACATAAAAATAGCCGTGAGGGCACCGTACAGGCGCCGTGCGATCAAGCTCCGCAAGGACATTGCGTACTCCTACGGACTGTTACGTTTTTACCAGGGTCTGTGAGATGAGCCAAGGATACACGTATCAGTTTCAGAGTCAAATCGTGAACAAAATAGTGGCCGACTATGGATTAAACACGCATATCTTCCAGCTACGGCTCTGTACGGGTGTGTTGTTTTGTACAATGTGCGTACCGTCACCTTGATACGCAAGGCTTCCTATGGCCTACGACGGTCTGCACGTACGGATCCGTAACAAACCACGATTTTATGGGACTGAGGCATTATTTATTTAGCTCGATTGTGAAACAAGTTCTTACTAATTAGATTAAACACGTTTGAGTCCGCTCCCAGTTCTCCCAGCAATGAGCTAGTAGGATGTAGTTTCTTGCTCAAGGAAACAACGGGGTAGATTTTTGGTGGGATTCGAAACAATGCGGAGCTGACTATCCAATGATTACCAGCCCAACTTCGCAAACACTCGCCTACGCCAGTACCTAAAACGTTCAAACCTTCAAAATATACTTCAAAGTCTTTGAGAAACGTCTAAAAGTTCTTTATTTATTATTTTATCCCAGACAGTGTAACAATTTATGCGGGTATTTTGATGCATTATACACTTATGTTTGGTGATAATCAATTTATCAAAAATGATTTTGGACAGCTGTCATACTTGAGAGAAGTTAAATAATGATTACAAAACAAATCAAATAAGACAATTGTCTGCACAATTTGTTTCTGCATTTATCTATTTGAAGAAATATTGTCAGTAAATGCATAACTTGTCTGCAGACTTTACCTGTCATATGAGACTTATTTTGGTAGACGGTAGAAGTTACTATTGATCAATGCGAATGCATTGCTTTAGGCGATGCTCTTGTGCAAGTTACTCGTTACATTACTCGATCACGAACTTACGTTTACCACTGAAATAAAGTCAAAATCATTTTTCCCCGATTGGCTGATAATAATTCTAACTCAGTGGTAATTTTAGCTTAACTGTCAAACTTTGAATCAAACTGATTGTAAATAGCAAAGCTATGTTCTTTATTCGTACGTGTTAATTTCCTATCTAATGTTAATGTATTATTCGTTTTATAAATAAGCCTGGAAACATATAAGAAATAGTAGCAGTAAGAAACACAGACCTACTACACATTAAAAAGCAAAGAGAGGGATGTTTTTAAATGTCTAAACTTATTCTATAAAAAGGGCACCGCAAAAAAACGAAAACAAGAACATCGAGGTTTCTGCCTTGAAATGAGCAATGGCAAAATAATTGCCACTGGGTGTTCAACCAGATTCTAGGGTGCACCAACCTAACATTTGTCCCAACAAGTGAATATAAGAGCCAACTATAACAAATGGTCTTGGTAAAAACAATTCAACCCAACCTTCATCCAAGTTAAATGTCCATTCTAAATAATATTGAAAATGAACTGATAACTTTTTTTTCAAATATATCCAAGTATATCTTGATTTAGATATCTACACCAAACAGTTAACAGTAAATCTATTTGAAAGTCTGTCTAGTTCAATAAGTTAAGTTTTAATCTCAAGTGCCTCTTCATAGCATATTTTAAATCTGTGATATATGAAGTTACATGACCATTGTCTGATTCTAAAGTTCCAAGCATATTTACGAGAACATTTTAGCTACGTGTCAAATTTGATGAGAATAGCACTCATTCAAACAAGTTTTCTTTAAAGAATGTACCTTATTTCAATGAAAATGCTGACGTCTGGAAGTAAGCAAGATCACAAAATCGCACCACTTTTGTAATTCTATACTTTAAGAATATTGTAGATGAAGATATCATCTACATCAATTGGACATTTTGGTTAGTTTAATGCTCTTTTTGTATCAGGTGATTTAAATATGAAAATTGAATAAACGAAAATCACGTTCTACCATTTATCTGTATGTTATACTCTTCCAGAAATGTTACTTTTCTTTGGGTATTAATCGAATCACCAATCTTACTGAAGTTCTACGACTTCTGTTTAAGACCAATATAACGATTTGCATCATATTTGTTTTTACATACAGATTCAATAGCTTATGTATAAGCATTGGTTCATATACGTCATTCTGTTTAAAGCGTTGGGGTTCCTTAGAAAAAAACAGGAAATGACTTTCTAGTTGAAACAAACAAACAAACAAACAAACAAACAAACAAACAAACAAACAAACAAACAAACAAACAAACAAACAAACAAACAGACAATATTCGAAATGTTTTCTGGGGTTTTCTTATATAAGGTTTTATTGAATGTAAAACAGAACCTAACAAATAACAAACATTCAGCAGATCATTACCAATTATTGACAAGTGCCAACATGTGGACCATGTATTTGCAAGACAGATTGACCAATCATTCTATCGGTCACAGTATGCAGATACACTCATTTTATTTCCAGTTTTAAATAATCGTGGACGTCTGTCATAGTCTGTTGGGGACAAGGATTGCCTTAAAGAAAACATGGCAGCTATAAAAGCGACAACCCATAATGAAATATGTAAGCAATACTTATTCTGGTTCTTTTTCGTTATTTAGTGAAAACTTTGAAAACTACTTATATTTTACTGGTTTGAAAGTAATTCTGAATTTTGTGATACATGCTAACTTGTTAACCTGTTGGTGACAGCCGTGTTTGGATGATTAATCCATATAAACGTTTTTTGTAAGTAATATGTATGTAGTAGTTTCCTTATCTTGTATTTTCATATAAATCTAGTCAATTTTCGTGTATATTTTTCAAATATAAGATTGTTATTTTTAGATATATAGCAACATGATACTCATTTTGAATTCATATTAATAATTTCTGACGATAACACAATAAAAACAAAAGCATGTACATAAAGATAGTACCTTCCTTATATTTGAAATGAGATGATTTTTATTCGCTATTTCAATGTCTGCGCTTACAAAATAATTTCTGACGACATGAACATTTTAAAGATCAACGTACATACTACAAAAAGTTGCTAATAGATTAGATAAAGATAAAGCATGATGTTTTAAATGGATAATTTTGTCCCAAAACTCAATATGTTTTCTGAAATATTAATGAATGGACAATTATATTCCATATTCAATGGAAAGTTTATTATCAAGTACTTATGCTCTCAGGCTGAATGTATTTCAGGTGAGGTAAGTCTAAATGGATGTTTGAAATGTAATCACCATATTTCGGTTGTCGACTAGATTGGTGATGCATTAGAAAGAATCCATTTTGATAAAGTAGCATTTGCAGATTCATCAGTTACTGAACAGTAAGTATAATGCGTTTTGTGTCGAGACATACAGTGCATTGGATAAAGACATTTGTCAAAATTAATTCAATATTTTAAGTTGGTTTAACAAGCTTGAACATGACAAGTATAGTTAACATAATGATATTATAGATTTGTATACAAGTGAATACTATAAAATCTAAACTATTCATACTCGTATAGGATTTTGATACCAATGATGTTAATGTTAACTTAATTTATTAGAAATTAACCATAGAAAAAATGACATGTCTTTTGAAAATACAAAAACCTCTTGCAGTAAAACTCACTATTAGCTGAACACGGTACATTATGCGTATTCAAGAGTCTGAAGAAATTTCCTATTAGTTTAGCATTTGTTTTATTAGGATATTCTTGCGTCGGTAAAAAAATTATCATTTTGGTTAATATCTTATAAATTATTTTGACAATGTAAAGATTAAGTTGCATACAAATTGCCATGAAGCTTTGCACAGACACCATTAGTTCATTGCCACACGTTAATATTTGCAAGTAGGATGAAGTGTTGTTTACATCGGAACGTAAATAATACAGTTTTTCATTTATATGTCTGAAACATCCTGTAATATCGTCATAGAGCAAACTCGTGGCCAATATATAACCATTACTCACGCCAAACAATAGTTACTGTATCAATTTTCAGCTGCTTTTGTCTGAGTGCTTGTTTTTATCATCTTTTTTGCACTTCGTTTTGGCATACATCAATACATCATACATGTTATGCCACAGTCCTATAAACATAAAATTAGCCGTGAGGGCACCGAACGGGCGCCGTGCGATCAAGCTGCGCAAGGACTCGTACGTACTCATGCGTACCAGTACGGACTGTAATGCTTTTACCAGAGCCTTGAGATGAGCAGTGGATATACGTATCGGTTTCAAAGTCAAATCAAAATCGTGGCCGAGTATGGATTACACTTGCGACTCAATCCCAATTAAGGTGGACATATGGGCATATTTTTTTTCATTTTTTTCATGTCACCAAATATGAGTTTTAAATCAATTAAAGGCATTGTAGACATGTTCTGTACGCAGTATAAAAATATTTTCAGCTGGGCTAGTATACTTTTTTAGATATAGGCTGGTGAAAGGTCACACCTAGCATTTATAAATGTGCTTATGAAAATCGAACATGTGCTGTAAATTTCACTTATTTAAAAGTAGTAATGGTCAAACTGTTGAGAAATTCAATACGGTTGCATTCTATACGGTATTATGTTTCGGAATAAATGATAAAGACTGAAGAGTAAGCCAGATACTTTCAGAAAAAACATAAATATTGAATACGTTATTTTCATTAGTTTTATTTGTTTTAAAATGTCATTCATATCAACTGTTCCAGAACGATACAAACAAGTTAAATATAGAATGAAACTGTTTAAAATAGTTTAATACCATTGTCTTAGTGTTATAACAAAACGTTGTGTGCATGTGAATCACTACAAAGCAACCAATAAAGAATATAATTGTTGTCCCGTACGTTAGCAAAATTGGCTCGTACGTTATATACTTCAGTTTGGTCATCTAAACTATTGATAACTATGTTAAACTGCAAGAATACAACTTACATTGTTGTGTAATTTGTTTTACAATTCAATGTACTTGTGTTTTACATATAAAACTACAATAATATCTCTCAATTACAATAATTAGGCGAACCATTTTCATTTTTCTAAGAGAACAACATTCAACAATTTTGTGACAAGTTTAACAAAGAAACATAGCAAACTAACGCATAAACTAATAAAAGCTATTTAGTAGTGGGGTAACATGTGATTTTCAACCATCAAATCATCCGGCAAATGCATGTTTAGACAATTCTACAGTGTCCCGTACGTTATTAAATAAGTAAGATAATGTATGAACCTGATAAAATTATTGCAGTGTGTTCTAAAATGATTCTAAAGTTATAATTTGATCAAACGAGGCATTGTTTTAATTTATCATTTCAAAGCTAGATGGTATTCAAATAAGAACAATGCTAACTATTCATCATTTTTTGCAAATAAAAGGTACTATAACTTATTTTCCCGTCACTCTTGTTAGTTACTTTTGAACATCATTAATTTCATTATAATTGCCGTTCCCATAATATTTTCGTCTGTGAAGATTAAATGCATGTTAAGGAACCAATTAATCATAAATATTCAGACGATTATCAATTATTGTGTCACATTTTGTCCCGTACGTTACGGACTCGTACGTTATTTTTCATTTTGTTTTTACTGGTTCTTTGTGTGTCACAAATATGCATTTTAAATGAATTATAAGAACACTTTATAAACTTTTTATTTAATCATTGAAGATCAGTTCAATGAAGAATTTAAAAAGCTATTTGAAACGGCTTGTTAGATAATTTGATTTTACTAATTGTCCCGTTCGTTACGTGGTGAAAATTACGATTCATTTTTTAATAAATGAGCTCATAAATTACCGATACCAATAAAATGTCAGCTAAAATGAATGTCTTATCATTAGGATATACCTTTATGGACTTTATTTACACAAAAATAGTTTGTAAAGAGTGCAAAGCTGTGAGATTAATGAAGCCTTTAAATAAATGTCCCGTACGTTATCGGAGTTTGGAGACAACGTTTATTGAATGAGGTGTGGAAAATTATTTTTGAATCTACATTATAATATGTGTTTTTCTTGAGGATTTAGTAATAACTGACATATTAAAGATATATTAAATTGGAAATCTGTCTGAATTTTTTAACAATTTTAAGCTAACTGTAAGAATTTGTCATTGGAGACATAGGGATTTTCTACCCCCTAGCTTAATTAAGAGACAATATTTTGAAAAAATAGAAGTTTTCTTCACGAAATATGTCGTTTATACTTTTACTATAGCACTATCACTTGTAAATATGCATTTCATTTACATAAATTCTGTAAGTTAAATTCCTGGAAACATGATAAACGTTGGAGACATCAAATGTACATTTTAAGTGGGAATGAGTCTTGCATATCTTCCAGCTACGGCTACGTACGTATGTGTTCTTTTGTAACATGCGCGTACCGTCACCTCTATACGCAAAGCTTCCCACAGCCTACGGCTGTCTGCACGTACTGTTCCGCAACAAGCCACGATTTTATAGGACTGAGGCATTACAGTATGAAGAACGGGCGTTGCCAAATGGTTACAACGTTGAACTGGTAATAATTTGGTAGCCAACTTCTGGTTGGTTCGGATTCAATTTAAAACCTACCTTGTTAATTCATTGAGCTTGGGACTTTATCCTACAAGCTCAGTACATGGGAACAGGAAGTGGACTTTCAAGAAGGTGATATTAGTTGTGAGAACTTCACAATCGAGCTAAAATTAATTGGACGAATCTAAGATGTAAGATCTTTCATTAGAATAAATTATTATACATGTTGCAATGAAAATATTAAATGCTCGCGCTAAGAGATCTGTAAATGTTTATGATATCTAACCTTATCAATAACATTTATATATTCATTTGACTAGACTATTGAAATACTCCTGAGTCTCAGACAAAGCGCCAATAATAATACTTTTACAACATATTGCATACACATTTGGTGATATTTAATTCATCACTATTCTATTAACAAATGTCAAGTTCTTGAGCAGTTAAATATTGGTGTAAGAACGATATACACAATGTAATTGTCTACACGAATATGTCTATTATGTCTCATATGTATTAAAAAATTGCTTTCAGTAGTAAGTTGCACATTTTGTTGGCTGTAACCTGTCAAAATTTACCAACACAGCATAATATAAAAGAAGACGGTCTGAATATTTGATGCCGAGACAATGCACTAGTGTAAGTACTGCATGCATAAGATTACCTTATCGACTAATAACAATAATTATCATTATATAATGATCATATCCGGCCCAAACACCCAGACATTTATACATACAGTCAACAATGTCCAGTAACATAAAAAACAAACACTTTGAAGTAAAATTTGCTGTTCAAATTTGGCACCAAACCATGAAAAATTAGGCAGTTATGTTTCGTGTGGGTTTTTTATCATTTCTTGTACGGCACACCTACTACAAATCTGTATTTGACATTTGTCATGTTTCTTTGACCATCAGCATAGTTAATATAGGGTAAACAAATTGTAATGACATAATACAATGTAGGAATACCTGCAAAGTCTAACCCGTGGAACAAAATAAACGATCACATAATTTGTCGTGCCTTTTGGCGTCATGCCAGTATGTCCATACAGAAAAGGTTTATTTTTTGCTATCAATTCCCTTACAGTTGTAGTTAAATAGTGTTATTGAAATACCTTTCTGTAAATGTATAACAAACATCGACATTTTACAAACCTGATTTCAAACAAATATGTGCGGCATGTTAGAAGGCAACTACATTATTCACTGCATTCGAGATGTTATTGGTAATTTTAACATTTGTTGTGTAATTCTTGTTTTTATACAATGCAGATACATATTATAAAAACCTGGGTCGATAGCGCAGTTAGTAACGCGCCGGGATTTGGAATCTCGTGTCCCAAAGGGGGGTACGGGTTCGAATCCCCCCGTGGAGGTTATATCCTTCCGTGAAAATTTAACAATAATGTCTAATTTCCTTCTTTGATTATGTAATATGGAGAAGTTTCCGGCCTTGTGGAGGGTCAGGTGAGTACTGGTTATAGACAAGGGTCCAGGAAGGCTAGATTAGGTGCGCTGGACGCTTACCTTAATTGTGTTGACACGGTGTTAAACCGTGCAAAAACAGAAAACAAAAAAAAGAACGCATTATAAAATACACATTTCTCATACTGAATAGTAAGATTCCAATTACAATTGTAGACACCTTGCCTGTTTGTTTGTTTGATTGTTTGTTTGTTTGGGTTTTACGGCGCATCAACACAGAATGGTTTCATTGCGCCGATAGCAATTGATGATACTATTTATGCAACCGAATGATAATGGTTTCAAGTCCTATATTGTATGATAAATGTTTACTTCCTTCAGATAGTTTAGCATCGCATATAATGGTACTGACTGAAAAAGTTCTCTCAGTGAAGTAACACTTTCTCTACATCATTGATAACTAAAATAAGCACACATTATTTTTAACGATGCGATTCTCCCTTTACATTCTAAATCACGTAGGACAGTTGTCTGTCAATGAATGAAGTTTGTATTCTTAAGTATACAAAATGTATCGCGATTGGACTAAGAACAACGCAGATGTTCTTAGTCAGGCAATGAATGTATTCAACTACTGAAAAGGGAAAGGTGAAACAACATAAAGGGTAAGAAGATAATTCAGGGAAGCATATACGTTGATCCTATAGCCGCTGGTGGCAATATTAAGCAATATGTGATTTTCAAGCTATAATTAGGGATATGGACTACAATGATTCCATATTACTATTAGTGGTCTATTTGTCCGTTTGGTATCTCATTTTTTATACTTTCTCAGGATTATCGTGCATGAAGTTCTCTCGGCATCGTTCAGGGAACTTATAAATAATATGTTTACAATCCATCTACTATTTTCTACATGGAAAGTTTTGTCTAAAGCAAGACATGTATTTAATGAAAATATTGCCTTTAACATATATATGCAAGACAAAATTGTGTAGACAATTGTCTGATTTCATTTGTTCTTTAACCAATATTTAAATTCCTTTAAAACATGACAGCTTGTCAAAGTTATATTAATAAATTGAATATTACCAACTGTGTACAGGCTGTACATTACAATGTTCAAATGTTCTGATGAAATGTCTAGGAGTATTCTAGATATTCATTTTAAATATATAACTATAGTTGATGAAGTCTCCATTGTTCACATTCAATATTCTTAGGTATGGCTAGGTATATTGAACTGCGGTTATAAGACGAACGGCGATCTGGCTTTTTGTTCCCTCACCTCTCAGCGTCATACTGGGAGATTTCAAAAGGAAAAAAAGTTCATATACTCACTGACAACAGAGTCCTTAAACTCGTTAAATACACGGCATATTCCCCAACTTATAATATATCTACGTATACTATTAAAACATTCTTGTATAAACTATCGTATGCGAATTTCAATTATATTTTCATTTTTATATGTAAGGTAGTGTATATGTATACACTGGGAACTATAAATAGGGACTCTGGTGCAAATAGGGACTCTAGTATCATTGCATGTGCTAGATGTTTTTATGATATATTCATATTCATATCATATTAACTGTAGCACAATGTTCAATGTTTAGGTCATTTACATTCACAGATCACTTACAACTTGCATCTTTTTTATTTTTATGTTAGCTATTGATATATGTATAGAAATAACGCAGAAAAAAACGAAGAATAGATGCAGAAAAAGGCAGCTGAAAATGGACACTATAATGAGTATTTAGCGTGCTAAGTCGTCATGTACATATCCTTTGGGAAACAAAAATGTTTCTAGTGATAATGTATTTTACACACTTTGTTGCTATCTCGAACGTTTGGAGCAGACGTATCAATAACAAAAGGTTACATTTACTTTTTCTTTTTATTATTGTGCATCACTTTTAACCATTTCATCGTTGTAATGATCTGCTTACTGTGTAATATTAACTCGTCTTGGTCATGTAATGACTCATGTTTATTAATGTCACAGTATATCAGTCTGTCTATTTAGGTACAATGATAGTAGACTAGGAAGCATTGCTTACAGTCTTATATGTTCCAAATGATCACAAACAATGACTGTTAATAAAACAAGCCTTCCACAAGTCAAAAAGGAAGAGGAAGATATTAGAAGATGTTTAACTTTTTGTTATAAAAAAGACATCGCAAACTTATTAATAACGAAATTAAGAATGTTTAACTTTTGTTATAAAAGAAATGCCACAAACGAGATCAAGAACCGAATGAGTTTCCGCCTCGCAACAGAAGAGAAACCACAAAGGAAAACAAGTTAACAGTGAGGTATTCTTCAATCTAACATGACATTCTTATCCCACGTTGAATATCTTATAGAATAAATTTGCTTATCTAAAACCCATGATAACTACTTCAGACCCGAGATTTTGTATTTAAATAATGAGTCCAATATCATAATGATAAATAAATATGTCATGTTCAAGTCTGTTATAGCTGGTTACAATTGTAAATAAACTTTGACAGATGTCTTAATTCATGCACAATATGTCTCGACACAATAAAGATTATAGCCTGTCTTTTTTTCAAAGTAAATCCCTTGTAAGTTAGACACACACCAAAAAGAAGATAAAAAATCAGTACTTAATGCTCTTGTACATTTTTCCACTTTTGATATCAACTTAACGACCAACTACCAAATTAATGGCGTTGTGCTTTACTTATAGCTAGCATATAAGACAAGTTTTAATTAGGAATGATTTTATGCATCTGCTGAAAGCTTGATAAATAAAATTTTAATTATCAATGAGTATGTACAAGTGTTTCAGTTACAACAAAGTTTTGAAGATCACAATCAAGAAGCTCGACATTCTAATAATAAAGTATGTGTTAAACAAAATTAAGGCAAAGACAAAGCACACATCAAGTGTAGATTTTACTTTATGTTTAAACATGCATCAGTAAGTGTTGTTCAACCTTGTTTTGTGGATAGTGTACATGTATGTAACAATTTGATTTCATTACATACAGTGAGTGTCATGAAGTTATTCAGTAATTCAATTTCGAAAATGGCAAAAGCATCGTATCGAAAACATAATTTTGACATTTCCTTGGTTGCCAGATAGGTTGCGATGTAACAAGTTCATGTTTTGCAGCATTAGATTTTATCTAAGTACTTTTCACGAGAACAATTGACAGATCATTTAGACGTTTTCCATTTATTTAATTCCGATTCTCAAAATTTTCAGGAAAACATAATACGTTTTAAAGCCAATAGCAACTGTTTGAATGATTGTTATTTACAACGTGTAAGACAAGGTGAACTTCTACATTTGTCTAGTAATTTTTACGGAAAGAAAGGCTTGTCCCTTTTTTGTGTTATCCCTGGTATTGGTGCAATAGTCAAAGCAAATTACCATATGCTGTGATAATTTGCATATTTGTAACATACACATTGTAATTTTGCTACAGGTCGTATTCTAGGTCATGCGTGTTTTTGTACTTTAAGGAATGGACTTGCCCACTAAATAGGTGAATACGCAGATGCATGAACAGCATTTTACTTATTTAAACATACCACTTTGACATTTAATATTCATTTTAAATAACGTATAAGCACATTGTAAATTTATATCAAGATATGTTTGTTTTAAATATGTGGTAACTAACAAAATTATAAAATGTTTTATACGCAATGTTTACGTGGGCGACCTGTACACGTATTTGTACACTTTGCCGAAAAATAATACTATTATTAATAATAGTATTAATAACAATTATAATGATAATTATCTTCATTATATATTGTCTCGTTAAAAAGTTTGGTTTACATAAAATAATAAATAACATATCAAAATTGACACAAACTAATATGCTTGGAACTTCAATGTCTTCTTTTACTGGGTTTAACGCGTTGTCAACACAATTTAGGTCATTTCACAGCGTCCAGCGCACCTGACTTCAAAGTCTAGATTTTAGACGTAATCAATTTGAATTAAATATAAAAGCTGCAAAATATTGTATACAACTTTGTATAATTATATGACCGTTGAAATGAAACAATCCTATTGGAGCAATCAAGTCAAATTATATATTTTCACAAAGAAAAAACAATCATACTCTGTCTGGACGTAAATAATTGTCATGGTCGAAGCCAATTATTATGTAATTTTGAGACAGCATCGCTCCTCTGCTATATCTCATTTGCTGTATATTAAAGCAATCATGATTAGACAGTGGCTATTTTCACATGGTCTCTTCTTTAGGGAGACAGGTTGATCATCAGATTGCGGTTCTGTCTTTGAAACAATCAATTCAAACAAGTGATATCATATAATCCGAGGCATTCGTGAAATGACATGCATGGCAAGCACTAACTTGTCACGTCTGGATCGTGATGGTACCTTATCGTCCTAATCAAATTCTTGTAATATTGTCTATTTTGGCTGTATGTTGGGATTGTTGTTTTCATCTAGGAAACATGAAATATTTCTATGTTTTACTTTTTATGATTTGTTTTCAATCGTTACTATTGTAACAATAAAATGTTTTATTTTTTAGCTTAAGTATTTAACGCTTGCTTAAATATCATTTGGTATTTAAACAGGAAAGTCACACAGGGAAAATAAAATGTATACCAAGTATGTTGCTGTGAAAGACACAGTACATGATAAGGGGCGGATCCAGGATTTTTTTCTAGGGGGATCCGAACTTTTTCTAGGGGAGGGGGTCCAAACTTTCAAACCACAGCCACATTATACCATAAACGTATACATGTATGAAGTAAAATTTTAAATCTGCTATTTTCATTGGACGTATAACAAAAACATGAATCAATTAATGATATGTGTTTACTTACAAAGAAACGTCTTTGAAGTTTGAAATGTTCAAATAATCATACCATGCTTTTTATGGTATTTACGAATGCTCACAATTATACGAATGATAAATTATTTCACACTTCTTATCCCCAGATGGAATGTACAAAATAATAGAATATAACCTGACATTATATAAATTCGTTATATAATACATATTGAAGTGTTCCACTAATAAACACCGAACAAAACATATCTTATTCATAACATATATGTATGGCTCCAGAATAATTATATACTAGTTTGTATTCAGACCATTCGCATCTATTTTGTCTTCTGGCATGGACAAAGATGTTATAGCGTTGATTGTATCTTTTTTCTAATGCCTACAATTTACATGTCTTATTTATTCAACTAGCTATGTTATACCGTTAATCAATTATTTTATACAATGTTCTAAGATATATCAGTCAGAATCTTTTCGTTTAGATGATAAAGCAGGGTTTTTGTCTATGCATTCAGCAGAGTTTACTTTTTAGGCTAATGAAAGAGAATCCAGCGAGTCAACGATGCACTTTGTATCTAAACATTTATATTATGTCAGAAAGCCGATGTCAAATATCATCCTATCATGTTTAAAGTATAAAGACATTGTACAGAGTTTGACTCATTTTGAAGATTCCTTTAAAGTTGAGGCGGTTTATGAAATAGAACCAAAGGTACATGCAAAAGGCTATCGTGCCATAGACATCCCATAGCACAGATCAATATTCGAACCAGTGACACCTTCAACAAGAGGGCAGTCTTGCAGATTCCACATTCCAATTTGCAGGGTTAATGTCTACAGATACTTCTTCTTTTACCAGCCAAAATATTGTGGCACAACCTTAAGCAAGAAGACGTTAACTCTATACCCATCGACATATTCAAGGCAACATTTCACAGCGCAACATGAACAAACGAGCCTGTTGTTAAACAACCTGCGTTGAAATGTTTTAATAATGTTAAACATGTTTACTTTTGTGCTTCTCTCATTGACCTATGTTAATAAACCTGTGAGATGATGTTCCAGAGGGGATTTTATACAATACTGGAAGTAGAAGAAAAAGGATAGTAAGTGCACTATGGACTGAGACAGTTATACAATTGTTATGTTAATTGTACAACATAGACATAGATAATTATGGTTCAAGCTGTTCTCTTTCGGATTATTTGCCAACTGACAAAACTGGAGAGTAATACATTAAGGATTTGGAGACTGTTGTATTTACATTATAATAGCATCCACTAGAGAAATACCTTGTTAGTATCAGGCTGGTTGATCTATATCCTGTCTTCATACACCAGAATTCTGGTGACAGAATATCTAGCCACAAGCGTTTATTTTGCATTGGTGCCATTTATGCATTATATTAAAGGCGCTGATGCAAAAACGTCGACTTTGGCTGGATATCGTGTCCCCATATTTGTATCAGATAACTCAATTACCTGAAACAATATGGCTGTAGATAATAATTATATAAAGCATTAGATTATGTTACTTGATGTTTATAGACATTATCAAATTGCTTGCCAAACTTTAAATGTGAATGTCTTTTACGACTGACCAACTGGAAATGTTTGTATAATATAATTGTGCTTTAATTGGCCTGTTGTCCAAACGTTTAACTTGATGGATCAAAATTCGATAGACGCGACAGCCAATCTGTCTCAAATAAACAGATGTGTGTTTTTTTCACATTGTTAATACACCGATGTTTGTAAGCAAGCAAACGTGTTTGGAATTAAATAAGGTGTTCATTATTCAAATAAAGGGGTTAAATGTTCGGTTATATTTCTGTAATACTCGCTTCCTTGTCAAACTGAACGAAATTGATACACTTGGAACATGACAAATTCCTCACAATTGTACGAACGATTTAATTGTTATAATACAAAATTGTTTTTATTTCCAAGCGACGGTCGATTTATTTCACTAACCTCACTTAAAGCCACATTTTATTAGCATGAACATATGAATCTTAATTGTTATTGTATGTACATGTATTTCTATAGATAAACATTAATACATAAAAAGGGTTTGAAAACATATCTGGAACAGCAACAGTAAAACGGAGGGATGTTTTTTATTTTTATTTTCAAACATTTGTTATAACAAGGGGGCGCTTGAAACAAATAAAGATAACAAAAAAATATAAGGAGTTCAACGTCAGATGCATCGACATTAAAAACCAAGTTGTAAAATGGCATTATGTTACTCTACTTTATATAACTCTTAATTGTCAAAACAGGACGTAAAAGAAAATAAATCAACACTTTCTTATATATGGATGTAGTTTGATTAGTTAAGTTTATAGTGATATATTTTAACTCAATTGTAAAACAAGTTCTTACATCTTATCACTTTTGAGTCCACTTTCTAGTCCTCAAATACTAAGCTAGTAGGATAAAGGCATTTGTTTTGCCCACGGAAACAACGATGTTGGTTTTTATGTGATTTAAACCAACACAGAGCTAGATATGATCAAACCCGGGTCGATAGCGCAGTTGGTAGCGCGCCAGGATGATTTGGAATCTCGTGTCCTGAAAGGGGAACGGGTTCGAATCCCACGCGGGGAGGTTATACCCTTCCATGAAAATTTGACAATAATGTCGATTTTCCTCCATTGATTAGATAATGTGGAGAAGTTTGTGGAAGAGAATGTGAGTACTGGTTATAGACAATGGTCCAGGAAAGCTAGGTTAGGTGCGCTGGACGCCGTAAAATGACCAAAATTGTGTTGACACGGCGTTAACTCCAATAAATAAATAAAAAATATTAGTATATTATATCATTGTACTCTTGTCTGTTGATGATTACTTGTAAATTAACTTAATAATAATTTAATGTAATATAGAAATCCTCAATATTTATGGAAATATGCAACTTGAATATCATTTTCAGCTATTTTAGTAGTTTGTTTATTATGTTTTGTATATAAACTTTTGTATACATTTTTATATATGTTTTTACCCGGGAAATGAAAAATATGGAAAAACACGACTTGAATATCTTTTTACTATTTAAGTATACATGTATGTGTCGAATTTTTATTTGTTTATTATGTTTTATCCGTGAAATGAAAATTAATTGCCATGTTTGTTTTATTATATATGAATTAGAAATGAACTACATTTAAATGTAATCACTTAATTCCATAATGTCTTTTTTGTGTTTGGATTATAAAATTGTATATTCTCTATCTAAGATATAGATGGAACTTCTGTTTGTGTTTTTAGTGTCGACATTCGTTTTACCTATGTATACAAGTTTGACTTTGGTTCTGAAGAATTGAACTCTCTTTGTTCCCATGATCTCACTTTTGCAAATACAATGCAATGTAATGCAAACCAATTGTTTTTATCCTAATTTTAAACGTGTGAAAAATTATACTACTATTTAAAATGAGCCGCCCAATCGCAGACTTTGAATAATATCGCTTTCAAATTGGCTCACAAACCTTGGTCTTAAAATAGAGATATCAAAATCAAAATGCTATTAATAGTGTTTTGTCTAGATGAAAGCTACGCATTGATTGGTCGACATTAAGGTCATCTCGACTTGACCCTCCATGCAAACTTTAGAGATCTTGTACGACAACGCTCTACAGGATATCTGTTTACGGAGATTGGCATATGAGATAGATATTCATTTGATAAGTTTTGTGGCACACGTGGAAAGCTTAGTCGGTAGCAAATCTGACATTGGTGTTCAAAACTTTTAAACTTCCATTGAGTATTGTCAAAAGATTTATACTGATATTGCAAGACAGCCTCCATTGAACAACATCCACTGTGAGAGATTGAAGTATGTTGCTGTATAGAGGCCGTTGCTCTTCAGAGGTTTAATTTAATAAAAAAAGACACGCTAAAGAGAAGTATCCAGAGCTGTTGTTGTGCAGAGGATTTGTTTTGTAGTGGTCCGCCCTTCAGAGGTTATATTGTATCCTTTGTTACATCAGTATTAAGGGGGTCAGACGTTAGACACTGGCAAATATATGTATTAAGTATTTTGTTAAAACCTCAGATCATAGCTGAACACATGTCCAGGGACTGCATGTCAACCGGTATCCACCATATATCTAAATATGAAGAAGTTTAATCTTAATGAGATATGTGATGTTGTTAATAAAACAAAAATGCCACCGCCTAGCTCAGCTGGTTGCACGCAAGTCTACTGATCGTGGGGTCGTGGGTTCGATTCCCGGGCGGAGAATACTTTCGTGGAGCTTGGTCATGATATTATTTCTACGGCCATTCTGCCTCTTACTAATGATTTTTGATTATGCAGGGCAGTTGTCAGTCAATGACGAAAGTATGCGCTCAGTAGTTGGTTAACAGCTATATTTAAATATTTAGCCTTTCCAAAAGGAGTGAGTAGGTTCACTGATCGCAGTTATATGACCTATACAATGTGTTGCTACGAAATTAAACCCAACAAAAACAAAAAGAAGATAACATAGATATGATAGGTATAATAACAAGAACATGTACACCTCCAAGGCTTAATGAAAGTGTTACCGACGATCAGTTTGACAAACATGACCGAGTCGACGATGTTTGTTTCCATCATATTTATCCCCGGGAACATTATAGGGATGAATGTTCTTACAATTATACATCTTAATGAACGACATCACAAGCTGTTGTCGGTTATCAAACTTGGATAGTTTGAGCGCCGACTTGATTTGCAGGGCGGCTTACTAACCGGCGTTAACTAATCGCCGATCGGCTCGTTCCGGTGTTAAATATGAATCAAGCGTTCCGGCTAACTAAAATGGTGTCAGTAGTTACGTCTGTGAATGTGTCACAAATAATTTGCTAAGTAATGATGAGTGTTGACGAGGATGACGATGAATTACTGTTGCAGACAGTCGAATTTCAAGCAGTATAAATAAATCATTTTAGTCGTCAATATTTTCAAGTTCGTGTCTGGCGAGTAAAATGTGTACTAATGATATTACTCTTACATAAATGACACGTTAAGGACAATGCCAGTTAGTATTCAGCCCATAAAATTTAAAGTTAGTAAATTTTTATTATAATTGGTTCCCCTTGTAACCATTAACAGCCATATTTGTCACGCGATCGCCGATCGCAGCTCAAATGTAACCGACTATTCGGCGTGTGCCGACTAATGATTTCGGCTTAATCACGGAACAAATTAAGTGATTTGCCGCGGTCCGTTTAGGAACCGGCGCACTCCGAATTGAGCCGCTGTGGCAAATCAAGTCGGCCCAGAGAGATTTTACTACAGTTGCATCATTAAGTAGATTATTCATTGTAGCATGGTTATGTTAAATGTCACATTTTTCACTGATTCCTTGGTCGTTGAGGATATAGAATTTCTGTAGCCACTGGTTAATATTGAATTAATCTTGAATCCGATCAGAGCTTTTCGAACATGCTTCATTATGTTAATATTGGAGACTTTAATTGTTGAATTTTTTATTCATGTTTGTATATTTGTATTTAGATTTATGCTACTCTGTTTGTATTAAGGGACTTTTGTCAGTTATCTTTCCCTGATAAAATCTGAAGCAATCCAATTGGTAAGTTTGTCCTTAAAGTTGGAATCCTCGGATTTTATCATTGAATTCCTATGTAAGAATAAGGAAATATTTCATCTAATATCTGTCTTGTTAATTAAGATATTAATAGAAGTGATGAAATTAAGATAGTGCTTTACCCTAAAAATACTTTAATTTCAAACATATTAAGGGGGTGGGTCCATGGGATCGCATTTTTTAAAAGGACTTAACTTTTGTTGAAACTTTGCACAAATGTTGTTTAATGTTTGAACTTTTAAAAAATGTAATAAAATTTAGGGGTCACCGAACTCGTTTTGGGGTCAAGGTCATTTGAAGGTCACCACCTCTATAACTGCTGAATTGCGCAAGAATTTTGACAATTTAAGCAAATACCTACAGAAAAAAAATCTTAATCACCGGAATATTATTTTTTCGCTTAATTATAAGTAAATGACCTGTAAGAATTGTAGTACAAGAAAATTAATTATCAAAAATTCTATATTTTTCTTGCAGGCTCTTAACTGGTCTCCATCCTCTATGCCCAAAATTGGTTATTTTTCACGGGATTATGATAAATGTTCAACATATTTTTTGATATATATACAGAGCTTAACTTTTGCTTAAATTTTGCAACACAAATCAGACATAAATATTGTTTGATTTTATGGGGAAAAAACCATAGGTCACCGACCTTTGAAAAAAATTACGAGACTCTTTTTGATACATCATGTCGGTAAAAATCAGGTAAAATATTTTAAAATTCCACAAATGCGTTATAATAGTGTAAAATGATATAGTAGTAAATTTTATGGGTGATTACGTTTGATTGTATGTATCATCTTTCGTGCGTTTGTCCCTAAAGTAGTCTTTAAGTAACTCGGTTGGTCATTTTGCTCGAAAATCGTCAGTCAAATTACCCCACCCACCAAAAAACAAGCTTTTGAAGCAAATATTCAGGGTTAAGAGATTTTCTCAAGAGAGAGGTTTATAATACATTTTTGAATCTTCATGAATTTGTTTGGGCACATCTGAAGTAATTTGATCAAATTAATTAGGGTCACCAAACATTTTAAAGGGTTATGGTCATTTCAAAATGACCCCCAAAAAGCATGTAAATCTCCACCAAAAAATACATCAAAAATAGCATATATCAGACAGATGCATAGGAAACAGTCCATTTGTCATTAAATGATGAATATGTTAGTGATAAATGTTACAAATTCGATGAATCTCACTTTAACATGCATTTTTTTACCATTTTATTCAGCGAATTCTGCAAAATGTGTGTTAAAAATAAAAAGTACCCCACCCACTTATAAAAATTGTCAAAAAGTCTATTTTTTTACATCAAAAGAAATTAGTGACTTAGTACCATTTTTAATTGTGTTTAAATGTAAGATTAAATGAATTTTTATCAGATAGAAGTGAAAAAAGCAAAAGGTCACCGAATTTTTAAATTTTAATACAATAGCTAGGCCAACAAGATGTTAATAATACCTACTATAAGAAGCAAAAATTGAGTAAATTTTACTATTATTTTCATCATGTCTAAAATATAGCAACTGACTAAGTATATAACTCAAATGCATGTTTTTAATAGTTTATCACTTCAGGTGGGGTAAATAATTTTTTAGAGCTGAATTATCAAAAAATTGAAAATTTTATTTAAAAAAATTAAAATGCATTATCATTTAAAGTGAGGAATACCCCACCCACTTCTTCAATTCCCATTCAGAATTAATATATTGTTATCATTTATTATATATTATTGTCATGAAATAATGATAATGCAATAGACCCTTCTTAAAGATGTGATGAACAATTCTTTACTTCACATTTGTATTACAAAAACATACCAGTTTAAAAAAGTCACCATGGCAACCAAATGTTCTGAATTGTTGTGAAAAGAGATATTCACATGTTTTAATTTTGTTTTATGTTATATGCATTTCTTATACAGTGTAAATCCTTATGATTTTCATGAATGAACACATCATATTGTGGAAGTAAGTCCTGTATAATTATATTTTTGTTGCACAAGTTATCACAAGTACTAACTTCAGCACTTTTTAAGTGAGCTACTATTTATAGTGTATTGAGCCCAACAAATGGAATGTGTTGTATTCATGACCATTTACCAAGGTTCTTGCCAATCTAAGATATGATACATGTCCATGGTTTGCCTTACCAAGTAGTACCTCCTTTACCATAGCATGGACATACCATAATATTGCTAAATTGCCACTACACATAACAAAAAATTAGGATTTGCATCTGTGAATTACTGACTACTGCATGACTACTATAGTGAAAGCCATTTATAATGACATGGCTTTTAGAATTGTCAATAATACAACAACTGGAAGCTAATTTAATATATTTAATGCATGGATTGTATTTTTACAATGATTTTATCAACACAATGCTGACCAAAACCAAGTAGATCTATAACATATCATGAACAAACAAAGTGAGTTCTTACAGTCAGTTTATTTATTAACATTGTTTTAAAACATTTCAACAATCACTTGTGGCTTAGACAATCAAATGTGGGTATTTTTTTATTTATAGTCTGTTTTATGATCACCTATCATGCTGTCAGAGTATCATCAGTGTGGCACAACTTAATACCTCAGTCATCTGTAAGAAAGAAAGATATTGACAAGTACTTTTGCAAATGTTGACAAATTAAACAAATAAAAGAAAATAAAATACCTTAAAATAACTTAACTTCTTATAAAATTTAAAAGAAGTCAAATGTTTCATCAACTTTTATCATTTTTGATAATAAACCCATGTTTTATGTTTTATGATATCAGTCATGTCTCTGATCATATACCTCATTGTACACCTAACTAAACATGTGAGTATGAATGCTGAAAGATCCAGATTATAATATTATTCTAGAAAAATGAAAGGATTGTCATCTAAGAAAATATATAATATAGATCTTAGTCTGTTCCTCTGGTTATATACATGTACATGATTCAAAGTAGATGAAAAATAGGCTAGCTGAGGTTAATCAAATGGAAGAACTAATTTGGTGCACTATACAAACTTATAATACATAAAAAGGATAACACAAAGAATAAATAAAAAAGTTAAAGTTTATGTGAAAATTGTATGTCCCCCCCCCTCCAGCAAAAAAACTTGATCTGCCACTGATCAGCTTTAGAGAGTGGTGGGGTATGAAATGTGAACAAACCTGTGTATTGTTGTGCATTGAGTAATATTCTAGATTAAATGTATCTACATTTAGTCAAACAGGATGCTCAAATAACATATACACCTGAAAATATAAATAATAAAGTCTCCAAGTAAAGATTCTAAACATCAACGAAATAGTTCATAATCAAGTTAAATTTTTCTAACTGGAGACAGTTTGTCTAGACTTATAGCCGCCTTCACATGGAAAATAACCATCAGCATCATACTATACACAACGTGTCAAGATATTAAATTATAAGTCACAAAATAGTATTTATTCACGTACGAAATTGGAAAATTATAAATCCGTATCCGGAATCATCTGTATCCGAAAACTGTTCTATAATTATTGCATCATTACTCTAAAATCTGGGAAACAATAGATTTTAACCAGTATATTATATACACCATTTTCACGCATCAATATTAATACAATTAAGAAGGATAACTTACATTTTTCTTACGTGTGTTTCATCTCACAGTGTCAAACACTGACCAAGGGCAAGGTCGTCTGCAGAATGCTAATGATATCAAAGTTAGATCTAGATTCTTGACGAATTTTGACGTCATCAACTATACTCAGTGTTTCATTGTATGTCATCTCTGTTGGTACCTCTCAACGATACTACTTGGCAAATCTACGTTCAGCAGACTGAGTAGTTATACAAAATATGTTATTCTTGACAGCATCTGCAGGACTTTGCCGTAAATCTAAAGTTACCTCCCTTTGTTTACAATCAATGTCGTAAAATATTTTTGTTTAGTCACAGGCTCTAACAAAGGGAAGTTAATCTGGTGAATATTATTTTTGTCGTCTGTTGAGACTGATATTTTAATTATGATAGCTTATTGGCCTGAATTAGTTAGTTGATATTTTACCGTTTTATGGTTGTTGTCATCAAAAATTCGCCCATGGACCCACCCCCTTAAATGATTTACTAAAAAGTTATCTAAGATTAATGTTGGGAAATTGACATTGAATAGTAATGGTAAAATCCGAGTAATCCAACTAATAAGACCTACATATTTAAAGAGTATACAAGGGGAAATAACTGACTAAAGTCCCTTTTTGTATTCATTGTGTAAACAATGAATACTCTGTTACCAATAGATTAATAGTGGTATTCCGATCGGAGTCCTATATTGACCTATATTTAATCATCGAGATCTAACAGCATCCACATCCGGATAATTCCGCTACAATAAAATAGTTCATACTGAAACTGGTACTCTATGTATTTCTGCGCGAGAAAATGACCAGACGCTTAATATGACGTCACAGAATATACTTGAAGCGATTAACTTGTAACAGAGATAAGACTGCCCATAATACTCGTGAGACGTATGTGGCAGTACTATTAGATAGATGTACACTCGACGGCCTTAGCGGTCTATTTATTATAGAAAGTCACAACCTAAACCACTGACGTAGACACTGTGACTGACACTATAAACAGAAAAGAATTATCAAACCATCACTGATAAAGATCCTTTTATATATTGTACATTTATATATTAAATTATCAAACATGATTGGTTTAATTAACGGTTAATAAACATTTTTTAAAGAATTTTAATGCCTCACTTATAGAGATCACAGGCGTAAGCAGTACTTTCGTGCTATTAATTGTTTAGGGACCTTTGGTGCTTTGCGTCAATATTTTCTTGTAAAGAAATATAATCTTCGTTCGATTAGCCGTCGGAATATGGGACAGAGCATGTTCTTGAATCGAATAATCTGGATTGGTTATCAATAAATATAATTTCTTGCCAAATGGACAGGTTAATTATAAAGTATACCATAAAAATGAGATTGTATGTGCTCTGTCGGAACATGACGAAATTGTTAAACTCTGACACATATATTGCTTGAATGTTTTACTAAAGGAGATGTCATACATGCATGGCTAATCGACGATTCAAGCATTTTTGGAAATGCTAATACTTGTACTGTATACATTATTGTAAGTGCTGATTCCCGCGTATTGGGTTTGTTTTAAAGATAATTATTTCTGGACTGTAACTGTTCGGGTCGTGTGCAATTAAACCCGAGGTGTGTTCAACAATGCGAGCGCTCGATCGAGCGCCCGCCTCGCGAATTGTAAGGCTATTGAACGACTGCGCTTATTCCATATATAGGTGTAGATATTGGTCAGTGAGACATGTGTACAGAATGTCGAGCGCTCGCTATAAAATCCAAGATGACGTCAAACAGCACATTATTGAAAAAGCGGGTGGGAAAACAATTATTTCTGCTGATACACGAGATCTTTCCTATTTTTTACCATACATAAATCATAGACACAATTTACTGCACCAGTAAATAAAGGGTACATTTAGTATATTTTATGCATTGCGTGGATATTTTATGTGGAACAAGTAACACACAAGTTTGCGTCCCACTTTTCAGAAAAATTCTTTGATATAAAAAAACAATTTTCCTGTCACCATCTTTGGTACCTGTTATAATATATATGTCCAATGATATATTAATACAGTACCCACCAAAAAAAAAAACTACAACTCATTATTTTTGATGATTTTTTTTGTAGAATTACTAGTTTTTATATGTAAATATGGTTGTGACAAAATGAAAACAAATTTAATTAATGCGGCACATGAATAATATTCAGCATCTGACACCCTAGCTTAAGCCTGTTTATTGCAATCATTTTCTATAATGTATTTTGTTTGGTATTTTTGTAGACTCAGTGATAAGTAAAGTGATAAACAAAAAAATAGAACTGAAGAGCTTTTTTAAGTAATCAGTTTTCAAAATTGTTTAATAGACAAGTTATCACCAATGAACCGTATGACTAAATATGTTTGAATTAGTAAAGAAAATAAAATTAATTGGCATGTGAAGTCACATTTGCTTAATTTTTGTAATATAATATATATATGTATATGTTCAACTTTACTCAAAAATGTGTACTACGTAGCAAACATAACAGATAACAATCACATAGTTTTAAATATTTCCTATATCAGAGGTTTTTTGACACACAGACTAATCAAACAATGTGATAGTCATATTGTAACAGTAAATAGCTTTGACTAATAACAACAGTAGTCATAGTGCACCTAGTAGTTTGTTAACAGCTAAATCAAGAGATAAAGCCTCTTCAGGAGCATTGAGTAGGTGGACTGACCGCTGTGATATAACCTTTATAAGGTGTTTCTACAGCATAAAACCCCAAAAAAATTGAATAAATCTAAACACAATGAATACACCAGTACTTTCAGTGCTTTGATTTTAAATATCATGATATGGTTTATAAGTGATTTTAACTTAGTGCGTCGATTTAACAAAAGAATACTCTAATTGTAAAAATTGGGAAATTATGAATATAATCAGAAATATACTTAATATATCTATATAAAAACAAGTGAGTAATATCTATACTCTTATTCTCTGAGCCTTGCTTACAGAACAATTAATTTTGCCTTCACAAGAATGAAGATTTGGAGTCTGCTATTGTTCGTTTTTTTCTCAACTGTCAAAACATGAATAATTTCACAGTGAATGCGTTTGTTAAATTATTGTTGTAATACATCCATGAGTATCCGAAAGTGTGTATTATGATCGAGTAAAGCTGCTTATGCAGTATGATATGTTTTAGACAAGATATATTTAATTACAATTAGGCCGCCAGTACAAAAACAATGCATTCAGTCACCGTGTAATTATTCAAGCTTTGACAGTTTGACAAAAACGGACAATACATAATTGTGTGGACTCATTGTTTGTTTGTTGTTTGTTTGGTTTAACGCCGTAGCAACACATTGTTTAGATCATATAATGGCGGTAAGTCAACGTACCCACTCTTCCTGGGAAGGCTAAATCTCTGGATTTAACTGTTAACCAACTACTAAGCACATACTTTTGTCAGTGATTGACAACTGCTCTGCATAATTAAAACCATTGGTAGGTTATATGACCTATACAATGCGTTGCTACGGCGTTAAACCCATCAAAAACATCAAGACTCTTCAGAACATACCAACAGTAGGCATACACAATGTAAGTGAGTCGGCAGTCAATTGTTTTATGTCCCAAGCTAAAAAAGTAATTACATTTTATAGTCTGAGTTTCATGCTTACGCATGTTCACCGACTTTACAGCAGTTACCCCTGGTCACTGAGCTACTTGTATCTATCTCTATCAATCTCCCTGGGGAGTCTTTTTACTCCGCTTATTAGTGCTGCCGACAAATTGGCGCAGCGGAATTATAGCACCCTCGCAGGTACCCATTTACACCTGGGTGGAGTGAAGCAATAGCAGGTAAATTTCTTGCTTAAGGAAGTTAGCAGTGCCCCTGGTGGTATTCGAACCCAGGACCTCTCGATCCCTAAGCGCGCGTCCTACCACTGGACCACTGCTCCTGTAAAAATGGTACAATTCTAGTTCGAGGAAGGCTGTACCGTTCTTTGTCAATCCAACAACACAAAACTCTCGTTTTAACATGTATCCAGTATTTGCTGACGTCAATGTTAAACAAGTTCAGAAAAAAATAAAAGTACAAAAACTGAAATATGAGTGTGATTATTTTATTGGTTTAAAAAGACAGACAGAAATAACGATAGACAGAAATGCAACAATTACAGTATAGATAACAAGTCATTATACAATTTATCAAAATACATAACAATATCTTTAACGATATCATATTATATGAACCATCAATTATCAAGTCATTTAGCTTTTCATTTTAAGGTGTTTGATATCCAATGATATAGTATCAGTATAGACAAGTATCGGTTGTTATAAGTCATGGAGGTGGAATACTTATGGCCGACTGGTCGTACAGTTATGTTCGTAGACAAGTTATTTTTTTAGCTGTAAATAATTCTAACACAGCAACACCTAATAATTAGATGTCTGAACACTTCAGTCATATACATAAATAATATTGTCAATTATTTATTTATACCTATAGTAGATCTAAGTAAATGTTATCATAGCACTATTTCTTTTTGAGTTTTGAATTTCTGAATAAATGCATTTTGATCTGGGACAAGTTGATTTGAGTGTTCACTTTTCCGTAGACAAGGGGAAACATGTTGGACTTCCACACGCCCTGAATAAGTATGTCACAAAGACAATTAACAAAAACAATTTAACAAAAAGTTTTCTATACACGAAAATTTAAACACTTTAGGTAATTATAGCATTAACAAACTGTGTGCAAATTTAAACTTACTATCAATTCAGTGATTATGTAAAGAACGAAAGACAAAGTGTAGATTTTTAAAGTGTTTCAATTCTAAAAAAAAAGATTGAAATCTGTTTGGTTGTTTCAGTTTCAACATCAGCAGCAGCATTTGTAATCTAATATACCTCTGCACAGCCGAGTGCGTTATCATGTCGAATTCTCGTGTCCTGAAATACCACAAAATCAAACATCAAGTATTTTGGTAAATGAACATTTTTGAAAATGTAATATTTTGTCATTAGCAGTGAAGTAATAAAATGAAGAAAAGACACTCAAAACTGACTATAAAACAAATCGCTAATAGCACATTTGGACATGGTGTTTTGTTAAAATATATAAAAACGGCATAATATACAATAAACGGAAGCGATACAAGGGATATTTCCATTGAATTAACGGGATGAGGCATACTTTAACTGCACAAACAGAATATCGCCTGCTTGTCAACGCGTATTGCAGACTACATTAATTGAAGTAGTAATTGCCTCTTTAATTGCACATGCCCAGCCTAATGTAACCGTTCACGGCAATTTTTGAGAAAGGATTTGCTCGAGTCCGCTTCTTAACATGGGGGAACCCCATGTAAAAGTGAAGTGTTGCTATAACAGTTAGTGTGTGTGTTGTAACAACAATTATTTTTGTGTATTTCTCAAAAATATGGTGAGTTGGTTAGTACAACACTAACAGACTAAGTTGTTTCACTAAGTAAGCCATGTGTAAAATTTCGGACAATGCTTGATATTTTACTCTAACCCACGGTAACATCTCATTCTACATATGGGCCATTCTTCGTCCAGTGGTAAGTAAATGTTCTGACTTATCTGACTCACGTGTCATAATATGTACTCCACAAGTGCAACATGTAATCAAATTAACAATATTTGGGCAAATATAAGTAATGTTTACTAATTATTAAAGCGGATAATCGGTTGGTGTCAATTTAGAAGTTTTAAATGCAAAGCGACGATGACATCTCCTGACGACATGTTTTTTTTTGTTGTTTTTGAAACATGTTTATATAACCAACAATCATTTTCTTACCGTAATTTGTAAATATTCATCAAGGCTGGCACACATTTTACCATTTTCCAAATCCACATTGTAGATATGAGGACAAATTCTTCCTTCAGGTTTAGACTCATCGGGATAGATACATGGTAAGTTTTCATTTCCTCTCACTGTTAAAAGATTGAAATGAATTTTGATATTTACTATACTATATAGTTAAGTACAACGACGTTAGAATAAGTTTGTTTGTTTTTGTTTGTTTTGGTATTAACGCCGTAGCAACACATTGCATAGGTCATATAACGGTGGTCAGTCAACCTACTCACTGTTCATGGAAAGGCTAAATCTCTGGATTTAGCTATTAACCAACAACTAAAAGCATACTTTCGTTAGTGACTGACAACTGCCCTACATAATAAATAATCTTTGGTAAGAGGGAGATTTGCTGTTGAAATAATTTCATAACCATGCTCAGCGAAAGTATGCCCCGCCCGGGAATCGAACTGTCGACCCCTCAATCAGTAGACTTGCCCGCTACCAACTGAGCTAGCCGGGCGTTTTTTTAGAATAAGAAAACATTGGAATACCATGTTGGCTCACATCACATCTAAAGCCTAACCCTTTGTTTCATTGGTCAAGACATTATACATGTATTGTATTTTCTCAGTACTGGAGGACTTAAACGTACTCGGGAGTGATTTGTCTAAAAAAGGTAAAGTTATTGCATTTTTTAGTCTGAGTTTCATGCTTACGCAAGTTCACCGACTTTACAGCTATTACCCCTGGCCATTGGGCTACTGGTACCTATCTATCAATCTCCCTGGTGAGTTTTTTACTCCGCCTATTAGTGCAGCCGACAAATTAACGCAACGGAATTATACCATCCTTGCAGGTATTCATTTTGCACCTGGGTTGAGTGAGGCAATCGCAGGTAAATTTCTTGCTCAAGGAAATTAGCAGTGCCCCTAGTGGGATTCGAATCTAGGACCTCTCGATCCCTAATCTTTGTTGCTATACTAATTGAGTTAAAATAACTAAGCATAATAATTCGAAACAAGGCGAAACGGTTCTTGATTCTTCAAAACAAAATGTATACAATAGTAATGAATATAATAAAATGTAGCAATCCTTGACGAGATATTCTTTTATTGTACGGTTTTTTCAATATTTAAATATATCGTTAACAAAATAAAAATCTGATTAAAATCTTAAGTAATTACAAGTATAATGAAAAAAAAATACTTATAACATTTTGTAGGATAAAACTGTCACTTACGCACTGAAAAAAAACAACACAAAATATTAAGCTAATATTTTCATATTTTTATTCAAATGCATCTGTTAACTGTCGACGGAATCAGTATATAAATGAAGTTGCCCGAACAAGCTATTTAAGCAGCAAGCATATCTTGTTCGAAAATTTTTAGCAGCACAAAAAAATTTTTGGTTTCCCAAAATTTAATGTTGTTAGTTCGGACAATAAAACACTCTATTATTTTAGAGACTGGATTATTTTTTCAATAAGTCGCATATCCTCTCTACCAGCCTTACTCTTCATGACAGGCATGCGAAGCATTTCATTGAGTGCTTCTGAAGGGGGACCCTTTCTCTAGCCTTTGCCATATTATTACGGCTCAAAAAAGGCGTTAATTTTCAAGTTAGTTTGTTTGTTTTCGTTAGATTTAATGCCGTAGCAAGTTAGCAACACAATGTATAAGTCATATAACTGCGGTCAGTCAACATACTCACTATTCCTGGAAAATCTCTGGATCTCTGGATTTAGCTGTTAACCAACTACTAAGCGCATACTTTCATCAGTGATTGACAACTGTCCTACATAATTAAAAATCATTGGTAGGAGGGAAGAAACAATTTCATGACCAAGCTCCACGAAAGTATGCCCCGCCCGGGAATCGAACCCACGACACCATCAGTAGACTTGCGTGCGTGCTACAAACTAAGCTTGCCGGGCGGCTGATTTTCAAGCTTCTCGTAAAGTTACACTTACTTTCATAGGCATTTTCGTATTGCAATTCATCGTTGATAGTTACACCAACCCTGTACTTATCATCAGGAGTCTTGGAGATTATGACACAGCCTAGAAAAAAGCAGACATTCTTAAAAAACAACGCTCTCAAAAAGTTCCTTCACACATTAACAATTTACACAGTACTATATATTAAGTTACAATATATTGTAAGAAGCATAATTTTTAAATAGTCATAATTTTGTTTTTTGATGTCAGTACGTGTTCCTTCTGGATAAGAAATGACAAAATGTCTTATACTTGATATTGATTTAGAAGCATTTATTATAGCTTTTGAGGCTGTTTAATATCATTAACAATAAATATCTTCTCCATATTATCTAATCAATGGAGGTAAATCGACTTCATTGTCAAATTTTCATGGAAGGGTAAAACATCCCCTTGTGGGATTCGAACCCGTATCACCTTCAGGACACGAGATTCCAAATCCATGCGCGCTGCCAACTGTGCTATAAATCCGGGTTCCTACCGTTATTTTAGGTTGAAATGTAATGAATCCATGGGGAGAAGTTGAATGTTGACATTCTCAAATGCAGAGAATTTATACAAATTTACGAAAAGTTTAAATTGTCTCACCATCGTATTCGTATGCAGTAGACACGGTGTTACCGTGAAGGCTAGCATCACATTTAGACTTCTTGCATAAGTAGCATGGGTTTCCTGTACATCCAAGTGTATTTTCTTTGTTTTCAACCTTTTCGCCAACATGAAAATGAATACCGCCCCACCAACCCAATTCGTTATTTTCCTCTTAATAGTGAAATAGAGATATCAAAAAGTTTCTTTAATTAGTTATTTGTTGTGAAGAACTGATTGGTAATACAATAGCATTAAGTAGTCTAAGTTGTATGCTTATTCACGTTCGCCATCTTAACACCCATTATCTCGGGTCATCGGGATACTTGAATCTATTTATCTCTATAAAGGGAGTCTTACTCCGCTCTTTACTGTCGACAAATTGGCGCAACGGAATTATACCATCCTCGTAGGTTCACATTTACACCAAAGTGAAGTGAAGCAATCGCAGGTACATTTCATGCTCAAGGAAATTAGCAGTGTCCCTAGCGGGGTTCGAACCCTGAACCTGTAACAATATTAAGTATGCCATCGAATGCAATTCATCCAGACGATTTCCTTATACCGTCACACCAGTTGTTGGTTAAAGGTGGTGCCGTAAGTCGAGTTTATTAAGCATATCGCTAACAAGCGTTTTGCCCCTGGTACCCTTATTTGATATCATATTCGTGGTTTTTTTTGCTGTAAGACCGGTACCAGAGCACAAAGCGCTAGCTATCGTTTTGCTTTGGAAACTCGTCCTTATAATGTAATATCTAATATTATATATATAATAATAGTACTATTTTATATTGTTTTATTTAAGCTATCAGGCGGTGACGCTGGTCGATGTTTTGATGGGAGCCTTGGGTTAGAATCCGATTTTGAACCTTACAATTATAGATTTTTCAGTATATTTGGCCAGATTCCTTATCGGCCATTTGGCTGCCTTTTTACCAACAGTTCATTATTAATCATTTCACTATTTTTTATTAATTAATATAAATTATTAATGTAATAATAATATAATAACAATAATAATAATGATGATGATAATAGATAATAATAGTTATAATGATAATAATAATATTTATAATTACTACTACTAATAATAATAATAATGATATGAGTCAAAACCAATAAAATATATAATTGAACTATACCTGGATCTTGTTCAACCACTGACATACACACCCCGCATCCAATAAGAACCGCAAGTAACAAAAGCGTGGCTAATGAATTCATTATCAATGCTGGTATGACTTAAGATGGATACTGAAATGAAGCATACAGTAAAAACAGTAAATAACCTTATTTAGTATACGTAGGCCCTCGTTCGAGTATACATGCCATGAAAGTAATATAACACATTTGTCGGTGGGATGATAGATACGGACGCTGATTGATGTTTAGGTGGGGGCCTTGGATTAGGATCCAACTTTGCACCTTGCAATCATGGATATTTTATATTTTATCATCTCTTAACTATTTTCATTTAAATATTTCCTCATTATGCATATGATAGTGAAGCGCTTTTGAACATATATTCAATATGAAAAGAGGGCTAAAAAATGTTCGTATATAATAATAAAAAAATAATAATAACAATAATATAATATAAACAATAAGTCATACCCAGTAAAAATATATTTTGGTTAATAATTAGGAGTGTGATGACGAAGTGCAAAATGCTAAAATTCTTTAGCTGTCAAACTGAATTTGGAAAAAAGTTTGGAAATCGAAAAAGAACTAAATTTAGGTTATATATTTAGAAGATTTTATTACACGAACATTTTAAATCATTTTCTTCATTTAAAATGTGTTGTATTCAGTGGTGCCATTTTATACATTTTGAATGTTGTCTATTGTTTTTTTAAGTTTTACTCTATCAACAATGTCTATTAAATCACTAATTTTTAACATATCTTTACACTGTAATCATTTGAATGTAAAATCATTAAAAAAATTGATTTTTAAGATGGTTAACATGGCGAACCTAAATATCATTCACGGTCCAAAAGTTTCTTTACATCAGTTCCTTTTGATGTTTTGAAGTAAAGGGCCTACTATGATATAATCAACAACTAGTTAATAGTTTCACTACTAATAAACTGTTAAGCATAAACCTTCATTTATGTTTTTTATGTTTTATTAGTATAAAAAACAAAAATTAGTACAAAGGAAAATGTGTCTGCGATAATATTTCAATATAACAGTAAGAGAAAATATGAAAAGATTACATACGTAAAGAAACTTCTCGATCCCATTTTAACCCCCCCCCCTAAATCAGTGGATGAATCCAAAATTAAATGTACAATATCATGCCATGTTTTGAAAAAGTGATTTGTACTTTTCAATAATACGTTTGTTAAACTAATATCAAAACAAATAAAGAAGTTGATTGGTTTGTACCAATCTGTCAAAAGCAAAAATACAGTTATGCCATAATGTTAAGACATTAAAACATAATTCAGTAAAATATTCGTTTATGACTTACCAAGTTCTGGAAGGCAAAGGTGCAGATGGCAGCCGCTTCAAATAAGTTATCCTTTTATACTGAACCATTCAGTGTTCAATTTCCTGTTGAAATATGGGTTGGATGCTATTATATACGCCTACATTGAATTAATCATCACGACCGTTTAATATTTAGTTATAATTAATATAATTGTTAAATAATTAGTTAAACATGCTATCATCTATTTCAATCAAGTTATTCAATTACGTAAGGAAGTTTGTTTCTTATCAGCCCCTAGTGGGAACGACTATTTAAAATGATGAAAACATATTTATGATAAAATAATGCTTACTAACTTAAACATCAACCTGTCTTATGCTACAGTTTATAAACTTAAAAATAGCCGTGAGGGCACCGTACGGGCGCCTCACGATCATGCTCCGCAAAGACATGTACGAACTCATGCGTACCCGTACGTACTGTTACGTTTCTACCAGGGTCCGTGAGATGAGCCCAGGATACACGTATCAGTTTCAAAGTCAAATCGTAAACAAAATTGTGGCCAAGTATGGATTGAAGCCACTATATGAAGATATATTCTTGAACAGTAGACTTTAAAACTGTTTTACAACCACGAATTTATCAAAATATAATATGCATTAAAGACACAATTACCAGTTCAGACCATTCTGCTTTCTAAATTTGAGTTTGAAAAAGTGTCCAATTCTTAAAAAAGTGGGGTACTTTTATAAGGGCACACTATATTCATTTATACGCTGATGTTTAATAAACAGGATCCAAAATAGTTTAAAAGCTTAGTTAGGTAATTGGGAGTAAGTTTTTTTCTAATAAGACTTAATGTTTAACATACTGTGATCAAAACTATTGTTTCAAGTATTGACAACCAAATTCTACTTTTGGTTTCGATCTACTTTCACTTTGAAATACAATAAATAGCATGAACATATCTAGGCAAAATTTGCATTTATTTAAACATTCTTGTTCATTAGAGGTGTTTGAAATAGATAAATGTCTATTTTCTTTGCAGTCAAAAAACAATGTTACTTTTGATATAGGGGCTTTAAACTTGCATATCTTTTAGCTACGGCTCCGTACAGGTGTGTTGTTTTGTGCCATGTGCGTATCGTCACCTTAATACGCAAGGCTTCCCACGGTCTACGGCTGTCTGCACGTACGGGTCCACAACAAGCCACGATTTTATGGGACTGAGGCATTACGAAACGCCCCTTTTGCTTGGCTGTTGTTTTTTCTTCAAGACGACTTGATAATGTTTGTTTTAACATAACCCTGTTTTGGAAAGAGTGATATTGGTGCACCTTAGAACCTGGTTTTAACCACCAGTGTTAATTAGAGACTTTAGTCAGTTATCTTTCCCTGATAAAATCTGAAACAATCCAATTGGTAAGTAGGTCCTTACGGTTGGAATCCTCGGATTTTATCATTGAAGTCTTATGTAAGGATAACAAAATATTTCTTCGAATATCTTTCTTGTTAATCAGGACATTAACGAAATCGATGCAATTTAGATAGTTCTTTACCTTAACAATCTTTTGCCTGATTTTCAAACAAATCAAATAATTAACAAAAAAGTTATTTAGGATTAATTTTGGAAAATTGACATTGAGAAGTAAGGATAAAATCAGAGTAATCCAACTAATATGACCTACCTATTTGAAGAGAATACAAGGGGAAATAACTGACTAAGGTTCCTTATTATTTTGCCTCTGTCCGTTGCATGGCAGAAACCCATTATATGTTCTTGTTTTCGCTTTTTAATGTTTTCTTTATAACACAGGTTTTCGATTTTTAAAACATATCCCTCTTCGGTTTTTGCAAAAAAACGTTGCATCAAATTTTGGATACGAATTATTAAATTACCCGATTCCCGGTATATTAGGCTCTGTTATAATATGTTAAACATTTACGATGGGTTAGGTCACTCAAATTGGGTATCAAATGTAAGAACATGTCTTTGTAGTAATGGCTTTGCCTATGTTTGGGAAACACAAGAAATTCCAAATCCTAAACAATTCATATCGATCTTTATTCAAAGAGTAAAAGACCAATATATACAATCTTGGCATGAATCTTGTGAAAAAAGGAAATTTTATATTACAGACTATTTAAAATAAAATACAAACCAAGTTCTTATGTATTTATTGATAAATTTTGAAAATGTTTGGCAAATTTTAGAAGTTCTTCCCATGATTTAATGGTTGAAAAATGTCGACATTTTAATACAGATCGTGATTTTAAAGATTGTCCTTATTGTGAAATAGTCTTATAGGATCAACTACATTTTATATGTTATTGTCCATTGTATAATAACTTGAGACAAAAATATTTGCTTGTATTATGTAATTCTTATATATTCATAAAACATTTTATTAATCTGATGGGAACTGAGAACCATCAGAATATTCTCAATTTATCAATGTTTAATTATCATGCTTTTGAATTAAGAAATGAATATGTAAGTGATTGATTTTATAATTATGTATCATTTTATATAACTATTATGTAGAATGTGACTAAATAATATTTGAAATGATCGAACTATGCTTAACAAAGTAAGTTAATACCATATGGTCCATCCATAATGTAATAATTTAAATGAAATCGTCTGCTATTTATGTAACTCTATGTACATTGTTTACTGTATGTATACTTTGTCTATGTGTATGGACCGATGGTATTATTATACAATAAATAATAATAATAATTGATTACTGTCTGTGTGAAAGGTCTGTGCTCAAGATTATGAACATAATCTTTGCCTAACAGAACTCCTTTTTCAACAGGGTATTGGTACCAGTGTGGGGAATCACTTATATGATTCCTAACACGGCAAAATGACGATCAGATCAACAAGTTAAGATGAAAAAGACGAGGTAAATGACATTTATACGTAACCGTATTCTATCAGACTTAGTGCAGTCTAAGCAGCACAAAATTCTCTTTCTAGCGGTAGTTCTCCCAACCCCACAACGTTTCTAGTTTTATAGATTACCTCGAGATTCTTAACGATTCGAGAGATTTTTGGAAAAACTTCGAGGTAATCTAGAAATTTAGAACCGTTGTGGGGTTGGCAAAACTACTGCTAAAAAGAGAACTTATAATCAGATTGGTCACCCATAATATGCTTAGTAAATAGTCAGCAACTACTGTCTGTGCTAGGTACCTGTTAGTACCATATCTTTAATCCATTTTTTTTCTATTCTGGAAAAGAATTTCATTGGACAAACAGGTACATATGTATGTCAAATCAAATTGTATTGGTAAATAATAGAGGTCAAAACTTAGCTTAGACAGCTGCGCCGAAAACACATGTTAGTTTACGACGTTGTTTGTAAGAACCGTCTGTGAGTTCGAAAAGAAAAGCTAACAGCAGAGGTTCTATAGCGTTGTTCGGCGCAGCTGTCTAAGCCAATTTTTGACGTACAGTAGCTGCTGACTATTTACTCTGTGTATAATGAGTGACTCACTGCTATGATCACACATTCGTCGTGGTACGCCCCTTGCGGTATAACTAAACTGCATTTTGTTATAATTATTAGGCCGCCATTGAGCATTTCTATCAAATTGTTTATGTTCGCCAGAAAAGTAACATAAATCGTTTGGTCATTCTGGAAAGAAGTAATTTTTAATCGGAAATCCATGGCATTGTTATTAAAGACGTTTTTAATTTTTAAATCGGACAGATTTTCAGAGTGACAAATCAACGAAGTGGCAGTATATTCGGACAAAAATTGTCAGTTGAGGCTGAATTGCAATTTCGGACAAACTACATTTGACCTAAAGTTAATACATGTACGCCATGAATGACCAACATTTATACTTCAAACCGTTGAAAATGAACCCAGCAGAGCGCCGAATATCTTTTTAAAAGATATTTCTTGTTAGTATTGACTCTTCAGTAGTTGATTACTTTGCTTGCCCCTCTGGTTGTGGGACGGTGACAGAGATTTGCGAATGCATGAAAGTTTGTATTGTTTTTTGTTTGTTTTTGTTTGGTTTAACGCCAATGCAACACATTGTATAGTTCATATAACGGCGGCCAGTCAACCTATTCACTGTTTTGGAAAGGCTAAATTTCTGGATTTGGCTGTTTACCAACTACCAAGTGCATACTTTTGTCAGTGACTGACAATTGGCAACTTTAACAATGTGCTGCTACGGCGTTAAACCCAACAACAACAAAAAACCTTTAGGCTTTGTGGAAAGTCTGTGTTGTTTACTGTTGCTGTTCCTGATTTGTTTTAATATACGGTTATTTCATATGTGTTTAGGAACAGTCAAACTGTTGGCCCGAGGTGGAGGGAAAAGTGTCTGCTAAATCAAGGTCGACGGACGCTTGCTGCATTCGTAAGCGTCTGGTAAAGCCTGATATCCCGTAGCAGTTACTTCCCCTTATATCAGTACAGTAATACAGTAATAGATCGAATAACATTGCATGACGTCAGAGCACGCGCGGGAAACAGTCAAAACAATTGCCCGGTCAACATTTCAATTAGAAAACAGTTAAATATATTGAATTAAACTTATATAAGCAATCAGGTAATACCAATAATTTATATATACCAGTACGGATAACTAAGTCATCTTGTTCTCATTCAGTGGTATTGAACATGTGACTCTTTAAACACCTGTATCATTCTCTGTGTATTAATCACGAGCATGTTTATAGATATGCGAATGATTATTATTATTCTTTAATCTACTACTAAATGTTCATTTTGCGTATGTGTACCATCTTTAAGTAATAATGTCCCTCAATAGAAACAAATATAGACTAAGAACACGTCTGCTGAGCTGTGCACTGAAATTGTAGATTTGAGCCTCACCAGGAGCTCTGTTAATTCCCTTGGGCAAGAAATGTACAAACAATTGTTTTTCATCGTCCCACATGTAAATGTGTGCTGTAAGATTCACTGAATTTGATAATCAGGGTTTCATACATATTAGTCAATGCAATTGATAGAAAAACAAAACAATAAGTAACATTGGTGTATGAATTTATTTGGTTACAAAAAGACTGAAACAAAATCTAAATACAAGCGTTCAAAAATGTTATTAAACATAACAGCTCCAACATATGCATTCAATTGTGCAATATCATTGTCCATTTCATGCAGATACGATGTGTAGATTCTATCTACCACCAGTTTTCATCATTATTGTCAATGAATATTCCTTATATTATGAGCAATTTTTTGTATGAAACATCATTATCAAAGGGTCATACACACAAAGATTGCAGACATAATTCGTGGACATAGCACATAATTTGAGAGAATATTAAAACAGAAGAATTATATTTTAAATGATTGTGTTAAGAACACAGGAGGCAAGGAAGGTTATACAAGTGTTAAAATCTCATTGTCCAATGGTCAAATCTGGTCTGTCCATGAATCATCAGTTTCATGAATCAAATTAGTACATCTGGACACAGCCGAGCTTGTTCTTGTGCAACATTTTTGTATCCTGAAATAATAAAACATTAAAGTTTCTTTTACGTCTTTGTAAGTACAATGAATATTTTATTAAACAAATGGAAACTAACAGCAAATATATTAGTTTTTTCTAAAAAAAGTTACAATGTAAATGTATTCTGAATAACAATAAAGACATACAAAACCTAAAAAAGTTTTTGAGACATTCATCACTTGTAAGCCTACCACAATGGTTTTATCAAAAGTTTGATTACCATTAATTTTGAAATTCTTTTTTTAGGTTTGCTTTTTATATAGTAATTGTGGACTTTTCCACTTATAGTAACTTATTATTTTAATGTAACCAAAGTCAGTTCTTTTATATCTGTAAATTACATAAATATAATTTGCATTTACCAAAAAGATATAGCAGTTTTATTCATTTGTAGCAATCAATGTGACAATCAAATGCTGACGTGTAAGCAAAAAGGGCTCGGCATTAATTTTAAAACATATTGCCCGGTCGGACAGCAAACTGAAGAACCTAACCTGTCTGTACCAATGTTCGGTAGCAGTAACAACCTGCCCGAACCCAACTTTAGGCTTTCAGTGGGCAATAGGATGATCTTAAATGTCGATACCTCAGCAAAACTATTAGAAGCACAGAAGGGTAGCTTTGACCATCTTATTTTGTTAAAGTTACATTGCAATGTAAATATCTCTATATTAAATTCTTACCATAACTTTCAAGTACTCATCAAGACTGGCACACATTATTCCATTTTCCAAATCAACATTGTACATATGGGGACAGATTCTACCTTCAGATTTGTTCTCAGAAGGATAAATACATGGGAGGTTGATAAATTCATTGGCTACAACAAAGTACATAAAACATCATATTATTTGAATGTGGTATGTCTCATTTACAACATTATTTATAGCCAGTCTATAATTTATATTACTCAAATAACATCAATTTTGATATCACTTTAAATAAAACAGACATTTGTTCATGCACTTTTATAGACAACATTTAAACACTGAGACTTCACTTAACACATTCGAAACACCTCGACCATTCATTCAATGAAAAATTTTGGAAAGGAGTCCAGAATACTGTTTTTTTCTACATGCGCGAGGCGAAGCGCGTATGGTTATGCAAAATGGTTATTGTAGTATGCGCACACAGGTTTGTTAAAACATATTTCTTTGTTTATTTGATTATACGTATATGTGCTATTATATGGTGTTATAAGCAATATTATCACCAATGCTTGCACAACAGATGAAACATGGGAACGTAACAATTTAGAAACTAAAATCAATTACTTTAAACATTATAGTTATTATTGAATTATTTTTTAAATAGTCATACGTCCTTTGAAACACGTTTTGGCTTAAATCTAACATTCTGATTTTAAAAGTTTTAAAATACAAATAATTATGAATACTTATACAACAGGTGTAGGAAATTCAGCCACTTACATTCTGAAAAAAATAAGTAAAACAGTGATAGGTGTTGAGGATATTAATGCTGTATGGTTCTAGTGGTAGATTTTTCTCGAAGGATTCTAGTGGCCCCGGGTACGAACACATCTAAGACTGTATTTCATGTAATATCTCGATTGCGCTACATTAATTTGACAATTCGAAATATTTTATGTTGGTAACAATTGTAAAAATAGGACTTGTCAATTGAGTTTCGATCTACTTTTATTGGGAAAAATTATCAAATTTGTTTTTGTTTTTTATTATAAACTTAAAAAATAAAGTTTTGCTTACAATAAAGTTTTACTTATAATGAAGTTTAACTAATAATAAAGTTACTCTCACTTGTGAAGGCAGTTTCGTATTGTAATTCATCGTCAATTGTCACACCAACATTGTATTTGTTGTCAGGAGTTCTGGAGATTACAAGACATCCTATAATGAAACAAAACAAATCACGTGATGTATATACTCAATAAAAAATGCTGAATTCAAGTTTAATAGAGATTGTTTACATGTATATTATGAGATGATCTGACTTTACATTTTAATAAAACATATAATGGAGTCTGAAAACAGAAACAGTAAAAAACAACATTGCAACTGACCAAAAAGCAAAGAGGCAGAATGCTGCTTTTTATATTTACAACTTTTGGAATTGAAAATAGGCCAGAAACAACAGAAGCAAGAACGTAATGGATTTCCGCATTAGAACAGAACATGTCAAAATAATTGTTCTAGGGTGCTCGAACTCCATGCTTGTCCATTCTCAAAAGTAAAAAAAAACAGTAATGAATTACCATTGTATTCATAGTTAGCAGTAGCCAAATTCTTGTGAAGACTGACATCAACTGAGCTCCTTTTGCACAAGTAGCAAGGGTTTGTTGAGCATTTAGTGACCTCTGGCTGTTCTTCAGCAAGATCGTGGTAGTGAAAAAAGTGATAGCGATAATGATAATGATAATGATACCACCATCCTAAGCCGTTATTGCTTACGTCATCGTCATCTGAAATGATTTGAAAAATATACTATCAGTATTACATACATTGTCCTCGCTGATTTAGATAATCAATTTGAAATATTAAAGTTTCCAGACATGTAAATAGTCACATGGTGTCAAAATCCTTGGGATAAATAATTATGACCGCAATGATCCGATTCGATACATCTAAAATCGGTTTCGATAGCGCTAATTAGATTTCGGTGGAACCGGCGTTTTTGATTCCATATCGGACTTTAAACTTGTCTTGAAAAGTTATAGGGATTTAAGATAGATTAGTGATAAATAATTTTGTTTATAAAAGCAATTGCTTCATTGACCTTGTTCTGGAATACATGTTACAAATGAGTAACAATTTAAGTTGGATTTAAGTTCATATGAATGGAATACTTTTTATTTAGAATAAACTATACTATTATATGAATCGAATCGAAAAAATCGAATCGAAGAAAATCGAATCGAAATAAACAACAACATCGAACCGACTTTTCAGTGAATCGTAGCAGCCCTTGATTCTACGCCCGTGAGTAAGCCAACAACTTGACAGGTAAATTTACTTACCTTGATTCTCAACAACTGACATACATGTTGATAAACCAACAAAGGCAGCAAATACAAGTAAAGCAGTAAATGACTTCATGGTTGATTGATTTACACCAGCTGTTCAGTTTGAGTCTAAAATAGAAACAAAAATATCAAGATCAAAATTTCTTCAACTTGTCCACGAAGTAGTAAAATCTAAAAACAATAAGTCCGGGATAAAATGCACCCTCCCAGATGTTCAATACTCAAAACTAAATATTGAAAACTTATAAAATACATACTATGAGTAATGTCAAATAGTTAAAGAAATGACTGTTCATTGTTGAACATTGTTTATAAAAATGGACATGCAATTAAAAAATCAAGACAATGTAATACAACTATTAATGAGATATCGATGCGTTGTCAAGTTAAACAAGAGATGGCGTAGTGAGTATAGTGAATTCTATGTCAGACGATACATTCTATGATTTAAATAATATGATGTTACTATGCTGTATCTCATAAAGGTGTAAGCAAACATAACAGCGATATCACACTTAATGTGAAAGCTTTAAATAAATTGAAACGATTTCCGAAAGTATTTAATATGAAAATTAACAAGATAATAATACCAGAAAATTATAATGTGTAATATCATAAAGTATACACTCCTTAACGACACTCGGGGTTAAAAATAAATTTTGTGAAAGTATGATAAAATCTTAAAAAATGATATTTTTCAAAACAACATGATCATCATTTTGCATGGAGTACATTTAATTTATTACATATTTTTACAAATAACTTGTAATTTAAAAATATTTAACAATGAATTTCAACATGACTTAGTAGTTACCTCTTATGCATATGATAGAATAATTTTAAATACGTCCGTAAAAAGTCTGTGTTGACATTATCAAAATATCATGGTAAAAAATTTAGAATTACAATTTACAAACAAATAAAAGTATTTCATGAATTATTTTAGTTATGAATTTTATACTTTAACATCGAGTGCCAGAATAATTATCTTTGTTTTTAAATACATGATTAAATCATAATGCATTGTAATTGACTTACCTGATTTCTGGAAGACAAATGCGCAGATGCTGGACATGTGAAATGAGTGACCCTTTTATACCATTGTAACAACCACGCGAATGTCCTAACCGTCTCTAAGGACTGTAACCTGTTTTAAACTTGATGTGTCCAATTAAAGATCGCTATCAAACTACTCAATTGTTTACAGGAAGTATGCGCTTTTCTTATCTATTGTTTCTAGTGTCCATGCAATATCAACGTTTATTTTGCATTTTAAAGTTAAACTTTTGAAGTTGATTTAACGCCCACATAGATAAATAACTACATAAATTATAAGTAACCAGTTAAAAAACACTCTTCACCATAAATGAACAAGTAATACTAAATACATAATTCTGAATACCAATTCAACACACATTCTTAATTTCTGTTTTTCAGACATTCAGTCAATATTGTTCTGTATTTTACTATTCAGTTTTTGTATTCTTTGTATTAGTATGTTTTGTAGTGCTTTATTTGAGGTAGTGTTATGAAGCAACTTAAGGATTGGCCGCCGCAGTTTGAAAGCCCTTTCCCGGGTTTTTCTGACTTTACGATTGTTTTATTTAACGCCACTTATGACCGGACATGTTCTCAAGTTTTGATATAGCACCTTAAAGTGGGCCCTTATATATCCCGAAAAAGTGTCGAAACATCTCTGTTAAAGGTACCCCATTATCAACTACATTTTGCCAAAAAAGGGAGATACTATGAAATAATACACCGAGGTTTCGTGTTTACATGTATATTAGTTGTGAAACTAACAACATGTGAAGTATATCTAAGTATATTCTAAAACATCAAAATTTAACATGTGTAGAGAAACGTTTGGACCCTAGTGTACCAAGCAGTGATAGATACTATATAAATATAATATAAAAATCAGAAATAGCCAACAGAAAAAATATATCAATGTTAAAATGTCTCGTATCATCTTCTTTTTACACTAAAATAATGTTAAATAGACTTGTGACTCTTTTCAAACGTCCTCCTTTGTCATTCATTACTACATGCTTATCTCAAGGACACAACGCAATAAGAGCTTATGTTTTTATTTAAGAAATAACTTACAGTTGTCTATATTTTGTTGTCTAATAAAATATAGGCACGAGTTGTGATGCGCGTATGATTAAATCACGAGTGCTTTAGCACGAGTGATTTAATAAGCGCATCAAACGAGTGTCTATATTTTATTAGACAACAAAATATAGACAACTGTAAGTTATTTCGATTCTAACATCGTAAAATACGTCCGTAGAAAAGATATATTTATAGAACTATTTTTAACTGTCAGAAACGTCATGCTGTTGAAATCCACCCCAGTGCAAAGGCCGAAAATAGCATTTATTTACACAATTCTCACAGATAGGTGTTTCTTATTCCGAACAAAAAATATTAAAATCTTAATTATAGAATAGAAACCAAATTGTAAAAGTCAATCCTTATAAACTCGGGCGCCATTTTCTGCTTTGCGCATTTAACGTGGGGAGTAAAATTTCAACAGCCGTCACGAGCTATATTTTGTTGAATAATAAAGCATAGATGACGTCACATTAAATAAAGAGTGAAAACGCACGTGCCTATGTTAGGATATTGTTATATCTTTAATGTGTATATTCATAATACATTTAGGTTAAAAAATACATGTATGATGTTACTAAGAAACTTCGTTGAGCTGTATTATTGTCCGTTTTTTTCACAACTGTCAAAGCTTGAATAATTTCACGGTGACTGAATGCATTGTTTTTGTACTGGCGCCCTAATTATTATTAAATATATCCTGGCTAAAACATATCATACGGCATAAGAATCTTTACTTGATCATAGTACACACTTTCGGAAACTCGTGGATGTATCACGACGATAATTTTAACAAACGCATTCACTCTGAAATTATTCATGTTTTGACAGTTAAGAAAAAAACAACTATGTCAATGCTGTTTGACATGACTATTCAACAACAAGTATGCTCTTAGTAGTTCGTTAACAGCTAAATCCAGAGAGGAGTGAGTAGGTTGACTGACCGCCGTTATATGTCTCGACTCACATGGAGGTGATTTTAATGATTTGGGATTTTCATACAAATTTAATTCGTCAATGAAATTGAAAGTAATAACAAACATACGAGTAACATTGGTGTATGAATTTATTTAGTGACAAAAAGACTGATTACAAAACTTGAATAGGCATACAAAAATGCACTGAAACAAAACGGCTTCAATATAAGCATTCAAATATTCAATACCATTGTCTATCTTATGCAAATAAGTGACATAAATCGTATTTTCTATGAGTTTTCATCAATTTGTTATTAGACTTTTCTGTTATAAACAAAATGTTTATACACACAAAGATAGCCAAAGTCCTGTTTTAAGACGACACAATTTCATAGACACAACACAGTGGTTGGTGAATATAAAAACATAAGCATTCTATTATAAATGAAAGTGTTAAGAGCAAAAAAGACGGGGAAGATTATACAAGAGCTGTTATCTCATTGTCCAATTGTGAAATATGGTCGTCTCATGAATCATCAGTTTCATGAATGAAATTAATAAATCTCTACGCAGCCGAGCTTGTTCGTGTGCATAATTTTGGTGTCCTGAAATGACAAAAATACAGGTCCGTGTATTACAATGATTTACATAGAATTCAATTCATAAATTCTAATTTACTCTTACGTCTTCACGATGGACATATTTTTTTCATCGTAATTTCTCACTTTAGTCCATAGTTTTTACGCTTACAGTAATGTATTACTTAACTGTAATCAATTGAAGTACTTTTATATTCGTAAATTACATAAATAGCATTTGCATTTACCAAATATACACAGTAGTGTTATTCACGTATAGCAATCAGACAATCAAATGGTGACGTTAAAGCAAACTGGGCTGGACATTAATATTTGAAGCAAGTTCTTTGTTGGACAGCAAGCTGTCTATTAAAACTATCCGTACCAAATGTTCAGTAGCAGTAACAACCTGCACGAACCAATATTTAGGTTGTAAGGAACAGCAACAAGACCTTACATGTCGAGACCTCGGTAAAACTATAAAAAGCATGAAGGGTTGCTGTGACTGTCTAATTCTGTTTAAAATACATTGCAATGGAAATTAATATACAATCCTTACCATAACTTTCAAGTACTCATCAAGACTGGCACACATTATTCCATTTACCAAATCAACATTGTACATGTGGGGACAGATTATTCCTTCAGATTTGTTCTCAGAAGGATACATACATGGGAGGTTGATAAATTCATTGGCTACAACAAAGTACATAAAACATCATATTATTTGAATGTGATATGTCTCATTAACCACATAATTTATAGATAGTTTATAAGTTATATTACTAATATAACAACAATTGCGATATCACTTTAAATAAAACAGACATTTGTTTCATGCGCTTTATAGACAACATTTAAACTCTGAAACTTCACATAACACATTCGGAACACCTCGACCATTCATTCAATGAATAATTTCGGGAAGGGGTCCAGAATACTGTTTTTTTCTACATGCGCGAGGCGAAGCGCGTATGGTTATGCAAAATGGTTATTGTAGTATGCACACAAAGCTTTGTTAAAACATATTTCTTTGTTTTATATCTGATTATATATGTGTTATTATATGGTGCTATTAGCAATATTATCATCAATGCTTGCACAACAGGTAAAACATGGGATTGTAACAATTAAGAAACTAAAATCAATTACTTTAAACATTATAGTTATTATTGAAAAAATGGACAAGCTTCTTAAAAGAGTCATACGTCCTTTGAAACACATTTTGACTTAAATCTAACATTCTGATAGTTTTAAAATACAAATAATTATAAATACTTATACAACAGGTGTAGGAAATTCAGCCACTTACATTTATTTTGACATCCATCGGTTCCGTCTTAAATTGGTTGATGTTTTGTCAGCTGATGACCATTTATTGTGTCAAACCACCTTTGTTTCAATTGGCCGTGTATTGAAAAATCAAGAGTATGGTGGCTCGGTATGGCCCTCGTGCATTTTCTTCGAGAGCTTCTAATCTCCGTTTACGAAATTGTTTGTTGAAGTTTGTGGAACATATTGTATTCTTTAAATGTTTTGTAGATGATAATGTATTGTTGACAACAAATCATGTGACCAAAATTTGAGGGCTTCACCACTTGTCGTTGACTTAAGTCAGATCGTATTGTAGCAAAGATTTTAAGTTTCGAGTGCGTCTTTGAAATTCCCTCATCGTAAACGTAAGTTCAACGTAAGTAAGTGATTTCGGAAATTTTGCTTTCTTACGTAAGATTTTTATGAAACAGTCCCAGTTCTTTATCAGCCCTGCGTTCAGTAAGCATTTAACTTTAGTCAATCACCATTACCGTTATGAACGGTTAATTGAACGATCCGTTGAAGCGCGAACGTTTAAAGATAGCGGACAACAGAATCTTTACTTCAATTTATTAGAAGAATTCGGAGAGGAGAAATTGTTTTTTTGTTTACTAGTTTTTTGTATTTATTAAACATGTACTGCGTTAAATACTATCAATATTATTTATCTTATCAAACTTTACTGTGATTTACAATTTATATAACTTACATATATGTATCAAATAAAATGTTTTGCATGATTTCATAACTTTGCCATGATAGTATACCACTCATTAATTTAAATGTATATGTATATATGTTTTGCATGGGCCGGAGGCCTTATAGCAATAAAGTTTGTTTTGTTGTTGTTGTTGTAAATTTATTTATCTAAATCAACGGGAGTAACACCGCCGACTTCCTTGTAATGGCAGTTACTCATTTGCACAATATACTGGAACTATTTTGTTTCAGGTTGTTTCATACTCGCGTACTATATATACTTAAACCGTTAGCTGTTTGCCTGAAACGTTTTCCGCTAACAGGCCGTTCAATAATGACATTAGTGAATTATACCTATTTTAAGTGTGTTCCTTTCATTACCTGTGTCCATTATTGGACACCGTTTTTTTTGTTTGTACTACCTCTTTTGTGTAAAGTTGTATTTTGGACATGTTAAAAATTATGAATTTTAGTATATAGAGATATTTTATCGTACTGATTTCAGACAATGTATAAATTAATTTGTATTTTTAACTGATAGTGCATCTGTACGGGGGTGTACACAATCTGATTGGAAGATTTTATTTTAACTGTTTTCCCTGTACTTCATGTAAACTTGCACAAAAGTTTACATGTTTAAACTCACTTTTTTCATAAAAAATAAATATTACTAAACCACTTTTTTGATATTTTTCTATTAAACTTACTTATTTATTTCATTAGGATTAAAATGAAAATTGAAATTTATGAAAAATTATTTGTAAATTTCAATTATTGCAACCACACCTATTTTAAAGTCATGAAGGACATTCGTAAATTACATAGTCCTTAAAGTTAGTAAATTTTTATTATAATTGGTTCCTCTTGTAACCATTAACAGTCATATTTGTCACTCGATCGCCGATCGCAGCTCAAATGTAACCGACTATTCGGCGTGTGCCGACTAATGATTTCGATTTAATCTCGGAACAAATAAAGTGATTTGCCGCGGTCCGTTTAGGAACCGGCGCACGCCGAATTGAGCCGCTGTGGCAAATCAAGTCGGTCCAGAGAGATTTTACTACAGTTGCATCATTAAGTAGATTATTCATTGTAGCATGGTTATGTTAATGGCACATTTTCACTGATTCCTTGGTCGTTTAGGATATAGAATTTCTGTAGCCACTGGTTAATCTTGAATTAATCTTGAATCCGATCAGAGCTTTTCGAACATGCTTCATTATGTTAATATTGGAGACTTTAATTGTTGAATTTTTTATTCATGTTTGTACATTTGTATTTAGATTTATGCTACTCTGTTTGTAATAAGGGACTTATGTCAGTTATCTTTCCCTGATAAAATATGAAGCAATCCAACTGGAAAGTATGTCCTTACAGTTGGAATCCTCGGATTTTATCATTGTATTCCTATGTAAGGATAAGTAAAAATTTCAACTAATATCTTTCTTGTTAATTAAAATACTAACAGAAGTGGTGAAATTTAGATAGTTCTTTACCCTAAAAATACTTAGACTGAATTTCAAACATACTAAATCATTTACAAAAAAATTATGTAAGATTAATGTTGGGAAATTGACATTGAAAAGTAATGGTAAAATCCGAGGAATCCAACTAATAGGACCTACATATTTGAAGAGTATACAAGGGGAAATAAGTGACTAAAGTCCCTTTTTAATTATCATGATATGGTTTATAAGTGATTTTAACTTAGTGCGTCGATTTAACAAAAGAATACTCTAATTGTAAAAATGGGGAGATGAAATTAATCAGAAATATACTTAATTTATCTATATAAAAACAAGTGAGTAATATCTATACTCTTATTCTCTGAGCCTTGCTTACAGAACTGTTAATTTTGCCTTCACAAGAATAAAGATTTGGAATCTGCTATTGTTCGTTTTTTCTCAACTGTCAAAACATGAATCATTTCACGGTGAATGCGTTTGTTAAATTATTGTTGTAATACATCCATGAGTATCCGAAAGTGTGTATTATGATCGAGTAAAGCTGCTTATGCAGTATGATATGTTTTAGACAAGATATATTTAATTACAATTAGGCCGCCAGTACACAAACAATGCATTCAGTCACCGTGTAATTATTCAAGCTTTGACAGTTAAGAAAAAACGGACAATACACAATTGTGTGGACTTATTGTTTGTTTGTTGTTTGTTTGGTTTAACGCCGTAGCAACACATTGTTTAGGTCATATGACGACGGTAAGTCAACGTACCAACTGTTCCTGGAAAAGCTAAATCTCTGGATTTAACTGTTAACCAACTACTAAGCACATACTTTTGTCAGTGATTGACAACTGCTCTACATAATTAAAATCATTGGTAGATTATATGACCTATACAATGCGTTGCTACGGCGTTAAACCCAACAAAAAAACAACAGGAATCTTCAGAATATACCAACAGTAGGCATACACAATGCAAGTGAGTCGGCAGTCAATTGTTTTATGTCCAAGGCTTAAAATGGTACAATTCTAGTTCGAGGAAGGCTGTACTGTTCTTTGTCAATCCAACAACACAAAACTCTCGTTTTAACATGTATCCAGTATTTGCTGACGTCAATGTTAAACAAGTTCAGAAAAAAATAAAAGTACAAAAACTGAAATATGAGTGTGATTATTTTATTGGTTTAAAAAGACAGAAAGAAATAACGATAGACAGAAATGCATCAATTACAGTATAGATAACAAGTCATTATACAATTTATCAAAATACATAACAATATCTTTAACGATATCACATTATATGAACCATCAATTATCAAGTCATTTAGCTTTTCATTTTAAGGTGTTTGATATCCAATGATATAGTATCAGTATAGACAAGTATTGGATGTTAAAAGTCATGAATGTGGAATAATTATGGCCGACTGGTCGTACAGTTATGTTCGTAGACAAGTTATTTTTTTAGCTGTAAATAATTCTAACACAGCAACACCTAATAATTAGATGTCTGAACACTTCAGTCATATACAAAAATAATATTGTCAATTATTTATTTATACCTATAGTAGATCTAAGTAAATTTTATCATAGCAATATTTCTTTTTGAGTTTTGAATTTCTGGATAAATGCATTTTGATCTGGGACAAGTTGATTTGAGTGTTCACTTTTCCGTAGACAAGGGGAAACATGTTGGACTTCCACACGCCCTGAATAAGTATGTTACAAAGACAATTAACAAATTTAACAATTTAACAAAAAATTTTTCTATACACGAAAAGTTAAACACTTTAGGTTATTATAGCATTAACAAATTTTGTGCGGATTTAAACTCACAATCAATTCAGTGATTATGTAAAGAACGAAAGACAAAGTGTAGATTTTGAGAGTGTTTCAATTCTAAAAAAAAAGAGATTGAAATCTGTTTGGTTGTTTCAGTTTCAACATCAGCAGCAGCATTTGTAATCTAATATACCTCTGCACAGCCGAGTGCGTTATCATGTCGCATTCTCGTGTCCTGAAATACCACAAAATCAAACATCAAGTATTTTGGTAAATGAACATTTTTGAAAATGTAATATTTTGTCATTAGCAGTGAATTAATAAAATGAAGAAAAGACACTCAAAACAAACTTTAAAACAAATCGCTAATAGCACATATGGACATGGTGTTTTGTTAAAATATATAAACACGGCATAATATACAATAAACGGAAGCGATACGAGGGATATTTCCATTGAATTAACGGGATGAGGCATACTTTAACTGCACAAACAGAATATCGCCTGCTTGTCAACGCGTATTGCAGACTACATTGATTGAAGTAATAATTGCCTCATCAATTGCATACCCACATGTCCAGCCTAATGTAACCGTTCACAGCAATTTTTGAGAAAGGTTTTGCTCGAGTCCGCTTCTTAACATGGGGGAATTCCCATGTAAAAGTGAAGTGTTGCTATAACAGTTAGTGTGTGTTGTAACAACAATTATTTTTGTGCATTTCTCAGAAATATGGTGAGTTGGTTAGTACTACACTAACAGACTAAGTTGTTTCACTAAGTAAGCCATGTGTAAAATTTCGGACAATGCTTGATATTTACTCTAACCCACGGTAACATCTCATTCTACATATGAGCCATTCTTCGTCCAGTGGTAAGTAAATGTTCTGATTTATTTGACTCACGTGTCATAATATGTACGCCACAAGTGCAACATGTAATCAAATTAACAATATTTGGGCAAATATAAGTAATGTTTTCTAATTATTAAAGTAGATAATCAATTGGTGTCAATTCAGAAGTATTGAATGCAAAGCGACGATGACATCTCTAGACGACATTTTTTTAAACATGTTTATATAACCAACAATCAATTTCTTACCGTAATTTGTAAATATTCATCAAGGCTGGCACACATTTTACCATTTTCCAAATCCACATTGTAGATATGAGGACAAATTCTTCCTTCAGGTTTAGACTCATCAGGATAGATACATGGCAAGTTTTCATTTCCTCTCACTGTTAAAGATTAAAATGAAATTTGATATTTACTATACTATATAGTTCAGTACAACGACGTTAGAATAAGTTTGTTTGTTTTTGTTTGTTTTGGTATTAACGCCGTAGCAACACATTGCATAGGTCATATAACGGTGGTCAGTCAACCTACTCACTGTTCATGGAAAGGCTAAATCTCTGGATTTAGCTATTAACCAACAACTAAGAGCATACTTTCGTTAGTGACTGACAACTGCCCTACATAATAAATAATCTTTGGTAAGAGGGATATTTGCTGTTGAAATAATTTCATAACCATGCTCAGCGAAAGTATGCCCCGCCCGGGAATCGAACTGTCGACCCCTCAATCAGTAGACTTGCCCGCTACCAACTGAGCTAGCCGGGCGTTTTTTTAGAATAAGAAAACATTGGAATACCATGTTGGCTCACATCACATCTAAAGCCTAACCCTTTGTTTCATTGGTCAAGACATTATACATGTATTGTATTTTCTCAGTACTGGAGGACTTAAACGTACTCGGGAGTGATTTGTCTAAAAAAGGTAAGGTAATTGCATTTTTAGTCTGAGTTTCATGCTTACGCAAGTTCACCGACTTTACAGCTATTACCCCTGGCCATTGGGCTACTGGTACCTATCTATCAATCTCCCTGGTGAGTATTTTACTCCGCCTATTAGTGCAGCCGACAAATTAACGCAACGGAATTATACCATCCTTGCAGGTATTCATTTTGCACCTGGGTGGAGTGAGGCAATCGCAGGTAAATTTCTTGCTCAAGGAAATTAGCAGTGCCCCTAGTGGGATTCGAATCTAGGACCTCTCGATCCCTAATCTTTGTTGCCATACTAATTGAGTTAAAATAACTAAGCATAATAATTCGAAACAAGGCGAAACGGTTCTTGATTCTTCAAAACAAAATGTATACAATAGTAATGAATATAATAAAATGTAGCAATCCTTGACGAGATATTCTTTTATTGAACGGTTCTTTCAATATTTAAATATATCGTTAACAAAATAAAAATCTGATTAAAATCTTAAGTAATTACAAGTATAATGAAAAAAAAATACTTATAACATTTTGTAGGATAAAACTGTCACTTACGCACTGAAAAAAAAACAACACAAAATATTAAGCTAATATTTTCATATTTTTATTCAAATGCATCTGTTAACTGTCGACGGAATCAGTATATAAATGAAGTTGCCCGAACAAGCTATTTAAGCAGCAAGCATATCTTGTTCGAAAATTTTTAGCAGCACAAAAAAATTGTTGGTTTCCCAAAATTAAATGTTGTTAGTTCGGACAATAAAACACTCTATTATTTTAGAGACTGGATTATTTTTTCAATAAGTCGCATATCCTCTCTACCAGCCTTACTCTTCATGACAGGCATGCGAAGCATTTCATTGAGTGCTTCTGAAGGGGGACCCTTTCCCTAGCTTTTGCCATATTATTACGGCTCAAAAACAGGCGTTAATTTTCAAGTTAGTTTGTTTGTTTTCGTTAGATTTAATGCCGTAGCAAGTTAGCAACACAATGTATAAGTCATATAACTGCGGTCAGTCAACATACTCACTATTCCTGGAAAATCTCTGGATCTCTGGATTTAGCTGTTAACCAACTACTAAGCGCATACTTTCATCAGTGATTGACAACTGTCCTACATAATTAAAAATCATTGGTAGGAGGGAGGATGGCCGTAGAAACAATTTCATGACCAAGCTCGACGAAAGTATACCCCGCCCGGGAATCGAACCCACGACACCATCAGTAGACTTGCGTGCGTGCTACAAACTGAGCTTGCCGGGCGGCTTATTTTCAAGCTTCTCGTAAAGTTACACTTACTTTCATAGGCATTTTCGTATTGCAATTCATCGTTGATAGTTACACCAACCCTGTACTTATCATCAGGAGTTTTGGAGATTATGACACAGCCTAGAAAAAAGCAGACATTCTTAATAAACGACGCTCTCAAAAAGTTCCTTCACACATTAACAATTTACACAGTACTGTAATAAGTTATACTATATTGTAAAAGCATAATTTTTAAATTGTCATAATTTTGTTTTTTGATGTCAGTACGTGTTCCTTCTGGATAAGAAATGATAAAATGTCTTATACTTGATATTGATTTAGAAGCATTTATTATAGCTTTTGAGGCTGTTTAATATCATTAACAATAAATATCTTCTCCATATTATCAAATCAATGGAGGTAAATCGACTTCATTGTCAAATTCTCATGGAAGGGTATAACATCCCCTGGTGGGATTCGAACCCGTATCACCTTCAGGACACGAGATTCCAAATCCATGCGCGCTGCCAACTGTGCTATCAATCCGCGTTCCTAGTTATTTTTTTTAACGTCGCATTCAACACATATATAGGTCATATACACGACGGCCAGCTCTTCCGACTATAGGTTTCCTGGAAACTTTTTTCTATCACCAGTACTAACTTACCCTACCACGAGGCCGACAACTCATGTATAGGGTATGACCAGCCGCGACCGGGATTCGAACCCGGATCTCCGGATTCGAAGTCAGACATGCTAACTACTACGCCACGGCCGCGTACAGTTATTTTAGGTTGAAATGTAATGAATCCATGGGGAGAAGTTGAATGTTGACATTCTCAAATGGAGAGAATTTATACAAATTTACGAAAAGTTTAAATTGTCTCACCATCGTATTCGTATGCAGTTGACACGGTGTTACCGTGAAGGCTAGCAACAAATTTAGACTTCTTGCATAAGTAGCATGGGTTTCCTGTACATCCAAGTGTCTTTTGTCTGTTTTCAGCCTTTTCGCCAATATGAATATGCAACCACCAACCCAATTCGTTTTTTTCCTCTTAATAGTGAAATAGAGATATCAAAAAGTTTCTTTAATTAGTTATTTGTTGTGAAGAACTGAATGGTAATACAATGGCATTAAGTAGTGTAAGTTGTATGCTTATTCACGTTCGCCATCTTAACACCCATTATCTCGGGTCATCGGGATACTTGAATCTATTTATCTCTATAAAGGGAGTCTTACTCCGCTCTTTACTGTCGACAAATTGGCGCAACGGAATTATACCATCCTCGTAGGTTCACATTTACACCAAAGTGAAGTGAAGCAATCGCAGGTACATTTCATGCTCAAGGAAATTAGCAGTGCCCCTAGCGGGGTTCGAACCCTGAACCTGTAACAATATTAAGTTTGCCATCGAATGCAATTCATCCAGACGTTTTCCTTATACCGTCACACCAGTTGTTGGTTAAAGGTGGTGCCGTAAGTCGAGTTTATGAGGCATATCGCTAACAAGATTTTTTTATTTTAGCAATCAGGCGGTGACGCTGATCGATGTTTTGATGGGAGCCTTGGGTTAGAATCCGACTTTGAACCTTACAATTATATATTTTTCAGTATATTTGGCCAGATTCCTTATCGGCCATTTGGCTGCCTTTCTACCAACAGTCCATTATTAATCATTTCACTATTTTTTATTAATTAAATTAAATTATTAATGTAATAATAATATAATAATAATGATAATAATGATGATAATAATAGATAATAATATGTATAATTACTAATAATGATAATTAATAAAAATAATAATGATATGAGTCAAAACCAATAAAATATATAATTGTATTATACCTGGATCTTGTTCAACCACTGACATACACACCCCGCATCCGATAAGAACCGCAAGTAACAAAAGCGTGGCTAATGAATTCATTATCAATGCTGGTATGGCTTAAGATGGATACTGAAATGAAGCATACAGTAAAAACAGTAAATAACCTTATTTAGTATACGTACGCCCTCGTTCGAGTATACATGCCATGAAAGTAATGTTACACATTTGTCGGTGGGATGATAGGTACGGACGCTGGTTGATGTTTAGGCGGGGGCCTTGGATTAGGATCCAACTCTGCACCTTTCAATCATGGATATTTTATATTTTATCATCTATTAACCATTTTCATGTAAATATTTCCTCATTATGCATATGATAGTAAGCGCTTTTGAACATATATTCAATATGAAAAGAGGGCTATAAAATTTTAGTATATAATAATTATAAAATAATAATAACAATAATTTAATATAAACAATAAGTCATACCCAGTAAAAATATATTTTGGTTAATAATTAGGAGTGTGATGACGAAGTGCAAAATGCTAAAATTCTTTAGCTGTCAAACTAAATTTGGAAAAAAGTTTGGAAATCGAAAAAGAACTAAATTTAGGTTTTATATTTAGAAGATTTTATTACACGAACATTTTAAATCATTTTCTTCATTTAAAATGTGTTGTATTCAGTGGTGCCATTTTATACATTTTTAATGTTGTCTATTGGTTTTTTTAAGTTTTACTCTATCAACAATGTCTATTAAATCACTACTTTTCACATATCTTTACACTGTAATCATTTGAATGTAAAATCATTAAAAAATTGATTTTTAAGATGGTTAACATGTCGAACCTAAATATCATTCACTGTCCAAAAGTTTCTTTACATCAGTTCCTTTTGATGTTTTGAAGTATAGGGCCTACTATGATATAATCAACAACTAGTTAATAGTTTCACGACTAATAAACTGTTAAGCATAAACCTTCATTTATGTTTTTTATGTTTTATTAGTATAAAAAACAAAAATAAGTACAAAGGAAAATGTGTCTGCGATAATATTTCAATATAACAGTAAGAGAAAATATGAAAAGATTACATATGTAAAGAAACTTCTCGACCCCATTTAAACCCCCATCCCCTAAATCAGTGGATGAATCCAAAATTAAATGTACAATATCATGCCATGTTTTAAAAAAGTGATTTATACTTTTCAATAATACGTTTGTTAAACTAATATCAAAACAAATAAAGAAGTTGATTGGTTTGTACCAATCTGTCAAAAGCAAAAATACAGTTATGTCATAATATTAAGACATTAAAACATAATTCAGTAAAATATTCGTTTATGACTTACCAAGTTCTGGAAGGCTAAGGTGCAGATGGCAGCCGCTTCAAATAAGTTATCCTTTTATACTGAACCATTCAGTGTTCAATTTCCTGTTGACATATGGGTTGGATGCTATTATATACGCCTACATTGAATTAATTATCACGACCGTTTAATACATGCTATCATCTATTTCAATCAAGTTATTCAATTACGTAAGGAAGTTTGTTTCTAATCAGCCCCTAGTGGGGACGACTATTTAAAATGATGAAAACATATTTATGATAAAATAATGCTTACTAACTTAAACATCAACCTGTCTTATGCTACAGTTTATAAACTTAAAAATAGCCGTGAGGGCACCGTACGGGCGCCTCACGATCATGCTCCGCAAAGACATGTACGAACTCATGCGTACCCGTACGTACTGTTACGTTTCTACCAGGGTCCGTGAGATGAGCCCAGGATACACGTATCAGTTTCAAAGTCAAATCGTAAACAAAATTGTGGCCAAGTATGGATTAAAGCATCTATATGAAGATATATTCTTGAACAGTAGACTTAAAACTGTTTTACAACCATGAATTTATCAAAATATAATATGCATAAAAGACACAATTACCAGTTCAGACCATTCTGCTTTCTAAATTTCAGTTTGAAAAAGTGTCCAATTCTTAAAAAAGTGGGGTACTTTTATAAGAGCACACTATATTCATTTATACGCTGATGTTTAATAAACAGGATCCAAAATAGTTTAAAAGCTTAGTTAGGTAATTGGGAGTAAGTTTTTTTCTAATAAGACTTCATGTTTAACATACTGTGATCAAAACTATTGTTTCAAGTATTGACAATCAAATTCTACTTTCGGTTTCGATCTACTTTCACTTTGAAATACAATAAATAGCATGAACATATCTAGGCAAAATTTGCATTTATTTAAACATTCTTGTTCATTAGAGGTGTTTGAAATAGATAAATGTCTATTTTCTTTGCAGTCAAAAAACAATGTTACTTTTGATATAGGGGCTTTAAACTTGCATATCTTTTAGCTACGGCTCCGTGCAGATGTGTTGTTTTGTGCCATGTGCGTATCGTCACCTTAATACGCAAGGCTTCCCACGGTCCACGGCTGTCTGCACGTACGGGTCCACAACAAGCCACGATTTTATGGGACTGAGGCATTACGAAACGCCTCTTTTGCTTGGCTGTTGTTTTTTCTTCAAGACGACTTGATAATGTTTGTTTTAACATAACCCTGTTTGGAAAGAGTGATATTGGTGCACCTTAGAACCTGGTTTAAACCACCAGTGTTAATTAGAGACTTTAGTCAGTTATCTTTCCCTGATAAAATCTGAAACAATCCAATTGGTAAGTAGGTCCTTACGGTTGGAATCCTCGGATTTTATCATTGAAGTCTTATGTAAGGATAACAAAATATTTCTTCGAATATCTTTCTTGTTAATTAGGACATTAACGAAATCGATGCAATTTAGATAGTTCTTTACCTTAACAATCTTTTGCTTGATTTTCAAACAAATTAAATAATTAACAAAAAAGTTATTTAGGATTAATTTTGGAAAATTGACATTGAGAAGTAAGGATAAAATCAGAGTAATCCAACTAATATGACCTACCTATTTGAAGAGAATACAAGGGGAAATAACTGACTAAGGTTCCTTATTATTTTGCCTCTGTCCGTTGCATGGCAGAAACCCCTTATATGTTCTTGTTTTCGCTTTTTAATGTTTTCTTTATAACACAAGTTTTCGATTTTTAAAACATATCCCTCTTCGGTTTTTGCAAAAAAACGTTGCATCAAATTTTGGATACGAATTATTAAATTACCCGATTCCCGGTATATTAGGCTCTGTTATAATTTGTTAAACATTTACGATGGGTTAGGTCACTCAAATTGGGTATCAAATGTAAGAACATGTCTTTGTAGTAATGGCTTTGCCTATGTTTGGGAAACACAAGAAATTCCAAATCCTAAACAATTCATATCGATCTTTATTCAAAGAGTAAAAGACCAATATATACAATCTTGGCATGGATCTTGTGAAAAAAGGAAACTTTTATATTACAGACTATTTAAAATAAAATACAAACCAAGTTCTTATGTATTTATTGATAAATTTTGAAAATGTTTGGCAAATTTTAGAAGTTCTTCCCATGATTTAATGGTTGAAAAATGTCGACATTTTAATATAGATCGTGATTTTAGAGATTGTCCTTATTGTGAAATAGTCTTATAGGATCAACTACATTTTATATGTTATTGTCCATTGTATAATAACTTGAGACAAAAATATTTGCCTGTATTATGTAATTCTTATATATTCATAGAACATTTTATTAATCTTATGGGAAATGAGAACCATCAGAATATTCTCAATTTATCAATGTTTATTTATCATGCTTTTGAATTAAGAAATGAATATGTAAGTGATTGATTTTATAATTATGTATCATTTTATATAACTATTATGTAGAATGTGACTAAATAATATTTGAAATGATCGAACTATGCTTAACAAAGTAAGTTAATGCCATATGGTTCATCCATAATGTAATAACTTAAATGAAATTGTCTGCTATTTATGTAACTTCATGTACATTGTTTACTGTATGTATACTTTGTCTATGTGTATGGGCCGGTGGCCTTATTATACAATAATGTATACTATTAAATTTGCGAGTTTCCTGTTTTGTGGAAGAAACTGTGCAGCTTTGAATAAATCTTTTGTTTGTCGCTGGAGCACCTATATACCGGCATATCAAGTTGACAATTCTTTTTTGACAAAGCCTCTTGATATTTGCAAAAACTGTCAAAAATCAACAAAATAGTGGGTTTTTTGTGTCTAAAAATAGTTCTAGATAAAACTAAAAATAGATACGTCAAACCGGAAAATCGTGTTTGATTCTCGACGTGAAGTAAAATATTTCTGATCTTTACTGAATGGAATGTAATGCCTCTGTCACATGACTGTAACTGCTGTATTATCATGGGGAATCACCCAGAATACGTGCAACCTTCTTGCCATTTTTTTAATATTCACCAAGCATGCGTTCTTTGTTTTCGAAATAATACCCATAAACGGCATACTCACCCAATTCTTATATTTTACATTATGCAGAATAAAACACTTCACGTACTTCGCATTTAATTTCGACAGATACTGCGATCTGTCTACGCAATTCACAAGAACGGTGACAAATTGTTAGTTACAATAATTAGATTCTTATAGAAATTACTGCACCACAAAGTATCACTTGAGAGCTATCAGAGACATAGGTAAAAAATTATACGTGTCTGGTCACGCTATCTACCGAAGGTACGCTGACCCCTTCAAAGGGAGCTACGAAGCGGTGTAATATGGGAGAACATATTCTCGGTCCATTTTTTCACAAGCAAGCTCAATATGTACCAGTGAGCCCTGAAAAGCTTGCTGATGTTTTCTATACGCTGACCCAACGGTCTGTAATGATTGGACATAGTTGTTAGACAGATCAATATTATTCATGTAATTATTTCAGGTTTCATGTTGAAAGGGATTAAATATCGAGAATTCACTTTTGAAATGAAAATACAAGCTCGGGTGACCAAGTTTCATAACTCCATGTTACATTTTCACAGTGTTCAGTCCTTTTAGAACTTGACAAATCCAGATTAAACTTATACTTGCAAAATCATATCTCCGATACTACACAATTATCAATTTCAAACTTCCTACAAATATTTTGCAATCTCTTATGATCAAGTTTCATATGGCTTTTTAAACATGCCTGTTTCGTGGAACAGTTTCGAGAACTGTCATAACCTAAAGCCCGTGCTTGCACGGGCTCCCATCTAGTAATAATAATAATTGTTTACTGGGTGTGTGGAAGGTCTGTGCTCAAGATTATGAACATAATCTTTGCCTAACAGAACTACTTTTTCAACAGGGTATTGGTACTATTAACTCAGAAAAACGTTTTTTCAAGTACTTTCGCAGGTACTTAAGCCAAAGATACAGCAGCAATTACTTCTGCAATAAAGTATTTCAAAACCAGTCTTTAATAGAGAGTTTATACACTGTATATAAATTAAAGAAAACACGAAATATCTTTTAACAAATGTTCGCGACTATGAAGGGTTCATTATGCAAGAAGTATCAAAAGTCTTATTTATTGTTCAATCATATAGTCCAACAGAATTAACCTGAGCTTGACCTTTATGCAAGAATATATTAAACTCGTCTTCGTTTGTTAATCGCACTTTATCGTACGATTTTGGCAAAATACACGTACTGAACAACTAATATTATTTTCATACGAATAAATACTTTGAAACTGGGCCATAATATTGCTGACTTACTTGTTTCCCTCAAAGTAATGTTAATTCAGTTGAAATATACCACCAGGATCCTGCGTACCAAGACAGATGTGTAATTAATAAGTAAATCACCCATCAATCTGCGTTAACAGTTATTCTGTAAAGCGCTGTCGTACAGGATGTTTAAAGTTCGCTAGGAGGGTCGCGTCAAGATGACCTTTGTGTCAACCAATCAATGTGTAGCTTTCATCTAGATGAAACACTGTTATTAACATTTTGATTTCGTAATTTCTATTTTAAGATCGATGTTTGCGAGCTAATTTGACGGTGGGATCATTCACATGCTAAATAGACAGTAATTGGACGGCTCATTTCAAATAGCGTGACGTAAACGATGTAAACAAGTTACTAAACATAATGATTGCATCATAAATATTTTATTTAGAAAAGGTTACCTGAACGTGACCCTCATAACGAAACAGCCAGATCTAAGTTAGCGAGTAGGTGAGCGGAAATTTTAGATCGGGATTTAATCAGATTGGTCACCCATAATATGCTTAATGAATAGTCCGCAACTACTGTCTGTGCAAGGTACCTGTTAGTACCATATCTTTAATCCATTTTTTCTATTCTGGAAAAGAATTTCATTGGACAAACAGGTACATATGTATGTCAAATTAAATTGTATTGGTAAATAAAATAGGTCAAAACTTGGCTTAACAGCTGCGCCGAAAAAAACATGTTAGTTTACCACGTTGTTTGTAAGAACCGTCTGTGAGTTATGTTCGTCAGAAAAGTAACATAAATCGTTTGGTCATTCTGGAAAGAGGTATTTTTTAATCGAATATCCATGGCATTGTTATTAAAGATGTTTTTAATTTTAGTATCGGACAATTTTCAGAGTGACAAATCAACGAAGTGGCAGTATATTCGGACAAAAATTGTCAGTTGAGGCTGAATTGCAATTTCGGACAAACTACATTTGACCTATAGTTAATACATGTACGCCGTGAATGACCAACATTTATACTTCAAACCCAGCAGAGCGCCGAATATCTTTTTAAAAGATATTTCTTGTTAGTATTAACTCTTCTGTAGTTGATTACTTTGCTTGCCCCTCTGGTTGTGGGACGGTGACAGAGATTTGCGAATGCATGAAAGTATTGTTTTTTTGTTTGATTTTGTTTGGTTTAACACCGAAGCAACACATTGTATAGGTCATATAACGGCGGTCAGTCAACCTATTCACTGTTCTGGAAAGGCTAAATTTCTGGATTTGGCTGTTTACCAACTACTAAGTGCATACTTTTGTCAATGACTGACAACTGGCAACCTTAACAATGTGTTGCTACGGCGTTAAACCCAACAACAACAAAAAAACCTTTTAGGCTTTGTGGAAAGTCTGTGTTGTTTACTGTTGCTGTTCCTGATTTGTTTTAATATACAGTTATTTCATGTGTTTAGGAACAGTCAGGAACTGTTGGCCCGAGGTGGAGGGAAAAGTGTCAGCTAAATCAAGATCGACGGACGCTTGCTGCATTCTTAAGCGTCTGGTAAAGCCTAATATCCCGTAGCAAATACTTCCCCTTATATCAGTACAGTAATACAGTAATAGTTCGAATAACATTGCATGACGTCAGAGCACGCGAAACAATTGCTCGGTCAACAGTTTAATCAGAAAACAGTCAAAAATATTAAATAACACTTATATAAGCACTCAGGTAATACCAATTATTTATATATGCCAGTACGGATAACTAAGTCATCTTGTACTCATTCAATGGTATTGAACATGTGACTCGTTAAACACCTGTATCATTTTCTGTGTATTAATCACGAGCATGTTTATAATTATGCTAATGATTATTATTAATCTTGAATCTACTACTAAATGTTCATTTTGCGTATGTGTACCATCATTAAATAATAATGTCCCTCAATAGAAACAAATATAGACTAAGAACACGTCTGCTGAGCTGTGCACTGAAATTGTAGATTTGAGCCTCATCAGGAGCTCTGTTAATTCCCTTGGGCAAGAAATGTACAAACAATTGTTTTTCATCGACCCACATGTAAATGGGTGCTGTAAGATTCACTGATTTTGATAATCAGGGTTTCATACATATTAGTCAATGCAATTGATAGTAAAAACAAAACAATAAGTAACGTTGGTGTATGAATTTATTTGGTTACAAAAAGACTGAAAACAAAATCTAAATACAAGCGTTCAAAAATGTTATAAAACATAACAGCTCCAATATATGCATTCAATTATGCAATATCATTGTCCATTTCATGCAGATACGATATGTAGATTCTATCTACAACCAGTTTTCATCATTATTGTCAATGAATATTCCTTATATTATGAGCAAAGTTTTGTATCAAACATCATTATCAAAGGGTCATACACACAAAGATTGCGGACATAATTCGTGGACATAGCACATAATTTGAGAGAATATTAAAACAGAAGAATTCTATTTTAAATGATAGTGTTAAGAACACAGGAGGCAAGGAAGGTTATACAAGTGTTAAAATCTCATTGTCCAATGGTCAAATCTTGTCTTTCCATGAATCATCAGATTCATGAATCAAATTAGTACATCTGGACACAGCCGAGCTTGTTCTTGTGCAACATTTTTGTATCCTGAAATAATAAAACATTAAAGTTTCTTTTACGTCTTTGTAAGTACTATGAATATTTTATAAAACAAATTTATGGAAACTTACAGCAAATATATTAGTTTTTCTAAAAATAGTTACAATGCAAATGTATTTTGAATAACAATAAAGACATACAAAACCTAATACAAGTTTTTGAGACATTCATCACTTGTAAGCCTACCACATTGGTTTTATCAAAAGTTTGATTACCATTAATTTTGAAATTCTTTCTTTAGGTTTGCTTTTTATAGTTATTGTGAACTTTTCCACTTATAGTAACTTATTTAAATGTAACCAAAGTCAGTTCTTTTATATCTGTAAATTGCATAAATATAATTTGCATTTACCAAATAGATACAGCAGTTTTATTCACTTGTAGCAATCGATGTGACAATCAAATGCTGACGTGTAAGCAAAAAGGGCTCGACATTAATTTTAAAACATATTGCCCGGTCGGACAGCAAGCTGACAAATCTAACCTGTCTGTACCAAATGTTCGGTAGCAGTAACAACCTGCCGGAACCCAGCTTTAGGCTTTCAGTGGGCAATAGGATGATCTTTAATGTCGAGACCTCAGCAAAACTATTAGAAGCACAGAAGGGTAGCTTTGACCATCTTATTTTGTTAAAGTTACATGTTTGGAATGTAAATATCTCTATATTTAATTCTTACCATAACTTTTAAGTACTCATCAAGACTGGCACACATTCTTCCATTTTCCAAATCAACATTGTACATGTGGGGACAGATTCTACCTTCAGATTTGTTCTCAGAAGGATAAATACATGGGAGGTTGATAAATTCATTGGCTACAACAGAGAACATAAAACATCATATTATTTGAATGTGGTATGTCTCATTAACCACATAATTTATAGATAGTTTATAAGTTATATTACTAATATAACAACTATTGCGATATCACTTTAAATAAACAGACATTTGTTTCATGCGCTTTATAGACAACATTTAAACTCTAGGACTTCACGTAACACATTCGGAACACTTCGATCATTCATTCAATGCATAATTTCGGAAGGATTCGTGGGGGTCCAGAATCCTGTTTTTTTTTCTACATGCGCGAGGCGAAGCGCGTATGGTTATGCAAAATGGTTATTGTAGTATGCGCACACAGGTTTGTTAAAGATATTTCTTTGTTTTATATCTGATTATATATGTGTTATTATATGGTGCTATTAGCAATATTATTATCAATGCTTGCACAACAGGTAAAACCTGGGAATGTAACAATTAAGAAACTAAAATCAATTACTTTAAACATTATAGTTATTATTGAAAAAATGGACAAGCTTTTTAAAAGAGTCATGCATCCTTTGAAACTCATTTTGGCTTAAATCTAAGATTCTGATAGTTTTAAAATACAAATAGTTATGAATACTTATACAACAGGTGTAGGAAATTCAGCCACTTACATTCTGAAAAATAAAAAATTCAAAAAGATAAAACAGTGATAGGTGTTGAGGATATTAATGCTGTATGGTTCTATTGGTAGATTTTTCTCTAAGGATTCTAGTGGCCCCGGGTACGAACACATCTAAGACTGTATTTCATGTAATATCTCGATTGCGCCACATTATTTTGACAATTCGAATTGTTTTATTTTGGTAACAATTGTAAAAATGGAACTTGTCAATTGAGTTTCGATCTACTTTTATTGGGAAAAATTATCAAATTTGTTTTTTATTATAAACTTAAAAAATAAAGTTTTGCTTATAATAAAGTTTTACTTATAATGAAGTTTAACTAATAATAAAGTTATACTCACTTGTGAAGGCAGTTTCGTATTGTAATTCATCGTCAATTGTCACACCAACATTGTATTTGTTGTCAGGAGTTCTGGAGATTACAAGACATCCTATAATGAAACAAAACAAGTCATGTGATGTATATACTCAATACAAAATGCTGAATTCAAGTTTAATAGAGATTTTTTGTATGTATATCATAAGATGAGCTGACTTTACATTTTAATAAAACATAAAGAAGCCTAAAAACAGAAACAGTAAAAAAACATACATTGCACCTGACCAAAAAGCAAAGAGGCAGAATGCTGCTTTTTATATTTACAACTTTTGTAATTGAAAATAGGCCACAAACAACAGAAGCAAGAACGTAATGGATTTCCACATTATAACAGAACATGTCAAAATAATTGTTCTAGGGTGCTCCAACTCCGTGCTCGTCCCTTCTCAAAAGTAAAAAAAACAAACAGTAATAAATTACCATTGTATTCATAGTTAGCTGTAGCCAAATTCTTGTGAAGACTGATATCAACTGAGCTCTTTTTGCACAAGTAGCAAGGGTTTGTTGTGCATTTAGTGACCTCTGGCTGTTCTTCAGCAAGTTCGTGGAAATGAAAATGAACATGGAAGAACCATCCTAAGTCATTATTGCTTACGTCATCGTCTTCTGAAATGATTTGAAAAATATACTTTCAGTGGCGCATACATCATCCTCGCTGATTTAGATAATCAATTTAAAATATTAAAGTTTTCAGACATGTAAATGGTGCGATTACATGGTGTCAAAATCCTTGGGATAAATAATTATGGCCACAATGATCCAATTCGATACATCTAAAATCGGTTGCGATAGCGCTAATTCGATTTCGGTGGAACCGGCGATTTTTGATTCCATATCGGACTTTAAACTTGTCTTGAAAAGTTATTGGGATTTAAGATAAATTAGTGATAAATAATTTTGTTTATAAAAGCAATTGCTTCATTCACCTTGTTCTAGAATAGATGTTACAAATGAGTAAAATTTAAGTTGATATAAATGAACTTCTTTTCATGTAGAATAAACTATACTACTATATAAATCGAATAGAAAAAATCGAATCGAAGAAAATCGAATCGAAAAAAAGGCATCGAAACTACTTCTCAGTTAATCGTTGCAGCCCTTAATTTCTCGCCCGTGAGTAAGCCAACAACCTGACAGACAAATTGACATACCTTGATACTCAACAACTGACATACACGTTGATAAACCAACAAAGGCAGCAAACACAAGTACAGCAGTAAATGACTTCATGGTTGATTGATTTACACTAGCAGTTCAGTTTGAGTCTAAAAAAGAAATAAAAAAATCAAGATCAGGGTTTTGGAATTCAAATTAGTTTCAACTTGTCCACGGAGTAGAAAAATCTTAACCTCAATTAGTCCGGGATAAAATGCACCCTCCCAGATATTCAATACTCAAAACTAAATATTGAAAACTTATAAAATACATTCCATTAGTAATGTCAAATAGTAAAAGAAATGACTGTTCATTGTTGAACAATTTTTATGAAAATTGACATGCAATTGAAAAGTCAAGACAATGTAATACAAATATTAAGATATCGATGCGTTGTCATATTAAACAAGAGATGGAGTAGTGAGTGTAGTGAATTCTATGTCAGACGATACATTCTATGTTTTAAATAATATGACGTTACTCTGCTGTATCTCAAAAAGGTGTAAGCAAACATAACAGCGATATCACACTTAGTGTGAAAGCTTTAAATAAATTGAAACGATTCCGGAAAGTATTTAATATGAAAATTAACAAGATAATAATACCAGAAAATTATGATGTGTTATATCATGAATTATACACTCCTTAATGATACCCGCGGTTAAAAATAAATTTTGTGAAAGTATGATAATAACTTACAAAAATGATATCATTTTGCATGGAGTACATTAAATTTATTACATATTTTTACAAATAACTTGCAATTTAAAAATATTTCACAATGAATTTCAACATGACTTAGTAGTTACCTCCCATGCATATGATAGAATGATTTTAAATACGTCCGTAAAAAGTCTATGTTGACATTATTAAAATATGGTAAAAAATTTAGAATTACAATTTACAAACAAATAAAAGTATTTCATTAATTAGTTTAGTTATGAATTTTATACTTCAACATCGAGTGCCAGAATATTTATCTTTGTATTTAAATACATGATTAAATCATAATGCATTGTAATTGACTTACCTGATTTCTGGAAGACTAATGCGCAGATGCTGGACATGTGAAATAAGTGACCCTTTTATACCATTGTATCAACCAATCGAATGTCCTAACCTTCTCTAAGGACTGCATCCTGTTTCAAACTTGATGTGTCCAATTAGAGATCGCTATCAAACTACTCAATTGTTTACGGGAAGTACGCGCTTTTCTTATCTATTGTTTCTAGTGTCCACGCTATATCAACGTTTATTTTAAAGTTTAAAGTTAAACTTTTGAAGTTTATTTAACGTCTACATAGACAAATAAATACATAAATTATAAGTAACTAGTTAAAAACTCTTCGCCATAAATGAAAAGGTAATAATAAATACATAATTCAAACCAATTCAACACACATTCTTAATTTCTGTTTTTTTCAGACATTTAGTCAATATTGTTTTGTAGTTTACTATTTATTTTGTATTCTTTGTATTAGTATGTTTTGTAGTGCTTTATTCGAGGTAGTATTATGAAGCCATTTAAGGATTGACCGCCGCAGTTTGAAAGTCCTTTCCCGGGTTTTTGTGACTACGATTGCTTTATTTAACGCCACTGTTGACCGGACATGTTCTCAAGTTTTGATATAGCACCTTAAAGTGGGCCCATATATATCCCGAAAAAGTGTCGAAACATCTCTGATAAAGGTACCTCATTATCAACTACATTTTGCCAAAAAATGGAGATACTATGAAATAATACACTGAGGTTTCGTTTTTACATGTATATTAGTTGTGAAACTAACAACATGTGAAGTATATCTAAGTATATTCTAAAACATCAAAATTTAACATGTGTAGAGAAACTTTTGGACCCTAGTTTACAAAGCAGTTATAGATAATATATAAATATAATATAAAATCAGAAATAGCCAACAGATAAAATATGCCAATGTTAAAATGTCTCCTATCACCTTTTTACACTAAAAAAAATGTTAAATAGACTTGTGACTCTTTTCAAACGTCCTCCTTTGTCATTCATTACTACATGTATATCTCAAGGATACAACAAAATAAGAGCTTATGTTTTATTATTGTTTGTGGCATCCTTGATGTGTATAGTCATATAACATTTAGGTTCAAATAATACATGTATGATGTTACTAAGAAACTTCGTTGAGCTGTATTATAGTCCGTTTTTTCTCAACTGTCAAAGCTTGAATAATTTCACGGTGACTGAATGCATTGTTTTTGTACATGTACTGGCGGCCTAATTATTATTAAATATATCTTGACTAAAACATATCATACGGCATAAGAATCTTTACTTGATCATAGTACACACTTTCGGAAACTCATGGGTGTATCACGGCGATGATTTTAACAAACGCATTCACTGTGAAATTATTCATGTTTTGACAGTTAAGACAAAACCAACTACGTCAATGCTGTTTGACATGACTATTCGGTAATTCATTCATGTATTGTGACTTGCATGATATTTTGTGCTCCATGTTGTAAACATTGTATATCAAAAATAAATATTTCAATCTATAGTTTGAACAAAAAAAACCCAATACACTGTTTATAATACAATAGAATGAAATCATCCACGGCGAGGGACGCTCAGGTTGACAATAAAATAAACATGTGCTATGTTTCTTAAGTGTCTTAGTTGTTGGTGTAATGGAAAACAAAATTACCATTACAAGCATGATTTACCAACAAAAAGGTGGTATCCATCATGCTAATTTTGTTAAAATGAATTACGCACATTTTATTTTCAAAACTGCCTACCCCAGAAATGGATTTTCTCATTTCTAATGTTTACCCAAACACATTAAAATTTTTGTACGCACCATATTTAAGGGCATTTATCCCTGTAAGGTCATTGAGTACTTGTCTTTTACCCTGGCAATACTATTATTTTATATATATTTCATGCATTTTTGCATGAATCATTGTCGATATAAAAGTGAGTTGATGTTTCTGTCACTAAAAGAGTGTATTTTGTGTACTTAAATCCATCCAATGGAAGCAAATGTGATGTGTATGAATCCTAGTACTTGATTAAAACATCTATTGAAAATTGTTTAGCCATTGTACATTCCAGAGTGTTGCCCGGCTAATTCCATTGGTGGCACGCAAGTCTACTGATCGAGAAGTCGTGGGTTCGATTCACTGACAGGGCATACTTCGTGGAGCTAAGTCATAAAATTATTTCTACGGCCATTCTACCTCCTACCAATGATTTTTGATTATGTAGGGCAGTTGTCAGTCACTAACAAGTATGCTCTTAGTAGTTGGTTAACAGCTAAATCCAGAGAGGAGTGAGTAGGTTGACTGACCGCCGTTATATGACTCGACTCACATATAAATAAGTACTGTGAGAGTCACACACTTGGAGGTGATTTTAATGATTTTGGGTTTCCATACAAGTTTAATACGTCAATGAAATTGAAAGAAATAACAAACACATGAGTAAAATTGGTGTATGAATTTATTTAGTGACAAAAAGACTGAGTACAAAACTTGAAAGCATACAAAAATGCACTGAAACAAAACGGCTTCAATATAAGCATTCAAATATGCAATACCATAGTCTATCTTATGCAAATAAGTGCCATATAAATCGTATTTTCAATGTGTTTTCATCATTTTGATATTAGACTTTCCTGTTATATATAAAGTGTTTATCAAACATCATTGCCAAAGGGTCATACACACAAAGAGAGCCAAAGTCCTGTTTTGTGGACACAATTTCATGGACACAACACAATGGTTTGGAGAATATAAAAACAGAAGCATTCTATTCTAAATGAAAGTGTTAAGAACAAAAAAAGACAGGGAAGATTATACAAGTGTTATCATCTCATTGTCCAATCGTGAAAGATGGTCGTCCCATGAATCATCAGTTTCATGAATCAAATTAATAAATCTCTATGCAGCCGAGCTTGTTCATGTGCATCATTTTGGTGTCCTGAAATGACAAAAATACAGGTCCGTATATTACAATGATTTACATAGAATTCAATTCATGAAATCTAATTTGCTCATACGTCTTTCCGGTGGACTTATTTTTTTTATCGTAATTTCTCACCTTAGTCTATACTTTTCAAGCATACAGTAATTTAAACCAATTGAAGTACTTTTATATCCGTAAATTACATAAATGACATTTGTTTTTACCAAATAGACACAGTAGTGTTATTCACGTGTAGCAATCAGACAATCAAATGCTGACGTGTAAGCAAACAGGGCTGAACATTAATATTTGAAGCAGATTCTTTGTTAGACAGCAATCCGTACCAAATGTTCAGTAGCAGTAACAACCTGCACGAACCAATATTTAGGTTGTAAGGAACAGCAACAAGACCTTACATGTCGAGACCTCGGCAAAACTATTAGAAGCATGAAGGGTAGCTGTGACCGTCTAATTCTGTTTTAAATACATTGCAATGGAAATTAATATACAATTCTTACCATAACTTTCAAGTACTCATCAAGACTGGCACACATTCTTCCATTTTCCAAATCAACATTGTACATGTGGGGACAGATTCTACCTTCAGATTTGTTATCAGAAGGATAAATACATGGGAGGTTGATAAATTCATCGGCTACAACAAAGTACATTGAACATCATATTATTCAAATGTGAAATGTATCATTAATATATGAGTTTTGCTTTACTCTGTGTTCATTTTAATTCGACATAATAGTAAAATAGTAAAAGTCAGTTTATAAGACATATTTCTAAAATAGCATCCATGTTAGTATCAATTTTAATTTAACAGGTATTTGTGTATGCGCCTTATAGACATCATTTAAAGATATTAAAATTCACATACTGATGTTGATTATCAATTATGTTGGGCAGTTGTCAGTCACTAACGAAAGTATGCACCTAGTAGTTGGTTAACAGCTAAATCCAGAGATTTAGCCTTTCCAGGAACAATGAGTAGGTGGACGTTATATGACCTATACAATGTGTTGCTACGGTGTTAAACCCAACAGAAACAAACAAACATACTAATGAACAAACTCAACATGCCATTGTGTTGAGAAATAGCAGTGACTATAGTGGATTCCATGTTATACGTTACATTCATATCTAAAAAACAATATGGAGTTATTAGCAATATCACTATCAATGCTTCCACAATTAGTGAAACATTAGTGCACAATCAATAAGAAGCTTGAATCATTTACTTGAGGCATAACAGCTTCTATGGTATTTGGTCATATTCTTAAAAGAGTCATACGCCCTTTAAACACATCTTTTGCTTAAAACTAAGATGGAGATATTACTAAATACACAAAATAATAATACTTATACGACTTGTGAAGGAAAATCGACCACTTACATTCTGAAAAATACAACCAAATACAAATAATAAAACAATGATCCATTATAATGATGTTAATAGGATTCTTGTTGTAAAACGCACCATAATGGATCGAGAGGCCCCGGCTGCGAGCCCCACTAAGACTGTATTACATGTATTATCTCGACTTTACCATATAATCTTTAATATTCGAACTATTTCATTTTGTTAATAAATGCACAATTGAAGTTTGCAAACTGAGTTTCAATCAATTAATCAAATTTGTCAATTTATCAAATAAGTTTTTGTGTTTTAAAATAAAGTTTTATTATATCCATCGGAAATTTTTTCATATACATTATTTATTGAGGAAAATTGAAATTCATGAAAGGGTTAAACCTTCTCGGGTAGGATTTAAACCTGTACCCCAATCGCAACACTAGATTTGATTACATGTACCTAGCGCGCTTCCAACTGCGCAACTTAACAGGGTTCATAAAATTTCTTACTATAGTTATACTCACTTGTGAAGGCAGTTTCGTATTGTAATTCATCGTCAATTGTCACACCAACATTGTATTTGTTGTCAGGAGTTCTGGAGATTACAAGACATCCTATAATGAAACAAAACAAGTCACGTGATGTATATACTCATTGATGATTGTTAATTCAAGTTGAACAAACTATTGTTTGTATGTAAATTCTGTGACCTGACCTCATATTTTGATAAGATACTCAAAAAAAGGAGTCTGGAAACATACCAAGAATAGCAACAGACAAAAACAACATTCCATACGTCAAACAAGTTAATAGGTATATGTGTTTGTAATATTTATAAATTTTCTTCATCAACTAGAGGGGACATACTATGAAAACAAGAGCCGTAGGGATCTCCATCTATAGGAATAGACCATGGCAAAATAGTCGTTCTAGGTTGCATCAACCCCACGCTTGCCCCCCCCAAAAAAAAAATTTTAAAAAGACAATAACAAATTACCATTGTATTCATAATTAGCAGTAGCCAAATTCTTGTAAAGACTGACTTCAAATGAATTCTTTTTGCACAAGTAGCAAGGGTTAGATGTACATCTAGTGATGTCTGGTTGTTCTTCAGCAAGATCGTTGTCTAAATTATCTTCTTTTTCGTGGAAATGAAAACTAACATGGAAGAACCAGCCTACGTCGTTATTGCTAACGTCATCGTCTCCTGGAATGGTTTAAAAAATATACTGTCAGTGGCGCATACCTTGACGCCGCTTATATGACGCCAAGATACTTAAAATATATAATTAAGCAAAACTGACAATTGTATTTTGTAGATAGTTTGGACAGCACAGAACAATCATTATACCATGATACATGGTACATAGATTTACATAGATTTATTTTTAAATTAAATATACAAAATGGAGTCAGTTTACTTAGGAAATCACTACCTATCGTTTTCTCCTTTGGTACCTTTCTTACACCAAAAGTAATAAGTATATGATTTCAAAAATAGGGTACCAGGGGGCGACAAACGCTTACAAGCGAAATGCTACCGATACACTAAGGGGAGCCATGATACAAAATGCATACTTTAAATAAAAATAGTTAGTAACCCTTTTTTATTAATATGTTAGTTTGTAGCGGAAATGAATGTATTTCTGTGCATATGGAATAAATATTACTTTTAAATGAATTGAATCGAAATAATCGCATCGAATCGACTTTCCAGTAAATCGTTGCAGCCCAAGATTCCACATCCCTGTGTAAGCCAACAACCTTACAGACAATAGTACATACCTTCATACTCCACAACAGACATACATGTTGATAAACCAACAAAGGCAGCAAATAAAAGTACAGCAGTGAAAGACTTCATAGTTGAAAGTATTGAACTAGCGGTACAGTTTTAGCCTGAAATAGAAACAAAAGTATACTTAGATTTTATTTCATTGTCAGTTGCGCATACTTAACGATATCGATCTTGAGTACAGAAATACTGAAGTAAATATTTTAATCTGTGGGGTTAACGTACGCTCCACCGACAGTTGAATAAAAATTAATAATACCCAGATAGTTTTATAATTAGAATGTGTCTATCAAATAAAATTGTAAACCATATTTTTGCTGTTCCGGTAACTATAGTCTCGTGGTCTAAAACAACAATCAATAAGGCAACCAAACACTTGTTATTTTGCCATTTTTTTCATCAGAAAAAATAATGGAATATCATGATAAGTTTTTGACACAGTTTCATTTGTCTAAGAATATGTTAATGGCATAAAAATGTAGAACACTAAATGCTAAATTTCATTTGAATGTGGAATGTATCATAAAATATTGAATTTACAGTGCTTACTGTACGATATCTTTTGTTATACATAATGACATGACGACATGTCATTCATACGGGAGGTTTCTAATTGAGTGTTGTCTCTACGGGGCATGGACAAAATTCGAAGTCATAGTTCCCTTTGTCTGTTCATCATGCGCAACATGAACTAAATTTAGAATTGAACTTCATAGTTTTGAATTCTGTAGTTAGATATTCTAGCACATGTAATTAAATTAATGCATTGTCAAAAATTTTGAAAATGTATATCCAATTATCAAAAAAAAATCAAGACAATGTAATACAACTAATGAGATATGGATGCGATGTCGTGTTAAACAAGAGATTATGTAGTGAGTATAGCGACTTCCATGTTAGACGATACACTCTATGTTTGTTTGGGTTTTACGGCGCACCAACACAGAAATATCGCGCGAAAGCAATAAATGATACTATTAATTCAAACGAAATTGATGATCTAAAGCTGTATATCTTATTATATACATTCATTTCCTTCAAAAAGTTAAGTATCGCATATGATGGTACAGACTCAAAAAGTTCTTTAAGTGAGTTAACTTTAAATTGTTTGTCACGGATGTATTTAAGATCCTTACAGTCAAGGAGAACGTGTTTTACATTGAAATGCTATATTCTATGTTTCAAATAATATGATGTTACTATGACACTGCTGTATCTCGAACGTATGATAAAAGCTTACAAAGCATGATGTTTTTCGTATATTACATTATGTAAATAATTTTGGATAGCATAGATAACGTTTACAACATACGAGAACTTGCAAATTAAAAAATAATTAATATGGATCGCTGGCTCAATGGTTAAAAGAAGTTAAATAATAACTCAGTGACCGTGTAATTATTTCGGTTGTGACAGGTTTATATAAAATAACTATAACATGGTGAAAAAAATAGAAGTACAACTTTCAAACAAAGAAAACCATTTCTTGAACTATTCAGCTCCCAGAAAACATAGTTTTTAGTTTAGATTTTATACCTTAACATCACCAGATTGTCTATGTTTGTATTTTAATAAATGATTAAAACATAACACATTGAAAGAGACTTACCTGACTTCTGGAAGACAAATACGCAGATGCTGGACATGTGAAATTAGGGACCCTTTTATATCATCAATCCGTAATGACATGTCCTGTTAGGGAGTGTGTTCCCAGTAAGTCCTGACCTCTTGTTCCCAGTAAGTCCTGACCTCTGCTGGGTAAATTTCCTGGTTCAAACTTGATAGCGTCACCAACTAAAGATTGCGATCAAACGCTGATGGTTAGGGAAAATAAATGACTTTTATCTACTGTTACCATCGACCAGGCTACATGTATACGTTTATATTGTAATTTTGAGTTTGAAGTTAAAGTTTTGTATTTGATTTGACACCTATTTCTGCATGATATATTCAATGGCGCTGTACATAATGATGATAATAATAGCAATTACAACAATTGCAATCAAAATTAAACTGAATTAATTAATGATAACAAGTTGTTAAAAACTATTCACCATAAATAAACAAGTACATACTGCTTAATAACAATTCAGCACACATTCATGATTCTTAATTTCATTTTTTTCCCGTTTAATATTGTTAATAATTTACAATTCATATTTGGTTCGTTTTATTGGTATGCTCTGTGATGATTTATTTGAGGTTATATTATGCCACCTAAGGACTGACTGCCATCGTCTGATGGCCCTTTTTGAGGTCTTGTGATTGTATGATCTCTTTATTTAACGTTAATGTTGACTAAACACGTTCCCGTATGTTTTGTTCACCTTAATGGGGACACTTATTCATTCCTAAAAGTGTAGAAACATCTCTTGTAAAGGTACCCCTGATTAATTTTTCAGTCGGTGCGAATTGTAATGCATGTAATTAAATTAACTCTGAAAAACAAGGGGACTAAAGTGACAAGTCGTCGTCCAATTTTAAATAGGAATAACCAAGTAGGATTTTCTCGCGAAAAGTATAAAACTGGCGTTGAAAATGACGCGCAGAAAAAAAAAAATACACTTTTCTTTTTAGCTTCGCATAGGTATCATTGAAATCTAACAAAATTAATTGACTTGCAGTTCTTCAAAACTCAGAGTCGAGGCGGATTTTTCAGTTTTATTTTTTAACCGTGTCATAGTCACCTGGTATTGTCGGCGTGTAAATGCAATAATGCATTTTGTTGGACGTAATATTCCTTGTGCGTATGATAACTATGAAAGAAGTGAACATTTTAAATGATCACATTATAGAATGAGGTGACTATACAAGTACTTGTAATAATACATGGAAAGCGTCAATGACGCATTGCCTTTCATCTGGTTGCCAAAATAAGAATTAATAACAATGGACCCGGAGAATTGCTTTTACAACGGCGGTTACCGGTCCTGTAAAGCAGTTAGAACGGTTGAAGATGTACGGTTTTAATTCTCACCAGGGGCAGTACCACATTTCGATGAAAATTTGCCGATTATGTCAATTGTCCTCCATTAATGAAGTATACTGAACCAAAAAAGAAACTTTCGCCAAGTTTGATTGTAGATATGTTAGTACAGTTTCAATCCTTTTGGCTGAAAGCTTACATTTTTGTAAAATAATGTATTGTGGTTCTTTAAAAATCGTCATTTTGGAGGAAAGGATCAGATTGATTGTTGAATTTTAAATTAAAATAAGGTAGGGGTCATTTCTAAAGTTAACAATCAGTAGCGTGTGTGGCCGCCGTGAGCGATGCTGACTGCCTGACAGCGACGTCGCACAAGTTTGTTAATGTCAGCCTGTGGAATATTATTCCATTCTTCAAGCAATGCAGCTCGAAGGTCGTTGGTGTTGTTTGGAGGGTTCGGACGTCGACGTACACGTCTATCCAGATTATCCCAAAGATGTTCAATATTGGGTTCAAATCCGGACTTTTTGAGTGCCAGTCGTCGATGAAATCAATGTTATGACTTTGTAAATACTGTATTATTGACACGAGCAACAGTTTTACAAGCTACTACATGTACATATGTGTGTACATCTAAGTGGTACCCTTGAACCATTGGCACATACTTTGCGAAAGTTTCTTTTAAGTTGCAATCCTTGTGCAAAATCAGTAAGTAATGGTTATAGACAAGGGTCAAGAAAAGCTATGTTTAGGTGCGTTGATCGCCTCAAATGATCTAAATTGTGCTGACATGGCGTTAAATTGAGTGTTCTAATATTCTTGTTTTCATGCCGGCGATCACATTTGAAGAATAACGGAAACATTAATGTCAAACTTCCTTGTCAGCACGTGTCTAAGATATTGATAGATTCATCGTTATCTTTAATTTTAATAATGGTTAATTAATTTAAGTGGGTTTCGATAGATTTTGATCTCTTTCATTAAATGTACATCCTATTTTGTAAACAAAAATCTTGAACACCAATTAGGAAAGCACTTGAAAATCAATTAGTCTCATTTCTTAAAATCAAAACAAATTTTGCAATAACAACACTTTTGAGAAATCGGTTAATTTAGGGAATTTTATAATAGGTTTCATATACATGTACTTCAAGTGCATGTACTTGAATACACTCCATTTGGGAACCTGTTTACCATGTTGCAATATGACATGTACAAAGTAACCGACTTTACAGCTATTATCCCTGGCCTACGCACGGCTGGTATATATCAATGAATCACCATGCATTTATCAATTCTATTTATTTTACTGTGTTTAACGCCGTGTCAGCACAATTTTGGTGATTTTTACGGCGTCCAGCGCACCTAACCTAGCTTTCCAGTATTCACCTACTCTTCCACAAGGCTGGAAACTTCTCCATATATCTTATTAATGGAGGAAAATTAACATTATTGTCAAATTTTTAATGAAAGGGTATAACCTCCCCGGGTGGGGTTCGAACCCGTATCCCCACTTCGGGATACGAGATTCCAAATCCCGGCGCGCTACAAACTGCACTATCAACCTGGGTTGAATTTCTCTGGAAGGGAATCTTTTCCCACTTAGTTCAGCAAAGATATTGGTGCAACAAAATTTAACCACTATCACAGGTACCCCATTTACATCTTAAATGTGTGAAACAATCGCCGCAGGATATATTCTTGCTCAGGGATAAAAGCAATGTTCGTTGATGGGTTCGAACTATTGACCTCTTGATCTACAACTAGACTATTGTCCCAGTAGAAAATAGCATAATAATGGCCGATTACTTCAGTAATTTCTTGTAAAATCTTAAATTCTGTCGCAACTTGTGAATTGAACTACAAAATAGAAAACAGTTACGTTCATTGACAATTTTGTCAAAACACAGACATGAATACTTTAAGAAATGCAATAAGTCTAAATGAGCCATCAATACTGCACATTCAGTTATCTATTTATAACGATACCTATCCATTATATGGTGGCGTGTTTTTGCCACCAGGTGACCTCATGACTAAATTGTAATGTTTTGAATCTGAAAGTCATACATGTATTACTCTATGACCAATTTTTGTCATTGGTTTATATAAATATGTTAATTCTGAAAACATGATTATATCAAAGTACTTTATAAGTATGTCTACTCTATAAAACAAAAGAGACAGGGCTTTATTAAAATTTAAACTTTTGTCTTTAATATTGACAGTAAACTTAAGTTACTTAACACATAATCCAAACTTGCTAAATTGTTGCTTATACTGGACTTAACGACGTGTCAACACAATTTTAGCTATTTTGAAAACGTGAAACACACTTGACATTGTTTTCCTAGACTATTGTTTATCACCAGTGCTGTGCTTCATACATGGGTTCTGATTATGTGCTTATCTTGTCAAATTTACAGAACATGTCACATAATTTCCTTTGATGCAGGATCTTAAGAAATTATTGCCTGTAAGGTTAATAGTATTAATCTAGGACAAAATAACAGAAGCCAATAATTCAGTGATTGGTTACAACCTTTCAATTATGATAATCTAGGCCAGAAGGACAAAAGAACAGATGACAATAATTTAGTGATTGGTTACAACCTTTCAATTATGATAATCTAGGCCAGAAGGACAAAAGAACAGAAGACAATAATTTAGTGATTGGTTACACCTTCTGGCTACACTTAACGTGTGGAAGATAAATTAGGTTACACTACATGAACATAACTTCAGAGAAGCAACAAAGGAGTTTAGAATCGATATACAGTTCTTGTAAATTACACGTTTTGTCTATATAATAGTATTATTTATGCGTGAACGTTATTTCTCTGCTATGAGATGATAGTTTATATATTTACTAAGTATTGGACACAAGGGACAATGGATAAAATATCAAATCAACCATCATGCCAAATAATGATTGTTTTTATTGTAAATTGATGAAGGGTGTGGGTTTAACTATTTTTAATGTTGCTGATCTTACCAATTGGTGGAAGGTATTTATGTGTGAATGTGTACGTATTCTTATTCATTTCTACTGGGTTTAACACAAGTTTAGGTTATTACACGGCGACCAGTGCATCTAACCGTCTAGCTTTCCAGGTCCTTTGTCTATAACTAGCACTCACCCTGTCCACATCATTAACCCTTCCACAAGGCGGACAACTTCTCCATATACATTATTAATGGGTGAAAATTGGCATTATTTCAAATTTTCATGGAAGGATACAACCGCTCCTGGTGGGATTCGTGCCCGTACCCGTCCGGACACTAGATTCGAAAATGGCGGCTTTCTATCAACAACGCTACATACCAAGACTGGCAGAAATGTTCCACCATACAATTGTATATGAAGAAACCCAGCTGATATATCTTGTATGACCTCTGGGGAACTATTGTTAGTAATTATCTACAACTCACGTCTACTAAAGTGACTATATCAACACATTAATGCTATAACTCCATAGATAAAGGTGTAATTTTCTGGATAAAATATTGATTGTATTTTTTCCTATTGTTGCTTGGATTCCTCAGAATTAAAGACATTGTTCCTTCGTTTGACCACTAAGAATATAATTATATAGGCCTACTGTGATAAATGCCGTGTCAACCATGTTTATGTTATTTTACGGCGTCCAGCGCACCTAACCGAGCTTTCCTAGACCCTTTTCTACAACAAGCACTTACCTACCCTTCCCCCGGCCGGAATTTTTCCATTTACTTTATCAATGAAGAAAAATTGACATTTGTTTTACATTTTCATGGGAGGGTATAATATCCCTGGATGGGATTCGAATTCTTAACCCCCTACGGGACACTAGATACGAAATCTAGGCTGAGCACCAAGAAGCCGATGCCGTGTGTCTTGGAGAAAGTTTGAAGCAGCAATCCACTGGTACGAAGCTTGCTTATTGATCGAGCGGCTCTGGGTTCGAAACCTTATAGGAGCGCTGCTAATTAGCTGAGCAAGAAATGTACTTTCAATTGTTTCAATTGTTTCACTCCACCCAGGTGTAAATAGGTATTGAGTGGGATCACCTGATTGAAAGGGATTTCAATGATCAGCGATTATCGTACGGGTTTAAAGTAGGCTGAGCATGTATATGGAAGCAGATTTTAAACCGCACTTCAACTTTTCTAGCTACCGTTTTGTAGTCTCAGTTGTGTCTCAACATCTCCTTCTTGCTGATTTTTGGCTGTATTGAAAGTTGTGTTTAATCAGTTACTCTTCCTGTTATATTTTGGGACTTCTTTTTTAGAGAACTGCACAACTATCTTTAATGCAAGACATACTATGTTTTACATAATTATGTAAAATATCTCCTAAGGCTGTATATACTATAATACTATTGACAAAATGTCTGGGGAAGACTTGTGGAGAACAAGTGTTTTATCATTTCGGATTCTTTGGCTATTTACTGTGAATAATATTGGGCATATTTAGACGCCATGTTGGAACTGCTTTTGAGTCATATGAATGAATAAAATGGCTGCAAAGAAATGTTTGTTTCGCGGTTAATCCGAAACAAGCCATTTTTCTGCTTTATTTAGGCTTGAAATAATACATTCACGATCATCTAGGCAATGATTAATGCCTCATTTTAGTTTGTTCATTAGTTTGTTTGGTTTAACGCCGTAGCAACACATTGTATAGGTCATTTGACGGCGGTCAGTCAACCTACCCACTCCTCCGGGAAATGCTAAATCTCTGGATTTAGCTGTTAACTAACTACTATGCGCATGCTTTCGTCAGTGACTGACAACTGCCCTACAAAACTAAGAATCAGTGGTAGGAGGGAGAATGGCCGTAGAAATAATTACATGACCAAGCTCTCGAAAGTATGCCCCGCCAGCGAATCGAACTCACGACCCCGCGATCAGTAGACATGCGTGCTATCAACTGAGCTAGCCCGGCGGCTTTCTCATTTTAGTGAATTTATTTAAAATACATGATTGTATCGCTGAACAATATTTAGTCAAAACATGACAAAAATGTTTACGAGGTCTTATTTGTTTACTATCTTGCATAACCGTTACATGCTTCGCTTAACTTCACCTCGCTTATGTAGAAACCCCCAACTATTTTGCTTGGCTCCCACGATTCCTTCCGAGAATTCTTAACATGAATGACGAAAGTGTTCATGGAGTCCATTGGTTTCTTTCTACTTTCACTTTGAAAATGTATTACACTTTTTATAACATTTACATATCTCAGTAAAACGTTTCAATTTTTCTCTTTCATTAAAGGTGTCTCAAAAAATAAATCAATAAAACACAATTGTACCAGAGTATTGTTTGTTTTATTCTCGTACCCAGAGTCTAGTAGGATTCTCAGTTAGATCGAGAATCCTGATAACCTCGGGGTGCGAGAATGTGTCTTTTTGTGTGTGCATTACATGAACAGTGTATGACTTGATACAGGGGCTTTAATAAGACTCACCAACTCACAGAAATTTCTATTTTCAGTACAAACAAACATTATACTGGGGCGATGTTTGATTGTTATTCTATACGAAGTCTCTAGTGTCCTATACATAGTAATTACATAAATATCATCTCTTTGTAAAGGAAAACAATTCAAACATAAATAATTATATTTTCATACAAACATGTTATTTGAAAGATCTGCTGACCATCGACTCTTGACTCCTGTTGTTGTTGTTTTTTCTCTAATAATATTCTAAAAATACCGTGAGTCCAGTCGCGAGGCTGGTCATTACACTAACATGTACTCTACTTTTGTCATAAAAGTCTAAACTCATTGTACAAACAAAACCATATCAAGAAACTCACACAAGTCTGTGAAGTAAGCAAACTACGTCCAAGATTTCAAATATAGTGTCCCGAAGGTGCCACTGGTTTGAAACTGAAACGGGCTTATGTCACACTTCTAAAAGGTTTGTCAAATATGTCGATTTTACTCCATTAATAAGTTCTAAAGCATATAGAGATTGTGCCGGTCTACTGAAAGGGTAGCCTAGGTGAGTACTGGTCATAGATAAAGGTTCATCATGTAAAGCTCACTTAGATGTACTGGCCTCCATGGAATGAGCATAATTGTGTTGACACAGCGTTAAAACCTAACAAAAAACATTGCTCGCACTAGTATTAAATAGTACCGCATTTTTTGCGCAGAAAAATTCAGAGTAAACAAATTGGAGAAAGTTCAAAGCATCACAGCAGATGCACTCTTTCAAGAATGTACCAATTAAAATCATACAAAACTTATTCAGATAAGTAAATTCTTATAAAAATAAACCCACAACCTTTTATCCATTTACAATAAAAACCATTTGGTTGATTTGATGTTTTTTTATACTTTGTCCTTAGTGTTTAATACTTAAAGGGAGAAGTTTCTGGCCTTGTGGAAGGGTAGATGAGCACTTGTTATAGACAAGGGCCCAGTAAAGCTATGTTAGGTTTGCTGGATGCCGTAAAATAACCTAAAATTGTGTTTACGCGGTGTTAAAGCTAGTAGATGTACTCATTCAATCATAAATGCCTTCCAATAATTGATAAGATCAGCAAAATTATAGAAAGTTAAACCCACACCCTTCATTCATTTACAATAAAAAACAATCATTATTTGGCACGATAGTTGATTTGATATTTTATCCTTGTCCCTTGTGTCCAATACTTAGTAATTATACAGACTATTATTTAATGGTAGAGAAATAACGTTCACACATAAATAATACTATTATATAGACAAAACGTGTAATTTACAAGAACTGTATATCGATTCTGAACTCCTTTGTTGCTTCTCTGAAGTTATGTCCATGTAGTTTCACCTAATTTATCTTCCACAAGTTAAGTGTAGCCAGAAGGTGTAACCAATCACTAAATTACTGGCTTTTGTTCTTATGTCCTGGATTATTACAATTTACCGTACAGGCAATAAGTAAATAAGAACCTGATACAAAGAAACATAATTTATGGTCGAAAAATATGACTGGCTCAACATATGTAGGAGCAGTGGTCCAGAGGTAGGACGCACGCTTAGGGGTCGAGAGGTCCTGGGTTCGATCCCTACTAAGGGAAATGCTAATTTCCTTGAGCAAGAAATTTACCTACAATTATTCCACTCAACCCAGGTGTAAATGGGTACTGTGAGGGATCGCCTGCCTGAGGGTGATTTCAATGTTTAGGAGTTATTGCACAAGATTGTAAAGTCGGCTGAACATGTAGATGGAAGCAGACTTTAAACCACACTTTAACTTTAACTATATGGCTAGCAAGTTAAATTTAATACGTACGATTGAAATGTATTATTTTTCAATCATTATTTGTGATAGGTGTAAAGTAAAATAATGATTTATATTATTGTAATTTTTTTCTGTAAATGAGCTTTTAGTTAAGTAAGAAATATCTATTGAGCTGCCTAATATGATAAGCACTTGATACGCATTGGTGCCAACACGCCTCAGCTCTCGTAGTTTATTCCTTACATTAAAATACAAGAAAATATTGATGCAAAGCATCAAAGAGCGCAAAAATTAATAACATGAAAGTACTGCTTAAGCCTGTGATTCTCTATAAGCGAGACATTAAAATTCTTTAAAAATGTTGCTTATTAACTGCTAATTAAAGCATATAATTATGATAACTAAATCATAAACACCTATATAAATGTACAATGTGCGCTCCAGCGTTGCGCTAAATGAAACACATGCTATGTAATGAGGTCTACTAACTTGGCACATCTATAATGTATGGGTATTTCTTATGTAAATTAAAGCTGATAGCAGGAACAGCAACATTAAAAACACAGGCTTTCCAAAAACTGCTTTTGAAGAACGAGTGTTTGAACCATAATTTAGCTAGTATTTTTTTCCAAATCAAAAACTTCACGATGAGTAATGGGTTTAATATCATGAACAGAAATAAACAAGTTGGCTGTTTTTCTTTCTTACAAAACACCATGATTTACTATCTAATATCTAGTTCTTGCTGAATTAACACCAGGTTATCTGGCCTCTGTAAGGTCGCTGAGTACTTGTCTTTTACGATAGCAACGCCAAAAGGTTTTTGATTAACATGGTTAATATGTGTGAGTTTTGCAAACAACGATGCAGACTTGGAGGATGAGTAAAGTCTTTTTCACCAAGACTATTTGTTATTTTTTGTTCTTACAAGCACCTTTTGGGGACAAATGTAAAGTCGGTACACCCTAGAACCTGGTTTAAAGGTACTAATTCACAGATTTCAACTTAGATATCAACCTTTTCTAAAACTATCAAAATTGTATGGAAATATTTTTGGAAGCAGGAAAGTAGTGTTCTGATAAAGACAATTTTAGTGCAAATTGACATACAAACTACAAATGGTGGTATTTCGTGTAGTATATATCAACCCCTTATGTCACGGTATAGACACTTTTAGTGCATTTTTGTTACTTTTATTGTTAATTTCTTGCAACATATTGGCCACTTTGTCATAAAATAATAAGAACTATTTTTTATACAATTATAGACACTGAATGGTATTTTTAAAATTATGAAAAAATAAACCAAGTCTGTGAACTAGTACCTTTAAACACCCCAGTGGCAATTGTTTTTCCACAGTCAGTTCTATTGCGGAAACCCATTACGTGTTTTAGTTTGCTTATTTCTTGGTGGTATCCTGTATAACAAACGTTTGAAGATCTAATAACATATCCCTCCCTGTTGTTTGTCTGTGCTGAAGACATGTGTTGTCTTTACTTCACTGTTTCTGAATACCATTTTCTATTCTGTTTTAGTAGATATCCCCCATAAGATCAATATATTTTCGTAACTTTTCCTGGTTCACTGTTGACAAATTTATCTTTTATGCTATCCCAGACTAAAAAGAACATCGTTAATATCGCCAAATTTATAAAAGAACCAGGAAGTGTTGTCTAATCATTAAATAACTGTTTCATATATTATGTATTGTTTTATAACAATATTGAAATTTTGAATTTTGTATTTGTTATGTATCTTTGTAATGAATGAGTGGTCTTTGCCATGAGTCTATGTATGTATGCATAATTAAAAATACGGGTTATAAAAGCACAATTTCAACTTAATGCTTAGTGTTAATCATAACCTTCGTCCGACTATCACCATTAAACTTAAGGGTACTCATTCACAAGTTTCAACTTCTTCTAAAACTGTCATACAATTGTATGGAAACATTTCTGGAAACAGGAAAGTAGTGTTCTGATAATGACATTTTATTGCAAATTGACATACAACTACAAATGATGGTGTTTCATGTAGTACATCGTATAAAAATCTACCCCGTATGTCACGGTATAGACACTTTTAGTGCATTTTGTGAATTTTATTGTATATTTCTTGCAACATATAGGTCAATTTGTCTTAAAATAATAAGAGTTATGGTCGACGCAAGTACAGACACTGAATGGTATTATGAAATTATAGAAAAATAAACCAAATCTGTGAACAAGTACCTTTTAAGTATAACCCAAAGTTATGCACTTTGCCAGGAATAAAGTCTCATAAAATGTCTATTACACACGTGAATGTTCCTATTTATATCGTCTTTTATTCCTTACTACCCTCGTTAGGTATCCAAGGCGAGCCATTAATAACAATTAATGATGGTAAATGGCTTTTATTCCTGGACATATAACGTTCTGTGAACTTAAGATATCAAGTGACTGGAAACGATGAATTTGTTCAATGTCGTCGTATATTTAATAGTCTGTAACACTCAATTGTTAAAGTAGTGAGCCGTTGGGGAATATAAAGTTAGACCATGCCATTCGATTATGGTGCAATTATAGTCAACCTCGATTAATGATCACTGATCAGTCACAGACTATAATTGAAATATATAATCCTCTTTTTACTCGTGTCATCCGGGTCGATAGCGCAGTTGGTAGCGCACCGGGATTTGAAATATCGTGTCCCGAAGGGGTGCAGGTTCAAATCCCAACCGGGGAGTTTATTCCCCTTCCATGAAAATTTGACAATAATGTCAATTTTCCTCCATTGATTAGATAATATTGAGAAGTTTCCGGTCTTGTGGAAGGGTAGGTGAGTACTGGTTATAGACAAGGGTCCAGGAAAGCTAGGTTTGGTGCGCTGGTCGCCGTAAAATGACCTAAATTGTGTTGACACGGCGTTAAACCGAGTAAAAAAGACTCGTATCATTCTTCGATATATTTTGCATAACTGGACTTGAAGTGCAGTTGGTTAAGTGCAAGTATTCCGAATCTAGTTTTCTGAAAGAGTAACAGGTTCAAATCCCCAGCATGGAGGTTAAACTCTTCCATGAAAATTTGATATAAATGTCAATATTCCATTTATAAGGTAAACGGAGAAGTTACCAACCTTGTAAAAGAGTATGTGAGTACATGTTACATACAGTGTCCAGGAAAGTTAGGTTAGGTGCCCTAGACGCTGTAATATAACCTAAATTGTGTTGACACGGCGTTTTACCGACTAGTAGTAAGAAATCAACTAGTTTTGCTATAATAAAGTATACTTATTGTTAAAACTTTTGTACAGGTTTCAATTTCGTGAATATTAATTGTATGGTTACGTTGCCAGGAATACAAATAGAGGATTATATTTTCCTTATGAGCATCAAATGGTTAAATTGTCTGTCAGGAAGAAATATATCAGTTGTTCATAATAAAATGTCTTTTACCGATAATTAAACGAAACAATGGAACTTCTGGATTGGTCAAAACAGAGTGCCAATAGGCAGCATAGCAGAAAATGTGGAAATAATGAGAGCCGCGAAGTAGCAAAATAAAAAAACGGTTCCATATTTATTGTGATTCATGTTAAACAAAACTTTGTTTAGTTTTTGCATTAGATATTAAAGTCGTTTATCATACATAGTGTTTTTTGCCTGTTTAAGAGATCTTAAATTAAATGCTGCATATGAAAATATGTGCAGAGAGTTTTAATGCAGTCAGCGCTATATAGCTGATGAAATTTATTATGCAATGTTAGAATTATATTTGCTATGTAAGCAGTTTTAGGATCTGCATTGTTTTCGATATTTTGAACAAGAGACCGGTCTTGGTTATTGAACTTCAACTCACACTTCACTCTACAATGTTGCGTGCAAAATACACCATCACAGTAAGATATGTTTGAGTAAAAATGACTCTTATAAAAATAAAAGCCTTAACAAAAATCCTGAGTAGACATGTGATTGAATTCAAGTAGAAGTTTTAGCAACGGACCAACTTCCTTATTAATGAAGGAAAATTTTAAACAGCCCGGGATGGGATTCAAACTCGAACCTCGTTCGGAAAACTAGATTTAAAATCTTGGCGCGCAACCAACTGCGCTACAGACACATTTATATATCGTATAAACACCTGTTCTCGAACCTCACCTGATCTCGAATCTTTCATAAAAATGTTGTTTACTTAGCTACGTAATTGCGTATGACGTCATCAACTCGTGTGCACAAATGTTAAGTAAACAATCGATGCAACTACAGCTGTCAAACGAGAATAATGCGCTAGAAACAGGTAATTAGAATGAATATTTTGTCATGGTGAATATTTTTCAGTAAACCCTTATTACCTTTTTCCGCTCTGTCAGTACAATCTATCAAATATTGTTTAAAAGTATGTTATTACAAAAGAAGCACATGGCAGGTAGCCATTCCTGTCTTCTGCTCATAAAGTCATGTGACAGCTAATTATAACCTCACAAATAGCCAAATAAGATAGAGGTTCGAAATTAGGTCATCGAACCGGTGTGTCTACCATAATAATGGTTCCTATGCTTTTGATATTGGTAAGAATTTCAAAATACAATCGAGAATTACATTTTCAGATTTCTTGACCATCTCTAGACAGTTTTATTTCTAACTATAAAATTACACTATTAGAATATTTCTTGTATTATACATTGTGATAACTAGGACAAATGAACGTAGGTCGATGCTGTTATGACTAGGTTCAGATCAGGTTACATTTACTAGTGCAATAAAGACAGTGATATAATTAGGAGAAAGCAGCAAAGGGTCAAATATCGATTGTCAGTTTTAGAAAACTATATGTTTGTATACAGAATATCTTTATTTGTGTGTGTATTTGTAGCAGAGGAATCTCATTTTAGATTATGGCAACGTGGTTGAGTGTCCGCTCACCACTTCAGTTGTAGTGGGGTAGAATCTCAGTTTGGACCATGGATTTTTATCGGGTAGTATATGTGGTATTCCTTTACTTAGATAGTATGAGATTTCTACATACATGTACCAGGGTCTATAGCTATGTAATCCACAATTACAGCAAATGAAATAATAACATGTACGCAAAGATTTGACTTTTTTCCTTGACAAATAGCTGAATGGCATTAAATAGCGTATAAAAAACTGCCCATTTTCTTTTCACAAAAAAAAACAAACTTAAATTCAATTCAAATTGACCTTTTGAATTTTGAACGTTAGCTTCAAATTCCTCGCACAAAAATTATATCGAACGATCAATTATACCATATTCAAAAAAAATTTGTGCAGAGGATTCAAAGTAAACAAACTGAACTCACGAGCTGTCCTGCGTTCTGTTACCGTGAACGTTACAAAACGTTCCGTAACGATACATTCGGAACTACATTCGGCCATTCGTTGCGATTAATCTCGGACATATTTAGAAGCTATTTTGAAACTACCGGTGTTGAAGTAAACAAATATAATTATGATCGTTTAGCCATTGAGTGATGTTTCGTTTATAGTCCGTAAATTTTGAAACCTCACTCTATCGCCTTAACGATTGCATATTTGTGTATTAGATTAGATTATTCGCAGCGAATGGCCGAGATATTCCGAATGTATCGTTATGTAACGTTCTGTAACGTTTAGTGCAATTGAACACTCTACGGATGTGGCCATTATCGGACTAAGACATATAATAGTTTTTATATTGCAATACACAGAAGTAGATACATGTATTGACAATAACTGCCAAATTCTTAGTCTGACGGTTTAGTCGGCAACTGAAATATCAAGCATGAATGTTATTGGTGACTTGTAAACTAAACGGTGTATCGTCTCTGTCCAATGGAACGAAACAAGAAATAGTACATTTTAACTTACAGGCTGGCTGTCATGTTTTCGATCAGCTTTATTGGATGGTAATTCTATTTTCCTATTTGGTTAGTAATCCAATCATTTCCTAATATGTCTTATCATATTATGCAATAAATACGACCTCTATTGATACCCTGTATTGAAGAATGTTGTGTTTTTGTTCCACATTTCAAAAGCTTGCTACACGTTATATTATCCCGGGTATTTGGTGTAGTGCATGTAGGTTACGTGCATGATTTCGTATAAAGTGTCCAGAGGGGTCTCTGGTATGGAACCCACCCGGTAATTTGACAGTAATGTAAATCCCCCTTTCCCCATTAATGGCGTACATGTAGAAGCTGTTGGCTCTATGGCATGGTAGGTAAGAACTGATTATAGATAAAGGGTCTAAGAAAGCTAGGTTTTGTGTGCTGGCCTCCGTAATATGACCACGATTTAGGTTGACACGGTGTTAAATCCAACCAAAAACAAATTAACTTAAATTATTTTTAGTGCATGTATAGTTTGTTTTAGAAATTCCAAATGCATGAACTGTCGATATAATATAATATTATGTTCAATGAAAGAGATTGTATAGTGAGTATAGTGAATTACATGTATCACGATACAATCTATATTACCAATGGTGTTTAAATCATAATGCCTCGACTTTAAAGATTTAAAGGTACTAGTTCACAGATTTGGTTTATTTTATCTATAATTTCAAAAACAACCATTCAGTGTCTGTAATTGTGTAAAAAATATTATTATTTTCAGACAAACTGACCTATATGTTGCAAGAAATATACAATAAAAGTCACAAAAATGCACTAAAAGTGTCTATACCGTGACATACGGGGTAGATATTTACTACATAAAACATCATCATTTGTGGTTGTATGCCAATTTGAACTAAATTGTCATTATCAGAACACTACTTTCCTGCTTCCAAAAATATTTCCATACAATTTTGATAGTTTTAGAAAAAGTTAATAACACTGTCTTATTTGAATATGGAATGTATCATTTAATATGGAATTCACTATACTCACTGTACAGTTCATTTTGTAGCCTAATCGTATTGTAGTTTTCAAATTTTGTTCATGCCGCACATGAACAAAATTTCTATTCTAGTTCATTATACTAGTTATTGGTTGATAGAGACTTATAATATATATAGTGGATTTTGTCCATGCGGCGCATAAACTAAATTTAGACTGGATTTTAGTGTTTAATCCTTAGTGAAGATGTCCCAACACATGTGATACATATAGTCTCATATTTGTAAAGGGGCTACATGAAGTCTCGTGTTTATAAAGGTTAAAGGGGCTACATGTAGTCTCATGTTTATACTCGTAAATAGTGAATTCCATATTATATGATACATTCCATATTCAAATAAGACAGTGTTTGATATTTAAGCTGAAATCTGTGAATGAGTACCTTTAAGTAATAATCTCATACTTTATATATATAGACATATTTCATATACTTTAAAATCAGACATTGTCTAATACTGAATGATACCATGGGGAAATAAATATTATACGTTATAGAACCTGACATAACATGTCTCTGTTAGAACCTAGACTTATCATTTAAAATCACAGTAAAAGCTTACTATGTATACTTCTTGTCTTCATTACATCGTATTGTATTGATTTTGTCTTTAGAATTAAAACTTTTGTTGGTTGAATAGAGAAAACATGGTGAGAGAAGTGCTAGTATTATGTTTGAATGCCCAGTTCACGCTGTCCCGGTGTTTAACTGCGGTACTTTACGGTTTGGACGTAAGGGCAAACCGGGACTGTAACCCTAACCCTAGCAACGTCGCATTTTATCGGGTTATACCGTGTTGATTCGGCGATCATCGTGAAGTGGTCCTCGGTGGTATTTAATATCTATTTGCAACCAGGATTCACCGGGGCGCAAAACCAATCCAGGTTGATATCTCGGATATCCGGGGCATCTTACTGCATGGTCCTTGTCTTCATCTTAAGACCACTGGGTGAAACCGTAGTAAAACAGCATGGCATGTGTCCAAGATGTAGAAACGATGAATCTGGTTTGGCCACTCGAGTTTTCTTCACGAAATATCCCGGTTTATCCCAATCCACCGGCTTAAATAACCGGGACGCACCAGGGTATACATGACAACAATGTGAACTAAGCATTTATAGAGGGTGGTCTGTTGTTTTGCCTAGTGTAAAAATGTCTGCTTAGACTTTCATACAATTTAACTGCTGTATACCATCGTAAACAAATGACCTTTAACACAACTGATCAAGCAAATACATCAATAAACCTAGCTACAAACATTGCAGACATTGGCTACGATTCAAGAAGACATTCCGTATCAATAAACGTGGCTTTAAAGAGAACTGTTTGAAAATTACTGAATACATGGCGGACATCTTTGAAAAAATAAGAGAATCAATTGTGTTGCAGAACTCGTTGAATAACATTTTGTTACCAGACATTGAGTTTTGCTATCACGTGTCCATTGGATGAGAAATGATATAAATGGTTAAGTCTGTAAGCATCGTCTGCTGTGGCTTTCTGGTCTATCTCAGACTCACAGCAGTATATTTAGACTTTATATTTAGACATATGCCGACAGGACACGCTCGAATACTTTGTACAGTTAATGCAATTTTGGCCTCTTATTATTCTGCTAATAGCTACTCGAGACATGCTATCTACACAATATCCATGCTCACGACGACTGCATTATATAGATGGAATAAAACACAATGGAATGACAGCTATGGCGTTCCATAGACCACAGTCCATCCGTTCTGCAATTCTATCTTAATGTTTTTGCTGCTGCATAGACAAAAAAATGATATACTAGCATAATATAGAATAAAACATTATTACATAAGATATTAGTCAATATTCATAGTAATCAAAGTTTTGTGTCTTATTTGAATATGGAATGTATCATTTAATATGGAATTCACTACTTATAAACATGAGACTACATGTAGCCCCATTTAACCTTTAAAAACATGAGACTTCATGTAGCCCCTTTAACCTTTATAAACATGAGACTTCATGTAGCCCCTTTAACCCTTATAAACATGAGACTTCATGTAGCCCCTTAACAAATATGAGACTAAATGTATCACATGTGTTGGGACATCTTCACTAAGGATTAAACACTAAAATCCAGTCCAAATTTAGTTCATGCGCAGCATGGACAAAATCCACTATATACAGTCTCTATCGACCATAACTAGTATAATGAACTAGAAATTTGAAAACTACAATACGAATAGGCTACATACAGTCTATTTTGTTGAACAAAATGAACTGTACAGTGAGTATAGTGAATTCCATATTAAATGATACATTCCATATTCAAATAAGACAGTGTTTTATGGGTTTTTTTCGGTGATTCTATGTAAAATCTAAATTTAAAGCTTGCACTGCATCATTTTGTAGTTCAGGCAACATCAAACATAAAAAAAACGTTTGCTACATGTATAATACTATTTTGGCATGAAAAGAGACTATATTGGCCATTAATAGAAGTTGCATATTGGGATTGCTGATGACGGAATTGTGAAAAAGTTCACATGCTTTATTCAAAATGCCAGTTTAAGAGCAATGAAATGATATTCATGCAAGAATAAGACTACTTTTCTCATCTTTTACCAAATATTTTGTATGATGGAGCAAATAATATGTATTAATTTAACATCAGAAAAACATCATTCTTGAAAAAAAACTTCGAACTTTTTGATCCATGCACTCTCAAACTAACACCCTTCTGATAATGTAAAGCTCACTTTGAGTTTATTACGGGATACAGTTTAACCTCTGCAGAGCGGCCTTCTATAGTGCAAATCCTCTACAAAACAACAGCTTTTGATATTTTCCTGAGGTCTAATCTGAATACAATTTTTCCTCTGCAGAGCAATAACCTCTGAACAGCATCACACGTTAGTCCTTCCCAGAGAGGTTTTACTGTATATCATGTCATATGTGAGACAGACCCAAAGTGTTAAAGTTTTTTCGTTTCGATCTAGAATACCAAATATGGGTCTGACTAATGCTATAGTCACATAAACATAAAATAGCCACGAGGGCACCGTACGGGTGCCGTGCGATCAAGCTCCGCAAGGACGCGTACGAACTCTTGCGTACCCGTACGGACTGTTACGTTTTTACCAGGGTCCGTGAGATGAGCCATATATACACGTATCAGTTTCAAAGTCAAATCGTGAACACAATCGTGACCGAGTATGGATTAAACTTGCATATCTCCAAGCTACGGCTCCGTACAGGTGTGTTGTTTTGTGCCATGTGCGTATACCGTCACCTTAATACCCAAGGCTTCCCACGGCTTACGACTGCCTGCATGTACGGGTCCGCAACAAGCCACGATTTTATGGGACTGATGCATTAGCAATAACTGGAGTTTACATACTGTTTATTCATTTAATGTAATTTATTACATTGTCTTAATTCAGTATTTTAACATTTCTGTTGTCTTGTCAATAATGCATATATGTGCCGCTTGGGCTTACTGTATTCCGGTATTAATTTGAATTAACTTCTACAAACTTCTTAAAAATTCTTTGAAACTGCAACTGAGGTTAGCATGTCTGACTTCGAATCCGGAGATCGCGGGTTCGAAACCCGGTCCCGGCAGGTCATACCCTATATTAGTACATGAGTTGTCGGCCTCGAGGTAGGGTAAGTTAGTACTGGTGATAGATAAGTGTCCAGGAAAGCTATAGTAGAAAGAGCTGGCCGTCGTGTATATGACCTACATATGTGTTGAATGCGACGTTAAACAAAATATATAATATATATATAAAAGAAACTGCAACTTTTTGATAAGTAATAAACAACCAGTATGACTAAGAGTTAAGACATGTTTATGTAAGCAATCATTATAGGGTGGACTCTATACTGACCAACATCATTAACCATTTGTCACAAATCTAGTGAGTCTACTTAAAAACATGTTGTTTTTGTATAAGTGTCATCCACCCTCCGGTCATATACGCTAAGTGTAATATATTGTTTTTAATGAAGTCAGGTATGATGTCTGCTGACGGCCATATTTTTACTACATGAATGTACGAGCGTCGCTACGTTTAGTCACATCAGCAGTTTGAAACAATCCGGCCACGCCCGTCGTACAAATCCGTGATATCATAGGAGAAAATTAAAATGCACTTGAATGCATCAAGGCCATCAGACTGTTTAACTGTTTATTAGTACAAAAAGGCCACCGGCCCATAATACATTTTCATTTATATACAACAAGTAAATTCCAAATAATGATACAATTGAGTGTGAATGTGTGAGGTATTAGCAAGTAATGGCAATCTGTTTTATGGTCTATATAATGATATACATACAAATACATATCTGACTCTTACCGATATTCACACTGAATGGGAGAGTATGTTTGCTCTCCGTCCGTTTTTCTGTTTGTCTTTCAGTGTGTTCGCTCAAATCTGGATACCGCGATTTCTATACAAAAAGCCGACCTATATTGATGAAACTTGGTATATCAATAGATTAGAATATGAAGATAATGCTACGAATTGTTTTTCTTCTACCGGTAAAGTTGTGGTCACCTAACCTAGTTTTCTGGACCATTTTCTATAACCATTTTCTTTTCTATTCTTCGCAAGACCGTACACTTCTTCATATACCTTATTGAAATAGGCAAACCGATATTTCATAGAAGGGCATGATATAACCAGCCTCGTTGGTTTCAAACCAGCATTTCCTTTAGGAAATTGATTTGAACTCCACCGCATGGCATACTGTGCCAAGGACCCTCGTAAATAAGCACTAGTATAACCAAATCTGTTACAACCCGGGTCGATAGCGTAGTTAGAAGCGCAACGGGTTTTGGAATCTCGTGCCCGAGGGGGTGCGAGTTCGAAACCCACCCGGGGAGGTTATACCCTTCCATGAAAATTTGACAATAATGTCGATTTTCCTCCATTGAATAGATAATATGGAGAAGTTGCCGGTCTTGTTGAAGGGTAGGTGAGTACTAGTTATAGACAATGGTCCAGGAGAGCCAGGTTAGGTGCGCTGGACGCCGTGAAATGACCTAAATTGTGTTGACACGGCGTAAAATCTAGTTAAAAACAAAAACAAATCTGTTACATATCTATAGTACAACATTCACTAATAAAATATATCTTTATATACACTTGATTTTATATTTTATACTGAGTTAAAAGCCGTGTCACACAATTAAGGCTATTTTATGGTGGCCAAAGCACCTAACCTACCTGTTCTGGACAGTTGTCTATAACCAATACTTACCTACTCTTCCACAACGCCGGAAACTTCGCCACATACATTATTAATGGAGTAAAGTTGCCATTGTTGTAAAATTTTCATGGAAGGGTTTAACCCCTACACAAGTATGAAGTTATAGACTTGATTATATGATCTTACATGATATATTACATACAAACTTGGACGCTGATCTTACATGCAATATGTAGTACATATACTTGTAGACAGTTGCCAAGTTGATATCTTCTAATCAATAATTCACAGCAATATTGATACACAATACTCATAATTAACTGAACAAGTGCCAGAGCTTTGGTCAAAAATAGTGTCTATATTACATTCATAACGTCTGCTTATGTCTGGAATAGAGTCGCTAGGTTTCTATTCTGGAATCTTCTTGAGACAAATACAGATAAAAACACAATGCCTGTTGCAATACTGCAACAATCATATTCAATAAATCAATACTTTTTAGGCATCTTGCCCAACACGAAATTAAACATTTCACGCTTTTCAACTGCCATTGACAAATTGAAAGTGCGGCTAGGGGAAAAAAGCTGACGACTACATCGTATGAATACAGAATTCACCAAAAACATGTCTGACTTTGTAAGAATGACTCAAGTTTTATAAAAAGTTTATCATGTAGAATATAGGCTTTACCTTTTCTTTGCGTAAATAATTCTAAAACTGCCAGACGCTCTGTTTAAGAAAATAAGTAAATGTTTTGCAGGTGGTTCTGTACAACACTGAATAACTTGACTAATTTCTTGATAAGCCTAATTAGTATCTGTATATATTTTATGATGTCACTCAAGAAATGATAGGTTGAGTTTATCCTGCAAGCTGGTAGCAAAATACTTGTCGGAGTGGTCACGACGTTGATCTGATAATCATTGGATAGCTAGATACATGTTGGTTTGAATCACATCCAAAATCCACCTTGTTGTTTCCTTGAGCAAGAAACGTTAACCATACTGCACAGAGGTTGGGAACCATGATGGGGAACTTATATAAAAGTTCAACAATTGTGCCGATTTTCCTCCATCAAAAATGAATTAGAAGAAGTTGTCGTTCTTGTGGAAGGGTAATTGTAAACCCAGTCTTAGTCGACAGTTTAGGTGATCAGCCCTGCGTTCAATTACGGCGAACGTTACAAAACGTTCCGTAACGATACATTCGGAACTCCTCGGCCATTCGCTGCGAATAATTTCGGACATATTTAGACGCTATTTTGAAACTACCGGGGTTAAAGTAAACAAATATATGATCGTTTAGGCATTGAGTGATGTTTCGTTTTTAGTCCGTAAATTTTGAAACACCACTCATTGCCTTAACGATCTCATATTTGTGTATTAGATTAGGTTATTCGCAGCGAATGGCCGAGGAGTTCCGAATGTGTCGTTATGTAACGTTCTGTAACGTTTTGTGTAATTGAACACGCTACATGTCGCCGTCAAACTTGTCAAAAGTTGCTCAAAACTTGTTTTGACACACTATTAAATCTAATAAAAATTAGGGATTAGGCGATATGGCGATATATCGATACAATATTGATACGTCGGGCAACGATACGTGTCGTGGCTCAGCACTATATATCACGATACGACCCTGACATTTGTAATCAGGGGAAGTCACTGTAATTATGACATTCAACAGGTTTTCCCTATTCCTTTTGGAGATATAATCTTTAAAACTGTTTGTAAAACGGTTCCGGTACAACTTAATTCGTGGAAAACTCAATCTGTAGACGTCTCGAACTGAAGTTTGGATAATTCAACCCGCATGGTGTGACAACTCTACCCTTTGGCAAACCGTGATCATAAATAAAAAATATGAATGTTTGTAGTTTTATCCGTATCGTATCGCAAATAATCATATCGTCTCTTATCGTACCGATACGTATCGTATCGTGTGATGACCGTATCGCCTTATCTCTAATAAAAAATATTAAACCAATACGATGAAAGTAAACTTTATAATATGTTTTTATCCAATTAAAAAAAAGCGTACAATATGATACAAACAACTATAAATGTTGTTTCACTAGCATATAAACTTGTTTAAATCTCTAAACATCAAATTTATCACCATGCAAAGTTGAAAGTAATAAACGGTGGTCTAATTATGCAATATAATATATGAATATTAATCAACTATATGTCACATGATAATAAAATATGCAAATTTTGTATATGTTTGGGATGTACATATGTATATTAATATTCATTAGCAAAAACAATTTGTCATATTGGGGTAACAATGTATAGTTTGGTCAAACTTAATGTTTATCCGTCAGTACAAGTGTCATGGTGGTCATTAATTAAAAATGTCAAACGATGTTATACCGTTCCCTCCAAAGTCATTGGATAAAACTCTATTTATAGTTTAAACCGTATAAACCAGCAGCGTGTTCAGTTACCTTGAACGTTCCAAAACGTTCCGTAACGGAAGTGTCGGAACTACTCAACCCATAGACAACTCAACCCGAGACAATTAAATCTCCTACTAACAGATTGAGTTGTCCCAACTTTGAGTTGAGTATTGCACGGGTTGAGTTGTCTTCGGGTTGAGTTCTCCCGTACTCGTAACATTAGCTTACAGTAGTTACTGAACACGGGGCTGTTCACTTTTACCTATGAAAAACAGAAATTAAGAGTCATCTAGGCTTAATCTAAACCGTTTATCAGCATAAGATTTTAATTATGTTTCATGAATAAGTTTTAATTAATAGTAAAATTGTTTGCGTTTTGCATGAATTTCCTTTAAAAGTTTCAAAGTCACAAGAACTTTTGCCCGGGGAGGTTATACCCTTCCATGAAAATTAGACAATAATGTCAATTTTCCTCCATTGATTAGATAATATGGAGAAGTTTCCAGCCTTGTGGAAGGGTAGGTGAGTACTGGTTATAGACAAAGGTCCAGGAAAGCTGGGTTAGGTGTGCTGGACACTGTAAAATGACCTAAAATGTGTTAATACGGCGTTAAATTCAATAAAATAAATAAATAAATAAACAAGAACTTTTGAGGGGTACTGTATATTTGTAAACAATTGTTGATGAACTTTATCATGTTTTATATTTACATTGCTGGTGTCAATCCTGTTTTTTAATGCTTCAACATCAACAGACGCAACATTATCGCATGTATTTATGCAAATGATGTCATGACGTTATTTTGTAGGGCTGTCACGATACGTCAGAAGCGTATCGCGATATACTGCAATACGTTGGCATCGTATCGCGATATGTACATTGTACCACGATATATTGAGGGCTTTTTGATTCGTTGTGCCTCCACTGTATTTGACAAAAACTTTGCAAATCTTACATGCAGCTACAAATAGGTTCTGGCCTCTTTAAGTATATACGGTCATTTAGGACTGTGACGCTCCCTAATAGGTTAAATTCTTGGAAAAACTGACGTTTCACTACTTTTATTTCGCGTAATGAAAATTTTTCCAATGAAATAAAAAATATCGCCAAATACCGGTACGTTAAATTCGTACCGCGGTACGTATTGCCGCAGCTGCGTATTGCAATATACCGGTATACCGGTATATCGTGACAGCCCTATTATTTTGTATAATTAACTCATATTAGTGTTACTTTAAACTGGTAAGGACATGGGAGAAAATTGGTCGTTTTTCACCTTAACGTGAAAGAGCTACTTCAAGATGTTTTTATGCCATTACTTATTGACAGACAGAAAAGCATCTTGACAAAATTATTTCTTATGTGATTGTCTTTCAAACATAGTCATTTGATCCCCGACACCAGTTACAATAGAAAGGCGGGGCAAATACAGTGCAACCTAAAACTCTAGGATCAATGAAATTTTAAGAATAATTATATCATGCATACCGGTTAAAAGATTTACTTAGGGTCTTATATCAAAGGATCTATTATGAATATCGATGCATCGAGTCAAGCAATGGCCGGGACCGGGACGTCCATCCCAGGGTGGGGATCATAGGGAATTTTACCATTTGAATGTCCCCACTGGGCTAGTATTTCACAAGGAGTGCTGCGATCATTGTCTAAATATCACCTAATCCCCGTGGGATTAGAGGTTGGGGTTACAAATTAATGGTGCATTATGCATTTATGCAAGATTAAAAAAAGCAAACTCGTTTAAAGGTAGAGAACGTTTTTTAAACGTCGAAGCATTCAAGACTGATTAACTCCCTTTCATCATGACCGACTGTTCTGTGAATGCTTTTATTTCTTAGTTTCATTGTCACATTGTGATATACCCACTAGACCAAGCTTACTCTCTATGAATCATACATCACACAAGTTCATTTATTTACTATAATAATCAACTAAGATCTATTTTACCATTAACAAGCGTTACGTCCGCGACTGTTTAGTAAAATTGTCATAACTAGTAGAGTTTTAAAAGAAAGGTACGGTAGTTTTGACTTTCATCCGTAGAAACACTTAACTGATTTAATATTCATAAGCAAGTACGTGTTGTTAAATTCCATTCAACTTCCAGTGATGCATACATTAACCCAACTGATTTGAATAATCGGTACGTGTTAGACAAACCCCCGCACATAGATACGGATATATATTTATATCGTTCATGAGTACTGTAGTACTTGTGGTGGGTATTTAAATCAGCGAGGTTAAAGTATGCACCACTTATAGTTGAATAAATTTTAACAATACTTAAGTGCATCTGTACTGGTTGCAATGTCAGCCTGACACACCAAAGTTTTCGGGGATTTTGAAATACGTAGAATTAAAGAGATCTCTCGAAAAGATAGATCCGATCACTTACCGCCGGGGTCAAGTTTCACTTGATTTCATATCAATTAGCAACACGGATCCTAGATAAAAATCTCCACGGCTATCCCAGCGAACCACTTAAACAATTTCAAGGAGCCAATTTTCATTAAAATCACCATGTCCGTCTAATTAGGAAATTAAAATCTGGTAAAATCAGATAAGTTAAAAGTGGGTCCTGGTTTCGGATCTAAATGAAAATTTCAAGTGATCAACACCTCAAGTGTTATTTACAACTTGAAATTGCTGAATCTGCAAAAAGTTGTTTTGCAAAGTTCAAATTTAAAGTGTAATAATCATATCAAAAGTAACACTGTTTTTGGACAGCAAAGAAAATAGACATTTATTTATTTCAAACACATCTAATGAACACGGTTTTTTAATTATATGCAACATTTGATTAAATATGTTTATGTTATTTTTTTGCATTTCAAAGTGAAAGTAGATCGAAACCGAAAGTAGAATTTGATTGTTAATACTTAAAACAATAGTTTTAATCACAGTATGTTTAAGATGTTCAAAGTCTTATTGAAAAAAAAACTTACTCCTAATTACTTAATTTATCTCTAAAACTACAGGTATTTTATCAGGTATATTTAACACTAGTATATAAATGGAAATAGTGTGCTCTAATAAAAGTACCCCACATTTAAAGAATTGGACAGCTGGTCAAACTGAGTGGTCTGTACAATCAATTGTAACCCTGGTCAGTAAAGCAGTTGGTAGCGGGCCTGAATTTCGAGTTTAATGTCCCGAAGGGGGTACGGGTTCGAATCCCATCTAGGGAGGTTATACCCTTCCATGAAAATTTGACAATGATGTCAATTTTCCTCCATTAAAAAGGTATATGGAGAAGTTTAGAGTCTTGTGGAAGGGTAGGTGAGTACAGGTTATTGACAAGGGTCCAGGAAAGCTAGGTTAGGTGCGCTGGACGCCGTAATATAACAAAAATGAGTTGACTAACCAAAAATTGTGTTCCGTTAAACCCACTATAAATAAATAAGTTCGTATTTTGTTATATTTATGTTTTACATCAGGGGATTCCTGTCGTCATGTACTTGCTGAATTTACTTCAGGTGCTTTGTTCTCCGTACTTAAGTCATTGAGTACTTGTCTTTTATCTTGGCAATGTTGTTAGCTTTTTGTTTTTATGTGTTTGTGTATGCAACATATCGAGTGAAAGGTGAGCTGAACATTTTAACCAAGACAATTTGTTATTGCTTGTTACTTAACCCTATCGGGACAAGTTTGAGGTCGGTGCACCCTAGAACCTAGTTCAAATTCCAGAGGCAATTATTTTGCCACTGTCCGTTTCAAGTCGAAAACCCAATCATGTTTTTGTTTTAGTACTTTGTCTGTGGAGTCCCTTTTGATAATATATTTTCCCATTTGCAATTAGCTTTGTGGCAGGTCTGAGTATTTTTATAACTTTGCTTTCCATTGTAATCCCTTTTCTTTATACATTAGGTTTCCGCTATAATAAAATAAAACTGATTCTGAAATTTGTTTTGATGACTGTTTCTTTTTCATGGAAAATGTGAATCAGTACCCTAGATTTAGCAATGCAATTTAGATTGTACTGTAGCGTTTTTAAACATCAAGAATAGGAGTGTGCGTGGCCGAGCGATAACGACGTGGAACTGGTAATCATTTTATATCCAGCTTCGCGAATCCCATCCAAAACTTACCCCGTTGTTTCCTTGAACAAGAACTTTATGCTACTCGCTCAGTACTGGGAAAATCAGGAAAGTGGTCTAGAAAGTGATTAATATAAGTTGTAGGAAATTGTTTCACAATCGAACTAAAATCAATTAGTATAAACTAAACATCTAGAGTTAAAGCCGATGGTCTGAAGTAGAAGTATTTTTTAATTGGACTTAACGCCGTATCAATACATTTTAGGTCATTTTACGGCGTCCAGCGCACCTAACATAGCTTTCCTGGACCCTAGTCTATAACCAGTACTCACCTACCCTTCCACAAGACCAAAACTTCTCCATATTATATAATTAATGGAGGAAAATTGACATTATTGTCTAATTTTCATGGAAGGGTATAACCTCCCCGGGTGGGATTCGAACCCGTACCCCTTCGTACCCACACGAGATTCCAAATCCCTGCGCGCTACAAACTGCGCTATTGACCCGGGTAAGTAAAAGTCTTCTTTTCTGAAAGAGTTCACATGCGATAATTATGTAATTATCTATACCAGACACTGAAGTTCTTAAGCGTGCTGTTCTACAAAGTATTCATGCTCTTCATTAGAGATCTCAACCAAGATGGGGTGCGCATGTTGACCGTATGTCTGGTGACAGATTGTCGAACATTCGGAAAAACGCTCGGGTGATTCCGTAAACTGACGATCAAGTATGTTACGCAGTAATATCCGAGGTAGTTCCGAATGATTGTCGAAACGGCTGTTGGGAACCCTGTGAAAGTAAACAAAATATTGAATAGCGGGAGAAACGCTTCCAGGAGAGCCTCAAAACCTTGCTTAAGGACTAAGGCTTTGACCTCAACGCTTGTGACAGAACTGCTTTTGCAAGATCTTCATTGCGTCGACAGATTGTCATCGGCTCACATGCTGCAGAAGCAAACCGCGTAATCGAGGCTAAAAGAAAACAAGCAGAAATGAAGTCCATAGCTGTCTCCATTGATTTTGCAGCCCCGTCTAATTCATATCTGACATATGCTCGACTGTTCAGGGCTTCATATGATCTGCCAAGCCATCAACGGACAAACAAGACCTATTAATCCTTACTAGTTGCTATAATCTGAAAAGTAGCCATGTTTTAACCTTAGCGCGCTAGGACTACTTCAAGATACTCTAATTTCATTACAAATTAACAGACAGACATGCAACTTTGCCAAGTCATTTTTCTGGGTGACTGCCTTTCAGAAAAAAATAAGTTGACACCCGATCCCAGTTACCATGGCAACGCTGGGGCGGAGCAAAAATGGCGAAAATGCAATTTTCTCTCTTTTTGAACCCCAATTTTGCATTTCATTCAGTTATATTTTCCAAAATTGAGGTCTTAAGTGCCAGTTCTTTTCAGACACTGAAATCATGTTTTCTTACCGACATTAAAGCGCTATTTCTTTGCTCTCAATGACTCAATGACGGTTTTTTTCTAGCGATGAGGGGCGCTGCGCCCCTTCAAACCCCAGCAACAAATGGGGGCGCGTCTCCCCGCCGGAACCCCCCTGAGACATCCCTTGATGGAAGAGGCGCGCGAAAAAAATGTTATTTTTTGGGACAACTTTCTTGAAGTGAAATTCATTCAGTAAAATTACACCTATTTAAAGGCCGTGGTGGCCATTTTGAAGGGAGTCCAGACACAGAGAAATGCAGGATTGACCAGTTAAGGGTTTAGTCACGTGAAGTACGTCATCTCCCATAGCGTGCGGGGGTTCTGTCATTTCCTATAGTCAGAGTAGTAAGATCAAAACCCATGATAACCTCTGACCCTGTTTCCTGAACATTTAGTAACAAACTTTGTGACCTAAGCATCCGATCTTATGATTTTGGAAACCTTCTCAACACTTTATTAGGGGATTTTAACTTCGATATAAATGAAACAGACGAGACTATATCTCATCATGGAAAGGAAGTGTGTTGTCAGCTGATCAATCAAGGACGGAAGTTAAACACGACTGGTTTGGTATAAAAGTCATGAGTGCCGTAATTGGTCCGTCTTTTCTCTCAAATCAAGTAGCAGTGTTTACAGTAAGTTTGATTTTAATTATTTATCTGACTATTTTAGAGTTGTTTAAACTTTGTTCAATTCTAATCAAGTTTACATAAATTATAGAATAATATAGCTATACACATATAATTATGTTGTCGAAAAAAACTTTCAAACCGTTTTACAAATATTCGAATCAAATAGAAAAATATGTTGTCGAAAAAAACTTGAATTACGCTTGATGATATATTTTTCGTTTTCAGCACGTATTGCAACTCTGTAATGTAGTCGATATTATTGTTAAATTTTATTTAACTATCAGTGACGCGTACATTAACTCCGCTGATTTAGATACTCGTTTATTGATAATAAGTACAAAATATTGCAATGAGTATTTAAATAAGCGAGGTTATTGTTCGCGCGAACAAAATGTATCAATATTATTATGCTGTCAGAAAATGACTTTATTCAGCTTGAGTATTAGTGATAGTTTCCATGACGTACGACTACTCTGTTATAGTGTGGGTATTTTTAAAGGGACAAAGACCCTGTTATAAATAAAATAATTTCAAAACAATTATTTTATTTATAAATCTCATCCAAGTTAAAATGATTAACGCGATGTTATGAATAAAATATGATATGTTTTGCAATCATTTATCATTGATTGCAAATCTATCAACGGCTGTAAAATTGCCAGATGGGAATTCTTCGTTAATACATACATTATTTTTTTATATTCTTGAATTTATTGCAGTAACTTTGTTCACTTGACCAAGTCCAGTTATGAAGTCAACGTTAGCTATATTGGCCTTAGCTGCCATCATCGGCTTTGCATTTGGTATGTATCTGTTTTGATTATTTATTCAATAAATCTCTGCCAATTTGCTTTGCAAGAACTAGACAGTGCCATCCATAAATACCTTTACATTTTTGTTAATGTGTGATTTTTTTTTAATTTTTAGCAATTCTTGAGGAATTAACAGCATATCTTTACATACATTTACATTTATACCCAATTACAATTGTTTTAAGTATCATTACTCCCCTTTTAAATGTTATGTTCAGTTATGAATATCATTTGTAAATTGGAAAGCAAGAAACTATCATGGGCTACTAATCAAATACATTTCTCAAACAATTGCTTTTTAGAATATTTCATAAAAAATGATAATTGCAAACTTGGCTAATTGATGAATTTGTCTTTTAAGGTCACTATGTAATATTGATTATAAGTTAAAATTATACAGTATAACCTCTGCAGAGCGGGCCTCTACAGAACACATCATCTGCACAACAACAGCTTTTCATATTTCCCTAAGTCGTATAGTTTTAACTGAATTGAACCACTTGAGAGAAACAATCTCTAAACAGCAACACACTTAAGTCCATCTCAGTGGGCGTTGTTATAGGGTGGTTCCACTGTACTTGTGATTAAAATGTAAAATTATTGAACATTTTATGATAGTTTGTTATTTGACAAAGATTTTTCGTTGTTGTGACTTTTCAGTGAAATGAATGAGTTGGTGATCTTTAATTTTGATAGAAAACTTTGATATTTTCAGTATGTGATTTTTTCTTTCTTTATGATTTCAGCAACCGCACCATCGTGTACTGGTAACCCATGCAGACTTTGTAGGAACACCAATTTTAGTGTAACTATCCAAGATAAAGAAGATAACGATAACGCTGACTATCAATACGATGGTAAGATCTTTCATCTTGTAGATGCACTGGCTTCCATAATTTTCTTCACACGTTAACAGTTTACATGCTACTCAATGGGGTTTTTAAAAATTGTACAAATGTAAAAGCAAGTTATTGTTAAACGAATTTTAATTTTGCCTTTGAAATCTGTATTTTTTTCTTTTGAATGTGAAATTACAAAATTATCTCAAATATGGCATGGCAAACGTTGCAATATTCTATACACAAAATGTGTGGTATTTTTTTACAATCTATTGTGTACACAATAAGAATCACATTATACATAAAAATTAAAAAGACAGGGTTTGAATCCCTTGAAATCTTACCCCGTTGTTTCCTTGAGAATTAAACTTTATCTTACAAGCTAAGTACTGGGGGACCAGGAAGCCAACTCAAGTGTGATTATTCTTAACTGTAATGAATTTGTTTCACGATCGAGCTAAAATAATTTAGTATATAAATACAAGTTTCATGAAAAGCATGTTCATCATTTAATTTTTATTTCTATTTTTTCAGCCTGTTTTATCATTTCGGAAGCAGGAGATGAATATACAATTGAGGTAGAGATGAAAAAGGGATTCCAGTACAAGAATACATACCAAAGTAAGTAATAAATTACCGTTTATTCTTACAATTCTGCGAGGTGCTGGAATTTCTACTATTGTCCACAAACATAAGTGATTCCAGCCCACAAAATATAATTCCATGCCTTACACTTTAACAAGTATGCCACACTTACGGATCTTGCAAACAGTTTAGATGTTCTTTTAGTTTAATTAAAGCTTATTCCTGCAACATAGTGTGAATCATATGTTACATTGAAAAACCATTTAATGTTGATTTTGAAATTTACTCAGATACCCCTTTGCTTTTTGTTCATTGGAAAATATGAATGTATTCAATCTTAAAATATAATGATTTCTACTAATGTTTTAGTAATTTTAGTAATTCTAAAGGTATGCATAGCTTGTGTTTATTATTATTGTTCATGCCGACAAAAAGTGAAGAGAAAAAATGCAAACATGTATTTGCATATTTATTTTGTATTTGTGCACTGTATGAATTTTTCACGCCACATCGAACAAACAATCCATGAGTTGACAAATGGTCATTTAACAGTCTTAGTTATTCTAATGTCAAATCCTTTTTATCATTTCAGGATGTAAGTGGTTTAGATTAATCGAAGTAGAATTCTAAGTATACATTCATTTCATTTTTCTTATATTTATGGCTCATTTTTGTACGACAAGTGAGAACCTCTTGTCCGGGTGCTGAACATAGCCCGAATGGTAAAATGATAAACCAAAAGGAGCGCGTTTTTATTTGGACAAGCTTGAAAACCAAGTACCGGTCAGTTGTCTTGAGATCACAAAGCTGTTCATTTTATAGATTGATCGTATCTATTTAGCATTTCCCATAATCTTCATTTGTTGTTTTATTGGATAAGCCAGATTGAGTTTTAATTGCTTTATACATGTACCAATGGCATGATGCTTAAATGGATGTTCAAATTTAAAGTCTAGAAACGGCTTTAACAAATGAACTAGCACCTCATGTATATGCTAATATGTTGAATAAAAAAGGGTTGTATAATGATTACATGAACTGTATGTATATTGGTTCATTTCATATTCAAATACATGTAAATGCTCAATATTAGTTCGCTAATCCTTGTACAAAGATACTTAAAATGTTATCTTTTTATCAATCGTGAGTATAGAGGTAAAGTGGTGAACATTTAAATCAGCGGGGGTAATGTATTTGCAACTCATTACTAAAAAAAACATTATTTAAACATATTTTGGTGCTAGGTCCGCTCGGCTAGCTCAGTTCATAGCGCACAAGTCTACTGATCGAGGGGTCGTAGATACGATTCCTGGTTGGGGCATACTTCCGTGGAACTTGGTAATGAAATAATTTCTACGACCATTCTCTCTCCTACCACTGATTCTAAATCATGTAAAGAAGTCAGTCACTGACGGAAGTATGCACCTAGTAGTTGGTTAACAGCTAAATCCAGAGATTTAGCCTTTCCAGGAACAATGAGTAGGTGGCCTGATCGCCGTGATATAACCTATACAATGTGTTGCTACGGCGTTAAACCCAACAAAAAGAGTAGATCTAGTTATGAATTTTATATTTCAGTGGATAAGGAAGACAACTTGCCATGTATTGAACCCAAGAACAAAGCTGACGACAAAATATCCAGAATGTGCCCATACGTTTATGATGTTGATTTGTCATCTAAAACTAAGACAATCTGTGTTAAAATGGTGGAGGAGCTCAACCTTAAAGTTAGTATACATAAAACTTTTTTTTAATGTCGTATTCAACACAAATTTAAGTCATATATACGACGGCAAGCTCGTCCTACTATGTGAGCATTAGAGATTCTTAAATTTGTATGACATTATTCACCTGTTAGGAGCAGTAGTCCAGTGGTAGGACGCGCGCTCAGGTATCAATAGGTCCTGGGTTCGAATCCCACTAGGGGCACTGCTTATTTCCTTGAGCATGAAATTTACCATGGATTGCTTCACTCCACCCAGGTGTAAATGGGTACCTGTAAGAGTCATGCACAGTATGCTGTGGCTGCAATCTGCGCCGTATGTTAACAGTTGGTGTGTGACTCGATGATCGGGGAAGTTATTGTCAAGAGTCGACTAATAGTAGACTTCAAAAACCATTGCTTTAACTTTTAGCTTTTTAGCTTTAACCTGTTACATATTCATACACTTGGAGATCAACATTGCTATAATGTTTATTTTTTCGCCACATTTCAGAACACCCAAGTGGAACATGAAGTCAACTTTGGATGTGCCAAATTTTAATTCTTGACGTTCCTGCAACTATCAATGGACGTTTGATCATTGTCTGAATAGAATGACTTGATTGTGTCTGATTCTTCTATATCTATATTATGCTAATTAGATTATGTCACGTGACTTTATCACGTGACTTTAACACATCACGTGACTCTATCATGTGACTTTAACACCATCACGTGATTTATCACGTGACATTTACACCTAGTTTGATGCAATTGATTACCACCTCAATGCTATCTTTCTAAAATATTCTTTATTTACTTGTACACATAACTACAGCAATAAAATTAAAATTAGAATATTGTTTAGGTTTTGTTATATTTTGTTTGTTATCTGTATATAGAAAAATGTTGAAAGGATAAGCAAACCTTGTAACACTGGAGTTCTGTTTGGACAGTAACATATCAGGGTATTGGACGGAGTTAGCGATCTGCAGTTCAAGCATTAAATTTGCTCTTATGGACAAAACTGAACCATCCTGATTCAAAATACTTCATGCGGATTCTAAGGCGATATAATCACAGCACAAATCATGATGATCTTACAGATGCCAGCGAATGAAAACTCATTCTCGTACTCCGAGATTATCAAGATTCTCGATCTAACGCTTGTAGTATCGAGAATCTTACTAGGCTCTTGGAACGAGAATGATGTTTACTGGACATTTGTCTATAACCAGTACTTACCAACACTTCCACAAGAACACTGATTTGAAATTATGCAGATAGCCTAATGCGACACTGATCAGGGGAAGATTTGTCCAAGTGCCTGTTTCAGTAAACAAGTTTTCTTCAAAGCAAAGGCGACAGACACGGTCCATGAACCAAAGGAATCATGACAACAATGCCATTTGTTTGCCAAGTACACAGAGGTGGCAAACAAGGTTCCGATCCACCCGAGACATTATATATAATGGCCACACTAATGATGACACATTGTATAGGTCATATAACGACGGCCAGTCCACCTATGCACTGTTGCAGGAAAGGCTAAATCTCTGAATTTAGCGGTTAACCAAGTACTAGGCGCATACTTTCGTCAGACACTGACTATTGCCCTACACGATTTAGAATCAGTGATAGGAGAGAGAAAGGTCGTAGAAATATTTTCATGACTAAGCTCCACGAATGTATGCCCCGCCCATAAATCGAACCTACGACCCCTCGATCAATAGACTTGTGCGCTACCGACTGAACTAGCCGGGCGGGTATGATGTCACATGATGACCACCCTTTTAAATGATGTAGGTGACCTTGAGCATTCACAGGTGGCAGGAGCGGATCCAGGATTTTTTTTCTAGGGGGAGTCCGAACTTTTTCTAGAGGGGTTAAAACTTTCGAACCACATTATACACATTTTGAACGTATTAATAATAAAAAATACATAACTATTAAATCTATAAAAAAATTGCTTTATGCTACTTAAAAATGACTTACAGTATAGAAAAAACACTGATGGACAGGTACATTTTGAAATACCCCCCCCCCCACCCCGCTAGATCCGCCTATTGGTGGTTGTCGAACTATATTCATGATTTGAAATCAACGACAACATCTGGATATATAGTCATGTGATCTTCGGGATGAAAACAAGCACTGCCATTCGCCACCTGTTTTGTAGCAGTCAAAAATAGAAAATATTCAACAATGAACACCTTTCCCCGGTGTGTTGTTAATGTTTACTCTGAATCCCCTGCACAAACGATTTCAATATTATGCGCAGTTAATATAGAACTTCGGTCATTTGCTCTATATTCACTGTGCAAAATATTAAAATATTTTGTGCAGGAGATTCAGAGGTGAATATATAGCAAATGATAGAAGCTCACACTGTCCCTTGGGATTGCTCAGGAAATGTCAACTAGCAGTTGTTTTGTTTATTGTTTATATTGAGTTTAACGCCGTGTCAACACTTTTTGTGGTCATTTTACAGCGTCTATCGCACCTAACCTAGCTTCCATGGACTCTTGTCTATAACCAGTACTCACCTACCCTTTCCGCAAGGCGGGAAACTCTTCCATATACCTTATTAATGGAAGAAAGTTGACATGGTTGTCAAATTTTCATGGAAGGGTATAACCTCCCCGGGTGGGATTCGAACCTGTACACCCTTCGGGACACGAGATTCCAAATCCCGGCGAGCTACTAACTGCGCTATCGGCCCAGATATTTCTTGCGCATGTTATTGTTATTCAATTATTTGTGTGGAAAGAGAAATTGGTAAAAACAAATCGTGTTTACCTCATTAGTTGTGATTGGAGATCACATGACTATATATCTTGATGCATTTATTTAAATTTAAGGCTGACCTCAAGGTCAGTGAGAAGAGTAGGCTGTAGTTTATTTTCGCCTAAAACTTTGATTTATTAAGTGTTTCAATATTTCAATCTTGGAGTAGGAAGGTTTGATCACTAACAATAATGTATTTACACTTAAAACTACATGTATGTTTGATTAACACGATATACTAATTGATATTCAAGAGCACCATCCCGCCATCTGCCGGCTGGATCCTGCACGTAGGTGTCACGAGATCTCGATAATGGCGGACACACTTGAAGTTTTGATGCTATCTTGTGAATCCGGGTTTAAAATTTCAATTAACTTTTAATTAACATTAATAATTGATTGTACATTTTAATTAATATCTATAAGTGTTCGAAGTAGCAATATATTGTTATCATTTCTAGTAATTAGTGCATTAATTAGTCAAATTTTAATTTCCAATTAGTGACTTCCTCAACACTTGTACAAGGATAGCTCTAATTAGTGACTTCCTCAACACGTGTGCAAGGATTGCTCTTAGACCTGAAACTATGACTTTCATTCTATCGAAGTTGTTGCTAAATTTAATTTAATTGTGGAAGACGCTCCCATTAATCCCACTGGTTTAAATATTCACTGCATTATTTCTACACGTTCACACGATCGATATATATTATTATCAATTTGGGTTATTATATATATACCGCATTTGTATAGCGCTCTTTCCATATTGAATATATGTTCAAAAGCGCTTCACAATCATATGCATAATTAGGAAAATGGTTAAGAGATGATAAATATAAAAAAACATAAACTGAAGAGTAATATAAAACTAAGAATTAGTGATCAATAAAGTGCTAATAGTAGTTTAAAAACAACAACAACAACAAAACCATTATATTTTCAACTGTAAAAAATAGTGAATGAGAGATAATGGATTGTTGGTTGAACGGCAGCAAAACGGTCGATGGGGAATCAGGCCAATGCCCCGAAAATCCATGATTGCAAGGTGCAAAGTTGGATTCTAATCCAAGGCCCCCGCCCGACCATCCACCAGCATCATCGCCCGCGCCCCCCCCCCAACAATGCATTATAAAGTGATAAAGTAAAAGTGATAAAAGTTATGATTAGATTATGAGAAAAGGCGGCCACCGACCAATAGGGAATCCAGCACGATGCCTTGAAAAATCCATGATTGCAAGGTGCAAAGTCGGATTCTAATCCAAGGATCCCTCTGGAACATCCATCAGCGTCTGTGCCTGATTGGTTAGATAAGGTATTAATCTTGAAGGTAATAATTATATTAATGGTGGAAAGGCAACACCTAGCCAATGGGGAATCTGGCTAGATGCCCTAGAAAATCCATAATTGCAAGGTGCAAAGTTCGATTCCGATCCAAGGATCCCGCCAGAACATCCATCAGTGTCTGTGCCTGATTGGTCAGATAAGGTATTAATCTTAAAGGTAATAATTATATTAATGGTGGAAAGGCAACACCTAGCCAATGGGGAATCTGGCTAGATGCCCTAGAAAATCCATAATTGCAAGGTGCAAAGTTCGATTCCGATCCAAGGATCCCGCCAGAACATCCATCAGTGTCTGTGCCTGATTGGTTAGATAAGGTATTAATCTTAAAGGTAATGATTATATTATTGGTAGAAAGGCAACACCTAGCCAATGGGGAATCTGGCTAGATGCCCTAGAAAATCCATAATTGTAAGGTGCAAAGTTCGATTCCGATCCAAGGATCCCGCCAGAACATCCATCAGTGTCTGTGCCTGATTGGTCAGATAAGGTATTAATCTTAAAGGTAATGATTATATTATAGGTGGAAAGGCAACACCTAGCAATGGGGAATCTGGCTAGATGCCCTAGAAAATCCATAATTGCAAGGTGCAAAGTTCGATTCCGATCCAAGGATCCTGCCAGAACATCCATCAGTGTCAGCGCCTGATTGGTTAGATGAAGTATTAATCTTAAAGGTAATGAGTAAATAAACTGTGGAAATCCATAATTGCAAGATGCAAAGTTGGATTCTTATCCAAGGATTCCACCAGAACATCCATCTATGTAAAATTTCTTTAATTATAATGAATTTTAAAAAAGTAAGTTTTTAAAAGTTTCTTAAAACTGTTCAAAGACTGAACTTGTTTTATTTCTAATGGGAGATTATTCCAGTAATGAGGTGCTGCCCAGCTGAAAGATTTGTAACCAAATGTAGCAGTTTTAACTTTTGGTACCACTAAAGATAAGGAATTATTGGAACGCAGGTTTCTAGCAGGAATGTAGATGTCAAACATGTCTCTTACATATTTTGGAGCAAGACCATTCAATGCTTTAAAAGTATGCAATAAAACTTTGTATTGTATTCTATAGACAACAGGGAGCCAATGCAATTCTTTTAATATAGGAGTAATACGACTATTAAGAGATATCTTAGTAATAATACGAGCTGCTGTGTTCTGAACACGTTGCAGTTTTTTAAGACTTGAATCTGAGATGCCAATAAGAAGAGCATTGCAGTAATCCAAACGAGATGTGACCAATGAATTCACTAGGGTTTTTGTTGCATCCATGGACAGATATTTCCTTATTCGACTTATGTTTTTAAGATTGAGGTATGCAGTTTTTATCACATGATTTACTTGGCGCTCCATGTCCATGTGTGATGTAAAATATGTTCCAAGATTCTTTGCATAACTAGTAGATTTGATCAGAGAATCACCAACTTTGATTTCTACACTGTCAACATGTTTAATGTTGTGTCTTGATGAAAATAGCACAACTTCAGTCTTATCAGTGTTCAATTTTAACATGTTTTTGTTCATCCATATTGAACAAATGTCGAGTATTTAAATCAGTGGGGTTATTGTTTTTGCCACCAACAGTTGAATAATGTTAAGTAATATACTTAGTTGACAAAATAACGAGCCAAAGCATAAAATGTGGCATACGAGAAGTCGATGCCCGAATACCAGTTACCAGGATGTGAAGTAAAAAGAGTGATCAGCCGACTTCAAATCACACATAATCAACGTATATATATTGTTTTTTTGTTTCAGAAACAAGCAGGTCGCATGAAGACATGCATTATTCTATTCGACTACATTCGCTCTCTAAAATGTAAAAGGTTAAAATGCAATCTGATTAAAACCCGATCTAAAATTTTCCACTCGCATACTCGCCAATTTAGATCTGGCCTTTTTCAAACGGAGGTCACGTTCAGGCAACCTTTTCTCATCATAATATTCATGACGAAATTGTTATGATACGTAACTTGTTTACATTGTCTACGTCACGCAATTTGAAATGAGCCACCCAATCGCAGACTGTGAATAATACCGCTGTTAAATTAGCATGCAAACCTTAGTCTAAAAATAGAAATTACGAAATCAAAATGTGATTAATAGTGTTTTCGTCTAGATGAAAGCTACGCATTGATTGGTCGAAACAAAGTTCATCTCGACTTGACCTTCCACGGAGAAAGTAGAGATCCTGTACCACAACGCTCTACAGGATATCTGTTTACGGAGATTTGTCAAAATGTAACAATCAATTATAGTGTGTGTGTGATCTGACCGACAACAACTAGGGGATAAAATTCAAATTATGGTTTCATTTGGAACTCCTCGGCCATTCACTACGAATAATTCCCCAACGAATGTTCGAGGTGTTCCGAATGACTGTGAATTATGCAGTAGTCACAGACAACCAGTTTGTAGTCTTATCAGTAAGGAGCAAAGACTTGTCTAACTGATAACAAAGTCAGGTAATCTTTGAGGTCAATAAATCTAGTACTTTTAGAAACTAAATATTTAAGCATACTGTAAAACATAGACCAGGTAAGATGTTACTTTTCGATGCAATTGTTTTGCCATTGTCCGTTCCAAGCTTGAGTCCACTAAGGTGTTTCCCTCAATTATTTGCTTATGGTATTCCTTTCATATCACGGCGGTCAGTCAACCTACTCACCGTTCCTGGAAAGGCATAATCTCTCGATTTAGATGTTAATTAGTTACTAGGCGCTTACTTCAGTCAGTGACTGACAACATTCCTACTTGATTTTAGAGTGGCAGGGCGGGCGGAGAACATTCTCCGTTAACAGATATCCTGTAGAACATTGTCGTACAGGATCTCTACTGTCTCTGTGGAAGGTCACGTCGAGATGAACTTTGTGTCGACCAATCAATGCGTAGCTTTCAACTAGACGAAACACTATTAATAACATTTTAATTTCGTAATTTCTATTTTTAGACCAAGGTTTGCAAGCTAATTTAACAGCGGTATTATTAACAGTCTGCGATTGGACGGCTCATTTTAAATTGCGTGACATAGACGATGTAAACAAGTTACGTATCATAACAATTTCGTCATGAATATTATGATGAGAAAAGGTCACCTGAACGTGACCTTCGTTTGATAAAGGGCAGATCTAAATTAGCGAGTAGGCGAGCGGAAAAGTTTAGATCGGGTTTTAATCAGATTGGGCGGAGAATGACCGTTATTTCTTTGCCAAATTCGGCCAAAGGATGCCCTGCTCGGAAATCGAACTTGCGACCTCTTGATCGGTAGACTTGTATGCATGCCAGGCGGGCTAAAGTCATTCCAATTACGTCAAAACATTATAGAGTGGGCTTTGTTAGAGTAAATAAATCTAAATCAAATTAACTTAATCGTCAAAAGATAACTCTTGTTCAAATAAGGTTATCCCATTATCAACTATATACGTATTTCATTGCTATTTCAGGATGTTCGCATTTGCTTTTTTGTTGGGATTTCTTGGTATTTGTAGTGGGTAAGTCAACTTTTTCAACCGGACTATTTCGTAAAGTATCCATAAATTAAATACACTACATTTAACTGTCTAACTTTCGAGGCCAAATACAACACCGAAATTATACCATAGCTGTTACATTTATATGTCAGAAAATGATTATGTTAGCCTGAGTATTGTTAATGTTTATTTGTTTCTGAATCCTCTGCACAAATTAATTATACCGTTCTTTTAATTTTTGTACCGAGGATTTGGTGCTTATACTCATGGGAACAGTTGGGAATTTTCGAGATTAAGAACGGTAGTTATTTCAAAAATGCATTACATGATATTTTTCAATCATTTGTCTGGAGAGTGAAATCGTCGAAAACGTACACTTGTTAGGCCTAAACTAAAATTACTTTGCTTGCCCTTTACCGACCCTTACTTTTTTGGTTGGGTTGGTACTTGGTAGGTAGGAAAAAATGTTTTTTTTCAATGATTTACACATGGAACCTAAAGCAGAATATTAGCGTAAAGAAACTACCGAAAAGTAATACGAACGGTCGGGACCAATAAAAAACACCACATGTATTTTTCTAATAAAATTTCGGCGGCATTTTTAGGGTCGGTCAATTAAGGGCAAACAAACTAAATTTTAATTTATGCCTTACCTTATATGTAGTTTATTTTTTTAGATTGTTGTAGATCACGTGACTATAATCCCCCCAATAAAAATTAAACCACAGCCAACATGTGTCTGGAAAAATGTCAATTCATCATTTTCAAACTTTCCTCCAATTTTTGTTTACAGACAGGATTTCTTGGCCACGAAGATTCAGGACATATGGAATGATATGAATACTAATGTTACTGATGCTCGATTGACTCACGCTGAAGTAGAGCAATACTTCCATAATTTTGGATATTATAGTTCAGATGGTAGGTTTTGTAGGCAAAAAACAACTGTAAAAGAAAATGCTCTTAGCAGGTCATATTTTTATCATAAGCTATGTTTTATACTTCAACACTTGTTTTTTTAGAAACATGCAAAGTGATGCTGGTAATCAATTCAGGGGAAATATTTAACAAAAATTGTTTGCAAAACAGAGCTCTACAATGAATATAAATTATAAAAAAGATCATTTTTAAAACAGCAGTTTTAATCAAACCCTTTAGAGAACATTGCCGGTCGCATTCCAACGAAGGTTATCACCTATTTATAAGATCAATAAATGTTAAAAGAACACTAAGCTAAATTAAAATTCATATTGAATGTAGGAACAAGGTCGCGAAAACCTATTACAACTGCATCAGTGAAAATGTTTCCCATGTAGTTAATAAAGTATTTTACTCATTTCTAATTGTTTACAGGTAAAATACAGTACCCGAACTTCGATTACACATGGCATTTAAGATATTCAGACCCGATTGCTGTCACTGATTATATATTCAAGCAATGGGACTTCACAAGTCCTGCAGGATCTCTTTCATCTGGAGACATCGCTATACTGGCACAAGAAATAGACACCGCCGAAGCATCGAGTAAGTCAAGTCTTATCATACTGAGGAGTCTTTGTTCAATTCTGGCATTTTTCTTCCGTTATTTTGAGCTTACTAAGGAGTTTTTATTTTGTGCTTAACCGTGAAATGTGGTTTTGTTATAAAAATGTACGATGAAAATTTGTTTTATATGTTTAATGTAGTAAGAAATATAATTTTACATTTTCATTGCCAATGACGTCATCATAGAAGACTACTGACGTCATCTTGAAGAAGAATGTCTTATCTTGCAGGTCTGTGAAGTTAGCGATCTATTGTCTATTCTCTATTCAAAAGTCTATTCGCTCAATGGACAGCTATGTATTGAGAAATCTATTCATGCAGAAATCTATTCGCATTTACTGTATACATTGATATAGGAAAGTTCAAATATCTGTACAAAAATCTGTACACAAAATGCCGAAAAGACAGCTGTCTATTCGGAAATCTATTCAGAAGTCTATTCGAAAAAAATCACTAGTGCAATAAAACATATTTAAAAGTCTTTTCATAGAATACATAAATAGACAAATGTCCATTCAAAAGTCTATTCCGAAGTCTATTCGAAAAAAAACAGTAATGCAATCAAACAGATTTAAAAGTCTTTTCGTGGAATACGCAAAGAGACAAATGTCCTTTCAAAAGTCTATTCAGAAGTTTATTCGCAAAAACATAGTAATGAAGTCTTAATGATCAAGATGTCTATTCCCAAAAATCCAGGGACAAATGTCCATTCAAATGTCTTTTCGGATATCTATTCGCAAAATCATATATGTGCCTTAAGACTGTGTCTGAAGTCTATTATTAAGTTGGGAATTGATAGATATCCATTCAAATGTCTATTCAAAAGACTATTTGCAATATCTGGTGAATGCATTCGGAATGAGTCAGAATTCTATTATAGATTTTCAAATAGACAGCTGTCCATTCAAAAGTCTATTCAGAAGTCTATTCGCAAAATCATATATATGCATAAAGAATTTGTCTGTAGTCTATTTTAAAGTTGCAAATAGACAAATGTCCATTTAAATGTCTATTCAGAAGTCTATTCGCATAATCTGGTGAATGCGTCCAGAATGGGTCAGAAGTCTATTATAGAGTTCGAATAGAGAGCTGTCCATTCAAAAGTCTATTCAGAAATCTATTCGCAAAATTTGGTGAATGCGTTCAGAATGAGTCAGAACTAACAAACAGTAGCAAATACACAGCTGTCCATTCAAATGTCTATTCAGAAGTCTATTCGCAACATCATATGCAAGTACGCATTTAGAATGTGTCTGACGTCTATTTTAAAGTAGCGAATAGAAAGATGTCCATTCAAAGTCTATTCAAAAGTCTATTCGAAAAAATCGGTAAATGCGTTCAGAATGAGGCAGAAGTCTATTATAGAGTTTCGAATAGAGAGCTGTCCATTCAAAAGTCTATTCAGAAGTTTATTCGCAAAATCATATATATGCATTAAGAATGTGTCTGTAGTCTATTGTAAAGTTGCAAATAGACAGATGTCCATTCAAATGTCTATTCAGAAGTCTATTCGCAAAATCATGTATATGCCTGCAGAATGAGTCTGATATCGTTTATAGAGTTTCGAATAGAGAGCTGTCCATTCAAAAGTCTATTAAGAAGTCTATTCGCAAAATTATTAAGAATGTGTCTGAAGTGTATTATAAAGTTGCGAATAGACAAATGTCCATTCAACTGTCTATTCAGAAGTCTATTCAGAAGTCTATTCGCAAAATCATGTATATGCATTCAGAATTAGTCAGAAGTCTTTTATAGAGTTTCGAATAGAGAGCTGTCCATTCAAATGTCTATTTAGAAGTCTATTCGAAAAATAATATATTTGCATTGAGAATGTGTCTGAAGTCTATCATGAAGTTGCAAATAAAAAGATGTCCATTCAAATGTCCATTCAGAAGTCTATTCGCAAAATTATGTATATGCATTCAGATTGAGTCAGAAGTCTTTTATAGAGTTTCGAATAGAAAGCTGCCCATTCAAAAGTCTATCCAGAAGTCTATTCGCAAAACCTGGTAAATGTGTTCAGAATGAGTCAGAAGTCTTTTATAGAGTTACGAATAGAGAGCTGTCCATTCAAAAGTCTATTCAGAAGTCTATTCGCAAAATTATATATATGCATTAAGCATGTGACTGAAGTCTATTATAAAGTTGCGAATAGACAGATGTCCATTCAAATGTCTATTCAGAAGTCTATTCGCAAAATCATATATATGCATTAAGAATGTGACTGAAGTCTATGATAAAGTTGCGAATAGACAGATGTCTATTCAAATGTCTATTCAGTAGACTATTCGCAAAATCATGTATATACCTTCAGAATGAGTCTAAAGCCTATTATAGAGTTTCGAATAGAGAGCTGTCCATTCAAAAGTCTATTCAGAAGTCTATTCGCAAAATCATATATATGCATTCAAAATGAGTCAGAAGTCTATTATAAAGTTGCAAATAGACAGATGTCCATTCAAATGTCTATTCAGAAGTCTATTCGCAAAATCATGTATATACCTTCAGAATGAGTCTAAAGCCTATTATAGAGTTTCGAATAGAGAGCTGTCCATTCAAAAGTCTATTCAGAAGTCTATTCGCAAAATCATATATATGCATTAAAAATGAGTCAGAAGTCTATTATAAAGTTGCAAATAGACAGATGTCCATTCAAATGTCTATTCAGAAGTCTATTCGCAAAATCATATATATGCATTCAGAATGTGACTGAAGTCTATAATAAAGTTGCGAATAGACAGATGTCCATTCAAATGTCTATTGAGAAGTCTATTCGCAAAATCATATATATGCATTAAGAATGTGACTGAAGTCTATGATAAAGTTGCGAATAGACAGATGTCTATTCAAATGTCTATTCAGAAGTCTATTCGCAAAATCATGTATATACCTTCAGAATGAGTCTAAAGCCTATTATAGAGTTTCGAATAGAGAGCTGTCCATTCAAAAGTCTATTCAGAAGTCTATTCGCAAAATCATATATATGCATTCAAAATGAGTCAGAAGTCTATTATAAAGTTGCAAATAGACAGATGTCCATTCAAATGTCTATTCAGAAGTCTATTCGCAAAATCATATATATGCATTCAGAATGTGACTGAAGTCTATGATAAAGTTGCGAATAGAGAGCTGTCCATTCAAATGTCTATTCAGAAGTCTATTCGCAAAATTATATATATGCCTTAAGAATGTGACTGAAGTCTATTATAAAGTTGCAAATAGACAGATGTCCATTCAAATGTCTTTTCAAAAGTCTTTTCGTAAAATCATGTATTTGCATTCAGAATGAGTCTGAAGTCTATTATAAAGTTGCGAATAGAGAGCTGTCCATACAAATGTCTTTTCGGAAGTCTATTCGCAAAATTATATATATGCAGTTAGAATTTTCCAGAATGTGTCTGAAGTATATTAAAAAGTTGCGAATAGAGAGCTGTCCATTCAAATGTCTATTCCGAAGTCGATTTGCAAAATCTTTTATATGCATAAAGAATGTGTCACAAGTCAAAGATAGGGTTAGGAATAGACTGCTGTCCTATTTGCAAACAGTAGTTCGCATTCAGAATGTAGCAGAAGTTTTATTTTTGAAAAGTGATAAATAAACATATTCAAATTATTTGTTAGAAGTCCTTTAACAAAATCATTCATATGCATTTTTAATGTGTCAGAATTATTTGCTGGGTTTGTGAATAGACATGCTCTTTGAAGAAGGTCTACTTTTTTCTATTCAAAGCAAGATTTCTATTTTTCTCCTGGTAGTAAGTCTTCTCTCGGCAGCTGAATTACTTCTTTTTTGTAATCAGGTCTTACGGACTTCTAAAAACAACTATTGGCATGAGATTAATACTTCTAATTGGTTTTTGTCTACCCTTTTCATTTCGGTTACAAGATGAATACATTATATCATTCGGAACGACCTCGGCGATCATCTACGAATTTGTATTTGCGTGGAAAATCGCCGAGGTAGTTCCGAATGACATTATATATATATATATATATATATATATATATATATATACAACAAGCACGGACCTGTGAGAAAACACCACGATTGACGTCACGCTGTTGCACCGACAAAAGAACTTAACAAAATGGCGTAAAATTGTGTTTCTTATAAAACAAAAATCATTATTTTTACAGGCTCAATTACTTAAATGTAAATGTAAAGTAGTTACTTTTGGCGCTTATTTTTCTTGTGGATAATAACACTTTGTTTACGATTTAATATGAAATGCAAAGGTTTCTACCTACAAATTTCGAAATATTAGCATGTCTCAAACAATGGCGCTTCCTCGAATAAAACCAGCACTGGTTACCGTATTTGAATTTGCACTTGTGTAATCTACGGTACAGTGACCTTGTTTGAACCAGATTTACCGGCTCGATTTGGTTTACAGAATCGGCAAAATTACGACGATATGAAAATGCAAATTCGACCTTCACCTACAATTGCCGAAATATTCGGGAGATTCATTTATGTTTACGAGAGTTAAGAAACTTACTTAATTCAGGCAAAGCACGCGAACTTCAATAAACTTGGCAGGTCTATCACAATTACACCTGACACATTCATAATCGATTAACATAAGTTTCCAAATAGACTTCTGAAAAGACATTTCAATGAGCAGCTGTCTATTCTAACTTTATAATAGACTTAGGACACATTTTAATGCATATATAATTTGCGAATAGACTTCTGAATAGACTTTTGAATGGACATTTGCCTCTTTTCATATTCCGCGAAAAGACTTTCAATCTGTTTGATTGCATTACTGAGTTTTTTGGCGAATAGACTTCTGAATAGACATTTGAATGGACATCTGTCTATTCGAAACTCTATAAAAGACTTCTGACTCATTCTGAACGCATTTACCAGATTTCGCGAATAGACATCTGAATAGACTTTTGAATGAACATCTCTCTATTCGAAACTCTATGAAAGACTTCTGATTCATTCTGAATGCATATACATGATTTTGCGAATAGACTTCTGAATAGACATTTGAATGGACATCTGTCTATTCGCAACTTTATAGTACACTTTAGACACATTCTTAATGCATATATATATGATTTTGCGAATAGACTTCTGAATACTCTTCGAATAGACATTTGTCTTTTTACGTATACCACGAAAATACTTTTAAATCTGTTTGATTGCATTACTGACTTTTTTGGAATAGACTTCTAGATAGACATTTGAATGGACATCTCTGTATCCGCAACTATATAATAAACATCTGACACATTCTTAATACATATATATGATTTTGCAAATAGACTTCTGAATAGATATTTGAATGGACTGCTGTGAATTTACTTCTGTATAAAAGACTTCTGACTCATTCTGAACGCATTTACCAGATTTTGCGAATAGACTTCTGAATAGACTTTTGAATGGAAAGCTCTCTATTTGAAGCTCTATAAAACACTTCCTACTCATTCTGAATGCATATACATGATTTTGCAAATAGACTTCTGAAAAGACATATGAATGGACATTGTCTATTCGCAACTTTATGGTAGACTTTAGACACATTTTTAATGCATATATATGATTTTGCGAATAGACTTCTGAATAGACTTTTGAATGGACAGCTATCTATTCGAAACTCTATAAAAGACTTCTGACTCATTCTGAATGCATATACATGATTTCGCAAATAGACTTCTGAATAGACATTTGAATGGACAGCTATCTAATTGCTACTCTTTGAATAGACTTTTGACACATTTCAAATGCATATGTATGATTTTGCGAATAGACTTCTGAATAGACATTTGAATGGACAGCTCTCTATTCGAAACTTTATAAAAGACTTCTGACTCATTCTGCAGGCATTTACCAGATTTCGCGAATAGACTTCTGAATAGACTTTTGAATGGACATCTCTCTATTCGAAACTCATTAAAAGACTTCCTACTCATTCTGAATGCATTTACATGATTTTGCGAATAGACTTCTGAAAAGACATTTGAATGGACATTTGTCTATTCGCAACTTTATGGTAGACTTTAGACACATTCTTAATGCATATATATGATTTTGCGAATAGACTTCTGAATAGACTTTTGAATGGACAGCTATCTATTTGCTTCTCTTTGAATAGACTTTTGACACATTTTAAATGCATATGTATGATTTTGCGAATAGACTTCTTAATAGACATTTGAATGGACAGCTGTGCATTCGCTACTGTATGATAGACTTCTGACTCATTCTGAACGCATTAACCAGATTTCGCGAATAGACTTCTGAATAGACTTTTGAATGGACATCTCTCTATTCGAAACTCTATTAAAGACTTCTGACTCATTCTGAATGCATATACATGATTTTGCGAATAGACTTCTGAAAAGACATTTGAATGGACATCTGTCTATTCGCAACTTTATAGTACACTTTAGACACATTTTTAATGCATATATATAATTTGCGAATAGACTTCTGAATAGACTTTTGAATGGACATTTGACTCTTTTCATGTTCCGCGAAAAGACTTTCAATCTGTTTGATTGCATTACATTACTGAGTCTTTTGGAATAGACTTCTGAATAGACATTTGAATGGACAGCTCTCTATTCGAAACTCTATAAAAGACTTCTGACTCATTCTGCACGCATTTACCAGATTTCGCGAATAGACTTCTGAATAGACTTTTGAATGGACATCTCTCTATTCAAAACTCTATAAAAGACTTCTGACTCATTCTGAATGCATATACATGATTTTGTGAATAGACTTCTGAATAGACATTTGAATGGACATCTGTCTATTTGCAACTTATGGTAGACTTTAGACACATTCTTAATGCATATATATGATTTTGCGAATAAACTTCTGAATAGACTTTTGAATTGACTTTGTCTCTCTAAAAAGACTTTGAAATCTGTTTGATTGCATAATTGACTTGTTTGGAATAGACTTCTGAATAGACATTTTAATGGACAGCTCTCTATTGGAAACTTTATTATAGACTACAGACACATTCTTAAAGCATATGTATGATTTTGCGAATAGAGATCCGAAAAGACTTTTGAATGGACATTTGTCGCTTGCATTCTTGGAATAGAAACCTTGCTCATTCAGATTGCACTACTATGTTTTTGCGAATAAACTTCTGAAAAGACTTTTGAATGGACATTTGTCTCTTTACGTATTCCATGAAAAGACTTTTAAATCTGTTTGATTGCAATACTGACTTTTTTTCGAATAGACTTCTGAATAGACTTCCGAATAGACAGCTGTCTTTTCGGCATTTTGTGAACAGATTTTTGTACAGATATTTGAACTTACCTATATTTATGTATACAGTAAATGCGAATAGACTTCTGAATGAATAGATTTCTCAATACATAGCTGTCTATTGTGCAAATAGACTTTTGAATAGAGAATAGACAATAGATAGCTAACTTCACAGACCTTATCTTGCTGAGTTGTCTTACTTCTATAATGTATGGTGGCTGATTAATGCCATGTCGTATTTTCGTTTCTTCGCCGCGAATAAACGAACACACAAAATAAATACAACAATACGACAAATAAAATGTGTCGTGTTTTCGCCTTACATCTGTCGTATCTTTGTCTTTTCGTTTCTTTGTGACGAAGAAACGAAAAGACGAAGATACGACAGATGTAAGGCGAAAACACGACAAATCCATAGGTTTGTCGTATCTTCGTCCTTTCGTTTCTTCGCCACGAAGAAACGAAAAGACGACATGGCATTAATCAGCCGACATAATAATGGCATTTTTCTGCCACCAGATAACCTTGACTGTGTATCAAAACAATGGAGAAAACAATCCTTTTTATAGATAAGGGATAACAAGTTAAGTAGTTAGGCATTGTCGTACCCAGAGGCTATCAAGATTTTCGATAATAGCTCTTTGCAACCCCTATGTTAGGCAACGTGAAGTTGACACCCTGCTACCTTGCTAGGTTGGCGGCCTAGTGGCTTCAACTGTGGCTAAAAGTTGACATAGCAGACTAGTACCTAAAGCATTTTAATAAAATTGACTTATATTTAATAATATTCACTTATTTCATGGGTGTTTGGGGAACAGTCAAAACTATTTTCCCGAGGTATCAGGGACAACTTAAGAACATTTCTCATAATGTTTTCCCTGATACAGAGGGATAATAGTTTTGACTGTTCCCCAAACACCCATGCAATAAGTGTTTTATTACCTAATGCAAGTACAGATATAACATGGCAATAAAAATAGTTTCAGAAGCGGATGACATTACGTGTGCTTAGCGAGTCCCGATTCTCAGCTAAAGTTCGAGATCCCTGTCTTCAATGTCTTCAAACCGCGACATATCGTAAATATTTTCAACAGAATTTACTTTTTTTCTACTTTTCGTTTGGTAACTCTAAAGGCGCTTGCAATGATCTCGCTCATTGGACGCTTTGAGTTTTTTTAATGCGGTTACTTCCCTGGCACTGCACTCTATGAAACAGTTCGCACGTGAGGGCAACAGTTCGCACGCGAGGGCAACAGTCTAAACTGTTTCATGCGCAGTGGCGTTGCGCAATAAAACATAACAGGTTTAATCCTGTTTCTCTCAGAATAGTTGAAATACAGTTAAAAATAGCAAATTGACATTTATATAGAGCATTAGGTAATAAATTGTTTTATTTTACAGCGCCAGGATATATATCATACACTACCGAGTTCTTCCCTTACTTTCAACAGGTATTGTGCTTTATAATAAAAATACATTTAATTTTTACCCTTAACGCGGATCGCTAATATAATGCTCTAGTCCTCATGCTACATACAGCCGCCCGGCTTACTCAGTTGGTAGGGCACAAGTCTACTGATCGAGGGGTCGTAAGTTCGATTCCTAGGGCGGACCATACTTTTGTGGAGCTTGGTCAGAAATTATTTCTACGGCCATTCTCCCTCCCACCAATGAATTTTAATTATGTAGGGCAGATGACTATCACTTACGAAAGTATGCGCTTAGTACAAATGTAGTTAGTTAACAGCTAAATCCTGAGATTAAGCCTTTCTATGTACAGTGAGTAGGTTTACTGACCGCCGTTATATGACCTATGCAATGTGTTGCTACGACGTTAACCCCCCCTCCAAAAAATGCTATATACAGTATACACACTGTACGAAACTCTTGGTTACTAATACTTAGGTAAGGGTTGTGGTTTGTTTTCTCTCAAACACGATCGTTTAGTGAACTGTCCGTCACTCATGATTCATACTAATGGAAACGACTGTACATTCTGACTAGCTTGGAGAGTATAGCACAAATTACTTAAGCCATGATGATCCTCTTCATAAACAAACGAATAAAGGGAGATTATTCAAATAGAAAAGCCGAATAAAATAACCACAATTATCGCCCTTTGATTATCAAAATTTTGAACAAGCTCACAGACCGTGTTACTTCCACATTTAGGCCTGTATACAAAAGGCCATTTTATGAACACTGATATCAATCGACGTAGTTTATCATAATTGGTTAGTTGCAAAATGCCACGACTGCCCAGGTTTGCTTTGGACATTATCCTCCATACAGCTGCATTACTTACACAATGGCTCTGTGATTAATGCATTCGGCTGCTGATTAATTTAACCAGAAACACCGTTTAAGTCATGTCCAGAAGCGTTTTACTGTCATGTATCACTGTACGAAGAAGTTATCTAGATGATGGACATGGCACGTAAAGGTGAAGCTGAAATTCTAAAGAGTTTTAATATTAATAAACAGTTTTAATAAAAGATTTTATTTTTAAACTCCATTTATTTATGTATTGTTATATGAATTTTTATTGTTGACTAATTAATCAAGATTCATTTTAATTGTTTTTATTTATAAATTCATTTATATTCACAGCTGTATATAAACAGTCCTGGCTTTGGAAGACGTCTTTAGAGATCTGGAAAGCATCGTTAAAGATTTGGAGGGTGCTTTCAATTTCAATATTCAATATTGCTTATGAAATATAAATAATCATGTTTTTGTAAAACATACCATATTTTGTTGTTGTTTTTTCACTTTTTCTATACAGTGTATATGCAAGTATGACAGATTATTTGTATAGACCAGCCCCTTTAATTCAGTACGTAGCGTATCTATGAATAAAGGGTCTTGGGTTCGACACTGGACTAGACTAACACAACATTGTCGAGTATGGTCATGGAAAACTCAAAGCGCATTCGCACTCCTCACATTGTATCATGTATGACAGTTTTCTACCACTGTAATCCCTCCTAATATTCATTTACACTTGGATGGGGATGAAACATCTGTAGGTTAATTTCTTGCTCAAGGACATTAGCTGCGCCCCTAGTGGGTTCGAATCCTGGACTTCTAGATCTCTGAGCGCGTGTGCTATTACTGGACTACTGCTATTACATTACAGTAACAAGTTTTGCAATTTGATGTCGACAACAGGTCAGGGTTAAAATTATATGCCCTAAATATACAATAACTAAGCACTCACCATAATATGGACATCTGCTTCTAGCCCCCAGAGGCTATGCAACAGTCCTTCATAACTGACCAACGCACTCGGTAATGTGTTTGTCCTGTGCCTTATATATCCTATACTCCACGCAAATTGACCAGCTGTCGACAAAACATAGTATGTGCTGTCGGAAAAATTAGAATTGTTTAGACGAGATCGGGCTACATGTACTATAAATAATAAACAGAATCCCCGAGCACTAACAAACATACATGTGAGTGTTTAGATACACAAGGTGGCTGGTTGCTTAATCATATTAAAAATGAATTATTTGATAAATCTTTTCTTGACTTTCGGACTATTGGTCACTGTATGGTCAAGTTGTCATTTCACTCCTCGAGTCGATGGTAAGTTGCTTGATTTTTATTCCTATTACAAAACGTATTCAAATATATTTATTGTTACATTTTTATTAAGCTGTCAGTAACGCTTACATGAACCCCGCTGATTTAAATAAAACTACTGTCCTGACTATCGATAAAGTTATTATTTGTATACTAGTATATATAAAGCCGCCCGGCTAGCTCAGTTGTTGGCATGCAAGTCTACTGATCGAGGGGTCGTGGGTTCTATTTCCGGGCGGGGCATACTTTTGTGGAGCTTGGTCATGAAATTATTTCTACAGCTATTCTCCCTTCTACAACTTATTCTAAATCATGTAGGGCAGTAGTCAGTCACTGACGAAAGTATGCGCTAAAGTAGTTGGTTAACAGATAAATCCAGAGATTTAGCCTTTCCTGGAACGGTGAGTAGATGGACTGACCGCCGTGATATAACCTATGCAATGTGTTGCTACGGCGTAAAGCCCTACAAAACAAACAAAACTAATATTATGTACCTGATCATTGAACAAATATTGATTATTTAAATCAGCGGGGTTAATGTATACGCCTATGACAGTTGAATCAAATTTAACAATATTAGTAAGAAACCGTACATGGGACAGATTTGACTTTTCGCTACAAAACTGGCAGTTGGAGATACTTTTTTTAAATTTTGAATGAGACATTTGCACGTCTTTAAATCTGAAGGACACTAGATTTCAAATTTCTGGCAGATGACTTTTTATTGAGCTCTGTTAGACCGCATATTTCACAAAATGTATATGTCACACGGAGACATATTCGGTCCGAATATGTCACGCGTGTCATATATTCGGTCAAAAATATCACAATTTTCAGTCGAATATGGGAAATATAAAGTGACATACTCGTATGGAATTCGTTTCTCCGCGCTCATCAAAACGTATTTGTCACTTATCAGAATGTCTAAAAGATAAAAACAGAAACGTATTTAGTAACATGAGTATATAAATAGAAGTTCAACACAGAGAAGCACAGCAATAGAATGAACCTTCATAATCATAGTATTATTAGTTACACAGTCAGTTACTGACCGGATACGGTGTGATACCGGGTCAGTAAATTAATATTGGGTGAGAGCGTAGCTCGAGCCCAATATTTATTCACTGACCCGGTATCACACCGTATCCGGTCAGTAACTGACTGTGTAACGAATTTATCTTACCGAGTACCCCCATCTGAGTAGAAAAATAAGGTTTCGTCAGCGCTATCACTTATGAATTTTGTTACTGACTGGATATTAGAATCTACTGACCTAATATGGGATAATACATGGTCAGCACGTGACCGCTCTCGGCCAATGGAAAACGAGTATTCTGTACGAGGTAAGATAATATATAATATATACAAATATGAAAAAAAAAAAAAAGTAAATATTATGGCAGAGACTGGGTTTGAACCAGCAAAGTTGGGTTTCCAACTGTTTAATATTTCATTTCCATGCATTTATCCACTGCGCTATTATGGGTCCTAATATTATGCAGGTTAGCTGACATATATATAATTATATGAGTCACTTTATATTTATTAACTTCTGGCCCCTAGATATTCATATTGAAATGGGGAACAGTATGTTTCGTGTTTAAAAAATGTATAAATGCAACAAATTTAATAAAACTAACTTTTATAATGCTTATTCATATTATTTAGTGAGAAAATGATGCAAAATATGTATTGTGATACCTGTGAAAGCCCTTAGGGGACTTATTGATCATTCTATTGTACACAAATTATATAGACATGAGAAGATAATTTCTACACACATTTCTTTATCTTATGTGATTGATACTTAAATCTTTGTTATGACAATAAGTATTTAATATAAAAAAAATATTTCAAACAGTATAAAACATATTTATGTTTCCAGAGAAGTTTTAGATACGTGAAATGTTCGTTTTTATTTACTAGACATGTTTAAAACTTTAGACGTGTGCTTTTGCTACAAACCAATTTATTGTCATTAATATTGTGTATAAGGATTCAAGCTTTTCATGTTGTAATACGGTGAAGACCAAAGTGCATTGGTTCCGTTTTTACGGTATTGAGGCACATTTTTGTGTTTGGCTCTTTAGAGTTGAATACCCAGTCCCATTTAGGGACATTTTGGAAGAGTAGACTCCCTTTTATTAGGGAACTGCTTTTCGAACCGTTTTAACTCTGTTTTCTACGGAGTCAAAGCGATTTTTGTGTTCAGCTCTCTCGAGTTGAATACCCGTTCCCCTGGGTGGGAAAAGAAGGGAATGGTAGTTCTCCGCAATTGCTAGGGGAGTTCTACTCCTCTGTTGCTGAGGAACTCTGATCCTACATGTGGGACGATGTGGGAGAGGTAGTTTGCCCCCTATTGCAAGGGAAAATAACAAATCCCTGGGAGGGGATGAGTCCTTAGTGGAATGGTTGTGGAGGATGGCCATGGGTGACTGGTCCTGGGGGAATGGCTTGGGAGGCATACCCTGAGGGCTGGTTTTGGGGGGTTGACTCTTGGGAGTTTGTCCTGGGGAACTGCTGCGGCTGGCCCAGGGGGGACTCTGGGGGCTGGTCATGGGGAGATGGAGCCGGGGCGGCTGGCTCTGGGGCTGGCCCTTGAGGGCTGGCCATGGGGGGGCTGGAGATGGTTGGTTCTCTGGATGGGGCTAACCCTGGGGAGATGGAGCCGGGGCGGCTGGCTCTGGGGGCTTGCCCTGGGAGCTGACCTTTAGGGCTGACCTTTAGGGGTTAGCTCTGGGGGCTGGCCATGGGGGGATGGCCATGGGGCGGTTGGTCCTCTGGATGGGGCTGGCCGTGGGGTTGGGGCTGGCCCTGGGAGTTGGGCAGGCCCTGGGGGTTGGCCCTGGAGGTGGGGCTGGCCCTGGGTGCATAGAGATTTTTTTTCATCTTCATTGTGCATTTATTCAAATGATGTTAGTGGCCGAATACATCTACCCCGCTGATTTAAAATATTTAGTACAGTACATATTGTTCAAAGACGTTGCCGACACCGCGTCTCATATTGCGATATTCGATTTAATTTTTTCCCTATTCTATATTTACTATTTTTAACGCCCCCGGGTGGATTTTTATACTCTTTTAAACTCATCCATTTAAAAAATGTTTCGGGCGTTAAATCGAGATTTACTGTAGACGAGAAACTTACATATGTATTTTTTTTAAGTACAATAAATAACATTATGATCAGATTTATAAATTTAATAAATAACAAATTGTCTTAACTTCAACAGTAATAACATCACATCATTACACGTAAAATAACTGTTTTCATTTTATTAAACAAGATAATGAAATAACTTTAGGTTTTTAAGAGCAACATACCACTAAACGTACATTCTAACTGCGTGCTTTTGAAATCATGTGACAGTTAACAGGTAAAAAGTAATGTCGTCACAATTACGCTAACAAAAGTAGTTTAAGGTACACCACACCACGTTATGTTTAATCATTAACAAACCTTTAATAAAAAGGATCTGATCTCAATAATATGATGAATTGCTTCTCGACGCCAAGTGTTCGTATCTCTGTATATTATAAGTTTACTGAATGGATGCGATACAGCAAAAAGAATTAAGTGTACCACCCGAGATAGGATCGAACACAATAACTCCATAAAGCTAGGTTTTCGTCGTGGGTTATCACTTGATAATGCTGTGCTGAAAAATTACGTAAATAAAAACGCAATTTTATTGACACTTGTTTTTTAATACCTTTCCTATAGATGTGGTGAATTTCATTTTAAAACAAAAATGAATTATTTCAGTTTATATAAGCCAAATTGCTAATAAGTAAAATCAAATATACTGACTTATTCAGGATAATTTCACGAGCATGCGTGACAACTAAGAATTTGATTATCGTAAGAAATGTGTAATATATACCACAGGGAATTGTCAAGTTACCTCCCTTTGGTTTTTCAAACATACCTTTTATATACGTATAAGTCTATAAAAGGTATGTTTGAAAAATCAAAGGGACAATTCCCTATGATATATGCGGTCAGACATTTATCGCTAATTTGCACAAACGTATATGTCACAAGATGTATGTGTGATAAATTCGACCGAATATGTCACACACGTGTGATATTTACGTTCTGTGACATATACATTCTAACAGAGCTCTGCTATGGTGGCGAGAAATAAGCAGAAATAAGTATATCTCTCTATGTACAATATTCTGGAATTAAGACACGCTTGAATACGATTCTTATGCTTCAAATCTAGGGCTGTGGATCGTTGAGCAAGTGGCGATCCGATCCGAACCACGATTCATTTGTAGCGATTCACGAATCGAACCACGAATCACTTGTTTAGGGAGACGCATACTGGAATTCAGGTTATAACAAAAAAAGAAAAGAATTACAGAAGCTTTTACTATATGGAAACCATATACTTCAAACATTTTTATTAACAGCCGTTTTATGGGCATTTTCAGTGATAACATTTTTATTAGATGTGTATCAAAAGAACTTTTGACACAACATAATTCGGTCCTTACATAAATTAAAATTTACATAAGTAGTGCGACTTGTTTTCAGTGGTAATTAAGCTGAAAATGTTCTTTCACCAATAGATCGCGAACCGACGATTTCGGACGTGATGAATATTCGTACTTGATTTTCTGGTCGGGATCGCGAATATCCGAGTACTCGTATACTCGCCGCAGCCCTATTCAAATCCTTCTCAAAAATTGAATAGAGCAATGACAACGTCGCACTAGTTCAAATTATCAAACTATAAAACTGAAAAAATAATACACTCATAAATATTGGTGTGTAATGAAACTGGCTATGTTTATTTACGCAATGTTTACGTGGACGACCTGTATGTTTTTGTTGTTCTTAAATGGACTGAAGACTGGAATAGGATGATTCTATATATCACTTATATACATGTATTTATCTTTTAACAGATGATTCGGACACATGTGGCCATCCTGAGTTCCCTGGTTTTGATATAAAAGTTGGATCAAGTTTAACAACACCGACATGTTTAAATATTACATGCTTTAAAGGTGGAATGTCAGTTTGTGAGTAAGTAAACCGCTTCTTCATTTTCTAGCTCAGCTATATTTTGATGGCATAACACAATCAAAGCGATGGAGTCACTGAACGAAAAATTTACTAACAGATTAACTTATGACGATCATCTTCGTAGATACCGCATTTAGCCAGCTTAAATGTTCATATTTGGCTGTTTTTTAAACATGCTTATGACTATATAAAACTGTTAATTTGTTCCCTTTAAACCCCTCTTAGATTATTTATACTCAAATATAATTCCTCTTTAAGTATGCTTTGTCCTGTCTTGTTCTGTTCAAATATGTAACCTTATTCTCTGCTTTGTTTTAATTCTGTTTTGTTCTGCTCTCCCTCACCCTGCCTTTCTCTTTCCTGCCTACTCTACCCTGCTTGGGTCTGCCCTGTCCTGCTTTCCTGTTCACGCCTGTCGTATCCTGTCTTATCTTACCGTGTCCGTGTCCTGTCTTGACTTGTCATGTCCTGTCATTATATTCTCTGTTCCGCCTGACCTAGCCCGCTTTGCAATGCTGTGCCCTGTCTTCTCTCCTGTCCACGCATGTTCTGACATGCCCTACCATGCCCAGCCCTGCCCTGCCCTGTCCTGTCCTATTTTGTCAATTTCTCCCTGTCCTGACTGACCTGATCTGCTGTCCTATGCCTTGTCCTGTCCTACCATACCATGTTTTTCCTAACATGCCCTGTCCTACCATACTCTGTCTTCCATAACCTGTACCGCTCAACCATACCCTGTCCTGTCCGACTCAGCTTTTTCCTAAGCTGTTCTGTTCTGTTCTGATATATCATAATATCCTACTTCAGATATGGTTGGAGACTAGCTAGATTGGTAGGTTTACCAAATGATTGTAAGAAAGTCAAAGTTGATAAATGTGGAGTGAAGTTTGTAAAGAAAGAAGATGAAGATGTTCTCTGTTTTGAAAATGAAGATTTAGAGTATAATTCTGTGTAAATTGTTTAGAAATAAAATGAAATAAATAAATAAAATACCAAGCACACTTTCACTTCAGTTTTTATATTTTTTACGTCTTCGTGTCAAGTTTTGCAAGTCCCTGTTTTCGTATCGGTAGTTCATGTGATAAATGTATATTCACCGATCGCACCAGTCAATCTTGGGCTTTGGCTTGTGAAAATGTTTCGGGCTAGTGAAAATTGCTGATTTCATAGTTGATACATGTCGTATATTGGAACGAATAAAAAATAACAATACAAGATGATTGTATACTTGTATTCCTAACCTAGAGTGATTATACAATACTTTTGAACAGTATAATAATATTATAGAAAATTTTGTCGACATTGGTGTCAATATATTAAAGGTACTCATTCACAGATTTCAACTTAAGAATCAACTTTTCTGAAATTATCAAAATAGTATGGGAACATTTTAAAAGCAGGAAAGTAGTGTTTTGATAATGACAATTTTACTGCAAATTGACATACAACTACAAATGATGGTGTTTCATGAAGAAAAAATCTACCTCGTATGTAACGGTATGGGCAATTTTAGAGCATTTTTGTGACTTTTATTGTATACATGTATTTCTTGCAAATTATAGGTCAGTTTGAAATTAAATTTTTGACACAATTACAGACACTGAATGGCATTTTGAAAATATAGAAAAGGTGACCAAATCTGTGAACTAGTACCTTTAACAATGTTGCGCTTAATAAAACATATATATTTAATCTGACAAGTGCTAGAGACAACGAAAGACGACCACTGCGAGCTAGTTAACAGCCATATAGAGGTAAACTTACGTAGTCTTAATCTGGATCAAGACTTAACTTGCATAAGTCATAATTTAATCTCAATAAAGATCTTTAAGATAATCCGCTTGTAGAATAGAAGTGTATTGACCAGTTATTGCATTCTCCACAACGCCAAACTTGTACTAGCGCAATTCAATTGAAAGTAATTAATAATAAACAGCAAAAATCATAAACCTTTCTTATTGATTCTAAAACCTTTTGAATTATTGACATTTACAGACATAAATTATTACAAAATACATTGTATTTCCTTTTGTAAAAACCAATATATTATTTAATGCGCGTGTTTACAATTTTTAGTCAATTAAATTGATTTTAGTCCATTATCAAACCGGAAGTCTGCGATATCTCCCCCACGCATGCGCACTTCGACCGTTGCTAGCTACGCTAAACAATATAGATTGTACTACAATTTGGTTTAAAGTTTACATTCAAGAACGTGTTGATTTGTTAATAAAATATACAAATATGGATTCACAATCAAGGTACGATTTTTCTATTGTTTATATTTTTATCTTTAAATGTCATCTACCGGTGTGGAACAACTGTTAAAATATTCAAATAACTTAATTATACATACAGACGCATAACTTACATTAAGTATGTATAACCTATTGTTAAATGTTACCGGCGGTAGTTTTATTCTATTATACATATGATAGGGTATAGAAATACTTTAAAAAGTACGGATCATTTGTATATATAAACATAGATAAATCAATAAATGAAAACATTGCTAATTTATTTGATCAAAGATTATCTACTTGCGACTTTTTACTTTTGTATGGTACTAAATTTAAGTTATAGTATTGGAGAAATGTCAATTCTATGCACAGGTTTTGACGACAGATAGGTCGAAATCCAGTCATGTATACATGCATTTACGTGCATGATTATTACAGATAGGGCGTCAAATGAGATACGCCGGGAGAGCGTGGTCGAGTGGTTTAAACGTTGGAGCGGTGATATAAACTAAATATAGTCATAATTGTTTTAGCTTGATTGTGAAACATGTGGTTTCAACTTAGATTTATCACTTTTAAGTCCGCTTTATGGCCCCCAGTACTGAGCTAGTAGGATAAAGTTTCTTGCTTAAAGACACAACCTGGTAGGTTTTGGGTATGATTCAAACTAATACTTTTGCCCTATTACCGGAGGAAAATTGACATAACTGTCAAACTATCATGGAAGGATAACCTCCCTGGGTGGAATTCGAACCCGTACCCTCTGACAGACATTAGATTTAAAAACCCGGTGCGCTACCAACTGCACTACCGACCCGGGTTGCCTGAATATAAACATGGAAATATAAACTATCGGAAAACATATCTAAATACCGATATTAATTAAAATGCATATCATATTACACTGTATAAAGCTCTAAGAAATGACAGAGCAAATAAAAATATTGAACATTGATCAAGCATAATTCATATTTGTCCTCAGTAATGTGACATGCGTTCAATATATCGATTTGACTAGCACAAAAAAATGTTGCCTGTCAAAACCTAATAAATGTCGCCCCGCCCTACAGAAGTGTGCTACTGAAATTGGGAGACAACTGATATTTATGTTGTTCTCTTGTAATCAAAGCACTGATAGTACTGATAGTGCGGTGTTCACTTCGGAAGTGTGTGGTTTTTATGAGTGAGTGGTTTTAACAGTAGTTTGCGGTGAATTAGGCTTACCTTACTGCTGATTGCTGAAAATAGATTTATCGTCTGCTACAGGCTTTTTATACTCGGAAACATAATCATGCTAAGGGTACTCTTTTTCTCGGACCGCGGCAATAATGATATCCTCCAAGAAATCCGCATGAGAAGTTGCAGTATTTTGAATCGGACTTGTTCGGGTTTGTCCATAGAAGTCAACGTTAAAATGCAGAAATTACTAATTATCAACCTTATCCGGTACCCTAAATGACACCGTCTTAAAAGTTAATACCTACTTATATGTATAATGGCTTAAATACTTGACAGAACGTGTTACTGCTGGCCATGGACATAATTATTCTGTATAGATTATACTTGTAACAAATTTAATTGTTATTTGATATTGTATCGTATTGACATGACCGGATTAAGTGGGGACTTATCTGTTTGAAAATTAATAATGACTTCTTTCAAAGTTATAACATAGGAACGCTACTCTTTAGTCAACACTCCTACACAACGTTTACCATTTATATGTTATTATTTTTATGCTTCAAAGTAGCATAAGACGATACAGTCTGTTACCATTGACGGATCTAGCGATGGGTCAGGGGGTCCGGATTCCCCTTATATTTCCAAAATATACCCGTCCATAAGTGTTTTAAACTGTTAGCCGTATTTAGGTAGTATAAAGCAATTTTTCTCAAGTTCGATTCGCTCTCCCTTAATAGTGTTTAAAATAGATCCAATGGTGTTGCTGTTATTATTTTATTATGTAATATGCTTCGTTATTCTGCAAACAGTGTATAATGTGGTCGTGTTCGTAAGTTTGGATCCCCATAGAAAACAAATTTGATTTCACACCGACCGACATCTTCTCCGTCTACAAAAGAAACTCAAAATTGAATATAAAATTCTATGAAGGTGGTTGTAATCTTCCACCCCCGAAACTCGAAACAGTGAAATCTAGGTCCGTAATTTTGCGCTTAACCATTGCGCGTAAACCGAGGTTACAAGCTGTGCATTCAAAAACATTAACACTATAACATAATAACAATTGTATAGTCTTTTCATTTTAACATATTGGACCATCACTTTATGTTTTGACCGGTTATTTTAAAAGAATAATGTTTTGTAAAATCCAATCCATACAAAATGACTAAAATGATGGAAACAAAATCCAGGGGCGGATTCAGGATTTTTTTCTAGGGGGGGGGTCCGAACTTTTCTAGAGAGGGGGTCCGAACCTCGAACCACAACCACATTATACACATTTTGCAGAAAAATGCAACATATTGATAATAAAAACTTTATTACCATTAAATCTATGTTAAGCACCGAGAAAAATTGCTTCATGCTACTTAAAAATGACTTACAGGCAAGAAATACACTAATGGACAGGTACATTTTCCAAATTCTAGGGGGGTCCGGGGTCCCCCCGCTGGATCCGCCTATGAAAATCTATTCCATTTTGTAATCATTTAGCATGGTTCCAAATACATCAAAGACTGTGAATTAGCGTTATGGGAACTCTACCTTAAACTATCTAACCTCATTCAAAATCAAAGTTTATTTTCATCATAATCCTGTTTTATAAAACATAAATACATTAAAGATTGATATCATTCAACAAACTGTTTCAAATAGAAAACTTGTTTAAAGTAAAGTATCAGCCCATAGCACCGTTGTAGGTTCAATGCAATTTTTAATCAATATTTTTTATTCAATATAGTGTAAACATTTGATATGAATTACCGAGCGAGCGTAGAATACGTAATTAAAAGGCCAAATATAGGGGAAATGTATGTTGTTAGTGCCCATGCGTAGCAATGTTAAATCTATGCAAGACAATCCGGGTCTGTAGCGCAGTTGATATGCGCTGAGGTTTCGAATATAGTCCACCGTACGTAGTGGATACGTGTTCGAATCCCATTTGAAGCGGTTACACCCCTCCATGAAAATTGACAATATTATCAATGTTTCCACATTAAAAAGGTATATGGAAGAGTTGCCTGCCTTGTAAAAGGCTAAGTGAGTACTGTTTATAGACAAGGGTCAAGGAAAGCTAAGTATGTTAGGTTAGGTGCACTGGTCGATGTAAAGTTACATTAGTTAGTGTTAACACGGCGTTAATCCCAATTAAATACGAGGTGTTACATTTTATTACGCAATGATTGTAGATTCTACCACACCGAAAGAAGATATCCTTTAAGCGGTTATTCTCATATCACGATCAAAGCACTGAAAACTAACATTTTTTTACCTATGACTTTGCCGATAATTTTCAATCAAACGTGTGACAGAAAACATGAACTTTAAATTAAAGTTTTTTTATCTATAAACTACATCAAGACTTAATGCAATAATGTATAAAAGAACAACCGTTGAATTGATATTTTGCCGAGCTAGCTTTATGCATTCCTGATGTTTCGGTAACACGTAGTGTATTATAAGTTTAGTTTAAGAAGGATATTTACAACTATAATTTTGAAAGCCAAGTTTATGATGCATGCTACATGATTTGAAAGTGTATTCAATGTAATATCTTAAATTCACTAATCATTATGCGGAGTTTATTCAGTTTGTTTGTGTGCTTAGCAACAGGTCGCGAAAATAGGTGACATTGCAGAAAATAAGTGCTGTACAAACGAAATGTTCGTATTTTCTTTGAAAAATACCAACGTTGTTATTAATATTCGATCTTTTATAAATTGTGTACTTATTGTTGGAGTTTAAATCTGTGTTTTGGAATTAAATTAGCAATTATTAAACTATTTCATTGTAATTTACATCCAGAACAATGACGGATCTGGAACCTCCAATGCACTTTGTGATGACCACAATAGATGCTGACCCACCGAAGTATGTTTATACATAAATATTTTATACTTGCATTTAACTATGTGTTGTTTGTGTAACTAGACAGATAATATAGTTGATTTTTGGCAAGTTGAAACTCATACATACTGGTATTTTAAATGTTGCTTTTCTTGGTTTTTAAGCTGTAGAAACACTTTGCATAGGTCAATTAAAGGCGGTCAGTCAATATACTCACCTGTCCTGGAAATGCTAAATCTTTGGATTTAGCTGTTATCCAGTAACTACACGTTTACCTCCGTTTGTGTCTGACAACTGCCCTACATGATTCAAAATCTGTTTTGACCGCAGGAATTATTTCATGACCGAACTCTAAATGTTATTTTTCATTTTAAATTTGTAATGACAAAGCTTGACGTGTATAGTTCTGTTATATTAACCAGTTACAACTGGAATAATTACACGGCCACTGAATGTGTTAGTATTTATCTTCTTTTAAACCATTGAGCCACCTATCCATATCAATTATAGATGATCTAACTATAGACTCAGCGATTTTGAATATCGTTGAAATAACCAGTTCGAAACAAGTTAAAAATAACAAATTCAGTGACTGTGTAATTATTTAAGTTGTGACAAGTTAATATAACAGAACTATACAATTGTGTTCAAATTTCGTCCTTTTTAATTGTTAAATATCGTTTGCTATTAATGCATGTTGTCAACCTTAAGCTTTACAAAAGCGTTCAAGTAAGTGCTTTCTCTCACAGGTTGATTTCGTTCCTTGCTCGATTTTCGTGGAAAGTTTTTAGCATGAGACAACTTAGACTACAGAATGCAGACTGGATGAACAATGAAAAAAAAGAATATTATGCATCACTATTATAGATTTTTTTTATAATTCCAGGGCTTATACGCCAAAGAAGATCACAGTATTTGGTGCTACTGGACATCAAGGTGGCGCTGTAGCAAGAGCTCTCGCAAGAGATTCGAAAAACTTCGAAGTGCGCGGGATTACACGAGATGTGCAACAGGAAGTGAAAATCGATGAGCTTAAAGAAGCAGGAGTAACTGTTATACAATGTGATTTAGACGATGTTTATAATATCAAAATGGCTGTTAATGATTGTGATGGTGTGTTCGTTGTAACCTATACTGACTTTAACGAACCAGACTGTATCAAAAAGGAAATCCAAAGAGGTCAAAATATAGCTGACGCATGCGCACTAGCAGGTGTTCCACATGTGTTGTATAGCACTCAACTTCATACCACTAGAGTTAAAGGTATTGAAGTCAGACATCTTGTGGCTAAAGCTGAAATTGAAGATTATATGAACGATAAAAAACTCCCATTGACATGTTTTCTAGTTCCTTGTTATTACGAGAATTTCTACGATTTTCTGGCCCCACAGAGAGTTCAGGGTGATAACTTCATATTAGGTAAGTTTTAAATTAATTTATTCGTTTTGTATATATTGGGTTTTACTATAGCTAATGAAACTATGTTTTTAGCCGAACGATCATTTCGGATAAGCACATGTATAATATTCGGATGTTTCGACTTCGGATAATACAGATTAACTGTAACTGATTTGGATATTATCATGAATCCTCTTCTAAAAAGTGGATAAATGTTCGTTTTGTTTTTTATGTATTTATTTATAGCGTTTAGAGATGGTCAATAGAGTTTAGATTATGTTACAACGCCAACAGCATCTAACCTAGCTTTCTTGGACGCTTGTCTATTTATTTTCTCACCTGTCATTCCACGAGACCGATAAAGTCTCCGTATACCTTATTGATGGAAGAAATAAAAAAGGACAATTTCAAAAGGACGGGTATAGGTGCTTATGTTGAGATTCAAAATCCCGGTGCGCTACTAACTGTGATATTTGTGTTTATACTAATTTTTTTAGCTCGAATGTTAAACAAGTTCTTACAACTTACAAGTATTTAACTGTAACTCAATCTGACTGCATGATAAGTCTTTTAAAATTCAGAATGGTTTCCTAATTCAAAAACAAAACATAAGTGGTTGGTCAGAACTGACCACGCCAATAAGCCTCGCCACTCCGTTCATTCGATGAGTTGATAACTGGGTGATACTGATGTATGATTAATTTTGTTATTACAGAAATACCAATGGGTGAAACACCATTAGATCTTGTTAGTGTTGAAGATATTGGTGAAGTAGCTAGAACTGTATTTTTAAATAAACAACCATTCTTAGATAAAACATTAAGTTTATGTGGAGATAAACTGACCATCAGAGAAATAGCTGCTGAATTCACTAGACATCTACAACCTATGTGCTTCAGAGACAAACCAGTAAGTGTTCACATCATTGTATATAGTTTTTAGCCGGATTTTCAACGAAAAAATTCGGCTTATAGTTTAGCGAAACCGGGCAGGTGGGCAGGTGGGTGTCCGGTGTCGTTAAGAATTGCAATAAGTTTATTGACCATATATTTCTGCCATTTATTGTCAGATCTTTATGAAATTTCATAAAAAGATAACAAACTATGTGATTATGTTAAAAAGTAACCGAAACTCTACCTGACTTAATTATGGATTATTTCCATTTGTAATTTTGCGTTAAAATATAATATGTTATATATCTCATTTAGGTTCAAATTTCTATAATCCGGCTTTAATGTTTCCGCGTTATATTTTTTTTGTTATTTGTTGGAACCGTAATGGCCGCCTATGGTTTTATGGGTTTGCGAATTTTCACGCGAATTCGACACCCTGGTTTCAAACCTTACACTCTGACCCCGAAAGTGAATTTTCAATGAAATAATTGTTGTGTTTACTCTCAATATCCTAAGATTGAGAGTACTCTAGTTGCCTTAGCTTGTGTCCCAGATTTTCATTTCTGTAAGAGAGTATTTTAAAAAGAAAACGCCATTGGAAAGTTAAGTAAGCCTACCGCTGTAAATAACCGAGCTAATGTTTTCAATTGGCATGAAACCCATTTTAAACTTACTAATTTACATGTATACATCTTTATATGGAAAATCTGCATTGCATACGCCTTTGCCCATTTTCAACATTCGTGGCAAATACCACACATTCATGACAACATCATTCGGAACAACCTCGGCGATCATTCGCAAAGATATACCATATGCGTGGAAGATCGCCGAGGTTGTTCCGAATGGACAAACATACAGGTACCTTACAAATACGATATAAAATAATACAAAACTTAATTGTTTATTAATCGATGTTTCAGATCACAGTCAATGACTATAAAAAGAAGAAACAAGAATGGGCCGTAGACTTTGGTAATATGTTTGAATTCTTCGTGAGAAAGGATCAACGATATCAGCTTCAACATACCAAAGAAATCTATCCACAAACACAAAGTCTTAGAGATTGGGTGCAAAGAAATTGCAACAAATTGCGTAGCACTTTTTCACAGATTAAATAGACCGCGAACTTGTCACATTTAACAGTATTACTTATAACATTTATGTATTTGCTTCAGAAACGGTAAAACATTAAAATCTACACCATTTTTAGAAAGAGACAACAATTTCATTATCGTTTAAGACGGCAACGATATTATGTTGCATTCGTTTAAATTTTGAGTCAACAATACTATATGGAACACCGCGGCGATCTTTTACGACATTTGCGCAGAAAATCGCCGAAGAGTTTCGGATGAAAAATACAAACTTTCGCTTCAAATGAAATAGTTATGAATGCGCTTTCTAAGAACAGTTCAGGTTTGTTTTTGTCGTTTTGTTTTTTGTTTCATTCTTGTTTTGTTTCTGTCATGTTCCTGTTTTTTTCGGTGATATTCTAAATCTGAACAATGACTCCATTCAAATGTGCGTAAAGGGAGACAACTATAACACACTCTTAAAATTGGTGTTCTCCGATTATCGTTCTTAAATAAACCAGGGTACTAGTTAGTATTCAGTTCTAATGTAAATTTATCATTTATGTGTGAGACATTGATATCTATAGCTTTATTATCATTTTCAATACATTATTTTTTACCATTATCTCCTTTTTGCTTTGTTATATCTAGTGAAGAAAATATTCCATTTTTGCACTGAAACTTGTTTTGTTATTAGCACAAGTGGACAGCACGGCTTGTCACAGCAATAACTCTATCATAAGTGTTTCTGTTTTGTGAATTGGTACATAATAATCATTTGTCCGCCACGAAAAACACGAGAGCTAATTCGTCCTTTACTTTTGTTTGTTTTTGTTGGGTTTAACGCCGTACCAACACAATGTATAGGTCATATAACGGCGGTCAGTCAACCTACTCACTCCTCCTGGAAATGCTAAATCTCTGGATTTAGCTGTCAACCAACTACTAAGCACATACATTCGTCAGTGACTGACAACTGTCCTCCATAATTAAGAATCATTGGTAGGAGGGAGAATGGCTGTAGAATGACCAAGTTCCACGAAAGTATGTCCCGCCCGGGAATCGAACCCACGACCCCTCGATCAGTAGACATGCGTGCTACCAACTTAGCTTCCCGGGCGGCTTACGTCCTTTTTTATTACGAGGGTAATATTGTAATATCTCGTTAAAGTCAGCATATCTCAACAAAACAAAACATATCAGAGTATTTTAAGATTTTTTCTCTACGGCACATGTTTTAAAAATTGTAAACTTAATCAAATTAATATTCATAATTGAAAATTCATAAACATACTACAAAAAAAACCACTCTGATATTGCCATAAACAAAACATTGACACAAATAGCCACAATTTGTGCTCCAAAACATCTGGTGGTGTTTTAGTTTTACTGCATTCTTTATACACATCGCGACATTGTGCCTTTAGATTTAATAAAAAAAACAAAAACACAATACAAAATATAGAACAGTAACAAGAAAGTTTATTTGAACAAGTTATTGAAAAGGGTGAAAACAAACAAATAAATGCAATCATAATACATGAACATTATATAGTAAAGCGTAACCAAGGCATCTACAGAAGTTATACACGGCATTCCATTCTCTTATCGTAATAAAAACGTAATAAAACAAAAATATATAAAAGATAAAAAGAGTATTGCATTTAACATCAAACATAGAGCACATTTTAACATAAATCATATTTTGACATATAATAGAATACATGTAATAATACCCACATAATTATAGCACCAAAAACATTTACTTCTCAAATTATTGCATACATTGGTTTGCATTGTTAATATATATATATTTATAAAAAGGGAATATTGAGAATTTGGGTTCAGTTCTCAATATTCCCTTTATATAAATGTTTCTCTAAACAATTATCAGCTAGGTAAGTAAAAGAACAACATTTTATTAAAATATTCAAGTCCCCTTTAAATGCGAAATAACTCAATATTACCTTCCCTTAAAACTCTTCAATTGAAGTCTAAAAATCATAATAAAACGTCGCAACCATGACAACATCGACGTCACGTCATTTCACACTGAAGAGCCATATTATTAGTTACACAGTCAGTTACTGACCGGATACGGTGCGATACCGGGTCAGTAAATTAATATTGGGTGAGAGCGTAGCTCGAGCACAATATTTATTCACTGACCCGGTATCACACCGTATCCGGTCAGTAACTGACTGTGTAACGAATTTATCTTACCGAGTACCCCCATCTGAATTTTAGCATCAAAGAACACGGACTAGAGAGTATCACTAAAGCAATTTTCGTCTGCCCGAATCGTCGCTTGGCTGCCATCTTGTTTATTGACCGAAAGGAACCGAAACGCGACTGTTATTGACGAAAAGGACACACAATATTGACACAGTGAACTCCCCTTATCGATGTAGTTAGTTCGAATTAATTTTGGAGTAGAAAAATAAGGTTTCGTCAGCGCTATCATTTATAAATTTTGTTACTGACTGGATATTAGAATCTACTGACCTAATATGGGATAATACATGGTCAGCACGTGACCGCTCTCGGCCAAAGAAAAACGAGTATTCTGTACGAGGTAAGATAAACGGCGATACTAGTCTGTGATATAACTTTATATTTAAATTCAAATTAGATTTAGTGGCATCATCATTTTTATGTTTTCGTTTATATATATATATATATGTTAGAAAGATATAATATGTTTATTTCTATATACAAAGTTACACTATGGCATACATCATAGAACATACATAGAGGGTACAGCCAGAAAAAAAACATGTATGAATTACTGAAAGGCATGTCAACAACATAATACATCAAGGATGACACAAAAATGTGTAATAAGATGAACTCTTATTTCCATTGTGGTAAATACTATGGATATGACAATAAGTTGAATGTATTTTAGAGAAAAATGTACGAAATACAATACGCATTTGATATACGTCAGCTAGAGCTTTAGAACTAGTATGATGGTAAATTAATGGATGACACAATTAGTTTTACTTTGTAGTAATCTGAATTAGATTGATAGTGAAACAAGTTCTTACAACTTAGATTTATCACTTCTGAGTCCGCTTCCTGGTTCCCTGTACTTAAGTAGTAGGATAAAGTTTCGCACTCAAGGAAACAATGAGTGGGTTTTGGATGAGATTCGAACTAAAGTGTAGCTTGCTATCTAATGATTATCAACCAAATGTCGTGACAAATAAACATACGAGTATATATGAAAAAATCTATACAAATATCTTTTACAGCTTCAATGTCAACTTCAATTCTCTACAATGCAGCTACATGGAACACATTGATGACAATGTAGTTTTACTGTTTTTCTAATACATGATATGAATGGCAGTCATCATCAATATCATCATCAGCTTCTAAATGTGTGTCATCTATTTTAATGTCTTCAACTCTTTCTCCTTCATTTACAGCCTTATTTTCTTTTTCCAGAACAAAATAGTCATTAGGTTGAGTGTAATTGTCGTCTGGTTCCGATTGCAGACTATCATTCAAACGTCCCTGACCATCGGACTTCGTACCAGCGCTCATTCCGGATTCATTTGGTTTGTGTGTTTCCTTTTCCAATACGAAATAATCATGTTTTTGAGAATAGCAGCCATCCGCGCCGTCCGTTTCCGATATTGGATCTCGATCCTGTTCCATGGCACCATTAATATGACCTTTATTGCCACGTTTATTCTCGGGTAATTCATTAGTTTGATGCCTGGATGGAATGTCTGGGTTAGTATTGCTCTGTATCCCTTGATAAACATGATTACTTGATCGGTTTGGATAGGTACTCTCGTACTCGCCAGGCCCATTTGTGGGTTTGTCTCCAAGCTCGCTGTACACATGTTCACTGCGTCGTTTATCTGAAGTTTCATTCACTATTGCTTGTTGAGGAGCACTTGGCCGTTTTGCTCCCAACTCAGTACGACTTTCAGGGTTTACATCTTGGAGACCAAGATACTCGGGTATGTTCCTTCTATTTGACTGACCTTGTAAGCCTTCATGCGTTTCCTAATACAGAAAAATATGTAAATGAATAAAACAATATGTATTGTATTAAAATTAGGTGATACATGTTTTACAACCAAAATTTCTTGACAAGCGCATACGTTTGGTATCAACTATATAAAATATTGTTGTTTTTTATTTCCATATGAATTAAACTTCCATGGCGTATGACTTATGATAAACAAACTAGTCTGCATGTATGTTTTCTCTAAGTAGGTTTTAATTAAGAGATAGAACTTTCATGGTTCACCCTGTCTATTTATTGATGTCATTTCGCTTTAAAATGTACGTCGTACAAAAAACTTAAGTATGCATTTTTAGTCTGATTGAAATCATAGGTTTTTAATCATGATTTTAAACAAACAAAGCAAATACAAAAGTTTAAATGCCAACCGATTTAACATTGACGTGTAACTTCGCGTTTACTGTTTTAACTTCACCACACTTGATATTAGGACTGAATAGAATCTGATTTATGAAACAAGACATATATCAAATAAAGAAATAACTGATCGTCAATTTTGACAATACAAGCAACGTATTCGTATTGTTGTTAAAAACTACAAACACTTAAATGCAAGACGTTCTATTTACCTGTTTAGGTTTGCTTGAACCATCTTCGGATGTAGCAGACTTAAAACATGGTCTACAAGAACAAATGTTTACATAATTACATATTACTATTACTGACATTGTTAAAATGATGTGACAAAGATACATGTATAATGAATCCTCTCAAATAGTCGTTTTTTTCTTCTTCTTTTTACTCTCGAAGGGTGAATCAACTGGAATTGTGTGATGTCCACCAAAGATGGCATTTTTAATGAAGATTTTTTCCAAAATGTGAAACAATTTCGTGTACCAATCGCGTGCTTTTGCAAACTTATGATATCTTCATTGCTAACATCACAAATTAACTCGAATAATTTCTTAAAATTGGTTCAAAGGATAACAAATATGGTACTTAGCTTACCTTTCACGACGGTGTCGATGTAGACAGAGTACCAGCAGACATACAATAACTCCAGCAATAAAAGATGCTATACTAGCGATGACAATAGGAAGAATGTCTGCCCCTGAAAACACAAAAATACAAATAATATCGAATATGGCTGTCGCATTTCCAATTGTAAAATATATAAATTTATTTATGATAATATACCTGTAATTTGTTCAATTCATCTTTGTATTCAAAAAATAATGAGATAAAATAAAAAGGTCATAATTTAGACAAAAACAAAGTAACTTCGACTAAGCAAAACTTAAACTCATGATTAGTCTATGAACTGCATTAACAATACGTAAAACATGTATAGCATACAACGCAAAATACCTTAACACACTGTCACTAGGCATAAATGAAAGTTGGAATTCAAAATATCCATCCAAACGTGAATTGGAAAATAAATCTACAAATGTGACATACAAAATGCTTTAAAGCGGACTTTGATTGATGACTTTCCCAGCAAACATCAGATAGTTAAACACAATAATACATACGTTTGTTTATCTATCAGTATGTTTTCAATAAATAGGGAGGGACTTTGGTCAGTTATTTTTCCCTGATTAAATCTGAAGCAATCCAATTGGTAAGTAGGTCCTTACAGTCCGAATCCTCGGATTTTATCATTGAATTCATATGTAAAGATAACAAAATGTTTCATCTAATATCTTTCATGTTAATGAAGATACGAGTATTAACAGAAGGGATGAAATTTAGAAAGTTTTTTACCCTAAAAATACTTAGCTTGAATTTCAAACAAATTAAATGATATGCAAAAACGTTATTTAAGATTATTTTGACAAGTTGACATTAAAATGAAAGGTTAAAATCCGAGTAATCCAACTAAAAGGACCTACCTATTTGAAGCGTATACGAGGGGAAATAACTGACTAAAGTCCCTTATTTTGAGCGGAAAGTACTCGTGATTAACCCATTACTATTAAAATAAACAATAAATTAAGCTTGTTATATTTTTTAATGAATTGTTAATTATTTCATACCTTCTGATTGGCTGGCATTGTCTTTAGAACCATAGTATGAATGGCATGGTGTTGTGTCTTCTCTTGTCGTCGTGTTAGAACAGTATTTGTCCAATGAATCACATATTCTGATTTGAAATGTCTCAAAATATGCCTCACAAATGTTAACATCACATTTATCTTCTTTTATATTTGGACATGTTAAGTTTAAATAAGCATCACAGAAAGTATGTATACTTTGTTGTGGGTTTATAGTGGCCATGTTACCGTCGTGAACAGCCAAGGACAAATACGAGGGTACACCTTTCCAAGCTTTCACCGTTAGCTTGTTGTCATCACACAATTTGCAATTCGTTTCAAACATGCTCATGGTTCCATTTCCTATTTTCAAAATCATAGGTAAAAATTTATAAAAATCATAATAGAATAATAATTAAAAATTTTACGAGTAAAAACAAGTCAAATCTGATTATTGTATGTATATGATAACAATATAAAAAAAATCAGAAACTGAGGTTCAGCCACGCAAGACTGCGTTTGTTTGCAATAAATGATAGAATCGTAAGAAGAATTCGATGGTACATGTAAATAACAACATGTAACAAAGAATACTCGTACAAAAAGTTACTGTTGTATTGATTTGAAAAAAATAAATGATCGGAAAAACTTACCCTCTGACCGATTACAAGCAGTGGTTTGATTCACTAAACTTGATAGGTTTTCACTCACCGCATCGATATTAGAAACATTCAGTGCTCTACAATATCAAAATGTACGGAGCCCCTAAAGTAACATTTCGAAATACTTTTTTTAATATCACAACTATTTCGTTTAAACGTAATATTATTTCGTTTATTCGAAATATTATTTCCATTTAACGAAATAATATTACGTTTTTTCGAAATAATTATTTCGATTTAACGAAATAATATTATTTCGTTTTTTCGAAATAATTATTACGTTTTATCGAAATAATTATTTCGTTTTATCGAAATATTATTTCGTTTAAACGTAATATTATTTCGTAAAATCGAAATAGTTATTTCGATAAAACGAAATAATTATTTCGAAAAAACGAAATAATATAATTTCGTTTTTTCGAAATAATTATTACGTTTTTTTGAAATAATTTTTTCGTTTTATCGAAATATTATTTCGTTTTTACGAAATAATATTTCGAATTTTCGAAATGATTATTTCGAAAAAACGAAATAATTATTTCGAAAAAAACGAAATAATTATTTCGTTTAAACGTAATAAAAACGAAATAATTATTTCGTTTAAACGTAATATTATTTCGTTTAATCGAAAAAATATTTCGAATAAACGAAATATTATTTCGTTAAAACGAAATAATATTTCGTAAAAACGAAATTATATTACGTTTAAACGAAAAAGTTGTGAAAATAAAAAAGTATTTCAAAATGTTACTTTAGGGGCTCCGTAAAAATGCGTCGTTTAGATATCCATAATTATACTGTTCACTTATAAAGTTACAGTCCCATAAACATAAAATAGCCGTAAAGGCATCGTACGGGCTCCGTGCGATCAAGCTCCGCAAAGACCCGTACGAAGTCTTGCGTACCCGTACGGACTGTTGCGTGTTTATCAAAGTCCGTGAGATGAGCCATGGATACACGTATCAGTTTCAAAGTCAAATCGTGAACAAAATTGTGGCCGGCTATGGATTAAACATGCATATCTTCTAGCTACGGCTCCGTACGGGTGTGTTGTTTTGTACCATGTGCGTACCGTGACCTTAAAACGCAAGGCTTCCCACGGCCCACGACTGTCTGCACGTACGGGTCCGCAACAAGCCACGATTTTATGGGACTGAGGCATAAGTTAGTTTGGCTGCTGATTAAAGTGATATTTAATGGCAAACAATATCGTGTTTAACACCACAATTATTAAATGGATACGATACTGTTAGTTCGAATATTGACATCGCCGTCTACTTTTATGTATGTTTCAGTGATCACAATGTTTTACTATTGTGTCCTATGCTGACATGCTAATGTAGTCATAAAGAAAATTTGTTAAACACGTAATATATAGCAAACTTAACTTATCCTCTCTTTCTACTAATCTCGTAGTTTCTTGTTTTTTTTTTGTTTCAGTGACTTTCATTAAAGCTGCTTGACAAATGAAATTATTGTGTTTTTAGTATTGTGGTATGGAATTTATCAACATTAATATAAATGTAACTATCACATTAGTACTAATCATAAAGCTTGCTATAAAATTCGAATTAAAATATGCAAGGCAACAATGTAATACCACGTGGGTACAAATAGAATTCAGTTGAAAGACACACAACACGTACTAATGGAAAAAATTCGTTGTATATTATATTATTTTAATACATGTTATGTTTTATGTTAACGGAAAATTAATTCTGTGCCTTACATATTAAAACATTTAAGTTCCAAATATTTATTCTGTAAACTTATTAATTTATTAACACACTTACATAAGGGGTGTTCTTGTATGATTCGATATACTTATCATAACAGACGTCAGAAGTTCCATTGAACCACGGCACGACGCTGGATTGAATATACTTTGAAAAAATCCATGACTTATCTCTAATTGAACTGTAAAAATAAAAACAAAAATCTGTATATACTTGTACAGACACTAATAACAATAATTCTGCATCTACATCTACAGATCCAACACCCACATTTATATATGTTTCCATCCAATCTAAAGCCAGCAAACGTTCCATTGAAACTGTTTTCAGTAATGATAAAACATGTTTTTATTACACGGTATACTAACTGTTCAGTTTTGGAAGGTTTTGTTTGAGTGGCTTGAGCCTGCTGCCTTAACCAAATCAAAGTACTGAAAGTACTGTTGGAAGGAATTTTTGAACGCTTTTAGGAGTTCAAAGTTACTATTTCGATATCCATCATCATCTCTTTATCATTCATAATCGAATGTGTTTCATATTTCATTTTACATGCATATTATGCTACTGATCGAGAAGTTGTATGTTTTGATTCATGGGCACGGCATACTTTCGTGGAGCTATGCCATGAAATAATTTCTACGGTCATTCTCCCTCCTACCACTGATTCTAAATCATTTTAATACGGCAGTATTCAGTCACTGAATTGCATCTAGTAGTAATCTAGAGATTGAATCCTTTTAGGAACAGTGATAGGTGGATTGCTGGTCACGATGTAACCTAAACAATGTGTTGCCATTGAGTTAAGGCCACAACAAATTGATCACATGTTCTATGTATTTTGTTTCAAAGAATGACACTAAGGAGCAAATAAATTCTTTTTCCATATTTTGAATTTTGAGAAACGAGCGAAAGCGAAGAATAAATTTGTGCGGTTTCTAAGACATTTATTTACTATAAGTTAAAAAGAGCAGAAAAAGTATGGACTTTCTTATATAACATATAACCGTATATCTATAGACTATAGTGTAATCACGTAATAAGTAGTTCTATGCTATATAAAGCAAGTTAACAATTACTCCAGATGAAAATTCAATTGAATTTAAAACTAGTTAGAAGTAGGGTAGAAGAGGTTTACACATTCATGAGTTCATACGGAAATATAACTTTATTTTTCTTTGGTATTACTTTTGTTAATACTAGATAACTACGAAGCACATATTACCAATTAACAGAACCACATTAAACTTATAATGGACCAACCCGGTTCACTTTTTGTGTATACAATGTAATTAGATTTTTGTAAATTATGCTAATGTCTAATAATACCACAAGAATTAAATCAAGCCTTATATGTTATTTTGGGACATCAAAATTGTAGGAATGTAAATTTTTCTCCCTCTTCTACCTGCTCTCTATGGATCAATCTTCATATTTTACACTACAAAGACACGTATGACGTCACACATCAAGATAAGGTGTGTAGAGAGAGTATATGTTCAGTTTACCGTCTAAGACAGAGTGCAGTTATCATATTTCTGAACATTGGATTGTGTCATTGTAATTTCTAATGCCGTATGTTAGCAAGAATACATTACTGCTTTACCGTAACAGTGAAATTTGCTGATTCATTTTGCTATTTAGAATTAGAATTTTAATTTTTAGTTCAATTTCTACTTGGTCTAGTGTGAAAACTTTATATTTTCCGAAATTTATGATGCGTTCATTTCAAGGTTGGGACGCATTTTTAAAGTGCGAGAAATCAGACGAACATAACGATTAATTTGTTGCAGTCTATTAAAAAAAAAAAACCCAAAAAAACATTTAAGAAATTCGCTTCGCGCTGTCACTAAACCTCTACGGACACCCATCCAAAGATTAACTTTACATTTCGTTGCTTAACTTCGATAAATGTCCAGCGCTTTACGCTCTCAAGTAAACTCCTGCTGTGTTGGCCGCTCGTTAAAATTGTATATAGATATACAAGCGTGTGGTAGATACTAATGCGCAATAATACAAAAAACTTCTCTCCGTGCACAGTTAGAAAGTTCAGGTTTGATTAATGTGTAAAAAACCATTAAATATCATAATTTTAAGTATTTGTTTAAATTACTTTTTTCAACTTATCTACTTTTGATAGTACACATATTTTTCTGCTGCACTATTTCTTGATCGCATTGACTAATTGATTTCTATTGAGTTGAAGGTGTTGTTCGTTCTTTTTCAACTTTCCCAGAGCGCTGACATAGAAAGGAATTCTTTGAAAAGAATTCCTTCCAAAAATTGCGGGAAGGCAAAAAGAAATACAGTCCTAGTAGAAAAAAAAACATTAGTAATAATAATCATTTAATCATAATAAAGAGAATATTCTATGGTTGGTTTAAGGTTAAGACAGGGATATGGTTCTGTGCACCTAGCCTATCTGTTTTGGCATCTCAGTTTCTAAAGTCAGCAGAGTTTTCATAACTTGGGTAAATTTACTGAGTCAACGCTTAAAACCATTGTTTATCTGGTATTCAGAAGTCATTGTAATATTTAATCTGCCCCATTCGTTCAGACAGTATCCAAACACAAGGACACTTATTAATTGTACCGAGTACTATGTACAAAAACCTTTGAGACCTGTTGCTCAAAAACTCACTTGGTCCAATAAAAAGCATGCAAATACATTTAAAAGAATTACAAGGCAAAAGTTCCACTTCATATTTCTTGATTTTGAATTATATTTTTTATAAACTGTGAATGCAACAGACACACTGTTACATTGCTTGGCAAACTGTTTTTTTATTTTCTCGTAATATTTGGGGTGTTTCCTAACTAGACTAGTGGGTCAGGTTAGATAAAATAGATTAGTGTTAAATATGCATTTCCTGATGAGAAGATACTAGAGCTTGTTATTGTGCAACATTAGTATAATTCTATTAAAAGATATCCTAACCGCCTAAAAATGTTGAAAAGACAATAAGCTACCAATGAAAATGTTTAATATCAGCAAGTACGACATATAACAATTCTATAGAAAGCTTGGTGATTCCCTCAGTATCCTATTTTCGTTTTCAACAACGTGTATGCCACATGTTTTAATTCGTTCAGTTGAATGTTATTGGCACAATATTGGATAAACCCGCTGCCATCACTGTTGACGTGCTTGTACCTACATCACGTGACGTCGAATGGGAATACCCACACGCGCGCAGTTCCAGAGTACATTGCGATGTGTAACGTCATGCACACAAATAACCGACTTGTTCCCCAAAATATTAAAAGAGGTGGCGATAAAATTGCACTCTGGACGATTTATCCCTTGTGATCGTTGTCAACAGTACAATAGTGTTATATACTAGAGTTTTAGGAAACATGCCTTAAAGATCAAATAATGTATAACGAACGTATGTTCGTATCGCTTGGACGGTGCGCTTTCGTGATAATAGACATAGCAGGGATTTTATATAGAATCCCTGGACAGAGTCAGTAGTTTCAGCACTTTGAATTGGTTCTTATGATCAAAACCGAGGCATTCCGGTTCAAAATACTGTACAATCTCATGCGGATCACTTGGGCGTTATCAATATAATCGTAGTTTGAAAGAATAACCACCACCAGTGTGATCATGTTGCTATAAATTTGAATGTTGTGGACTATAAATCTTTTATCTGCAGTTGGAAATACTGATCTTGTGAATTACCACACACTTCTGTGAAAGTCGCACACTCCTATGAAACAGCGCATTAAAAATTAGACTAGAATGATGGTCATATCTTTTAGAAGTTCATTCGCACTGTCCCGTCAGGTCTATCAGGCGCGATAAGACCTATATGTGTTGGCGCGCTATAAAACCCAAACAAACAAACAGTTCTATCAGTACTTTATTTTGTTATATGATATAGTGCGTAAATATTGACCCCGACCTGACCTTTCACATTTGCATCTAATAATTATCAACACATATCCCGATGAAAATCAGAACCACGCCTATTCTTCACTTTGGCAGCGATTGTAAAATTATAGAAGCATTATTATTTGTTAAATTTCAACACATAATCCTCACGGCCATGAGCATTGATACTACATTCGTATTCAATGTAATGAATATTCTTGCATAAAGGTCAGGACGGGGTCAAAATTTACGCACAATACCGCGTTACTGAGAACTTTGAGATCATACCGAATATTGTTAAGTATAGTCCAACAGAATTAACCTGAGCTTGAACTACCTAATTATAATAATTACACACTTCACTTACATAAAATCGTGAGTTTCCGTACGCGTGTGTATGGTTATACACGTGTTTATAACAACCGATGTGAGTATAAATCAATTGATTAAAAGTGGCATGTAATTGTACTTTTAATTTTGGACAAATTAGTTTTTTGGGTTAACAAGTAAGTCAGCAGGATTATGGCATGCAGTTTCAAAGTATTTATTCTTATGCAAACAACATTAATTGTTCAGTACGTGTATTTCGCCGAAAGCTTCCGATATAGCGCGATTTACAAACGAAGACAAAAAATAGACTGTAAATACTGAGTTTAATATATTCTTGCATAAAGGTCAAGCTCATGTTAATGCTGTTGGACTATCTCAGTTAGTGGTGCATATATTAAACCCACTGATTTTAATTAAGAAATAACTTACAGTTGTCCTTATTTTGTTGTCTAATAAAATATAGGCACGAGTTGTGATGCGCGTATGATTAAATCACGAGTGCTTTAGCACGAGTGATTTAATAAGCGCATCAAACGAGTGCCTATAGTTTATTAGACAACAAAATATAGACAACTGTAAGTTATTTCGATTCTAACATCGTAAAATACATCCGTAGAAAAGATATATTTATAGAACTATTTTTAACTGTCAGAAACGTCATGCTGTTGAAATCCACCCCAGTGCAAAGGCCGAAAATAGCATTTATTTACACAATTTTCACAGATAGGTGTTTCTTATTCCGAACAAAAGATATTAAAATCCTAATTATAGAATAGAAACCAAATTGTAAAAGTCAACCCTTCTAAACTCGGGCGCCATTTTCGGCTTTGCGCATTTAACGTGGGGAGTAAAATTTCAACAGCCGTCACGAGCTATATTTTGTTGAATAATAAAGCATAGATGACGTCACATTAAATAAAGAGTGAAAACGCACGTGCCTATGTTAGAATGATCAATATTTGTTCGATTTCGGGGTAAATAAATACCACTGTTCTGCACTCACTTTCGATTAAAAAAGACATCCATATGTATGTATAGGGATTAATTGAACAAATAACGGATATTCAAATAAGTGGGGTTAATGTATGCGCTGCCAACAGTTAAATAAAATTTACCAATTCAATGTAAACACATAAATTACAAAATCCAGCTCACAAAATCGTCCTTGATGCCTAAAATAGCAACTCATTATTGTTAAAGTGCGTACTGTATGTATCACCATATGTGATTGAAATACATTTGTATCTTTATTTCGGTTTGTTTTTATTTGGGGGGGGGGTTTGGGGGGGTCTTTAAATGAATACATTTTGAGCAACACTATATTGCGGGCATTTATCTCGAAAGATTTAATTTATGTATTTTTTGCTTTAAATTTCCTTATTAACAAGTATAAAGTTATTGTATGGCGACACTTGTCATGTTATAAAAAATAGTTAATGTTATGGAATATTTTAAACTTATTTGAGGGTAGAACATTATAGAATTTTAAACTTCCTTATGTATTCAACAGTTAAATGTACTTTATATTAAACTTTTATTACCGTTTCGAGTTTGTACTTTCAATAAGAATATATACCTACTACTTTTTCAAACGCATTTACTGGTAAGTAGGTTACTAGTTACGTAATATGTTATCAACTAAATACAAGTTGCAATTAGGGACTTAAGTCGGTTATTTTTCTCTGATAAAATCTAAAAAATTGAATCGAGCGATAAGCTATGTTCTTTGCATATATATTTTACGCAGAAGATTTAAAACAAATAATCACAACTCAACGGTTCATGTGGTAATTTTTGGACAATGAGATGAAGCTGTTAATTTATGCGATACTTGAAAGTTAGTGTTAGATCATGTGATTATATTTCTCTGATTTATAGACGCATGACCTTAAAATAAACAGTTTAAACCAGCCGTAGCAGGTCCAATCTCCGTAAACAGATATCCTGTAGAACGTTGTCGTACAGGATCTCTAAGATCTCAATGCAGGGTCACGTCGAGATGACCTTTATGTCGACCAATCAATGCATAGCTTTGGTCTAGACAAAACACTATTAATAACTTTTTGATTTCGTAATTTCTATTTTTAGACCAAGGTTTGCGAGCTAATTGGAAAGCGGTATTATTCACAGGCTGTGAATGGACTGCTCATTTCAAATTGTGTGACGTAGGCGATGTAAACAAGTTACTCTTGTATATTATAATGAAAAAAGGTCACCTGAACGTGACCCTCGTTTGAAAACAGCCAGATCTAAATTAGCGAGTAGGCGAGCGAACAATTTTAGATCGGGTTTAAATCAGATTGTAGCAGGTCCGAAGCCTAGTTAAGAAATTGTGAGGGTGATCAACACTGATGATAACTAAAAAAAACTAGCCGAGGAAAAAAGGTTCTTCCAGAGGAATGTCTTAAAAATGTACTAGACGTGTTATAAGTAATGCATCAATGGAGTGACCCTATACAATGCATCTAAAGGAGCGGGCAGACCCTAGCGAAAAACTTAACACATTATTTAGCCACAATAATCAGTTTGCATTTTTTATCATATGCATTCCGTACATATTCATGGCCGAGTGGTTACGACGTTGGTCTGGTTATCATTGGATAGCCACCTCTGCGTTGGTTCAAATCCCATCAAACCTATCCCGTTCTTTCCTCGAGCAAGTAACTAAAATCTACTAGTTTAGTACTTTGGGACGCGGCCTCGAAAGTGATTAATCAAAGTTCTAAGAACTTGTTTCATAATCAATAAAAAATAATATTTGTATGTAATATATATCTATCGACTCCCTTATCAAGACGGTAAAGCATGAAATATTCATCACATACTGTAAACATACATGGTTTTGAACATACAAGAAAAACGAACAAATTTATACTCACACGTGAAGAATAATATCGATAAGAACGTATTACGTAGCTGTTCCATTGTTCATCAAATAGATAAATTTCAATTTTTGTATTTGATTATCGTCCCCTTTTCAACAGACTTTTGTGACACATAATGTTTAAAAGTCCGCCATTTATCGAAGTAGTTTAAGAAATGATGGGTGTATAACTATAACAACATTAAATGTAATACATATTTTAATTTGTATAAATCGGATGGAATGAAGTGTTTTTGACATTAAACAGGAAGTTTTATGTTTCAACATGTATAAACCATTAAATTTTATTCAACTGTGAGTGTATGAGTGTTGCATACATTAACCCCGCTGATTTAAATACTCACTACAATATTTCTATACTTCTATACTCACGATAGATAGAAAATATATCCTTATTTATGTATATTTTTAAGAATTATCAAAGAGGAGTTGGTTGGTTTAGGGTGAGGGTTGCTTTAGGCTGGGTTGGTTGATTTAGGGTGAGTGGGTTGGTTTAGGGTGGGTTGGTTAGCTTAGGGTGAATGGTATGGTTTAGGGTGAGTGGGTTGGTTTAGGGCGAGTGGGTTGGCTTATTGTAAGTGGGTTGGTTTAGGGTAAGTTGGTTAGTTAAGGGTGAGTGGGTTGGTTTAGGGTGAGATGGTAGTTTAGGGTGAGTTGGTTGGTTAAGTGTGAGTGGGTTGGTTTAGGGTGAGTTTGTTGGTTTGGGGTTAGTTGGTTGGTTTAGGGTGAGTGGGTTGGTTTAGGGCGAGTTGGTTGGTTGGTTTAGGGCGAGTAGGTTGGTTTAGGGTGAGTGGGTTGGTTTAGGGTGAGTGGGTTGGTTTTGGGCGAGTGGGTTGGTTTAGGGTGAGTTGGTTGGTTAAGGGCGAGTTGATTGTTTTAGGGTGAGTTGGTTGGTTTAGGATGAGTGGGTTGGTTTAGGGCGAGTGGGTTAGTTTAGATCGAGTGGGTTTGTTTAGGGTAGATAAGTGGTGGATATATGTCCGAGTGAGTGTGTGAATGACCTTAACCACTCAAGCACGAAGATAGATTGGCAAGTCACAAAAATATATTTATAATTTCTTCATAAGTTACGAGCAGAAAACAAGCATTTAACATTCAATATCTTTTCAAATCAATTACATAAAGATTGAAATTATCAACGCCCAGAAAGGAAATAACAATAAATTGCATTGAATATAGATCAAATCGACATGGCTTGATACTAGTTCACTAAATGATAAATTATATTTTGACAAATTTGATTTACATTTTACATAATACTACGGAGTCCCTAAAGTGACATTTTGAAATACTTGTTTTATTTTCAGTATTATTATGTTGTTGTTTCTTCGAAATAATATTACGTTTAAACGAACTAATTTTGAAAATAAATTAGTATTCAAAAATGACACTTTAGGGGCTCCGTGTAATACCATAAGATTTTATATTTGTTTATTACTTAACTAGATCAATTACAAATTTATCACAATGCAAAACAAGCAATACGTCATTTTAAACAGTATATGTGTATTGTATTGCACCAATTGCTTAATTATGATCTACACTCTACTCCATTTCTAACACTACAATAATATATACGTATATGTTTGAAACAAAAACCAGTAACAGCACGAGTCAAGACACACAATCTTCCACAGACAGAAAGCATATAGGGAGATCGTTTTAGAAGCTCTATCCTTTTTTTGTTTTTTAACGTCATATTTAACACATATTTAGGTTATATATACGACGACCAGCTCATCCTACTATAGGTTCCCTGGACATTTTTCTATCACCAGTACTAACTTTCCCTACCACGAGGCCGACAACTCATGTATATGGTATAACCTACATCGACTGGGCTCGAACCCGCTATCTCCGAATTCGAAGTCAGACCAATTGTTACAACAAGAACATCATACACAAATGATAAAAACAATAACCTACAAGTGGTTTCCGTCTTTGAACTACTCTCCAATTCATCGGTTCGAAAGATTCACTCGCTCACTTTCTAATATAATGTATTCACTGCGCTGCGAGGGGAGCGTATCTTGGAACGAACTGTTGCGAAATAATTACCACTGGGGATTCAAACCAAGTTCTTTGGTGCACCAACCCCATACTTGTTCAAAAAGTTGAAGAACAAACAATAACACATTTCCAATTTCTCGGTGCAAAACATCATCCCACGCTTTACTCGACTCATAAAACAAACGACGCACTTGAAATTTTTGCAAGACATATTTTTTAAAAATGTATCAAGTTGAATTGGACCCAGGGGCGGATCCAGGATGTTTTACTAGGGGGGGGGGGGTCCGAACTTTTTTTAAGGGGGAAGGGGTCCAAACCTTCGAATCACAACCACATTATACACATTTTGCAGAATAATGCAACATATGTATTTATAATAAAAAAAATACATAACCATTTAATATATGTTAAGCACCAAGAAAAATTGCTTCATGCGAATTAAAAATGACTAACAGTCAAGCAAAACCCTAATGGACAGGTACATTTTGGAAATTCTAGGGGGTCCGGACCCCCTGACCCCCCTCTAGATCCGGAACCTACTTAAAATTAAGATCAAACCATTCATATATACTAAAATTATACTACTAACAGTGATCACTACGCTATCAATGAAGCACGGTATATAAAGATACATAGCGATGTATCAGAATGTACTAAACTATCAGTTACAATTATTAATATAACGTCATACAAATGATTAAATTGTCCTATCCTCGTACATTGTAATTATATTTCATAATAAATGAAGTACAAAAATATATCATTATTAAAACGAGAAGTTCATTTGTCTAAAGTCGCACTCAGTGAATGTATTGTTTATAAATTTGAGTGATGGATAGCATAATGCATGATTCTACGATCTGATTGAACGAACCATATAACTGGTTAAAGTTTAAAGTTAAGTGTGGTTTAAAGTCAGCTTCCATATAATGTTCAGTCGACTTTACAATTTTGTACATAAACCCCTAATCATTGAAATCACCTTCAAGCATTTGATCCCTCACAGTACCAGTTAAATCTTGGTGGAGTGGAACTACTATAAGTGAATGTTTTGCTCATGGAAATAAGCAAGGTCCTTAGTGGGAGTGGAACGCAGGACTTCTCGACCCCTAAACGTGCGTCTTATAACTGGTTCACTTCTACTAGCATTTATTTATTGTATACATAATATATAATTCCTGAATTGACTATAATGTGCCATTTCTAGAATTTTAACAAATAATTTAGCTCGATTGTGAAACAAATTATTACAACTTAAATTATTCGCTTTCGAGTCTGCTTTCTGTTCAGCCATTACTAAGCTAGTAGGATAAAGTCTCTCGCTCAAAGAATCAGCTTGGTAGGTGTTGGATGATATTTAACTCGGCCAAATCCAAACAAATAGATAATTTAGCCGACATTTTTCAAAAACTACGGGTCAGCTGTGTGTCAGTGATAGTTGCGACGTTTAGCGTCAATTGTGACGTTTAGTGTCGCTACATTTATCCTTCTCGTTATCGAGTCATATCCTCTTCTCCTTGGTAGTACCACGTGGTTATGACATCATAAATGTTACGGTTTGAGAATAAAACAGTTAAAATCAGCTTTGACTCAGTTTTCAAAAGCTGTAAGTATTTTAATTATAGTCGGATTTTAATGATATCTACGTGAGGCTCAGCAAAAAATGTATGCACTTTTGTACTTTTTGCTGCACACCCCATCTCCAACGCAAGTTTTATACTTTTTGCTAACATCCTGCACAACTATTCCTTTTTAGAGTGCTTCAGTGTCAAGTCGTCGTCCCTTTTTGAATAGGAAAAGCGTTGGTAGGTTGGTAGCGTTTGTGATGTCATTGCCACGTGGTAAATACCGCCGTGCTCTTTATATAAAACTTATTATTGTGTTGTTTGTGTTATACCGATGACTGTCATTAATTTGTATGCGTGGACAAAACCATACAGCTCAGACTGACCAAGGCCGTCTGCAGAATGCTATTGTTCGTTTTTTCTCAACTGTCAAAACTTAAATAGTTTCACGGTGACTGAATGCATTGTTTTTGTACTGGTGGCCTTATTGTCATTAAATATATCTTGACTAAAACATACCATTCGGCATAAGTAGATTTACTCGATCATAGTACACACTTTTGGAAACTCATAAATGTATCATGACGATTATTTTAGCAAAAGCATTCACCGTGAAATTATTCATGTTTTGACAGTTGAGAAAAAACGAACAATAATGATAGTTAGATTTCTTGACGAATTTCAAGTTGACGTTATCAACTATACTCAATGTTGCATTGTATGTCATCTCTGTTCGTACCTCTCACCGATACTACTTGGCAAAACCTGTCTAACGTTCAGTAGTTAAACAGAATATAATATTCTTGACAGCATCTGCAAGATTTTGCCGTAAATCTAAAGTTACCTCGCTTTGTTTACAATCAATGTCGTTAAATATTTTTGTTAAGTCACAGGCTCTAACAAAGGAAAGTTAATCTTGTGAATGTTATTTTTGTCGTCTGTTGAGGCAGATATTTTAATTATGATAGATTAATGGTCTGAATTAGTTAGTTGGTATTTTACCGTTTTATGGTGGTCGTTATAAAAAATCGCCCAAGGACCCACCACCTTAACAAGTTATTGAAGAGGCTGACTAAAACAAAAAAAAATGCATTCATAATATTTACATGTAAATTACAGTAAAACATATCCAAGGCATCTACAGAAATTATACTAGGTATTCCATTTTCTTATCATAATAAAAACATAATAAAACAAAAACATATTTAGATAAAAAGAGTATTACATTTAACATAGAGCATATTTTAACATAATTCATATTTTGACATATAATAGTATACATGTAATAATACCCACATAATTATAGCCCCCAAAACATTTACTTCTCAAATATTACATACATTGATTTGCATTGTTAATACATTTTGTGTATATATATATTAGAAAGATAGGATATGTTATTTATATATACAAAGTTACAATATGGCATACATCATAGAACATACGTACAGGGTCCAGCCAGAAACAACATGTATGAATTACTAGGAAGCCATGCCAACAACAAAATACATCAAGGATGACACAAAAATGTGTAATAAGATAAACTCCAATATCCATTGTGGTATATATTATGAGTTTCAGGACAATAGGTTGAATGTATTTTAATGATAAATGTACGAAAGACAATACGCATTAGATATACGTCAGCTGGAGCTTAAGAACTAGAATGATGGTAGATTAATAAATGACAAAACTAGTTTTACTGTGTACTAATTTGAATTAGATTGATAGTGAAACAAGTTCTTACAACTTAGCTTTATCACTTCTGAGTCCGCTTCCTGGTTCCCTGTACTTAAGTATTAGGATAAAGTTTCGCCCTTAAGGAAACAATGAGTGAGTTTTGGATAAGATTCGAATTAAAGTGAAGCTTGCTATCCAATGATTATCAACCAAACGTCGTGACAAATAAAAATATATATGAAAAAAATCTATACAAATATCTTTAACCGCTTCAATGTCACCTTCAATTTTCTACAATGCAGCTACATGGAACACATTGATGCCAATGTAGTTTTACTGTTTTTCTAATACATGATATGAATGGTAGTCATCATCATCATCAGCTTCTAAATGTGTGTCATCTATTTTAATGTCTTCAACTCTTTCTACTTCATTTACAGCCTTATCTTCTTTTTCCAGAACAAAATAGTCATTAGGTAGAGTGTTATTGTCGTCTGGTTCCGATTGCAGACTATCATTCAAACGTCCCTGACCATCGGACTTGGTACCAGCGCTCATTCCGGATTCATTTGGTGTGTGGTTTTCTTTTTCCAATACGAAGTAATCATTTTGTCGAGAGTAACAGTCATCCGCGCCGTCCGTTTCCGATATTGGATTCGTATTCATGCGATCTCGATCCTGTTGCATTGCACGGTTAATATGACCTTCATTGCCACGTTTATTCTCGGGTAATCTATGTGTCTGATGTCTAGATGGAATGTCTTGGTTAGTATTGCTCTGTATCCCTTGATAAATATGATTACTTGATCGATTTGGATAGGTACTCTCGTACACCCCAGGTACATTTGTGGGTTTCCTTTTAACCTCGCTGTATACATGTTCACTGCGTCGTTTATCTGAGTTTTCGTACACTATTGCTTGCTGAGGAGCACTTGGCTGTGGACGTTTTGCTCCCAACTCAGTACGACTTTCAGGGTTGACATCTTGGAGACCAAGGTACTCAGGTATGTTCTTCCCTTTTGACTGAGCTTGTAAGGATTCGTATGTTTCCTGGTGCTGAAAAAAGGTATGGATAAATATATTTCAAACTTCACACGCATCGAAACTCTGTTTGAACTTTGCTTAAACAGAACAGAAATGGAAAGCTGCCCGGCTAGCTCGGTTGGTAGCACGCAAGTCTACTGATTGTTAGATTTTCGGGTGAGGCATACTTTCGTGGAGCTTGGTCATGAAATTATTTCTACGGCCATTCTCCTTCCTACTCCCTCCTCCTGGAAAGGCTAAATCTCTGGATTTAGCTGTTAACCAACTATTAAGTGCATACTTTCGTCAGGGACTGACAACTGCCCTACATAATTAAAATTCATTGATAGGAAAAAGAATGGCAGTAGAAATATTTTCATGACCAAGCTCAACGAAAGTATGCCCCGCCCGGGAATCGAACCCACGACCCCTCGATCATTAGACTTGTGTGTTACCAACTGAGTTAGCCGGGCTTTAACGTTGTGGAATTTCAGTTAGTCAAATATTATATTTACCTGTTTGGGTTTGCTTGAACCATCCTCGGATGTAGAAGACTTGAAACATGGTCTACAAGAAACAATTGTAATTATTGTTTAGACATTGTTACACTGGAACGCCTCTATTAAGACCACTGACCGTTCTTTTAAAAAGTGGACTTATTAGCGGGGTGGTCTTAATTGCGGATTGGTCTAGCATAATTCATAGTACGATTTTTTTTAACATACACATATGCTGTATATAACCTGGGTAAAATAAATTGTATGTTCTGTTCTGTTCTGTTCAATAATCACTTGAAAGTGTAGAAGGTGTAGAAGGTGTAATGGGCTTTCATTCATTATCAAGTGAACAGTTTTCAGTTTTCACATTATTGCATAAGATTTTGTACAGTAATTATCAAAGATGCTACAAATGATTTCTCTGAATAAGTAGTTTTTTTCTTCCCAATTTTCAACAAAGTACATAGACACTGGTGGCGGATCAAAGGTATTTGTATGGTGACCACCGAATGCACCCAATTAAATCTTGGTATCGGGGGTTATGTGTACATCAAAGGCCGACAATATACAAATGCAATGACATCCCAAAAACATTATATTTCTCAAGTATCATTTCTGTTTCAAACATTCAGAAGAAAAAAACGAACTTAATTGACTGCTTTCATGAACATTATCACTACCGAAACTAAAGTTACTTTGTTTATACAGTGTGTTAGACTTCATGTTGTTAATCTTTTCTAAAGTAAATTCTAGTCCTGTTATGTTTTGTTAGCTACTTTTAGAAAAGTGTATACCTTCGAGAAATGTGTTCGTAAAGTATATCTTAATTCCTCCAAACTTTATAACAGTTTCATTTGCTAACCAAAAAGAAGCACACAATAACATTTGCTGAACACATACTTGCGATGTCAAAATTTTTTATCTGTCATTAAAACAATTTAACTAGTTTGTTAAATTCGGTTCGGAAGATAGCAAACATGATTAATATCTTACCTCTTACGGCAGTGTCGAAGAAGACAGAGGACTAGAAGACACGCTACTATTCCAGCAATAAATGATGCAATACTAGCGATGACAATAGGAATAGTGTCGACCCCTGAAAACACAATGAACATGTGCTAATATTAATTCATTTTTATTCAAAGAAAACGGAGACAAACGTAGACTTTATAAAAATGTTTGGGCTTATAGAATACTATATAATAATGTTATAGACTCTCCTATAAAGCCATGTTACAGCGCGTACTTTATATCACACCATGTATTTTCTTTAACACTTTTAAACAAAAACCCCGTCCGTCCCGTATGGATGAATGGTGTGCAGACCATGTACATTGTACAGAAAATAAATACTTATGATTGTCGATATCATTTTCAACATGGATATGATGACAATGAAATTAAATGAAAGTTTAGTTGTTAAACATTCAGAATAACATACCTCCTGATTCTCTGCAATTGTCTTTTGATGCATCATATGTTCCTTTATTCTCATGTGTAGTACTTTCATATGATGTCGTAGTTTCTCTTGTCACATTGTTTGGGCATAGATCTCCACACTTGGTATGATTTCTAAAACATCTTTCAAACAAGACACCACATGTTACAATTGGGCAAGTTAGTGTAGGACATGGAGTGTGTGACGATCTAGTAGTAGTCGGACAAGTTGTAGGACTTTGTGAGACTGTAAAATGTTTGTTACAAACTGCCTTTATACTTCTAAGTGGGTCTGGTAACACCATGCTTCCGTCATGTACAGCTAAAGATAAGTAGTTCGGATCACGTGGCATCGTTTTCACCGTAAGCACTTGTGTATTTTCATATGTATTCCATTTACAATTAATTACAAGATCGTCGGTAGCTCTGCTTTCTTCTAATGAAACAAAAATGCCATAAAGATTATTACAGTATGGACATGTATAATAAAGTATTCATATGCTTTAATAAAAAGTATTTAGCGTTTTGCATCACTGCAAATGGGTTCAATGGTTAGGGTAACATGACTGTAGTACTAGTATATTTATACTTACAACCTTTGTATGTTAACTGAACTTGTGCACTTGAAAAGATCAATTGAAATTATTCAAACATTTTAACTGTCAACCAATTTCAAATTAAACTGAACGTTTCACATTCGATCGAATATGTTTCTGGCAAGCATTGAATGTCACATCATCATGTCTGGTCAGCTTGAATATTATTAAACTAACTAACCTTGAATTTTACAACTCTGCGGATATTCATCAAGTAATATTTGTTTCAAATCTTCATTAATTTGGGATATATTTTCGACGCCAAGTATTCTGAAATATTAAAAATACGTTTTATTAACAAAAAACAACTATACTTTATAAATAATGGCTATAAATTGCAAAAAAATATCCGTTGATGTCATATAAGCGCGTCTAGCAGGGTTAAAGGACAAGATTTAAGTTATTCCTGATGATTCTCTTTTGTTGATCTCATCTTACCTCAGTGATATATTCAAACAATTTGCATAGATGGTGACTTTTCTGAACCTGTTTCTGTTATAGATAGGCCCAAAGTTCTTTACAATGTATACTAAGCCTGTTGGAGACGTTTGTAGGAAACATGGTATTTTATATAACTTTTATGCCGACGACTCACAAATATACATTTCATTTAAACCTGTAGACAATGTGTCCCAAAACTGAAGCTTTGTATTGTATTGGAAACTGTTTGAATGAAGTCATTCTATGGATGAACAAAAACATGTTAGAATTGAGCTCTGATAAAACTGAAAAATTACTTACTAATAACATTTGTCACTTATAACATTCAACTTAACAAAGTAAAACATGTGGCATACACATTGTTGAATACAAAAGTAGGATACCGAGGAATCACCAAGCTATTTATAGATTTGTTATATGTAGTACTTGCTGAAATTAAACAATTTCATTGGTCGCTTCTTTTCTTTTCAACATTCTTAGGCGGTTAGGATATATTTTCAATAGAATTATACTAATGTTGCACAATAACAAGCTCAGGTATTTCTCATCAGTAAATGCATGTTTCAACACTAATATATGTTTAGCTAACCTGACGTGGGTTTAGTTAGGAAACACACCAAATATTACGAGAAAATAAAGAAATATTTTGCCAAGTAATATAAGTGTGTCTGTTGCATTCACAGTTATAAAAAATATAATTCAAAATCAGGAAATATGAATTTGAACTTTTGCCTTGCAATTCCTTTAAGCTTCAGTATAATTATGAAACTATATCAGATAAACTAAATCAGATGATCAAACTATATCAGATGAACTAAATTTATATATCTTGTAATATTTAACTAGTTAGTTTTTAAGTCTGATGTATGATATAGACTTTTAATTGCAACTTGAAGCTGTTTTTATAGCTTTCTCTTTATTATATGTTTTATAAAATATTCTACAGTACATGTAAAATTTATGATGTTTTTTTAGAGTTTTAAGGTTTTTCCTAATATATAAGTGCTAAGTCGTTTTATCTTTTCATTCGATAATTATCTCATGTACTTGACATTTAGGTGCATAATTTGTTGACTGTTTTATGTCCATAAACTTTGTAAATATTATTTTATAATGTTTTCCATTTCATTTTTTTTAATTACATTATATTTGTAAACCACTTTTGAATTTGCCTATACATGAATAAAAGTGCTTTATAAATTTGGAAAAATAATAATAATCATTAAAAAGAAAAATACTAGATTGCGATAAAACTGGTTGAGTTCCAATGCTTTGAAAAATATCTTATCACGGCCCTTTCTTTTATTTCATTTGCACACTTAGTCGCAGACTTTTTTAATTCACATTGGGAAAAATATAGACATTTTCAGGGGTCCAGTAGATTGCGACCTGCCAAGCGACCTGCCAATTCTGTTGTCATACAGACTGAAATATTTAGAGGACTAGAGTAAACGGACTACCGACCGTGCTCCAAGGTGACTTGTCGTTGGTGGCCTGACGACAACGCAATCTGAATCTGGTATCGTTCTTTATCGAGATTGTATCACTTTGGTTGCAGTACGTGTAATAAGAAACACTTAAGTTTAAACTATGTATGAGTGGGTTCATGTAAAAACTCGCATTTTCTCAAATAGTAATAGCAACTTATAACACATGTATACATTGCAGGCGAAACTCTGCTACTGTAGTAAACATGTATGAATTGAGCTAGACATTTAGAGAGTTATACTTACGTGAAGTACTTATTTGTATTTTCTCCAATCTTTCTCATCATAGTCACAAGAGAAGTATCTGTGAATATTCTTGAAATTAAACTTGAATCTGTGGATGCTAGGACATTTAATGGCAAAGTATTATAAAGGTGAATAAATAACATTTATATTAAATTCTTAAGGCCTTATTTTCAGGCGTTGAAGTTTATTCAGATTTGACTTTGAAATAAGAAGCCAGAATTACGTTACAATAGTCCAAGTTTATTGTCTCTAGACATAATAGAATAGAACAATCTTTAGTTTGAGTCGGTACGTATACTTAATAAATAACATAAGATCTAGTGAGCTTTTACACCTTACTGTCAATCAATACCAATATCAAAATTGACCAAGTCACACAGTTGTACTATTAAAGTAGAATAAATAAATAGAAGCTAGCATGGTAATTGAATTTGAGAGAGTTACCGGAGATTCTTTACCAACAAAAGACATCGCAGTGCCAGACGCACCATTTTCAGTTAACAATAAAATGTCTAGAGAAGTGGTCCAGTGGTAGGTAGCGCGCTCAGAGATCGAAAGGTCGGCCTGGTTAAAACCCTTCTATGAGCACTGCTAATTTTCTGGAGCAAAACAAAATACATGTGATTGCTTCACTTAACGCAGTTTGTAATTATCCCTATTTGTATCTGGATCTATTGACCTAATTTGTGAAATGGAATTTCTAAAATGCTCATTTTTCTTTGTACATGTATTGACAGTTTTCAGTTTACTGTAAGAGAGCCGGTTATCTAACTACACTACATATACTTTTAACTGATATAATATAAGCAAATGATATGTAAATTGTATGTTTTATATCGAGTCATTTTTTACAAGCTTAACGTGGTTACTATGTTAACACTCACCATGATTATCCCAATATTGCTCATATCCACACATGCATCCATGAAGTGCAAATACTGTAATAGAATAGAAACGACAAAAATATCTTGTGAAATAAATAAAATTGATGTTGTGGTGTTATACATATATTCAACTATAGTTCGCACAAAATAACAAAACGTGTTTGTGTAAACATAAGAAATGAAACAATCCATTTCAGAGTTAGGCAGTATTGAAAATAAAAGTTGTATAAATCATTTAAACAAAATTATTATGGCGGATAAATCACCACCCCTTAATCAATCATGCTTGGAATGGTAGACCGCTTTATCATTACCTTTACCAAGACACTCATTGAACAAATTGAAATTATATATTTTATTGTCATTCTGAGCATTCCCTGTCGTGCATTAGTTCATTGTATTGTTTATATAAACTGTGGGGGTGTAGGAACTATAATACAAAATACAAAGCTGCGTTAGACCGCATATGTCACAAAACCCTTTATGTCACAGGGTGACATATTTGGTCAAATATTTCACAACCTTCAGCCGAATATGGGACATATAATGTGACTATCCGTTTGAAATTCGTTTTATTTTTCACGCTCGTCAAAACGTATTTGCCACTTGTCAAAAATGTCTAAAAATGAAGACAGCAACGTAATTGTCACCTGAGTACATAAATAGAAGTACAACACAGAGAAGCGAAGCAACTAAAATAATCATTATCAAGTGTTGACCCACGACGAAAACCTAGCTTGGTGGAGTTATTGTGTTCGATTCTATATCGGATGGGAATTGTTTATTTTCGGCTGTATCGCATCAGTTAAGTAAGCTTGGAATATACAGAGATACGAACACTTAGCGTGGAGAAGCAATTCATATTAATGAGAACAGATACTTTTTAGTAAACATTTGTTAATGATTAAACATTACGTGGTGTAGTGTTCCTTAAACTCCTTTTGATAGCGAAAATGTGACGGCGACATTACTTTTTACCCGTTAACTGTCGCATTATTTCAAAAGCAAGAAGTTAGAATGTACGTTTAATGATCTATAACTAAAGTTATTTCATTGTCTTGTTTAATAGAATGAAAAAAAAAGTTATCTAACGTGTAATGATGTGATGTTTTTATAACTGTTTAACTTAAGACAGTTTGGTTTTTATTAAATTATAAAACAGATTCTTATGTTGTTTAATTTACTTAAAAAATCCACACGCTGCCGGCATTAAACAGTCCCCACAAAAAATATTGTATACACACACATATATATTGAGAAGGTATGTAACTCATCACCTCAGAAACCACGAACAAATGACCTATCTCATTCAACGGGCTCCTGTGTTTTTATTTCTGGGTCGATTTTCAAAACTTTGGTCTTATTTATCAAAGAATGGTTAATCTGTTTTTGCATAATGAAAAGCCAATAAAGAAAGTTACGTGACGTTAAACAGGAAAAAATATTAGGTCGGAACAGATGTAACCGACCAAAAAAAAGTTTCCTTCCCGAACGTTACTCATATATGTGTATGTGGAACTCCAATAAAATGAACTAAAAACAGAAAAAATAATATTGAAAGTCACATGCCCCTCTCACAGTCGTCTAAAACAATTCATTTGATCACTATCATAAAATGTCCTTGAGTCGCGTGTATTTTCTATGGTCTCAATTTTGAGAAAGAAATCTAGGATAAAACCGAACTTATACCGTTTTATGGATGGTATAACTCAACCCGAGGACATAAGTACATCATAATCATCATCATCATCATCATCATCGCCAACATTATCATCATCATCATCATCGCCTTCATCATCATCATCATTATTATTATTATTATTATTATTATTATTATTATTATTATTATTATTATTATTATTATTATTATTATTATAATCATTAATATTATTATTAATCATTATTAATATAAAATAATTGAAGTTGCAAAGTCGGCTGGAAAGCATTTTGTTAGTAAACATTTAATGTTTATCGGAAACGCGTGCGCGAGCGGTGTTATGTCCATTTGTTTGGACATGAACGTGACGATGAAAGGTCAAACTTTGAAGAGTTCACTGCCGAGGACCTTGAAGAAGCACAAATGTGATTGAAACGTCAGGATAACTGACGAATTTAGCGTGGAAAGTGATGTACCGATGCATCAGATCTGTGGGAAATGAACTTATTTACATTTTATTACTGAAAGATGTGCGACATTGATTAAATGCTATTGTTCTGTGTTTACATATATCTATATTTCAACTTTGACTCGCACAGGTAAATCCGGTACAAACTAAATTTTTCTGCTGGAAAACCCTAATCACGTAGAATTTCGAATCATATTTATTCAGAGGACGTGCATGTTGGAGTGTTATTGTTTCGATAATCTGCCCTATGTAAGTTCAAATCTTTCCTGCTGGGACTAAAAATCTTTACTAGAACAATAGTATGAATTTCACCACACTAATAAATTCACTTTGATGTAATTGTTCATATAGTACGGGGTGCGTGTGACTAATGAGATCATACGGACTATTACTAAATTTCAGTAATACAATGTTAACACCGGAACATAATATTCAGGTTAAAGTATCGTCCTGGATATCTTAGATTTCAAATTATTGTTAAAGTGCGTGCTGAAGTTTCTAATTTCACCATGTTTCATCGAAAAATCTTTATGTTCGGGGGCTTTTGCGTAACATGATAGCTATTGTTATGAAATATTTTTAAAGTTTAAGAGAATACCCAAGTTATTTGAGGGTTACGCAAAATAGAATCTTAACTTCCTTATGTTTTAACTGTCTCCTGTAAACTTCCTTTCGAGTTTGTATATACTTTTTATAACATATTTACATATCACTTATTTACAATCGTTAACCGGTAAATGGGTTTCATAGTTTCATAAAATGTTAAACACAAATTTAAACTCGCTAAAATACAGAGTGTAGATTTGTTTTGTATCCAACTAGATACTTTACTTGGATAACACAATTTTTTAACAGTGTATTCAACATATATTTTATAGTTCGAACAAAAAAACAAAACACTGTTTATAATACCATTACAATGGACTAACCCGCGACGAGGGATGCCCAGGATGACTTTAAAATAAACAATTGTTATATGTTTTACTTGTGTCTTAGTAGTTGGTGTAATGGAAAGCGTTCTACTATAACAAGCATGATTTACCAAGTGGTGGTGGTTTATCAACCATGCTAATTTTGTTAAAATGAATTGCACAAATTTTATTTTCAATACTGCCTACCCCTAAAATGAATTATCTCATTTTAAATGTTTACCAAAACAGGTTTTGGTTTTTTGTACGCACTATAGTCATATATACCACGGCAAGCTCTTCCTACTATAGGTTTCCTTGTCATTTTTCTATCACCAGTACTAACTTACCCTACCACGAGGCCGACAACTCAACCTACCCTGACCGGGCTCGAACCCGCGATTCGGATTCGAAGTCAGACATGCTAACCACTACGCCACGGCCGCGATTTCAACACAAATTTAAAGTCATAGTTTAATGATTATCTAGTTAACGAAGTATCAGTTGCGACTAATTATGAGTTAATTATCTGGTAGCAGAAATAGGCTCCCATAAAAAGGCATGCAACAAAACAATTACGATATTTTTAAAGATGATTTATTATATCTCTCATAACCATTGCTACAACTTAGGATTGCATTGTTGATTCTTAAAACGACACATACAAATCTTAGTAGTAACTTTGTCAGTCGAGAATTTATATTTCGTCTATTGATTTTTCCTGACTAACAGTTGAATGGCAATAAATAGCTTATCAGGTAACTAATGCATTTCTTTCCCAGAAAATATCATATGATCTTGAGGTTTGATCGTTTACTTGGAATTCTTCACACAAAACAGAAACGCACCATAAGCTAGGTCAAATATATTTGTGCAGATGCTTCAGAATAAATACAACTCACCGGCTCATGTCTGAACAATGTCATGTGGAGGTTTTTTTCTTAAGGAAACAAGACAATATACCCTGATAAATAGACGGAAAACCTTAAAAGGTATAATTGAAACCAACCGTAGTAGGTCCCAAATCCGAATGAGAAATGGTGTGGGTGAAATAAGACTAGCAGAGAAAAAAAAGGTTCTTCCAACGAGATGTCTCATTAGATACTTTATAAGTAACACTTCAAGGCAGGGACCATTATCTAGATTCTCGATCTACCTAGTATCGAGTAGGACTGCGGCGAGTATCCGAGTACTCGGATATTCGCGATCCCGACCAGAAAATCGAGTACGAATATCTGTCACGTCCGAAATCGTCGGATCGCGATCTATGTTTTGGAAAAATGAAAGAACATTTTCAGCTTAATTACAACTGAAAACGAGTTGCACTTCTAATGTAAACTTTAATTTATGTAGGGATTGAACAATATTGGGTAAAAATTCGATTGATACACATTCAAACAAAAATGTTATAACTGAACATGCCTATAAAACGTCTGGTAATATACATGTTTGGAGTACGTGGTTTTCCTTATAGGAAAAACTCTTGTAATTTTTCACTAACTCTTTCTATCTCCATTAACAAGTGATTCGTGGTTCGATTCGTGAATCGCTACACATGACTCGTGGTTCGGATCGGATCGCCACTTGCTCAACGATCCATAGTTCTAGTATCGAGAATCTTCATTGCCTCTGGGAACGAGACTGGGCAGAGGCTAGATATAATGCATCTAGATGAGCGGGAGGACCCTTGTTAAATATTCATGTTCGAGTGGTTACGACGTTGGATTGGTAATCGTGGGATAGCCAGCTCCGCGTTGGTTCAAATACCATGAAACCGCTACCCCAGTTCTTTCCTCTAGCAAGTAACTCTATACTACTAGTTTTGTACTTTAGGTAACTTAATTTTTAAGAACTTGTTTCACAATCAATAAAAAATAATAAATGTGTGCAATATATATCTATCTTCCTTATCAAGACGGTTAAACATATAATATTTTCACACATACTGTAAATATATTTGATTTAATACGTAGAAGAACAAAATTAACAAATTAATACTTACATGTAAAGAATAATACCAATAAGAACTTATCATATAACAGTCCCATTGTTCATCTAATAGATAAAAATCAATTTTTGTATTTAATTATCGTCCCCTTTTCAACAGATTTTTGTGACACATACAGTTTAAAAGTCCGCCATTTATCGAAGTAGTTTAAGAAATGAAGGGTGTATAACTACAAAGAACATTTAATGTAATACATATTTGAAGTTTTTTAAATCGGGTGGAATGAAGCGTATTTGACCTTAAACAGGAAGTTATATTTTACAACGTGTACTTGTCATTAAATTATTCAACTGTGAATGGTGCATACATTAACCCCGCTGATTTAAATACTCACTACTTTACTTATTTATGTATTGAAGATTACCGAAGAAATATTTAGAGGATTATGGGTTGGTTTTAGTAGGTGGGTAGGTAAGTTGGTGCCCTAGCGAGCAAGTTAGTTAGTTTAACCACTAAAACACCGAAACCCTGGTCGGTAGCGCAGTTGGTAGCGCGCCGGGGTTTCAAATCTAATGTCCCGATGGGGGATACGGGTTCGAATTCCACCCAGGGAGGTTATACCCTTCCATGAAAATTTGACAATAATGTCAAATTTCCTCCATTAATAAGGTATATAGAGAATTCCGGCCTTGTGAAAGGGTAGGTGAGTACTGGTTATAGACAAGGGTCCAGGATAGCTAGTTTAGTTGCGCTGGACGCCGTAATATGACCAAAACGTGTTGACACGGCGTTGAACCCCCCCCTCCCCAAAAAAACAAACAAAACAAAACTAAAGCAACGAGATTGGCTGGCAAGTTTAGTGGCGCATGAACAACATACTATGAAATGCATCGTAAGTTAAGATTAGAAAACAAGCATGAAACCTACGATCTATTTTCGAATCAACAATATAGAGATTGAAATAAGGCGGCATTTTATACACTCTGAACACTGTACCATATAAATAGTAGTTAATCGTACGTTCATCCGTGACAAAATCATTGAATACACTTACGATAAATTTGATCGTAAGACTGTTTTGTGAAATAATTATGATCGTTCAATATGTTCATTGAAGCCATTTATCAACGCCCAGAAAGGAAATTACAATAAATTGCATTGGATATAGATCAAATCGACATGGCTTGAAACCAGTTCACTAAATGATAAATTATATTTTGACAAATTTGATTTAAATTTTACGTAATACTACGGAGTCCCTAAAGTGACATTTTGAAATACTTGTTTTATTTTCACTATTATTATGTTGTTGTTTTTTCGAATTAATATTACGTTTAAACGAACTAATTTTGAAAATAAATTAGTATTCTAAAATACACTTTAGGGGCTCCGTATAATACTATGAGATTTTATATTTTTATTATTACGTAACTAGATCAATTACAAATTTATCACACAGCAAAACTACCAATGCATCATTTTAAACAGTATATGTGTATGTGTATGTGTATATTGCTGTATATCATTTTAAACAGTATATGTGTATGTGTATATTGTTGTATATCATTTTAAACAGTATATGTGTATGTGTATATTGCTGTATATCATTTTAAACAGTATATGGGTAATGTATTGTACCAATTGCTTAATTATGGTCTACACTCAACTCCATTTCTAACACTACAATAATATATACGTATATGTTTGAAACAAACCAGGAACAGCAGGAGTCAAAACGCACAATCTTCCACAGATAGAAAGCATAAAGCTTAAACCTTTTGTTATTTTTTGAACGTCGTATTCAACACATATTTAGGTCATATATACAACGACCAGCTGTTTCTACTTTAGGTTTCCTGGACACTTTTCTATCAACAGTATTTACTTATGCCGAAATTGAAATTTATGCAAGACACACTTTTTAAAATGTACTCTGAGTATCATATTTAATTTATTGGACCTTCTTAAAATTGAAATCAAACCCTTATATATATACTGAAAATTAAACTACAAACAGTGAGTGCTACGCTATCAATGAAGCACGGTATATAAAGTTACATAGCGATGTATCAGAATGTACTAAACTATCAGTTACAATCATTAATATAGCGTCATACAAATGATTGCATTATCTCATCCTCGTTATTATTCTCAATAAAAATAAGGTACAAAAATATATCATTATTTAAACGAGAAGTTCGTTTGTCACAAGTCGCACTCAGTGAATGCATTGTTTATAAATTTGAGTGATGGATATCATATGCATGATTCCAGCCCTGCCTTCAGTTACCGCGAACGTTACGAAACGTTCCGTAACGATACATTCGGAACTCCTCGGCCATTCGCTGCGAATAATCTCGGACATATTTAGACGCTATTTTGAAACTACCTGTATTAAAGTAAACAAATATATGATCGTTTAGGCATTGATTGATGTTTCGTTTTTTTGTCCGTAAATTTTGAAACATCACTCATTGCCTTAACAATCTCATATTTGTGTATTAGATTCGGTTATTCGCAGCGAATGGCCGAGGAGTTCCGAATGTATCGTTATGTAACGTTCTGTAACGTTTTGTGTAATTGAACACGCTAGAGGTTTAGATTTCAAGAACGAACCATACAGTATCCACCAAAAGTTTGAAGGAATTCACTACAATTCTTTGATTGAATTTTGTTGATTAATTTTGCAGAATCATTATTTCTTATATATTTAAGTATGGTTTGTGATAAAATGAAAACAATATTTAAATGCAACATATTAATAAGATTCAGCATCTGGCATCTTAAATCCTCCGAAAACATGTTTGTTATAATTATTTTCAATAAGATAGCTTTTATGCTATTTTTGTAGTCTCAGTTATAATTATAATGATAACCAAAACTGATGCCAAACTAGAAAGCATTTCAAAATAAACAGTTACCAAATTTTACGTAAAAGTTTTTTAATAGGCCTACAATCGGAAAATGTCTCCAAACTTTTGGAGGGTGCTGTATATCTAGTTAAAGTTTAAAGTTAAGTGTGGTTTAGAGTCTGCTTCCATATACATGTATGTACATGTTTAGTTGACTTTATAATTTTGAACGATAGCCCTTAACCACTGAACGGCGCGATATGACCTTTTTGTGTTGGTGCGCCGTAAAACCCAAACAAACAAACTTAACCACTGAAATCATCTTCAAGCAAGTAATCCTCTACAATACACTTTTAAATCTGGATATAGCGAAACACATGTTGGTGAATTTCTTGTTCAAGGAAATTAGCAGTGTCCCGAAATCCTGGATCCCTAAATGCGCGTCTTATAACTGGTTCACATCTACTAGCATTACTTTATTGTATACAAGTTCTGCAAGTAATATAATATGCCATTTCTAGAATTGTAACAAATCATTTTAGCTTGATTGTGAAACACGTTTTTACATCTTTAATAAATCACGTCGATTCTGCTTCCTATTCCCACCAGAACTAAGTTAGTAGGTTAAACTGTCTTGCTTAAGGAATCAGCTTGGTAGGCGTTAGGTGTGATTCGAACCAAAGCACATCTAGCTATCCAATGATTACCTGTCCAGCGTCGTAATCACTCGACCAAACCCTCTCTATTACATAATTCAGACTTAATATACAATGTATTTTTAAAGACGATATTTTTCAAAACTGCCGGTCAGCTGAGCATTAAATTTGCGACGTGTAGCGTCAATTGTTATGTTTCGCGGCGCTACATTTATCCTCCTCTGATATCGACTCATATCCTCTCCATGGTGACAATACCACGTGACTATGATATAAAAAATGCTATGGTTTGAAGAAGAAAACAGTAAAAAACAGCCTGTTTCGCCAGTGAAAAATCAAAGTATTCAAGAGCTGCAAGTCTTTAAATTCTTGTCCGATTTTAATGATACCTACGCGAGGCTAAGCAGGGAAGTATATACGTTTTGCTGCCCATCACATCTCCAACGCATTATTGATACATTTTGCTAGCAAACTGCAAAACTATTCCTTTCAGAGTGTTTCAGTGACAAATCGTCGTCCCTTTTTGAATAGGAAAAGCGTTGGTAGGTTGGTAGCATTTGTAATGTCATTGTCACGTGGAATTGCCGCCGTGCTCTCTATTAAAAACTTATCATTACGTATGTTGTTTGTGAAATACCAAAGGCTGTCATTAATTTGTATGCGTGGACAAAACCATACAGCTCAGACTATAAATTGTCTTGAACAAATTCAATGTAATTTGTATTCCAAGCTGATCTTAAACAGTTTCAATTTCTTACTGTGCAGTGTAAGGAATATCTAAGTATGCACGTCGAGAATTTGCATAATTTTGTTTGTTTTTAATAACACCGATCAGTCAATTAATTGTTTTCATAAATTGAATATTTTAATTTATTCTCTATTCGTCATTATATTGACGGATTGTTTAAGTCCACATTGGTTGTTATAAGGTGATTTGAATATCAATTTACCAAGTAATATTTTGTATTCCTAAATAATATTTCATTTTTTTTATTTTGACTCTCGAACTTTTGTCTAAATTGCATTTAAACCACTTAACCTATGAAGTGCTAATAAATTAATCTGGGTTGAAAAACGGCACCTTGCAAAATACGCTGGAACAATAAAAGTTTGTATTAAACTGTAAGAAGGTACTTGGAGAGAGGAAAAGGGTCGCTGGTTTGGGCCTATTTGAGGGTTGATCACACCATTCTGTGAAAATTCGCCATTAATGTCGATCCCCCTTCAATTAATCAATTTCCCTACTATTCCATCTAACGTGGACGTAGACGTATAAAGTTGTGTCCGTCAAACGATAATAAATTGTTAGTAAAGATAAATAAATTACAGCTTTCTTGATATCCTAAGGAATTCGATCTCATGAGCACTCTTATTTTACATTGGCAATGCTATTAGCTTCGTGTTTGTACGTATTTGAGTATTTTTGCACGCAACTTTTTTACCAAGATAATTTGTTATGGTTTGTTTTTATATAAACCTGATGGGGCAAGTGTGAGGCTTATGTACCCTAGAAGTTTGGATTTTAATCCCCATGGCAATAACTGCCGCTGTGCTCCGCGAGTTGGGTTGTATCTGGTTACGTTGTCTCGGGTTGAGTTGCCCTACGTACAGGTAGAGTTGTTTCTAAGTATGGGCTGAGTTGTCTTCATGTTGAGTTGTCCTTGCCCCGTAAATTGTAATTATATTATAATATGTCAACAAAATGTATTTTAAACTATTATATAGTTGAGTATTAATATTACAGTTTATTTGATAATGATTGTGTTATTGAATTGCTGCAATAGTTCGTCTCAAAGTATTGTTTCAAATCAAAATCAGCAATGTTTATAAAACGCCTTGCTTGCACAAACGCAGTGAATATTTTGATTTACTTCGTCGCATTATTTTAATTATGATTCACCTCATGTTGAAACTTGTTTACATGATTGAAAAATTATCAGTTTTATTGCAAAATATGATGAATTGCCAAAACCTGCAGAGTATGATGGAGTTTCTAATGTCTAAAGTGCGAACTCGAATGTAATTAAACAAACTTAAACGATGAGCAAAACGGAACATGGTTCTCTGAACTGAGCGCTTCGTCGCCATGTGCATTTTTTAATCGAACATTTTTATATTTTTGCAAATTAGCATAATAATCAATCATTTAATTAATACATCAATTAGCCAGGCAGTTCAATGAGGATGTAGCTGGCTATATATACCCCTATACTTCTTGTGTTCTGTGTTTCAGTAGCCGCCAGAACTTGGTAAGTGATTACATCTTCTTTGCTTCAAATTTCTGCTTATTTTGTTTTATTTTTGCTCAATAATATTTGACAGTATTATTCTTACTCCTTTTGCTTAAATGCTATTTTGACAATATGTGCTTTAAAACATTGCTAACCTCTTTTTTATTTCTCTCAAGTAATATTTTGACAAAATGTGATATGCTTTTACTTTTTTGGTTAATGAGTTAAATGCAGATATCATTGTATATTCTTTCATATTTTGCCACTATCAGTTCTAAAACAGAACATCCTTAGGTGCCTGTTTTTTATTTGTTTTGGTTGTTCATTTTGTAATATACAGTTTAAAAATATAAAATATCACCACTTTGTTTCCAACTATTTACGAAGTATGTGTTCCATTTATGCTGCCGTTAATTATATGTTTCCAAACTTCTTTTATGAACTTTGGAAATTCCTAAGATTAATAAGGGACTTTCGTCAGTTATTTCCCCTTGTATACTTTTTAAATATGTAGGTCCTATTAGTTGGATTATTCGGATTTTACCCTTACTTTTAAATGTCAAATTGCCAAAATTAATCTTAAATAACTTTTTAGTAAATCATTTAATTTGTTTGAAATTCAAACTATTAATTTTAAGGGTATAGAAGGTGTCTAAATTTCATCACTCATGTCAATATCTTAATTAACAAGAAAGATATAAGATGAAATATTTTGTTATCTTTACATAGGACTTTGAATGATAAAGTCCGAGGATTCCAACTGTAAGGACCTACTTACCAATTGGATTGCTTCAGATTTTATCAGTGAAAGATAACTGACAGAGGTCCCTAACTAGTATGTTATAATAGTGTTATTTTTGTAAAACTTATTTTAAAGATTTGAATTTCTTTAGTGTGGTGCGTTAGTTTAAAAGATAAATTGTAACCGTTGCATTTTGCATGTATATTAAGTGAAATGGCTGCACCAAAAAAACCTGCCAATTCTTCTTGATACCGTTTTTGCATTACAAAGCAAAAAGTATAATATTGCACGGAAAGTATTAAAAGATGGTTATCAAAGAAAGTGAATTATAAAATGGCTAAGTCCCAGTAATGCTTTCATTAAAATTCTTACGTAAGTCAAAAGCAAGAAACAATAATAATACGCTCATTTTTTAGCTTATCAATTCTAAATATTACAGAATTATGTAGAATTGTATATTATACTTTTTGAATATCATATCATAGTAATGCTTATTATCCGTCTGAGTTTGAAGTGCTAATAATATGAAACGGATTTACGAAGATTTTTTCGTAAGATTTTTTGTGAAAAGCATTACAGATGTTGAGTACATTTCTTTTAGATATTTATGTACCGAATACGGTAATGATTAGAAATTCTAGAAGCGAATTAAACTTAAAACGCTCGTCTTTTTACAATAATGTACACGGTCTCTGCGGTCTGGCAAAAAATGCTTTGTCATAGGCGGATCCAGTGGGGGTCAGGGGGGTCCGGACCCCCCTAGAATTTCCAAAATGTACCTGTTCATTAATGTATTTCGTGACTGTAAGTCATTTTTAAGTAGCATGAAGTAATTTTTTCTGTGCTTAACATAGATTTAATGGTTATGTAGTTTTTATTATTAATATGTGGCATTATTCTGCAAAATGTGTATAATGTGGTTTGAAAGTTTGGACCCCCCCCTAGTAAAAAATCCCTGCATCCGCCCCTGTTTGTAATAAAATGTTACAGAAAAGTTCCATAATCAAGGCTTGCATATAGTCTGACATGATTTTGCCTTAATATCGAGTCAGCCATAATAGTGAATCATGGATAATGACAGGATGATTACTATGTAATTTAAAGTGAGATAGTTATTTTTACTTCCATTATTTCAGCTGTTCACAATGAGGGCACTGATCGTAGTCGCTTGCCTTGTGGCATGTACCTATGGGTATTCTAAACCCTGGAAAGGTTATGGATACGGAGGTGGTTATGGTGGTTACGGTGGTGGTTACGGAGGTGGTGATGATGATGACGGTGGCTATGGCGGCGGTGGCTATGGCGGCGGTGGCTATGGCGGCGGTGGCTATGGCGGTGGCTATGGAGGCTATGGTAAAGGGTGGAAATGGCCACAATGGGGAAAATGGCCATGGTGGGGTGGTTATGGTGGCGGCTATGGCGGTGGTGGCTACGGAGGTGGTGGTGCAGGGCTCGGTGGTGGAGCTGGTGGTGGGGCCCTAGCTGGAGGTGGGGCTGCAGCCGGCGGTGGTTATGGTGGCAGTTACGGAGGCGGTTACGGATGGGGTTGGCCCAAATGGGGTAAATGGCCTTGGTGGGGCGGTTATGGAGGTGGTTATGGTGGCGGTGGCTACGGAGGATATGGAGGTGGTGCAGGGGCCGGTGGTTGGGCCGGAGCTGGTGGAGCAGGAGCCGGTGGAGGTGGCTACGGTGGCGGTGGTTACGGTGGTGGTGGTTACGGCGGCGGTTACGGATGGGGTTGGCCCAAATGGGGTAAATGGCCATGGTGGGGCGGTTATGGAGGTGGTTATGGTGGCGGTGGCTACGGCGGTGGTTTGGCCGGAGCTGGTGGTGGAGCAGGCTTTGGTGGTGCTGGAGCCGGTGGCGGTGGCTTTGGTGGTGCTGGAGCCGGTGGCGGTGGCTACGGCGGTGGTTACGGCGGCGGCTATGGTGGTTTTGGTAAATGGCCCAAATGGGGTAAATGGCCATGGTGGGGCGGTTATGGAGGTGGTTATGGTGGCGGTGGCTACGGCGGTGGTTTGGCCGCAGCTGGTGGTGGAGCAGGCTTTGGTGGTGCTGGAGCCGGTGCCGGTGGCTTTGGTGGTGCTGGAGCGGGTGACGGTGGCTTTGGTGGTGCTGGAGCCGGTGGCGGTGGCTACGGCGGTGGTTATGGCGGCTATGGTGGTTTTGGTAAATGGCCCAAATGGGGTAAATGGCCATGGTGGGGTGGTTATGGAGGCGGTTACGGCGGTGGTGGCTTCGGTGGATATGGAGGTGGTGCAGGGGCCGGTGGTGGAGCCGCTGCCGGTGGAGCAGGAGCAGGAGCCGGTGGATACGGTGAAGGTGGATACGGTGGCGGTGGATACGGTGGCGGTGGTTACGGTGGCGGATATGGCTGGGGTAAAGGAAAATGGCCATGCTTTGGAAAGAAATGTTGGGGTTAAGAACCAAGCCAATCAATAGTAAGTTAACATTACCTATATATAGAAATAAATATATTAAGGATCAACTTTACGTCTTAACTCTGTTGTTATTCAAAGCCGTAACACAAAACTTAGTTTCACATCTATTAAGGTGCAACAATATTAACCTGAGCTTGGACTTCCTAATCATAATAATTTCACACTTCACTTACATTAAATCGTGAGTTTCCGTATGCGTGTATACGGTTTTACACGTGTGCATAACAAACTATGTGACTATAAATCAATTTTGTAAACTTAGCATGTTATTGTACTAATAATTTTGGGCACATTAGTTTTCGGGGAAACAAGTAAGTCTGCAATATCATGACAAGAAAAACTAGTTAAGTAATTCGGACCTGAACATTGTTAGAGTTCGAGCAAAAATTCTGAAGAGTTTTGGTCGTAGTTTTTTACACTCCAACGTGCTTAATGCCGTCACGAATTTGGCGGCAATCAAAAAGTTTGCGTAAAGTAATTTATAATTATTATGTGCAATACTAACCAGTAAACCTTTTTCAAAACTTCTTACGAAAAATATTATCGTAAGTCAATTTAAAAACATTCATTGTTAGGTATTTATGATAATATAATATGAAAAGCTATGATATTCAGAAGGTATACAACATTCTACATAATTCAAGAATATTAGGCATTGATAGACAAAAGAAATGTTTATATGGTGAATGTCGTCTGCTTTTGACTTACGTTGATTTTTATCGTAAGAATGTTTATGAAAAGCACATCAGAGTTTTAGCATTTAATAGTGTATTGGCAACAGTCAAAGCGGTTTGACAATAATTTTATTTTTCATTGACTATTTTAATCGTACAAAAAACCATTCAGCGAAATGGTACATTTTACCTTAACAGACGAAATGACATTTACAGCTTCCAACTCTTTGGAAATCGTTGGCCAAAGTCTTTGGAATTCTAGTTTGTCTCCTGCAATACATAGTGTTTTGTATAATATATAAAATGTGACTGACTACAGTAATATAACCATATGTTGTATCTATTTCAGTTTTTCCAGAGATTTGATTCAAGCCTTGTGGTACATGGTACCTACAACATGACAGTTGCTCTCTCATCGACTTATCCCGTTTCTATGTTATATGTTGACGACTACGATTATATTGTCTGTTTGTTTCATTGCAAATAAAATGTTAAGGCATTTTAAATATATGTTTGTTTTCTGTTCTTAATTGTTATTATTCGGTACTCGAGTAAATGGGTTTATCATGCTGAATAAGGTTTATTTGTACCGAATGCATCCGTGCAGAACGGAGTTAATTTACACATTATTGCTGAAAACTAATGGAAAACATGCAACACAGATTAAATCATACTGTAGCTTGTTCAATTACCCTAAACTTTCCAAAACGTTCCGTAACGATACATTCGGAACTCCTCGACCATTCGCTGCGAATAATCTAATCTAATAAACAAATATACGATCGTTAAGGCAATGAGTGATGTTTCAAAATTTACGGACTAAAAACGAAACATCACTCATTGCCTAAACGATTGTATATTTGTTTACTTCAACACCGATAGTTTCAAAAAGGCGTCTAAATATGTCCGAGATTATTTGCATCGAATGCCCGAGGATTTCCGAATGTATCGTTACGGAACGTTTTGGAACGTTTAGGTTAATTGAACAGGCTACTGCTCTGTGTACACACTTTTTTGTTTCAACAACTTTGTTCCGCACGAGTATATTCGATACAAACAGTTTTCAGCTGAAAACCCCATCAGCTTGAGTTCCACATCAAGTCTATTGATGAATATGTCTCTTGTTCCTAACGAAGAAAAACATCCAGAGTGCAAGAGAGACATAAAGCTGAGGCCAAAACCAAAACTGACGGCAAGAACGTGTCAATATAATAATGGTCACAATAAGTTGATCACATGTTCTATGGATTCTCTTGCACCTTAATTTTGACGGTTTTTATTAAAAACAAATATTTTCTCGGTCGCTCATAAAAATTTGGTAAAACCGCTATATAACAACTGAGTTAAGATTTTTTTCTTCGTTTGCTCGTCCCATTTTTTTAGAACAATCTGTAGAACACATGATCAACTTGTTGTGGCCTATAGGCATGAAAAATATTTCGTTCTTTGGTCGTAGAGCCTTTATATTTAAACAACTAGATCTCCATTTCGCCAATGTCTGCTCCATTTTGCTCCAAATTCTCCCCCAAATATATTTGTGTGTTTTATGAAACTGGCTATATTTATACACGCAATGTTTACTTTAACAACCTTGGGCGCTTTTCACTAAAATTCTTACGATTAAAATCATCGTAAGTCAAATGTAAGAAATATCAATATTACGGTCATTTTTTGTCAATCAATGCCAAATATCCCTACATTATGTAGAAAACTGTATTACGTTTGAATACCATATAATACTAATGTTTATTGTCCTTCTGACTTTGAGCTGCAAAATTTATGGAATTACTTTTATTAAGAATTTTTGTGAAAAGGTAAACGACTTGTGGTGATAAACAATGTTGAATTTGCCCTGAACGTATATTTGTTTACAATCATATGTTGAACTCGGCTATCTTCGTAAACCATATACATGTAGTTTGCGATGTTATTATTCTAACCGAATAAATATATAAACTGGTTTGGCAAGTTTATCCGATAACCGATACGAAAGTTAATAACAGACTTTAGTCAGTTATTTCCCCTTGTATACTCTTCAAAAAGTTAGGTTCTATTAGTTGGATTACTCGGATTTTACCCATACTTTTTAATGTCAATTTGCCAAAATTAATCTTAGATAACATTTTTGTAAATCATTTAATTTGTTTGAAATTCAATCTAAGTATTTTTAGGGAAAAGAACTATCAAAATTTCATCACTTCTGCTAATATCTTAATTAACAAGAAAGATATTAGATGAAATAATTTGTTATCCTTACATAGAAATTCATTGATAAAATTCGAGGATTCCAACTGTAAGGACCTATTTACCAAATGGATTGCTTCAGATTTTATCAGGGGAAGATAACTGACTAAAGTCCCTAATTGAGGCCAAGTTCATTATTGTTTACTATTATCTAAGTGTCCCTACATTACATGACCTTGTATGTTTAGTAAACTTAAATGGCTTCAAAGATTATCAAGAGGTTAAAGTATTAAGTTTCAGTATGGCTTTAAACTGACTACATGTGTATCACTATAGTATTATCTTACTTATCTATGTACGAGTGTATGATTATGTATACAATTGGGAATCACTAGATTTTGCATATTATAACGATTAACTGACCATTTGATACCGACCAACAGATACCGACCAGCGGATACTGGCCAGTGGATTCATACAGACGGGATATACCGACTTGAAAACATGTAAGTTTATTTTTTCTCTCTCTAATTTACGTACTGAACTATCCGATATGTTTGTACTTTAAAAAATTTGAGAAAAACAGATCATGCGTACCTAATGTATTTTTACCATAAACATATTAAACTAGACCGGCTATCGAATTGATTCATCGCACAGCACTTATCGTTAGACAGCCATATTGAAACGGTAATATATACGAAGTAGAAATCTTCTTGTTTAAAACCAAAAGGTCTAAAGCTTCCATATTTCTCATATGACATGATACCCTTCCATGAAAATTTGACAATACTGTCAATTTTCCTCCATTAATAAGATATATGGAAAAGTATCCGGCCTAGTGGAAAGGTAGGCGAGTACTTGTTATAGACAAGTGTCCAGAAAAGCTAGGTTAGGTGCGCTGGACGCCGTAAAATTGTGTTGACACGGCGTTAAACCCAATAAAAAATATATAATAAAATGGATTTAGTCCAAAGACCTTTTAGGTAACTATGTATCGAACCACTTAGGCCACAACAAATTGATCATATGTTCTATGGATTCGCTCGCACCTTAATTTTGACGGTTTTTACAAAAAAAATATTTTTATTTCCTCGCTCGCCCATAAAAATTTGGTCAAACCGCTATATAAAGCAAGTGTATTCATTATAAAGACTTTTTTTTTTTTTCTTCGCTCGCTCGCCCCATTTTTTCCCCAGAAAAATCCGTAGAACATATGATCAACTTGTTGTGGCCTTATATGTATCATGATTTAAAGTATTATATTCAGATAGTCAAACTTTTATTTCATCATAAAAACCTTAGTTACTTATTTATTAAAATGGACTAGACCAGGCGATTTACTATGAACTCGTCATTATTTATTTATTTTTCGATATCGTTTAACTCTGTAAACTGTGATTGAATACAAGATATGTTCAGTTCTGATCAAAAATCATGTGCGCAGTTGTATGTCTTTGACATAAGTATGTGTTTAGTAACTGTTTAACGACAAAATTAAGAAATTTAGAACTTGCAAGTTCCGTAACAAGGTTGACTGACCACCATGATATGACATATATGGCGTGCTGCTCCGGCGTTAAACTCAAACAATTTCCACAACAGACAGAAAACTGATCGAAAACTTTTTTTAATCGTTCATGAGGTCGTTATCGTGTGTTGACCCTAGATATAAATATCACAAGGTTTGAAATACGTGGTAATACATATAACACTACTTTAAAGTTATATTTATAGCGTAGGGCTGCGTTCTAGTCCGTGTTTTTATCTTGCATATATTTGTATAGTCTTTGATGTAACTATTTAATGGATATGATTGTGAATATTATTAACCTACTCATATCTTTATATTGTTTTATCTTGCGAGTCTCACAACATGCCTAACAATACTAATGACATTTTGGCAATGAGATTAATTTGATCTTGAGGACAAAACGATTAGCTATAAGTATAGTAAATAAATATTAACCTGACGTTAACCTTTATGCAGAATAAAATTAAATCGAAATGACGCGGTATAATCAATAATCGGCCTCCCATCGATAAATGTCGGACTGACTCGATAATTGCCGTTTTTCTGATACAGTTGAACGAGTCGCGAGTTAAAAATTGAAGTGAGTAAAGAGCAATACATCGTACCGTTTAAAGTATACATATATCCGACTTTTTTCTCGTGCATTGTGTTTTATTTAAAATATGAGCTGGCGACACGACTCATCTGATTGCAGCGAAGATGATAATTGATATTTATTGTATTTCTGTATTTTGTCGTGCAATTGATGTAATAAATCAAATGTGATTAGATCTAATTACAAAATAATAAAACTTAAATTATAGATGAATAAAAATACAAAAAATAGAAGAGTGTATGAAATAACACATTTTTGGACAATTTTAACAATATTTTGTTTGCACAAATATTAAAAAATGAAACAGAATTGCGCATGATTGGGCTCGAACCAACACCTACTTAACTACAGTATTTCACAGTCCATCTCGGTATCATCGGCGCTATAGAGTCATTCCTTATAACTCACAAACAATTACATACTTATATGAATTACATGATCAGTTAACACGTGCTTCTTCGTATGAATGATACGCGGAATCTACCGAAGGTATAAATAGACAGACAATGAAGCGTGAAATTATTACAATGAGGGTACCAACGTCAGGTTAATATTTATTTACTATACACGGTACAAGTATACCAACATAACTATGCTCATGTTTAAAGCCCCTATATCAAAAGTAACACTATTTTTGCACTGAAAAGAAAATAGACATTTGTCTATTTCAAACACCTCTAATAAACAATTTTTTAAAAATAAATTCAAATATTGCTTAATCATGTTTATGTTATTTATTGCATTTCAATGTGAAAGTAGATCGAAACCGAAAGTAGAATTTCAGAGTCGTCAAACTTGAAACAATAGTTTCCATCACAGTATGTTTAAGATGAAGTTTTATTATAGAAAAATCTTACCCCCAAATTACATAATTAAGCACTAAACTATTTTGGATCAGGTATATTGGATATTAGCATGTAAAAAAATGTAGTGTGCTCTTATAACAGTACCCCACTTTTTTAAGAAATTGACACTTGGTCAAACTGAAATTTAGAAGGCAGATCGGTTTGAACTGTTTATTGTGCCTCTAATGTATATTAGATTTTGATAACTTCATGGTTGTAAATCAGTTTTCAAGTCTATTGTTAATGAATATATCTTCATATAGTGGCTTTAAGTAACCATATATATAAGTGTGCGGCAAACATAACCTATCTCATTAAAATTGTTAACCGGGATAATACGTATTGGTAAACTTTATTAAACTGTCGGTGGCGAGTTCTTACCCCGCTGATTTTTATACTCGATGCTTGTTCGTCAATCCCTGCACATAAGTTCGGATGACAAATTTTTATCGAAAGTGAGAACAGGAGTATTTAAATCAGTGGGGATAATGTATGTGTCGCTGACAATGTACTTAATACATGGCTAATCAGCTAACCAGCTTTTCATGGACACTTCTTAATCGGTGCTTGTATACCATTATGTGTATTAGGTCGGTCAACGGGTTTGCTTACTAAACGACAAACACGAATTTATCTGCATCAAAACGTTTTGAATCGTTAAACGCCGAGTTCCTGTCTTCATTGTGGGTTTCTAAAATTTATATTTTAGATCTGTGTCACAAAAATGCCTGATAAAAAGAAGCTTCTAATCGACACAGATGCTGGTGTTGATGACGCACAAGCAATATTGCTAGCGCTTACTAACCCGGATGTTGAAGTTATAGGTATCACGTGCGTTGATGGAAACACTAACACTCATCAAGTTGGTATGAATGTTCTAAGAATTTTACAAGTTGTCAACAGGTTGGATGTAAGTGTATAGACATAATTAAGTGATTTTTTTGAGGTTGTTGCAACCTATAATCTGGTTTAACCTTCTAGTGGTAATTATTTTGCCACTGTCCGTTTCGTAGAGGAAACCCCTTAATGTTTTCTTTTAGTAATTGTTATGCTACATGGAAGGTATATGGTTCTGATACTATTCGAATGACTGCTGTACGGACTCACAAAAGCGAAGATCTTGTTATTTGACAGTATACTCCTCATAAGGCGATCGCAAGTCAGGTGTGAAACAGCCTATGTCACGGTGGCAAATGTGCAGCTTCTGTGGTTGAATCGGAAATTGCGCCAAAAGACAATTGTATCATATACATGTACACGTTTTGAATTTCGAATGAGCCGTAATGCTGTTCTGATATTTATGTGTTCGCATTAGAATTGTGTCCAGTACGTTGAAATATAGTTTCAGTTTATTTGTTCTATTGGCATGCAAATGTCTTTGGCACAAATATAAACATAATACAAAATTAATCATAAGTTTTCTTCTTTGAGGTGAACATATGTGAAAAGTAAAATGTACAAAACATGCAGTATACACATGGCAGACCGCACTAAAATTCATACATAATTGACCAGGACATAAATAGGACATAAATATAAACTCGGTTACTTCGATACTAATTACGTAACACTCTCGACAGAGAATGAAAGTATGAAATACGTCTGTTCTATTCACTAGATTCTAGTATATATTGGTTGTACACATCCGTTGCTAGGAGAGAAGAAGCCATGTTATGATTATCACGGTGTAGATGGTTTTGGTGACGTGCCTGATATAAATGCTCCTGATTCTAGTCATCTACAAACAGAACATGGTGTCAATGCGCTTGTAAGAGTATCAAAGGCACATGAAGGTCAGAGTTTTGTTTAGTTTTGTCTGAAATTTGTAGACAATTTGGAACTAATCCTCATTTTGGGAATCCCGCGCTCTAGATGCATCCTTGCCGAGGCTAGGCACTACATGCAACGTGATTGGATTTTTTCAAATGCAACTTTCTCGGTTAAACCCACATGCTGAAAATATAACTTGATCTAGTTAAGATAGGTCATCGCCTAAAACTCGTTGTCGCAAGCATCTTTTTCTATTAAATCAGACACTTCATTGTAAAATTCACGTGATCTTCAGATTAAAAAAAATGTTATCAAATTCTTGCTGCAGCTCAAGGATCAGTCGTCGGTTGTTTGAGAAATGAAACTACCGATAACAAATAGTAAGGCGATCCCGATTTTACAGATATCCCACTAAAAGCTTTTTAAATGACAAATAATAGTTATATACTAAATGACTCTTTTAGAATAGAATAATCAGAAATGATTAAAAAGCACATATTATTGCTTTTTATGAAGTTTTTTGACTGGGTTTCACGCCGTAGCAAATCAATGTACTTGTTATGCAATCCTCCTACTCGTCGTTCCTATGAAGGCTAAACTCTGGATTAAGATGTTAACCAGTCAATTGGTGCATTTTTCAAGCGTATTAACCAAGTTCTTTTATATTGGCTAATTCGACTGTATGTAAATGTATTATATATCTTTCAGGAGAAATCACGTTAGTATGTTTAGGACCATTAACAAATATAGCTATGGCTGTGAGAATGGATTCAATGTTTGGTACCAGACTTAAACATTGTTTCATCATGGGTGGCAACCATGAAGGTATGATCATTTATTTAATTACAAAACAGAACAGAACAAACCTTTATTTTCGCAAATCATTGTACATGATACATGAGCAATAATGTAAACAGAAATACAAATACAAATAAGAGATCAAAATACATGCATATATTATAAATGAATTCATATAGTCGTGCAGGGAGAACGAGGGGAGAGGGGGGCGAGTTGAACGTTATTATCTTGTAAACAAAATTACAAAATACAAAAAGGAGATCTAAATTTCATACATATAAAATGGGTTTATATCTATTTGTATAGGGAGGAAGAGGGGAGAAGGAGAGCGAGAAAAAGTTGATAGCTTGACCGTCTAAGAACGACTACCGAAACATTAATGTACCCGTAGACGCTTGAAATATGAGTACAACAATAATCAACAATGTAATCAGACCAGTCTTTCCATATTATACAGTATAGAATGGCATGCCGTTTGCACAATTAGTTAAACTATATGTTTAACTGTTAAACCCATAGTTTAACAGACTGAAACCTAGGGTTTAACTGTTAAACCTATAGTTTAAGACTTGAAACTATGGGTTTAAGAGCAAATTGTGCACAATGTTACTTAAACTATATATTTATCAGCATAAACCCTATGTTTAAGTGTTAATCCTATAGTTTAAGACCTTAATCTATAGGAATAAGAGATTTTTTACCAAATTGCATGAAACTATGGTATTAAAAGACTTAAATACATAGTTTTAAGTGATAATCTGTTAACTATATAGTTAGGCGTTCCATAGTATAGACTACAAAACAAAAACAAACACATTTTTTGCAAACTCGTTTATTTTGATGTTCACTTTCGTCTTTTATGGAACACTGAAATCATTACTACCAGTGTGTCTTGCTAAAAATTATGTTTAATCATATCAGCAAAGTGTTGCCACAGGAGTTATGGTGTTAACTTAATGTCATGGCGTTATTGTAGGGTTTCATCAATGGAAACAATTTCGCTTTTTTTCGGCGGAGCTGTCTTAACCAATTTTGACCTATACATATACATAGACTCACTTTTTACTGCATTGTAATGCTTATACTCAATATTAAGAAATGATTTTTTCAACCAATTTACAAATGATAATGTTTTTAATTCTCTGTCAGATATTGAACGATTAACTTACTTAGTGTGTTTGTAGCGCCGGGAAATGTCGCATCGCCGGAAAACGTCATAATCTACGGAAAATGTCGCACCGTCGCCGGGAAATGTCGCAATCTGCCGAAAACGTCGTAAACCCCACTGCCGGTATATGTCGCATTGTTGACGGGAAATGTCGCAAAAAAAATTGCTGCCGGTATATGTCGTAACATCGACGGGAAATGTCGCAATAATGATTAATATTGCATTTTGATGATTTTGAATTTATATGCGATTATAACGATTTTTATTGAATTAAAATGTAAACTCGTTGGTTTAAATGTTTGTAAAATGTTTATTGATTGTGTGATGTGGACTTTTTGTTTGATTGAATTTGGGGAATCATAAGTAGCGGATCCAGGATCTCAGATTAGAGGAGGTGTGGCTTTCTGGTTAGAGGGACGTGAGCAGTAAATAACCTTTTTTCAACCAGATACACTAGTATGCTTGCAAAGTCAAAGAGTGTTCTACTTGAAATAGATGTTGTGCTTTAATTTTATGTAAAAATATGGTTTTAAATGGAAATTATGATATAAAACGTTATAAGTGTTTGTCATCAAGGTTGAAAAGTCCGGCACTTTTAGTGGGGGGCGGGGAAGGGCGTGCGCCGGGTGCGCACTGGGCCTCTGAATTCGCTAGTGATCATCCGCATTAATTTTGTATAAGATATTAATCAATATTATATCTCTTGTTGCCATATCTCCATATGCAGAAATTCTTCATAAATGGCCATTAAATGAATAAGATTAATATGTATAGAAAATATAGCCCTTTTTTCATCTTGGAATACCCAAAGAAATATAATTGTTTTACATAAAAACAACACTTTATAGTCCGAACGGCTACCGGTAGCTTTAATTCTAGTGCATGTACAATACAATACGATACGATACGATACGATACGATACGATACGATACGATACGATACGATACGATACGATACGATACGATACGATACGATACGATACGATACGATACGATACGATACGATACAATACAATACAATACAATACAATACAATACAATACAATACAATACAATACAATACTTGTACAAATACTTGTATTTTTTATGTGATCGAAAATTCAATAATATGAACAGTTTATGAACAGTTTTAGTTTAGCACTTTGATTAATCAATACATGTATATCGTTAATGGTTAATCATTGTCTTGATCATTGTTTTAATCAAGCAACTGTGATTTTACCATAACAGAGTTTGTAATGAAGTAACTCCCCGTTCCCACAAAGTGACGACTGTACGACGACCATCCCGATCATACCACGATCTGGAAAAAAATATGGATCGTGGCTGATCGGCGTCGGTCAGGGTCAACGTTGAGCATTTTGGCAGTTGATGGTCTTTAGTACAAAAGCACTACGGTGATACTACGTCTTATACGCTGCTACCCAGCTTCTACTACGATGTTACACAGACTTCAGCTGTCCATCTACTGAGTTTATTGCGTTTACGGTACGCCTCTACTACGACATTCAAGATCATAATACGACGCTAATAAGTTCTAGACGACTGTACAACGTTACCACAACGTTCGGTGGTGCTGATCATACTAGGATTCTACTATGCTTTTAGTATGGTTAAGCGATGATGTGCATATCTTTTGGGTTTCTGAAACGTATTTTACTTTATTTTTCGACATGAAACACGTATAAGTGATTATTTATCTGTCTTTGTTTTAACAAAAAACAAATTTAAATGGAAATTGTGCATATCTTTTGGGTTTCTGAAACGTATTTTACTTTATTTTTCGACATGAAACACGTATAAGTGATTATTTATCTGTCTTTGTTTTAACAAAAAACAAATTTAAATGGAAATTGTGCATATCTTTTGGGTTTCTGAAACGTATTTTACTTTATTTTTCGACATGAAACACGTATAAGTGATTATTTATCTGTCTTTGTTTTAACAAAAAACAAATTTAAATGGAAATTGTGCATATCTTTTGGGTTTCTGAAACGTATTTTACTTTATTTTTCGACATGAAACACGTATAAGTGATTATTTATCTGTCTTTGTTTTAACAAAAAACAAATTTAAATGGAAATTGTGCATATCTTTTGGGTTTCTGAAACGTATTTTACTTTATTTTTCGACATGAAACACGTATAAGTGATTATTTATCTGTCTTTGTTTTAACAAAAAACAAATTTAAATGGAAATTGAGCTTGCATAATTTTTTTCATTTACAGGGATGTTTAACCAGTTAGATGTAAAAAGCTGTACAAATGATCGTCATTACAAATGATGCTACATTTTAACATTCTAATATTAACGCTTTGAAACAAACTGCACAAGACTGTACGACGATGTTACTGGTATACGCTTTTACTACAATCAATTGAATTGTATTTAATTTATAAAGAAGACCTCACCACCAACCTTCCCCGCTGCTGGTACAATTGTGCTGCGTCTACCACGCTCCTCATACGCTTCTACCCTGATTCTTGTTTGCTACGATCCTACTACACTTGTTTTGAACATGTCCAAAATAAGCGTGTTAGGAGCGTAGTGCTCCCCGATCATAAAGACACTACCTCGACCCTACTACGCCTATGAAGACCCAACAAAGCTTCTACTACGATTCGACATGATCGACATTTATAATAATTGCGACATTTCCCGTCGATGTTGTGACATATACCGGCAGCGAATTTTTTTGCGACATTTCCCGTCAACAATGCGACATATGCCGGCAGTGGGGTTTACGACGTTTTCAGCAGATTGCGACATTTCCCGGCGACGGTGCGACATTTTCCGTAGATTATGACGTTTCCCGGCGATGCGACATTTCCCGGCGCTACAGTGTTCCTACCCAAGGAAAAGTGCTAAATTTATTACCAAAGCATATTATATACGAAAATCAATACTATACAACTATTACGTCGTATACTCTTGATACTGTTTATCTGTATATATTTATATAATATATTTAACTTTATATTGTATATATACATGTACCTATCATGTGAATCAGTTGGTGACATATAGACCCACTGGGTCGGGTGTTCATCTGTAAATACTCTTCACGCTGTTTTTATGTTTGTAATATTGTCATAACACATGTCACGAAAAAAAAAATAATTTACTTACCTACTTACTATACATTGTATTTTTAATCAATACAATTTGCTCTATCATACCAACTTGCACAATAAAAGTTTCTTCCGGTATAGAGAAATGAATAAAAGATATATTACCATTGGTGATTTGTGATAAACAGGTGCATAGCACGGACAGTAGTTGCTGACTATTAATTCGATGTAATATTGGTGACTCACAATACAAATTGATGAAACATTCGTCATGGTACGCTCCTGGCCGTATGACTATCTATATTTAAAACAAAATGCCTGGCGACGGATATCTTTTTAAAGATATTTCTTGTTTCTGATGCAATCACAAATATCAATACAATCGTTAATTTTCATTATTTTACAGGTAAAGGAAATATGACGGCCGCAGCAGAGTTCAATTTCTATTCGGACCCCGAGGCAGCGTTCGTTGTATTAAATCAATTAAAAACACCAATCACTATGGTCACATGGGAGACGTGTGAGAATCATCCTTTATCATGGGTAAATATTCCTGTCTTAATATTGATACTTTGTAAATTTGATAGAGACACAAAATTGAACTAGCTAAACCTTCTTCCATTGAAATTTGCTTAGATTTTCAATTCTGTTTAATTTCGAAGGAAATGTGTTTTTGCCAAGTAAAGTTTGAATGTATCATGTCAAATGACTTTCAGAAATGTTTGCTATGTTCGAAGGTGACTTAGTCCCGTGTCTGTCATGTTCAAGTCGTCTAAAGATTTTTACGGATATTTAAACCTTTTCCCTGCGAAATTTATCCTGGCATAACGTCTATGACCATTCTCCTTCTAACCAATGACCCTAAATCATGGAAGATAGTTGTCACTCACTAACAGAAGTATGTGCTAGCAAATCAACTTAAACCAGAGATTTAGCATTTCCAGGAAGGGAAAACAGGTTAACTGACCGTCGTGATATGTTTACTATACAATGGGTTGCTGCGGCGTTTAGACCCAACCAAACAGACAGCAATTGTAATCAGTTTTCCTCGCATTTTTCAGGAATGCCAACGAGAAATGCATTCTTCATCCACTAAAATCGGACAATTTCTTGCAAAGATTGAGAAAAACACAATATCAAACTTTTATCAATCATTCTTTGATAGAGGTATTGACAAAAAATACGAACTTTGTGATCAATTTATTGTGATGGCCGCCATGTTTGATGACGTCATTCTTGAACGGAAGTTAGTAAACGCAAGCGTTGAGTTGAAGTCTACCCTTACCAGAGGTCAAGTGGTCATTGATTGGTCAAACCTAACGAAAAAGCCTGCAAATGTTTATATAACAATGAGTCTAAATGTAGATCTAGTGTGGGCAAAGCTTAAAGAACTAGTCTTTTGAATTTCTAATAGCTTAGCGCGTGCCTGGCTTCATATAAGTTACAGATGCTAGAATGTAGAGTTTTCTACCCCAAAAATAATTTCATTTTACAGGAATTCTACCGAAGAGCGCGAGCACCAGACACAGCGATCAACAATTTTCTCCGTAAAATAGAAAAACATTCTGCTCAGTTTGCTGAGGACCACGAGTGGGGGTCATTTGCAACCGCGGATGAACTTCTGATGTCATGTTGTCTCAGTTCTGACGTCATCAAAAAAAGTTGTGACGTATATGCTACAGTTGACACTAAAGGACAGTACACGTGGGGACAGATGGTTGTGGACTGGAAATCTTTCATGAAACAGGCTAAAAACGTTACTATCATTACTGATATTAATCAGAATAAATATGAAGAATTGCTACTTAGATTAAATGGTATATAAAAATGTTATAAAAATAAAAGGAAACAAAATATATTAGACTCTTTTTCATTTTATATTACAGTTTTTCCATCGTCTGATATCCAACGATACATGACCCTGTTATGCTGCGTTGTGTACCGAGGGTCATTTGATTAGGAAAATCACGTAATCATTTGAAATAATTATCGAGGCAGTTGAAGTTAAATATCTAAGGTTTGGTGAACCATTCGAGTTTTTTACTAAATCGGATGAAAAAAAAAACAGTAAGGCGTCATTGTTATTAAAGAATATTTTTGATCCATTACAAATTGTTTATCATTGTGCATAGTCTCATAGATTTTTTTTCAGCGCAACTTTCAATTTCAAAAATCTTGACAAAAACTGTTGACATTACTTAGAATAACCTCCTTTGGGTATGAAAATAGAGTGCAATTAAATGTGTCCATTAAAAATCTATGTTGACATCATTACAATATGTAAAGTCCTTTTTTTCTCAACTGTCAAAGCTTGAATAATTTCACGGTGACTGAATGCATTGTTTTTGTACTGGCGGCCTAATTGTTAAAAAAAATATCTTGACTAAAACATATTAAACTGCATAAACAGCTTTACTCGATCATGATACTCACTTTCGGAAACTCAAGGATGAACTACAACAATAATTTTAACAAACGCATTCACCGTGAAATTATTCATATTTTGACAGTTGAGACAAAAAACGAACTATAACATGATAAGAGTCAAAATATATTTTTGCAACAAAACTGGCATATCAAATCCAAAAATATAAAGTATGTTTGAGAGTGACTTGGGGTATGTTTTTTGTTAGATTGAAGCATACTCTTAACAACCCATGTAAAAATGACCAACATTTCGACCTGTTTCGGGAAAAAAATATTATAATCCCTGACCTTGGTTTCATCATTTCCTTCATGTAACGATTTTTTATATTTCCATGTCTGGCTTATGATTACACCTATTCACTTAATTTCTGTTGCAGAACTTCAATTAAGATACGTTTTGATTTTAGGCTTTATTGTTTATTGTAATACGATGACTGTTTGCTGTGGACTTGCGTGTACGCACTGAAGGGGTAAACACGGCATTTTACCAGTCTTATTTGTTTTACTGTAAAAATAAAAAGCATCAGAATGGTTTTCTCTGTAGTTGTTTTCATAAAGTCGGTTTATCGCTTTAAATTCACCACTTATCATAAGTGCTGTCAGAACTGTGAAGAAAATAAAACGTTCCGACATGACTCGTTACACTACTGAATGATACGTTACATCAGAGAACATTTTTTGTTACAGGAAGGAGTTAATTACTGAAATTCGTTTAAAATTTTAAGAACCAATGAACACTGAATAAGGACATAATAAAGAAATGAAAGATTAACATTTAAAAAGTTGTCTAGTGAGTGTTTTATACTTCAGATAAAAGTTATTCGAGTTAGGTAAAAACTTAATATATTTCTTTGTTACATGAAAGAATATGTTCTGTTACAGTTAGGAAAATTGAAAATAAAACTTGATATTGCTGACTGAAAACTACTTCAGCCACGCATTATTGAACTATCAGTATGATAAACACAGACAGGTTTCAATATTGAATGTTTTATTCTTCAGATAAAAGTAAATGAGTAAGGTCAACGCTTAAAATATTTATTTGTTACATGAAAGAATGATGACTGTTACAGTCAGGAAAGTTGATAATAAAACTTTATATTGCAGACTGAAAACAATTTAAGTAACACAGTACTGTACTATCAATGTGTAGACATAGAAGCATTTTGATATTTACAACCAAGGCCAATCTAATCTCTACGTTGAATGTTTTGTCTTAAACTATTATGATAGATTGTTTCGCCACTGAACAATATATGGTGACCAACACCATAAACTAACACTCAATGATAACAAAAGGAAAATGGCTAACATTTTCAGCCTTAAAAATAAATGAACTAAATGTTCAATATTTCTGAAGTTCAATGATATCTAGTCTTTTACGTAGAGTCTAGATGCCAACAGACGCCCATGTTCATTCTCAAGAATAAATCCCCCATGAACTACCATGAAGAAAATACTTATTCTTTTTCTGGGATTTGTTTTTAAAGCAAGCTAGTGAAATGATTTCACTCGCATCTAACTACATTTTGTCTTGAGATGTGCTATGCCAGACTCTACAAAAAGACAAAATCAGTTGGCATGTACACACTTCAAATAGACGAAACTCGATCGTCAACCAGATGCTACAAGTAGAAATATCGGATTGCATATTCACTCAATAAATAGACAAAATAGGTTGGTTTCTTTACAAATAGACACAAACGTTTGACTTTTAGACGTTACTAATAGACAAAATGGGTTATAATCAAGACTCTTCAAAACTTAAAATACAGATTCTACAAAGAAACCAATATAGGTTGGCATCTAGACTCAACAAATAGACAAAGTCGGTTGCTATCTGGACTCTATAAATACTCATAAATCGGTTGGCATCTACACTCTACAAATAGACAACATTCGGTTGACATTTGCACTCTATAAATACAAAATAGACTATAGCTGGAATTCAAATATTTGGGATTTCCCCACCGGTACAAACAAACTTTCACTGTGACAATAAAAACACGTGTAAAAAGATCAAAAGGATTTAATCCATTGTTTGTGCTGTTTAGCAATAATGTCTAAAAAAAACTTAGTTGTACCGCCTGTGCATGGACGGAAAAAAACATAAATTTAAATCCTGATTAGGTCTGTTAGTTGGCATATGCACTCTACAATTAAACAAAAATCGGTTGACATCGAGACAATACAACTTGACAAACATAATTAAGTATCTTGACTCAACAAACAGACAAAACCAGTTGGCATCTTGCCTCTACATTTCTGCAGACAAAATTCGGTTATCACTTTAAATCTTCAAATTGGCAAAAATTGATTGGCATCATCCGATTGACAAAAATAAGTTGACATCTAGATTCTACAAATATACAAATAAGGTTGGCATCTACACTCAACAAAAAGAAAAATTGTTTGGTATCTGGACTCTTATATTTGACGAAATTCGATTGTCATCTACTTTCAACAGATAGACGAATTCGGTTTGCATCTAGACTCTACGTATAAACCGCAATCAGTTGGTATCTAGCCTGTACAATTAGACCAAACGATGTTGACATCTACACGCTACAAATAGATAAAATCGGTTGGCATCTAGACTAAAAAATAGACAAATGAAGATTGCATCTAGACTAAACAAATATACGAGTTCATTTGGTATGTGGACTCTTCAAATAGACACACTCAGTTAGCATCTAGACCCAATAGATAGACAACTTTGGTCTGCATCTAGCCTCAACAAATCGACAAATTCTCTTTGCATCTAAAATCAACAAAAAGACAAGTTGGTTTGGCTTCTAGACTCAACGTATAGACCGAAATCGGTTGCTATCTAGCCTGTACGTAAAGACCAAAAGAGGTTGACATCTAATCTCTACAAATTGATAAAATCGGTAGGCATCTAGATTAAACATCAACTTATATCGGCTGGCATCAAGACTTAACAAATAGACGAAAATCGGTTTATATGGACCAAATTCGAGTGCATTTTGAGATTTACAAATCGATCAAAATCGGAAAGCATCTAGATTACACAAATGACATAGATCGGAATCGGATCCAGAATCTGCAAGTGGGCCAAAATTGATAAGAAAATAGGCTCTTTAAATCGACAAAAATAGATTGGCGTCAAGACTCCTTATATTTACAAAAAATCGGTAGGCATCCAGACTCTAAAATGAATACAAATCAGTTTGTCTTAGGACCCAACAGATAAAACCATAATCGGTTGGCATCCGAACTCTAAAAATCGTCTAAAGTCAGTTGGCAAATAGACTCCACGAGTCGAGCTAATTAGGTTGGCATCCAGAATCCACAAATCGACAAAAATCGGTTTTTATCCATACTCATCGTCCAAACTCCTTTGACAGCAAACCTTCTCACATAAACCAAAGTCTGTGGGTATCTCTAGACGGCACAAAACAACCAAAATCGGTAAGGATCCGACGCCTACAAGTGGATTAAAATTGGTTAGCATATGTACACTGTACATCGTCCTTCACTAATCCTTAAACGTGTTTCAATTATCACCATGTAAATGCCATTGTAATATTAACATTTTGTATAGGTATTTTCATAGAATTAGCTATGTTTTAAACAACTGTTGTAATCAGATGTACGTTACATCCTCATAACAAAACTAAAGTTTATTTCAATATTACTTCTAGAAACAATTGTGAGTTATTCCTTGATGTAACAAGTTCTGTTTGATTAATCTTAAATACACAAAAGATACCAAATTTTCTATTCATGTGCGAGTATACAAAACAACACACATAGCTAACTCAAAAGAACATCGATTTTATCAATTAAAATCAAAATTGAAAAATATCTTCGAGCTGAATTCCATGCTGTATCGAAATCACTCCTTGGTGTAACGATTTTGTTGTGTTACAACACTGAATGTTACATAAAGGATGTATAGCATGCATTTCATCACTTTATTAGTCTCAGCATGTCAGTTTTCTTTACTTTTATTTAGAATGGTCTTACATGTGATAAATGTAGTTTTATTCATCGCTCAGAATATTGGAAGTCTGTATTTCAAACAGTTTTCTGATTGTTACATAAAGGATCAGGTAGAAATATACGCAACCACCTCTCCGCCTTGAAAATATAATTTTTGGTGTTTGGCATCAAGAATGAGTGTTCCGGTTGCAGGCAAATTATTATAAATGAATACTTTTCAAAAAGGAAAACAATGATGTATCTTTTGTAAATGGAGGAATCGTTGTATTTAGTTTTTTATCTAATTCTGTTACAGCACGGAAGTAGTTTATGGGGACAACATAACTGATAGAAAAAATACGATAACATCTAATTATACTAAGTGTATAAGTGTGTTTTTCTGTGTAAATATGTATGAACTAAAATATGTATTAACATCATCACTTTTGCATAAGGTTTCAACAGGTAGCTTTAACCAAAATCACCAAAAATTTTCTTGGGAGACATTGACAATAGTCACTTTTGCTTGATTAATTGATTTTTAAAGCATTTTCTTTCCGTCTAAATGTGTATTTTATATGTGCAATATTTCCAGACAGGTACATTTCACTACTTAAAAGTTGTTTTATATTCCATACATCACAAAAACAAGTTAATATGACCTGGGACCTGTTTTTGTTGCAAAAATATATTTTGGCTCATTAAACGTTTAGACATACGACGTATAAGTAAGTAAGGCCACTTCTAGAATTATGAACTGACATAAAAACAATGTTTTTAATTATGGATTTTATACTTTAATTACTTTCCAGTTGTCTGACTGCAATCTATCACAAAATGTATATGAACAAACACATAACTTAAAAGCTCACCTTGATTGGCTGGTTTTTTTTTGTAGTATTTTTTATAATCATACATTGTTATACAGGGCATGTCGTGGTCGTTCGTCCATCTACATACATGACAGTAGCGTTATAATTTATAAATCATATCCATTTCTACTTGAAAGTTAGAAACTAGATATTTTGGTTTTGAGAATGGATTCATTACGAGGGAAAGTTGTTATAGTAACAGGTAAGTGTTTAGTTAGTTTGGACATCATATAAACGTCTAATTACCACCCGGCAAGCTAAGTCGGTAGAGCATCAATCTACTGATTGAGAGGTCGTGAGTTTGATTCACGGATAGGGAATATTTTCGTGGAGGTTGGTCATGAAATGATTTCTACGACCATTCACATATTAAGAAAAATTATTTAGTGACTTCTTAATAGCGCATGAAATATCTTCTAAAACATTCCATCTGATCCTGCGAGTTTTTATCGTTAGCTCCAAATTATGCTCAAAATTTTTTAACTTAGCGGTGAACTAGGCCAAGTGCGGAAATAATTTGTGCAAAGGTATCAACGTAAGCAATTAAATTATTTTTCTCATAAATATGCACAATCTGATTTTTCCTATTGTTTGAAGGTCACGTGACTGTATACCATTAAGTTTGTCTCGATATACCAGTATACCGGTATATTGCAATACGCAGCTGCGGCAATACGTACCGCGATACGATTTTAACGTACCGGTATAAAATCTCCCCTTCGCGAAATAAAAGTAGCGAAACGTCAGTTTTTCCATTGTTCATTCCACCTAACCTTAAATTACAAGGATTTAACCGATTTGGGGCGCGTCACAGTCCTAAGTGACCGTATATACTTAAAGATTCTATCAGTAGCTGCATGTAAGATTTGCAACGTTTCTGTTAAATGCAGCGGAGGCACAACGAATCAGATTCACAATACATGTATATCGTGGTACGTATCGCGATACGATACCAGCGTATTGCAATATATCGCGATACATGTACGCTTCTGATGTATCGTGATAGCTCTATATACCATGATATGTTTTAACAATACAAATATTAGCATTTCCAAGAATGCATGAAATCGCCGTTCAGTCGTATTTGACGTCTTCTCCATTAATTTGTATATTTTGTGGTTGACGTTCATTCGGTAACATAGAGGATGTTATAACATAGAAAATAAATAATGCTTTCCGGTAAACAAGTCTATGTATAATCAATTTGCTATTTTTGAACATTTATACTTTTCTCAGATCGAAAAAAGTGGCGTCCATTTAGATATTTAGTGGTGTGTAGCCTGCCTTAACGTCTGCTGCATACCCGCTTCTTACTGTGTATCAGCTTTAGGGCTGTGGCAAGTATCTGAGTACTCGGATATTCGCGATCCCGACCAGAAAATCGAGTACGAATATTTGTCATGTCCGAAATCGTCGGATTGCAATCTATTTTTTTTTTAAAAATGAAAGAACATTTTCAGCTTAATTACTACTGAAAAACGAGTCGCACTTCTAATGTAAACTTAAATTTATGTAGGGACCGAACAATCTTGATTCAAAATTCGTTTGATACACATTTAAACAAAAATGTTATAACTAAAAATGCCCATAAAACGTCTGATAATAGACATGTTTAGAGTACATGGTTTTCCATATAGTAAAGACTCCTGTAATTCTTCACTTACTCTTTTTATTACATGAATTCTGTATGCTTTTCCATTAACATGTGATTCGTGGTTCGATTCGTGAATCGCTACACATGAATCGTGGTTCGGATCGGATCGCCACTTGCTCAACGATCCACATTCCTAATGAGCTTCATTTTAGTCAACGAATTGTAAAACTCGAATATGATCGATATTTATCATTAAACTCACTAAAAAATAAGTTTGCATTTTTCAATTAAGTGCGAGTTTTAAAATGGAAACATTCATACATTTTTAAGGAAACATTCTCTTTAAGATATGACAATCACGTAACAACTTTTGCAGTTTACGGCGCTTGACAATCACGTAACAACTTTTGCAGTTTACGGCGCTTTTTTGCTTTAAACAGGTGTGGTGTTTATATATTGATAATGGTACTTTCCAGTAATAAAAAACAGGTACATTGTACATTGTAACCCGGCTAAAACATGGCGGAGACGAATCTATTCACGCACTCCGTACTTTTGAAGTCCATTTTCTTATTATGTGATCTAAAATGAATCGTTTTGATTGGCTAAAGCAACCTATGTGGACTACAAAATGCGCAAATCTTAATAGACTATGAATAAATATGAATGCCACTATGATTAACTATGAATGGATGATTGTATAATTTATGTCGCCGTCTAGGAATGGCGACAATTACAGTGCTTTTAAATATTACAGGAGCCAGCAGTGGTATCGGTAAAGGTATAGCTATACATTTAGCTAGTCTAGGATGTCGTTTATCTCTAACTGGAAGAAATGAGGAAAATCTTCGTGACGTCAGCGAGGAATGTATAAAAGCCGGTTTATCAAGTGAACAGGTACGTTGTCAGTTCTGTCACAGAAGCTTGACATTTTTAAAAGGAAAAAAAATATATAAACCTCGAGATAAAAAAAATTAGAATACACTGAATGGAGTGTGTGACAGTTATAAGTTGTTTATAGAATGGCTGAATGGATTTAATAGCAAGCTTTGTTTCGTTATGTTTTAGAGAGAGTTTGACTTGTACCTACCGCAGTAGGGCGACTGAAGCGTTCCAATCCCATAGCTTTTATTATAATAGGGATTCTATATAACACGGATTTGTAAGGAAGTGCTTTTTTGAATTTTCACGGTCGCCACTGTCTATAACTGGCTGCAGCAGCCTGTACAAACTATTCCAGAGTTTAAAAACTTGATTTATGATTTTGTACATGTCTTCCATGCAACTTGTGAATGTTTCTGAAGTTTTTAACAAAACATTATTGCAATTATGACCGAAAATATGACTTTAGGTGATGTAAAATGGGGCGAAAAATGGCAGATCGGCGGGAAAATGTATTATTTTGTGAAACAGTCTGTGAGCGTAATTTACCTCAAAATCATCTAGAAACATATTTTTCCTATCATTTATGTCAATTTGAATGGTACTTGTACAAAATTTCATGTGAATATCTTTATTTAAACTTGTTATTCTTGTTTTCCGTATGAGCCGAAATAATAGCGACAACAGTAAAATTTGATGAAAATCTATTTACATTTACTTATCATTACAAATCGCTGTTATATAAAATCCCTGATTATAACAAGAAGGGAATTTTTCAAACTACGATACAGAATGTCAAGCTCCTGTGGTTCTGTCAACATGGCATGTTTTGTACTTTTGACATTGGACTCGTCCGAAGTGAAATTACGCTAGTCTGCGATATTGTGGTACAAAAGTATTTATACTGATGAAAACTGAATTAATTATGGCTAAATGGATAAGAGTTGAGATGTAACTCACGTGTCTGAAAGTACTAGAATTCATTCCATCTTGTTTTTGAACAGCCATTTTAAAAATCACCGATACATTGTCAGCTTCTAGTTAAACATTAATGGTGTCAGTGGCGCTTGCATTAAGCCTGCTGGTTTAAATACTCTCTATAGTACTTATTAATACAATATTGAAAACTTATCTGCTTCGAATCAATATCGAGTATTTAAATTAGCGGGGTTTCATAATTTGTAACGTCTACTACGGCTTTGCATATACTACTTACATGTCCGTCCATGTATTAAACATATTTTCACTTGTGGCCGACGCCTGTTTTACAGTTATTAATACATAAATACCATTGTTCGAAGTAAATTGTTTTCACTAAGTACTGGAACCAACGACCCTAAGATCAATTGAAAAAATATCCCCACGTTGCTGGTATAATTTATTCATCAGATTGACGGAGTAAATTTATAATTGTATCCAGAATGCAGGCTGGAAATTAAGTGGTTAAACAAATAGTGACACATAGACAAATATTTTCTTTACACAAATATACTCGCACGTATCTTTAAACAAGTGAATAAAGGGAACACAATCAACGAGCAAGTGTTAACTACTGGTCTTGGGTTCGATTTCCAGGTGGGGCATAATTTCGTGGAACTTAGTCATGAATTTATTTCTGCGGCCAGTCTCCCTCCTATCGATGATATTTAATTATATAATACATTTGTCAGTCACTGACGAAAGTATATATGCGCTTAGTAGTTGGTTAACAGCTATATCCAGAGTCTTAGCCTTTCCAGGAGGAGTGGTTAGGTTGACTGACCACCGTTATATGACCTATACAATGTGTTGCTACGGCGTTAAACCCAACAAAACAAATAAATACAAATTAGGCAAACCTTTGGTTACAATTTAATTTACAAACCAAATCATTCTTGCGTACTGCACGTACGAATTGAGCAGGGTACGAAACGGTGAAGTGTAAATTGTCTGCTGTATCAAAGCAAATACACCAATTTAAATTTTACATAGACATGGTTGTCTATTATTTATGACTCGGCTCATAAATATTGCTCGTATATTTACATAAATTAACAGGTGAGTTGATGTACCCTCGAATTCTGAATCACGGAAAGTTAATACTCATCAAATTATGTTAATTAATGCATAATTTCTCATATATTAATTTCAATAAAACGAGTAAGTAATTAGTGAAATGGCATTTCTTGTGTATCTTGACTTTACTTGTTAGTTTTGTTAATATATACAATCTAAAACGCAGTCAAATAAGTGGTTTTCTGAATTGCTTCTATATTCATTGACCAATCTGATTAAAACCCGATCTAAAATTTTCCTCTCGCATACTCGCTAATTCAGATCTGGCCTTTTTCAGACGAAGGTCACGTTCAGGCGACCTTTTCTCATCATAATATTCATGACGAAATTATTATAATACGTAACTTGTTTACATCGTCTACGTCACGCAATTTGAAATGAGCCGCCCAATCGCAGACTGTGAATAATACCGCTGTTAAATTAGCATGCAAAACTTGGTCTAAAAATAGAAATTACGAAATCAAAATGTGATTAATAGAGTTTTCGTCTAGATGAAAGCTACGCATTGATTGGTCGAAACAAAGTTCATCTCGACGTGACCTTCCACGGAGAAAGTAGAGATCCTGTACGACAACGCTCTACAGGATATCTGTTTACGGAGATTGATTCATTGACGTAATAACAGGAAAAAAACTTTCCAATATGGCGACCAAGTGTTTTAGGAAACACCATGAGTTAATCGCATGACCGGTTTATCTAAACTATATCTTTACTTATTTATATGGTGCATGTTAGCAAAAATGTGCTGAAATATTTATAGTGAAGAATGGCAAAAGATAAACGTCTATGACGTCATTGATGTCGAAAAATCATTATCCCAAACTTTGACGCCTGGAAATGTAAGGTGTTCCGTTTGTCTAAATCGAAAATTCCTGAACATATATTTAAATACCTTTAAAGGTACTCATTCAAAGATTTCATCTTAAATATCAACTTTTTCTAAAACTATCAAAATTGTATGGAAACATTTTTTGACCACGAAAGAAGTGTTCTGATAATGACAGTTTTAGAGCAAATTGACATACAACTACTAATGATGGTGTTTCGTTTAATAAAAATCTATCCCGTATGAACATGTTACGGTATAGACAATTTTAGTGCTTTTTGTGACTCTTGTATATTTCTTGTAACATATAGGTCAGTTTCTCCTAAAATAAGAAAAAAATTGTTTTGACACAATTACAGACACTGAATAGTATTATGAAATTATAGAAAACAATAGAACCAAATCTGTGAACTAGTACTCTTGTGACTCCTGTTATATAAACAAAGAAAACAATACAAGATTTAATGTAAACAACCTTAACCCGGGTCGATAGCGCAGTTTGTAGTGCGCCGGGATTTGGATACTCGTGCCCGAGGGGGTACGGGTTCGAATCCCACCCGGGGAGGTTATATCCTTCCATGAAAATTTGACAATAATGTCGATTTTCCTCCATTTATTAGATACTATGTAGAAGTTTCCGGCCATGTGGAAGGGTAGATGAGTACTGGTCATAGACAATAGTCCAGGAAAGCTAGGTTAGGTGCGCTGGACGCCGAAAAATGACCTAAAATTGTGTTGACACGGCGTTAAATCCAATAGATAAATGTAAATAAATAAGTAAACAACCTTTATCTGAGAATTAAAAACTTAAGTTTCAATAAAATCAAAACCCAAAATATTTTTTTCAGATTCTTACTATTCCAGCTGACATCACAATTGGAGACCACAGACGGTCTATAATTGAAGGTACAGTGTCAAAGTTTGGAGAACTACATGTATTGGTAGGTCATCATATAAAGTTATTGTACGTAACATTTCTGGTGGCATATTTCTGTCAACATAACTAACACGTCATTTAAGGAGTTAACTAGTTAACAACTTAAATTAATTAACTTAAGTGATTAACTAGTTACGGTTCCTTAAATAAGAGGTTAAGAAGTTTAGATAACTAGTTGATCACTTAACTTTATTAATTTGAGTGGTTAATTGGTTACGGTAGCTAGTTAACCTCTTAAATAACAAGTTAGTTTCGTAGATATCAGTAGGCAGAAATATGCCACAATAAATATTAGTACGTTAGTATTCTTTGATTTGCAACTGCATTTGTACTATGGATTTTAAGACATAATAATATCTTGTGATTAAATCGTTTTAAGTTTTATTTATATTTATCTTTATATGTTACTGTAAAACATACTTTGTTGCATTCGTTGCTAGCTATTTTCACTTGGGTCCTTTAATACTTAAAATGTATCAGTTGTAAAGGCAAATAATTTTACCTAAATCCATAATTAATCTTACCAAGTATTTTCAATTAAGGTATTGACAGGTGCTCAATTTGAACATTAAGTATATAAAGAAAAAAATCGAAATATATTTCGAGAGCTGAACGTAACACTATTTTAACTCTGTTTAAAAATAAAGGGACGGTTACAAAAGTTTTCGTTCAGTCCTCGATTTATGGAGTCACTATGCTATATTTGTAGGTCAACAACGCTGCAATCATTAGTGTTCAGAAAATAAGCACGGTATGTAAAGATGAGTATGACCAACTGTTTTCTACAAATGTGAAAGCTCAAGTGTTTCTTACACAACTTGCCATACCTTATCTGAAACAAGTCAAAGGTAAGAGTGCATGAAGGTTTCTAGGCAGAGACAATTTCTTTTGGTTGTCTAGTGCGACAAAATAAACCTGAGCTTGAACTACCTTATTTTAATAATTACATTTCACTAACATTAAGTCGTGAGTCTCCGTATGCGTGTATACGGTTATACACGTGTTTGTATGTGACTGCAATTCAATTTTGTTAAAATGGCATGTTATTGTACTTTTAATGTCGGAAGCATTCGTTTATGGGGAAAACGCAAGTCCACAATAAACTATGGCACAGTTTTAAAGTATTTATTCCTATGAAAAAAAAATGTTTGGTTAGTACATGTATTTTGCCGAAAATTTCCGACAAAGCGCGATTTACAAACAAAGACAAAAATAGACTGTAAATACTGAGTAATATATTCTTGCATAAAGGTCAAGCTTAGGTTATTTTTGTCTGACTATACAAACCTATGCCCGTGTACATAAGCGGTTAGCGCGGTTTTAAGATATACATTGTTTTTGTTTTAACCCTGCCATCCGCCGATGCCCGTTAAAATGAGTTACTGCTATCCGCCGATGCCCGTTAACATGAGTAACTGCTATACATGAGACACATTTTTCAAACGAACATGTCCATATATCAGATTGTGTGACATCTATACTATTAAATTTGCGAGTTTCCTGTTTTGTGGAAGAGGAAGAAACTGCGCAGCTTTGAATAAATCTTTTGTTTGTCACTGGAGCTCCTATATACCGGCATATCAAGTTGACAATTCTTTTTTGACAAAGCCTCTTGATATTTGCAAAAACTGCCAAAAATCAACAAAAAAGTTGTTTTTTTTTGTGTCTAAAAATAGTTCTAGATAAAACTAAAAATAGACCAAACTCCCCGCAGCGGTTATTTCCCTTTATTGTCATTACCTAAAGCCCGTGCTTGCACGGGCTCCCATCTAGTTAATTATGAATGTTTACGTTCCTGTATAAATTGTTTTGTGAATGTGCTCAGATCGTTTTTAAAAGACAAAGTTCATTTAAAGAAGCCGAAGGCCGTACCCAAATATAATTATATATATTTTAATATGCTCATTTGCTCTGGTCGAAATAGAAAAAAATCACCGATTATTAGACAAGCCAAAAAAAGCAGAAAAAACTGATAAAAGATGATTCTTTGAAATCCAAAGAGTGGATAGTGTTTATAGCATTGCGTGTTTCAATTCTTCAACAATGTGTGCCTTCTTATTCAACATATTCGTTTCACCAGTCTCCATCACCATTAGTGCAATGATATATATTATTGTGAATTTACTTTCTCTTTCAGGGAACATTGTCAATAATTCGAGCATTGCTGGACAATTTCCAGTAAGTTGTATTTAATAAAAATTAGTGACATACATTTTCTCTGTATTTGCCGGTACTGACTAAGTAATCTTATTTGATACATTATTTTAAATAAAACATCAACTTAAGAGGTGTTTGTTCTTACACATATGCATCTGTTCAGGTAAATGTAAGGTTGATGCACCCAAGAACCCGAGTTATTTCGCAATAGTCCGTTCTAAGGCGGAAACCCCTTAGGGTTCTTTTTTCTGTTATTTATTGCAACGACCTTTTTATGACTCTAAGAAATGTCCCGCGTTGCCTTTTAAATGACTTGTGTGGAAAGTCTGTGTTTTTACCGTTGTTGTTTTAGTTTTGCATTTAGACATCTTTCTATTACAAACTATTAACAAATTACCGTTGGTGTTTTTCACAAAAATTCTTACGAAAGAAGTGTTCGTAAGTCATTTTCGTATAATTAGCACTTTAAAGTCAGTCGGATAATAAGCATAACTATGATATGATATTCCAAAGATATACACATTTCTACACAATTTGTATAATATTTAGAATCGATATGCCAAAAATGAGCGTACTATTAATGTTTCTGCATTTGACTTACGAAGATTTTTTTTCGTAAGATTTTTTGTGAAAAGCACCGCACTGGCTATGATTTAGCACTTCTTCACAGTTTCAAAATATGGTTGTATGTTGATGCTAGAATTAGTGTTGAATGATTGATACATACATACATACAATGTACATGTCGTCTCTTTTGTTAATTTCAGTTTGGAGGTATCCACTCCTATTCTCTAACAAAAGCTTCCATGGACATGTTCACGAAGTGTCTTGCATTAGGTGAGATCAAAAATATACTTACGGTTTGATTTCTTTCATTTCTGGCATGTTCTAGTAATTTAATTGCAGGTTTAGGTACAGTCCCATGAACATAAAGATAGCCGTGAGGGCACCGTACGGGCGCAGTGCGATCAAGCTCCGCAAGGACCCGTAAGAACTCTTGCGTACCTGCACGGACTGTTAGGTTTTTAACAGGGTCCGTGAGATTAGTCCTTGATATACGTATCAGTTGTAGAGTCAAATCGGAAACAAAATCGTGGCCGAGTATGGATTAAACTTGCATTTTATCCAGCTACGGCTCCGTATGGGTGTGTTGTTTTGTGCCATGTGCGTACCGTCACCTGAATACCCAAGGCTTCCCACGGACTACGACTGTCTGCACGTACGGTTCCGCAACAAGCCACGATTTTATAGGACTGAGGCATTAATCATTGGCAATGCTATTTATTTGTGTGTGTTTTATACCCAACATTGTCTAGTGAAGAGTGGGTTGAAATTTTTCACCAAGACTTGTGATTGCTTGCCATTACATGAACTTGTTTTGGCATGTATAAGGTTGGTGTACTTATGAACCTGGTTTAAACCTCCAGTTGCAACTTGTTTACATTCTCGTACCCCGAAGTTATCTAGATTCTCGATCTAACTAGTTCGAGAATCCTACTAGACTCTGGGTACGAAAATGCTTGTTTACCACTACTCATACTGAAGCGGAAACCCCTTTGGTTCTTGTTTGATTTCTTTGTTTGAAAATACAACCTTCTATAATTTTTATAACTGCAATTAAGTACATGTAATCGTTCTATTTTGAAAGATGATTCATTTTTTTGCTAAAATACATTGTTACAGCCCGTTTTGTAATAAAAACCCGAATTTTTATAATTATTGCAAAACAGGTTATTACAATGCATGTTGTATTTCATTTCAGAACTGGCTCCGGATGGCGTTAGAGTTAATTCTATCAAGTAGGTTATTGGTACTTCTAAAGTTAATACCAACACTCATTCGGAACACCTAGACCTTTCGTGAATGAAAGATATTCGTAGCAAATGGCTGAGGAGTTCCGAATGAATACCCGATGTACAATCTACATGACAAGTAAATGTTCTTATAACGTATATTTTCAATATCTATCTTTGACAATACCAGTTTAGAATGATAGTTAATCCTCCCTCTTTTGACTGAGTTGCACAATCACAACTCTGTGCCACATCTCGTTCTATTGTTAACAGTAATGAAATGAAGGTATTTAAAATTCTGATTGGTATGGAGATCTAAGGTATAATAAGATAATGCTTAGTTTATAATTGTGTGCATAGATCATATAAGAATGGTTGTATTCAGTGTGACCGTAGCTAGACAGCATGGCAAAAGGAAGGTTACAATGCCAATCTCCGTAAGCAGATGTCCTGTAGAGCATTGTACAGGATCTCTACTATCTCAATGGAAGGTCAGGTCGAGATGACCTTTATGTCGACAAATCAATGCGTAAGTTTCATCTAGACGAAACACTATAAATAACAATATGATTTCGTTATTTCTTTTTTAGACTAAGGTTTGCAAGCTAATTTAACAGCGGTGTTATTCACAGTCTGCGATTGGACGGCTCATTTCAAATTGCGTGACGTTGACGATATCATAACAACTTCGTCATTAATATCATGATGAGAAAAGGTCACCTGAACGTGACCCTCGTTTGGAAAAGGCCAGATCTAAATTAGCCAGTAGGCGAGCAGAAAATTTTAGATCGGGTTTTAGTCAGATTGGTTACAATGTATAAGCGCAATGGCCCCTGTTATTTACTACGAAATCACCAGAAACAATACTCTCCCGCGCATCGGCCGAGAGTTTCACTCTAGTTTACTTTCTAACGCGAGTTATTGGAAGAGTAGGAGTGGACGTGGCCTAACAGTTACGACTTTTGACTAGTAATTATTGGATAGCCAACCCAGCGCTGGTTCGAATCCTATTCTAAACCTACCCCGTTGTTTCCTTGAGCTACAAAATTGCGTCCTTCTAGCTCGGTACGGGGGGGGGGACCAGGAAACGGACTCAAAAGTGATTAATCTAAGTTGTAAGAACTTGTTTCACAATCGAGCTAAAATAAATAAGAATAAACAAAAATGGTAGAGTATTCACTGAGCTGTGAATGTAAAGTATAAACTCAAATGTTTAATTAAGTTAATATTTGAATACTAGAAATAAACCAGCTTAAAATTTTCATTTATTTTTCAGTCCTGGTCTTATTAACAGTAACATATTTCGGCGACCTGGTGGCTTATATGAAGATGATGACAAATATGCTCATGTAAGTAGAATTCGTAAAGTTATCAATACTCTAAAAATTGTATGGGTCATGATTGGAAGAAGTTTTAGCTGTAAGAACGTGATATTGAATATGGTATAGGGCTATAGGCAATTTGCATTGACCTTGAACCGCAAATACCTTAAAACAAATTTAACCCGGGTCGGTGGCGCAGTTGGTAGCGCGCCGGGTTTTGGAATCTCGTGTCCCGAAAGTACGGGTTCGAATCACACCAGGGGATATTATACCCGTCCATGAAAATTTGACAATAATGTAAATTTTCATCCATTAATAAGATATATGGAGAAGTTTCCGGCCTTGTGGAAGAGTAGGTGAGAACTGGTTATAGACAAGCTTCCAGAAAAGTTAGGTTATATGCGCTGGACGCCGTAAAATGACCTTAATATTGTTGACACGGCGTTAAACCCAGTAAAAAACTTAAATTTACATACATACAAGTTACGACCAGAAACAACATGTTTGAAATACTGGAAAGCTTTCTTAAACAACATGTACACAAAGGACGACACAAAAAGAGTAAAACTATAATCTCTTATTTCCATTGTCGTCCTTGGGATATAGTATTGATTGACCTAGTAAGGTCATCATTAAATATGACGTTTAAAGTTAAAGCCCCCTACTTTAATGCTGTTTTTGTCAGGAAATTTGACATGATTACACATGAATCACATGCATCACATAAATACTATTAACTAGGGACTTAAGTCAGGTATCTTTCCCTGATAAAATCTGAAGCAATCTAATTGGCAAGTAGGTCCTTGCAGTTGGAAACCTGGGATTATATCATTGAATTCCTATGTAAGGATAACAAAATATTTCATCTAATATCTGTCGTTTTAATGAAGATATTGACAGGAATGATGTAATTTTGATAATTCTTTACCCTAAAAAATACTTAGCTTGAATTTCAAACAAATTAGATGATTTACAAGAACAAAAAAAGTAATCTAAGATTAATTTTGGCAAATTGACATTGAAAAGTAAGGGTAAAATCCGAGTAATCCAACTAATAGGACCTACCTATTTGAAGAGTTTGCAAGGGGAAATAACTGACTAAAGTCCCTTATTGGGAAACAAGTAAACTGTATTGTGTTTTTCATCTCTTGAAGTAGTAAACGAACTTTATTTATGTTTTAGTTTCTGGACGTAGAGAAGGGATTTCATCCCCTAGGACGTGTTGGACAACCAAAAGATTGTGCCACGGCTGTTGCTTTTCTGGCTTCAGATGCTGCAAGTTTTATCACTGGTCAACAGTTGTTTGTAGATGGAGGAAGGCATTGTCTAATAAAAACTGGTGTTGAATCAAAGAACTAAGTCCTTAATTGTACATTGTATTTACTTCCAATTGTTAACATTTTGTAAAAACACATGATTATTCAGGTTATTCTTAGTTTATTATTGACAACGCAATGCACTTTTTTATGCAAATGAAATATTCTAAATTGACTTATTCACTTATATAAATATATCAATTCATAACAACTTTATTTAATTCATGGAATACATGGTATCTTCATAGTTCATATATCGTGTAAGCCTTTCCATCTGTCAAAATGTGTACACATTTGAATATACAGACATAAGAAATACATGAAAATACATAGATACATAGTTACTTATCTTTTATTATTAAGTTGATAGAGGATGGATTTTCCTATAGATGAATGTAAAATCACATGGAAATGTTATATATTTGCCCTAAACTTTAGCATATATCTCATTAAGAAAGCTGGGTGAAAACTTAAAGACGAAATGCCAATATATAGATCAATGCATTTGTGTAGCTTTGCATGCTTGTGATGGAGCTCAAAGGTTGGTACTCCAAGGTGTGTGATCATCTGGCTGGTGCTAGTAGTGGTTCTGTAATTGCCAGTGATAAAACGTGCTAATCTCAATTGCACAGCTTGTAGTTGGTTAATGCAAGTTAAACTGGGTCGATAGCGCAGTCGGTAGCGCGCCGGGATTTGGAATCTCGTGTCCCGAAGGGTTCGAATTCCACCCGGGGAGGTTATATCCTTCCATGAAAATTTGACAATTATGTCAGTTTTCCTTCATAAATAAGGAATATGGAGAAGTTTCCGGCCTTGTGGAAAGGTAAGTGAGTACTGGTTATAGACAAGGGTCCAGGAAAGCTAGGTTAGATGTGCTGGATGCCGTAAAATTACCAAAAAGTGTTGACACTGCGTTAAACCCAATATAAAAAAAGTTAATGCAAGTCTGTGTATGTGGGTCCCAGGTCGCAGCAGCATAGTCAATGATAGGTCTGACTAGAGTCTTGTAGGACTGTAACTTGATATCTCGGGGACGGCTGGACAATTAAATCTCAGGAAGGCTAGCGAGTTGTTTGCTGACTTGGTACGCATGTCTATGTGAGGTTTCCATGATACGTCACTTGAAATTGCAACACCAAGGTACTTCCCAGATTTAACAGAGACTAACTCAAGCCCATGGATATGGTAGCTTGTTCTGATGGAGATTTTCTTCCTGGTGATGAACGTCACTTCACACTTTGTAGGATTAAATGACATTGTCCACGTCTTCTCGACTCCAGCAGAGCCTTGAGGGTTTTGGAGTCAGTTAGGGACTTGCTTTTTAATGTACAAGAGACTATCATCTGCAAAGAGCTTAAAAAGAGAACCTGTTATTTCCTTGAGGTAGACACTTTTTTTACTAGTTCAGTACTTTTGGGAGGGGTAAGTGGACTTAAAAGTAATCAAATTTAAATTGTAAGAACTTTTTTCACAATCAAACTAAACTATATTTAATTTAGTATAAGTATTTTTTCTGGATTGTGTTTTTATATAAATAATTAGATGACAAAATTCAGGTCACAACATGGATTACTATTAACATTTTATACATTAAGTATTCAGTGCCTAAAATATACGAGATAGAAATTAAATTTGACTTTTAAGGCCTCCTGATATAACGATATGATATAGTGAAAAAGGCTGCCGTGAATAACCTCCAATGGATGATAAAAATCATTGAAACTGCAGTTAAAACAAAAAGGATCTAAAACATATAAGGGAAAGCAACAATAAAAAAACAGACATTCCAAACAGCTAAGGAAGCATAAGGGGAGACGTTATTAGACATTTAAACTTTTGTTATTAAAAGGACACCACAAATAACCATATTTGTCATATCCTTGTTTATTGCATATTGTACAGTCTAACCTCTACAGAACGACTTGGGACGGATTTTTAAAAAAGTGACGCTCCACAGAGGTGTAGCTTTTCAGAGATTGACGTATTTCATCGCTTACGAAAAACTTACGTTTTCGGTTTGGAAAACTGACTATTAGCTATCCCGTTGTGAAATTCATGATCATAAGCGTGCATGTATATGATTATTTATGTTCACATAAACTATCTGTAGTAGATAAACTCAAGCACCATTGTACTATAAACTCATACTATACACTGTCCTCCAAAAGCTTCTTCACAAATTTACAATTTACATTGTACAAGTAGAATTTCAACAAGTTGTAAAAGCAGTTTATTTTTAAATGATTTTAAATTTCGCTTTTTCTAATCATTACATTTGTCTTGTGGATATGTAATAACAAAAATATCTGAAACTTGATACTGGTTCATTGAGATACCTTGACCATAGTCTCAGAGGCCGATAGATAATTTCAGCTGCAACTGAAAAATTAAAATGTACCAATAGAAATTCCATTTTCATTTGCATGAATAATGACTGCTCTAAACAATAATTAATAATTCTTCAAATTTGAACTTTGAAAATTGTAGCAATTTAATTAATTGTACTGTGGCGAAACTTTTGGAGGGCAGAGTATACGCAAGTGTAAACATTTTTATCATATGCCCAGATTAAGGATTTGTTGTGAACGTATTATGATTGTATAAAACAGCAACTCAATGGAATCATTAAAAGGAAAAGTCGTTTTAATAACAGGTACGTGTTTGATATATATTTATTTTGGTGGCAAATGCCACGAATCATGGCGGTAATGCTGTAGCAAAACATTGTATAGGTTATATAATGTTGGTCAGTCAACCAACTCACCGTTCCTGGATAGGCTTATTTTTCTCTGGATTTAGCTGTTAACTAGTTACTAGACGTTTACTTATCCCAGTGACTGACAACTGTCCTATATGTTTTAGAATAAGTGATAGGAGGGAAAATGGCTGTGAAATTATTTCATGACTAAGCTCAACGAAAGAATGCTCCGTTTAGGAATCAAACCCACGACTTTTCGATCAGTAGACTTGCATGCTAATTACTGTACTAGCTGTGTGGGCTTCAATATGACTCGCACTTCCTGAATAAAAAAAAAACATTTTAAAAATTGCATGTTACATGCATGTATTAATAATTATATTAATAATTCAGTAAATGATAAGTTATCAACCAGCGCAATTATCTGTATTTATTTAATGCTTTAAGAGTTAGTTTAATGTACAATATGTCAATACTTAAGATAATCAGATAGTGTTGCACTGATAAGTTGATAACTAGCATAACGTACTGCAAAAGTACGTTTAATACACTGTGAAGAACCCGGGTCGGTAGCTCAGTTAGTAGCGCGCCCGATTTTCGAATCTAGTGTCTCATAGGGGGTACGGTTTCGAATCGCAACCGGAGAGGTTATACCCCTCCATAAAAATATGGAAAGTTTTCTGCAGACAAGGGTCCAGGAAAGCTAGATTATGTGCTCTGGACGCCGTAAAATAACCTAAACAATGTGTTGGCAATGTGCTAAACCCAGTATAAAAAAGCGACAAAAAACACAATGAAGTTACCGTAGTTACAACATGCCGTTCCTTAAAAGTCAACATTCGTTATATCCGCCATGATATTCTCACCATTAACAGTCTGTCCACTAGATGTAGTTTATACCACTGGTTCTAAAGCATGAAGGCCAGTTGTCAATCAATGGCTGAAGTATGTGCCTAGTAACTGGTCCACAATTTAATCCACTGATTTAGTCAGATCTAAATTAGCGAGTAGGCGAGGGGAAAATTTTAGATCAGGTTTTAATCAGATTGGGTACACGTATACCTGCCAAGTCTCACGCATTCAGCGTGAAACTCACGCATTTAAAACAGAAATCACGATCTCACGCACAGGTTAAACTTCTAACGCAAGCTCATAAATATTCTAAAATATGTTTCATTGGTACTATTTTGGTTATATTATTACCGACGTGACCAATCTTGCTGTGAGGAACATATGCCAACTCTTCTTGACAATCTTGAAGATTTAAAAGTGACGTCACTTGCTGCGGGGAAGCATCGATACTGACAACATAAATGTAACGTAAAAATATATGTTTGATATGTTTGTTGTCAACTCAATAAGCATTGATTATGATAATATTTTCACGAAAATCATCGAGAATACACCGTTGGCTTTTTGGGGGATGGCATTCTCTACCAGGGGCAAGTGTCCTTTGGAACTCCTTCTCACACATTGACACTTACCACCCTTGACAGGTCTGTACACCCTAGAACCTGGTTCAAATCTTCAGTGGCAATTATTTTGCCACAGTCCGTTTCAAGGCGGAAAACCATTGGATTCTTGCTCTGGTTATTTGTGGCGTCCTTTTTATGACAAGTTTTAAGTCTTAAAACATCCCCCTCCTTGCTCATTGAAGTGTTTGAAATGTTTGTTTTTTTACTGTTGCTGTCCTCATATGTTTACAGATTCATTTGTTATTTATATATTTATATTGGGTTTAACGCCGTGTCGACAAATTGTTAAGCTTTTTACGGTGTTCATCGCACCTAACCTAGCTTTCCTGGACTCTTCTATAACCAGTACTCACATACCCTTCCACAAGGCCGGAAACTACTCAATATACCTTATCAATGGAGAAAAATTGACATTATTGTCAAATTTTGATGGACGGTTATTACAATGTTTTGTAAACAATTATATGTTTTATATGTGATTAATTATAGTTAAACGATGAGTTTTTCCAATTCCATTTTCGTACCCAGTGGTTATAAAGATTCTCCATCTAACTAGTATCGAGAATCCTACCAGACTCTGGATACCTTTTTACCTTAAATTCGGTTAAAGCATTTTGTTTGGTCATTAGACACAAAGGATATTCCAAAATAGTGTCCACAAATGTTTATTAGTCGTGACTGGCCGAGGAGCTAATGGATTTATTCCTGTTACTTTTAAGGAGCCAGCAGTGGTATCGGTAAAGGTATAGCTATTCATTTAGCTAGTCTAGGATGTCGTTTATCTCTAACTGGAAGAAATGAGGAAAACCTTCGTGACGTCAGCGAGGAATGTATAAAAGCCGGTTTACCAAGTGAACAGGTACGTTTTGCTTTATTTAGATCTTAAACATTGTGTTTGGTCGGCATTGTAAAACGGTTTGCATTTTCAGATAGTTGTTGAAAATCATTATTGTTTCTGGGAAGACGTGTGTGTGCGGATAAAATATCAAAGCCACATTTTCCTGCTTCGTCGGTTATCCCACGATATATTACTATGCTATGCTGTGTTATGTACCGTGGGCCATTTGGTCACGGAAATCTCGTAATCATGAATAATTAATGAGGCAGTTTCATTGGTTCCGCAAAGAAACCACTGCGGAAAACTGGCCAATGAAAGTACGTTAAAAGGATAAAAAGTACTGTCAGAGTGGTTGCCGACGTTGAAACTCCTGAAGAAACTGGCCACAAATAGGGATCGGATACTTGTAAAACACTACTTTATTCGTTGTGATATACCTTATATGTTTATATATCGTTTTCCACTTGAAATCATGTAGGTCGACATTGTTCTTTACAAATCTTTTATTCAAAATTTCAGATTCTTACAGTTCCTGCTGACATCAATGTCATTGACGATAGATGGTCAATAATTGCGAGTACAATGGCAAAGTTTGGTGAACTCAATGTACTGGTAGGTCTTTGAAACAACTGCGAATCAATTCCACATGTTATCAGAATGTCGAAACCAGACCTTTTTCCTTATATAATAGGGCCGTTTACAGGCGCCTCCCCTTCTTGAAATTTCTTTAAAATCATGCAGTTTTCTAAAAAATTGGAGTTTAACTTGATTGTTTTGTTCCCCTATCTATGAAATTACGATAAAAGTTCCCCAAATGTTTTATATAAAAAAGGCCCCATGCCCCTTCCCCAAATACTGACAAATAGTTCTGTCGAAACAAAACTTCTTTTTTTTCAAAGATCCATTGCCGTAACAGTTTAATGGTCTTTCTAGAAGAGCAATATTAAATGTGTTTTGTTGATAACACCCAAATATAGATATGCATCACTACTAAAGATACTCGCGATGATTTTCAGCCTTTAGAAGTGCAACCATTTAACACTCAATAAACCTAAATTGGACTTAGTTATTTCTTGTATAATAGTAATATGTACAGCGCTTTTTCAAAGTTAACGTTCTTTGTTATTTTGGACATATCATCATGTATTACCTCCTTCTGAAGCACCTTAGCTGACATATAATCAAATTCAAATTACTCTGAAATGGAGGCGAACCTCGTTTTGGTTTTGAGTTGTATGCATGCTCCGTCATATCAATCACGTGATACTGTTTCTATTTATAGGTCAACAATGCAGGAATGGTTCTCACTCGGCCAGTAAGTACTATATCAGAAGAGGAATATGACCAACTGTTTTCTACCAATGTAAAATCCCACGTATTTCTTACACAACTTGCCATACCTTATTTGAAAAAAGTCAAGGGTGGGTACATGTATAAAACATCTGCCCTGCGTTCAGTTACCGCGAACGTTACAAAACGTTCCGTAACGATACATTCCAAACTCGTCGGCCATTCGTTGCGATTAATCTCGGACATATTTAGACGCTATTTTGAAACTACCGGTGTTGAAGTAAACAAATATATGATCGTTTAGCCATTGAGTGATGTTTCGTTTATAGTCCGTAAATTTTGAAACATCACTCATCGCCTTAACGATCGCATATTTGTGTATTAGATTAGATTACTCGCAGCGAATGGCCGAGGAGTTCCGAATGTATCGTTATGTAACGTTCTGTAACGTTTAGTGTAATTGAACACGCTACTGATACACGGTGATTAGTAGTTTTGTCTTAATTTCGAGAAACTCCGATAGCTTTTATGTCGACCAATCAATGCGTGGCGCTAATCTATACGAAAAACTATACTGTAAGTAGCATCGGAATTACGAATTTCTATTTTTAGACCAAGTTATTTGGGCTAATTTGAGCGTATTATTCAGAGACTGTGATTGGACGATTCTTATTGAATGGCATCTCATACTAAAGTCGGTGAGCGCAGTGATAGCTTTATGGAGAATACAAAATCAAAAGGTCAGATGAATGTGATGAGCCGCCCGGCTAGCTCAGATGGTAGCACGCAAGTCTGCTGATCGAGGGGTCATAGGTTCGATTCCCGGGTGGGGCATACTTTCGTGGAGCTTGGTCATGAAATAATTTCTACAGCCATTCTCCCTCCTACCAATGATTCTTAATTATGTAGGGCAGTTGTCAGTCACTGACGAAAGTATGTGCTTAGTAGTTGGTTAACAGCTAAATTCAGAGATTTAGACTTTCCAGGAGGAGTGAGTAGGTTGACTGACCGCCGTTATATGACCTATACAATGACAATGTGTTGCTACGGCGTAAAACCCAACAAAACAAACAAACATTAATGTGACCTGCACTGAGAGCATTTTAGATGGAAACCCGAGCTGGTTAATATCAGATTGGGACCTCCATTTACAGCGTTTTTGTTCCAGAGTGCATAAACTCCTGTACAATAATAAATAATTGTATTGTTAATGATTTGTTTGTATACAATTGTTTATGTATCTTTTAATTTACAAGTTGTTTTTATTCGCATGAAATTTTATATATAAATGTATGTTTTATCCTTCCAGGCAATATTGTCAATACTTCAAGTATCTGTGGTCAATCAGCAGTAAGTTTTATTGTTAAAAATCCATTTACTTTGTCTATGAAATTGCTTTGGTACATTGTAGCGCCACTAAACATCGCAATGCTGTTAAACGTCGCAAAGCATCATAACCTTGACGCTAAACGTCGCACTTAGTACGGAGGTATAGTATCGAGCCTAAACAACACATAAGAAAAATATGACTTCAAAACATCCACTCTTAGATTCCTTACCCATAGCAACCGTCAACATATCCATAGCAACTACCTTTAGGTCCATAGTAATCCTTCATATACCCTATGTCAAACGCCTCTAGGTCTAAAGCATTCACTATACTGTCCATAGCAACCTTTTTGAGTTCCATAGCAACCGTAATTGCATCTTCAACATCCACTTAAATGTCGAATGCAATAACTCTCGGCGCCTATAATATATAACTTTATCTCAGTGTTTATTTTGATCAATGTCAGGTCAACGTTCAATCATGGTCAAGTTAGGTTAGATTTAGGTAGGTAGGCACTATTGAGGCCTTATTCTTGCTTTTGTTGTAGTGCGACGTACGTTTAGCGGTGACTCCCACGGTGGAGCGCCGCTGTTGTTGAGAAATGCTGACATTTTCTTTTAGTTTGATTTCCATTATCAAATGTGCTATTATTTTTGCACTATGCACTACTTAATGTAAAATTCTAATTCAATTGGACTTTTCTTTGTGTAATTTCAGTATCCATTTGTTGGGGTATATTGTATGGCCAAGGCATCTTTAGATATGTTCACTCAGTGTCTAGCGCTAGGTAAGCTGAACATTGACTGTCTCAAGGCTCAAACCCGGTCAGTTCGAACTACCCGAGTGGTTTGAATCTCAGTAAACAGATAATCTGTAGGGTCGTATACGCTGTCGTATAGGACATCCTATGGTCTGTCCGAGGATCACGTCGAGATAATATTAATGCCGAACAGTCAATTCGTAGCGTTCATCTAGACGGAACATTATTAGTATCATCTTGATTTCATGATTTGTATCTTACACCGAGATGTACGAGCATATTTGATGGTGGTTTTATTCACAGGCTCCATTTTGCATTTGACTGTCTGGAAGGTTTAAGATTCTGACGTTTGTTATGTTTCAAAAGTCCATTTTATATATTTAAATTCAGAATGTTTGTTGACCAGTATATTTTCTATACTTCAGAACTGGCCCCTGATGGTGTTAGGGTAAACTCTATTAAGTAAGTTTATATAACAAATATTTTTATGCTTCTGATAGATTCTTCGTGGTATTTGGTCAGCGTTATATTCTATTTTTATATGATTCACTAATACAAATTTTCAAAATTTATACATTTAATATAGTTCTATTACATTAACCTGTCACAACTTGAATAATTACACGGTCGCTGAATGTGATATTATTTAACCTTTTTTTAACCATTTAGCCACCATATTAATTATTGCTAATCTAACTATATATGCGACGATTTTGAATATCGGGGAAATAACAAGTTCGAAAAGGGGTTAAAATAATAGATTCAGTGACCGTGTAATTATTTAGGTTTTGACATGTTTATGTAATAGAACTATACTTCTGCCATACCTCCGACATCGTACAGGAGCTCGTGTTCAGATTGATTTTTGTGTCGACAAATTAATGCATAGCTTTCATCTGAATGAAACACTATCAAAAGCATTGTAATTCTGAATTTAATTTTATTTTGCGCCATAATTTGACGGCGCATGTCACAAACGGATTGTGATTTGACGGCTCTTTGTATAAATATACATGTCCATGGACGATATAATCAAGTCACGAATATTTTATTAGCAAATGCCAGCTTTTGTAACGCACAACAGTTTTCTGTTAACCTATGAAACAGATGAAATATTCAATTTCAATACATGTATTATTTTTTGTAACAATGATATACATTCGTTTTTTCACCGTCCAAAATTCAATGCCTCCAAAATATCCGTGGAAACTGCGTATTATGTCTAGTTCACCATAAAGTCAATGCTAATATGTTTCAATGTAACTTTCAGTCCTGCAGTTGTAGTCAGTAATATACTTCGACGTTCAGGGAGTAATTTAGATGATGATCAAAATTATGCTGAAGTAAGTTTTGACATTTTATAGTCTAAGTTGCATGCTTATGCACGTTCACTGACCTTACAGCTATAAGGGACATTAGTCAGTTATTTCCCCTTGTATACTCTTCAAATAGGTAGGTCTAATCAGTTGGACTACTCGGATTTTACCCTTACTGTTCAATGTCAATTTGCCACAATTATTCTTAACTTTTTTGTAAATCATTTAATTTGTTTGAAAATCAAGCAAGATATTGTTAGGGTAAAGAACCATCTAGATTTCATCACTCCTGTTAATATCTTAATTAACAAGAATGATATTAGATGAAATATTTTATTATCCATACATGAAACATCAAGGATAAAATCCCAGGATTCCAACTGATAGGGCCTACTTACCAATTGGATTGCTTCAGATTTTATCAAGGAAGATAACTGACAAAAGTCCTTCATTACCTCTGGTCATTGGGCAACTGAAATCTATCTATCAATCTTCATAGTGAGTCTTTGATTCTGTTTAGTGCAGTCGACAATATTGACGCATCGGAATTATATCTCGTTCGCAGATACCTATTTACATCTGGGATTATCGAACTATATTGAATAATTAAATCAGCAGGGCCAGTGTATGCGTCACTGACAGTTAAATAAAATTTAACCATAATCCAGCAAGATTTGTCAAAGGTGACAACCAGTTTAAGTTTATTAATGAAATATTAACCACATCAATTGTCTCTTCCTTTGCTTCATTTGGTTTACACAACTTTGTTAATTAATCAATGTGAGAGAACATTTATTGAGACAGACTTCCCATTATGCCATTTTTATATTTGAAAACCATAATTAATTATTATAAAACATGAAAATTATTATTGAAAACATCATTCTAATCATTTTGCATGGATTAAATAAATAATAAAACAGAATTATAAAAAAATTAAGCAAGGGTTTTTGAAGTCTACTTTTAGTATAACTATTCAGTAGACTCTTGACAGTAACTTCCCCTATCATCGAGTCACACACCAACTGTTAACACACGGCGCAGATTGCAGCCACAGCATACTGTGCATGACCCTTACAGATACCCATTTACACCTGGGTGGAGTGAAGCAACCACAGGTAAATTTCTTGCTCAAGGAAATTAGCAGTGCCCCTAGTGGGATTCGAACCAAGGACCTCTCGATCCTTAAGCGCGCGTCCTATCACTGGACTACTGCTCCTGTTGTAATGCAAAAATACCAAATGTAGTATTTTAATGAAAACCAGTTGTTGATATGAAGATGGCATTACACGTATTTTGATTTGTTCATATCCAATAATAATAATTGTACTTCAAAAAATCTGAAATAGTGTTCATTTTTTCTCAGCTGTTAAAGTTTGAATAATTTCACGGTGATTGAATGCACATTATCACAATATCACGAGTGTTAGACAAAGAACACGATGTCACCATGAAATTATTCATGTTATGACAGTTCAGAAAGAAAACCGAAAATAAGGCATGAGTTGCCGAAGCATATCGCTACGTATCCTTTTGTGCCGTGGTACCCATATAACAACAAAAGGAATAAGCGTGTGATACCAAATTAAGGTTATAAGGCCACAAAGCGATACCTAGCAATATGCTTCGGCAACTCGCCCAAGGCGGCAATTTTCTGAAAAATAAAAAACGTGGACAAATGCATAGCTTTTTATAAAGAAAATTCTACCTTAATCACTTAGCATTATATGAACTTTCTATTGTAGTATTTAAAGGACGCAGCCAAGATTCATCCGCTAGGACGTGTTGGTCAACCTAAAGACTGTGCTGAGGCTGTGGCTTTTCTGGCATCAGATGCTGCAAGTTTTATCACCGGTCAACTGATATACCTGGATGGTGGAAGACACTGCGTCACAGTTAGTGGTTTGAAACAATAAAAGTGGATTGAAACACGCACTGATACATTCGGAACTGCTCGGCCATTCATTAGGAATAACCTCGGACATATGTAGACGCCATTTTGGAACTACTTTTGCGTCCCTTGCCCAAACATAATACTTTAACTGGTTTTGCAGTAAACAAATTAACGTCCGCTTTGGTAATGTCTTGTTTTAGTCCATTGATTAAAAATGCACGATTCAATTAAATCCTCGGATCATTATATTAGTTACATTTACAGTAAATAAAACGTACCTAGAAAGCCTTATGTGTTTACGACAAGAACTATTTTGCGTAATCGTTTCGTGCTTCGCCTGGCGTATTTAGTTAAAACTCAATAGTATTGGTGGACCCCCGCGAATCCTTCCGAAATAATTCATTTCAATGAATGGTCGAGTTGTTCCGAATAGTACTGATATAGTGCGGAATTACTTCACTTGTTTTATTCTAACAAAGTACGTGTATATGACCACCTCCTAACTACAATAACTGTGCTTTAGTGAGTACAATGGCTACATTTCTATCAATAATACATGTATATTCCTTTTTTTTCACTAATTATACTTTTTATTATATGCTTTCCAGTGGAATACCGGGATTTATCGGTGAAATAAAAATTGATATCCACTGTTTTAAAACAATGAAAATAAATTTGTTATTTTTCACTGTTTTGGATACCCCGTTTTGGAGACATATCGGACGTAAACATTTAAGACCGCAAGTTTGAAGCACTTGCATATAATAAACAGAAAATTTGTTTATTTTGGTGTAAGATCGATTTTTATTTCACTTGTGACCTAAGGATATTACGCCACTCGTGAAAATATTGCATCCTTAGCTCACTCGTGAAATAAAAATCGATCTTACACCGAAATAAACAAATATCCTCAATTACTTTTGTCAAGTTCATTATTCCATGTACTATCAAAACAAGCTGCGACAATGGGCAGTAAGGTTGACAAGCTGGTTAGAGTGCAGTAGTTGTGGATATAAATACTTTTACTGGCTACCACAGGAAACATGGATGACAGACGTTTCGGAAATGAAGAATGGATCATGGAAGTGAATGCTAGTATTGTGTGTGTATCTGCATGATTTGTACAAATATTGGTGTTGATTTTGTCCACTTTGTTGTCTGTATGTCTTACTGCTTTTATCATAATGATTATGTGTGTGTGGCCGCTTGTTAGGTGCGGTATGTGTGTATGTTTTTGCTCTTCAAAACTGAAGGAATGAAATAATCTACTCTAATATTATTATTATATTTAAAAAAGCATCTTTATCATTTAAACTTTTATCGTTTATTCATAAATTGTGCATATGATTGTAAAGCGCTTTTGAACATATTTTCAATACAAAACGAGTGCTGCACAAATATGGTATATAATAATGATGATGATAATTACAACGGTGTATGTAACGTAGAAAAGATGTAAACAAATGTTTAATTGGTCCATTTCCATTGTACTTGAACGTTAAAGTGAAACAAAAGAACAATTAAGCATGCAATTATTTATTGTAAGCATGAAACAGAGAGTGGTTATATTAAATGTATTAAAGTTGATAAAATAAATAAAATAGAACAAAACATACTTTTTTGGTGATTTTGTTTGTATAAATGTCGCCTGTACTCACATGAGATTCATGATTGAAAGGTTTATCTTTTAATTGGGGTTTTCGCCGTGTCAACACACTTTAGGTAATTTTATGGCGCCCAGCGCACCTAACCTAACTTTCCTGGACCATTGTCTATAACCAGTACTCACCTACTCTTCCACAAGGCCGGAAACTTCTCCATATATCTTGTTAATGAAGGAAAATTGACATAATTGTAAAATCTTAATGGAAAGGTATAGCCTCCCCGGGTGGAATTTGAACCCGTATACCCCTTCAGGACACAAGATTCCAAATCTCGGCCTGCTACCAAGTGCGTCATCGACCCGGAAGGTTTATCAAAACAAGGAAACCTCATTGTCTCTGGCATTGCTGTAAGCTTTTTTTGTGATGTGTTTGTGTGGCTTGTCACGCAACATTGTTGAGTTGAGGTATAATTGTCTCTTGCAATGCTTAAAGCTTTTTTGATTAGTGGTTTCTAGATGGGTTTTTTGCATGCAACATTGGGTAGGTTGAAGTAAATAATACAAGACTACTTGTTACGAATTGTTCTATATGAACTTGTTAGGAAAATGGTGAGAATGTTGCTCTCTAGAACTTGGTTCAACCCCTTGTGGAACCTATTTCGCCATTGTTCCTTTCAAGACGGACGGGTTGAACAGTTTCTTCGAACCAATATATATTTATTAAAAGCTGTATAAAGCTCGTATAAAACTTGGACCAACAATGAAATAGACTTCGAGTGGATCGAACACCCAGTTCTGTTACATTATACTGAAAAACATAAAATACCCAAACTCTGAACCATGGAGGTGTTGAATTCCTATTTCCGACTCGCACATTTACGTTTGAGGAACAGTTAATATTTACGGCCCCACTTCTACGTGGACATGTAATAAATTTTAGCAGTAAATTCACTAACACAGTAATACTTAAAATGTAAATGGTTCAGTCATATTCAGCATTGAACTATCAATACTTAACATTATACACTTATTTCATGGGTGTTTGGGGAACAGTCAAAACTATTTTCCCGAGGTATCAGGGACAACTTAAGAACTGTTGCCCGAGGCCGTTAGGCCGAGGGCAACAGTTCTTAATGTTGTCCCTGATACCGAGGGATAATAGTTTTGACTGTTCCCCAAACACCCATGAAATAAGTGTTTTATTACCTAATGCAGGTACAGATATAACATGGCAATAAAGATAGTTTCAGAAGCGGATGACTACGTGTGCTTAGCGAGTCCCGATTCTCAGCAAAAGTTCGAGACCCCTCTCTTCAATGCCTTCAAACCGCGACATATCGTAGATATTTTCAACAGAATTTACTTTTTTTCTACTTTTCGTTTGGTAACTCTAAAGACGCTTGCAATGATCTCGCTCATTGGACGCTTGAAGTTTTTTTAATGAGGTTACTTCCCTTGACACTGCACTCTATGAAACAGTTCGCACGCGAGGGCAACAGTTCGCACGCGAGGGCAACAGTCAAAACTGTTTCATGCGCAGTGGCGTTGCGCAGTAAAACATAACAGGTTTAATCCGGTTTCACTCAGAATAGTCGAAAAACAGTTAAAAATAGCAAATTGACATTTATATAGAGCAGGTAATAAATGCATTTAATATCATTGTTCACAATATTAATTTGGAGTATTGAACCTCTGAACAAGTGCATTTTGATCCCGGGAAATTGATTTTTTGAATTAACTTGTCCGTGGACAAGTGGAAAATAATTGGAATTTTTACACAATTACATACATTTACATACGAATTTAAATATCTAACTAAATTGAGAACAAATCAAGTCTGAGTAATACGTCGTCAAAAGTGCAAACATAGTTTACCATTTCTTTGAAGTTTATTTTCTTAACAATAAGTCTTTGAAAATGCAGACAGACTCATTGTTCATTAAGTGTTTTGACATTTAGAAAACATTATTTCAAAACATGCGTTTATTGTGTCAAGTATATAATCACAACAAAGGCACTTTGTTGAACTTTGTTGCAGTGACTAAACACGATCACCACACACTTAAAGCCCCCCTCCTTTTTCAAGAATGACACTGTTTTTGGACTGCTATGAAAATAGACACACATCTATTTCAAACACATAGATCTAATGTACAAGATTTATTAAATATATGCAAATATTGCTTAAATATGTTTATATTATTCATTGCATTTCAAAGTGAAAGTAGATCGAAACTGAAAGTAGCATTTGGGCATCAATACGTGAAAAAATAGTTTTGATCACAGTATGTGTAAGGTGAAGTCTTGTTATAGAAAAGAACTTCTCCGAATTCCATAATTAAGTTCTGGAACTGTTTTTTGATCAGGTATATTGAACATAAGCGTTTGAATGAATACAATGTGATCCTATAAATGTACCCTACTTTGTTAATAAACAGACACTTGATCAAACTCAAATTTACAAGCAGAATAGCATGTTAAACAGTTTTCAAGTCAATTGTTGATGGATATATTTTCATTTTCAACAATGTGTTTGCCACATGTTTTAATTCGTTCAGTTGAATGTTATAAGTGACAAATGTTATTAGTAAGTGATTTTTATGTTCTTAATACTGTTTTAAAGACAAAACTTGGTTCTATACTTTTGGTACATACATTTGCCTATATATCCCTTTAAATGGCCGAGTCAAAATTACATGAAGAGTTTGAATCGTATTTTTACACTTCAAAGTGTTTGACGACGTCACTAATCTGGGTGAAATTAATAAATATGATTAAACCATTCTACATTGTACTTTTACATACTACTGTCAAAATAGTTTGAATCTATTGCGTATTAACATCATTCCAATGAGTTTGTCCATTTCACTGAATATTTACGACGTATATGACAAGCGAAATGATACATGCTTCCGACATGGTCGGACAGACTACTAATAGCGTCTAACAAAACTTTTTGAACAACTTTGACCAAAATCTTCGAAATTGTAGCTTGATGCTTGATGCATCAAGGACCATGGGTGCCATAAAGTCATCTTGTGCTCAAGTTTTGGTCACCGTAGATTAATACAATTGACCCAACACATGACAACTAGAAGTATACCATTTCTATCAAAAATAACGCGACGGGTAAGGCATTACTTTTCGTTTCTTTGAGAGTTGATTTAGTCGGTCAGCTATTAGGCATAATATTTTCACAAGAAACCTATTTCTTATAGTTTACCATGCACTTCAGTTTAGTACAGTCTAATTTTCTCTTTCTCATAAAATAATTTCTCTTGTTTACATTAATTAACATTGTACCAAAAGTATGGTGGCACATATCTGCCATCAGATAACCACACAACTAACACGTTTAATTGAGCGGTTAACTAGTTTGATAAATAGATAACCAGTTATCGGTTTTAGATAAATGATAAGTAGTTAACTAGTTACGAAACTAGATTTTCACTCACCAGTAAGCGATGTAAATAAAACTAGTTAAATACGTTGTTAATCAGTTACGTAACTAGTGAACCATTTGACATTTAGTTGGTTAAATAGTACAAAAATGGCATAAACTTGCATTTCTTTTCTTGTTATTAAGATAGTAAAATAATAAAAAGAATGGAAGATTTAAGCTTATTTCACATCACGCTTGCGGCAGCCGTACGACAACATTTTCTGAAAAATCGCAGAACTTCGTACGAACGCCGCAAGACAGTCGTGCGTTTTTTTCAGGTGATCGCATCGTCGTAGACGTCGCAAGCCAAATTTTCAACTTGTTTATTTTTCTTGCGATCTCGTTGCGATTTTTGGATAATTGGAACCCACAAGACAGTCGTGCGACTGCCGTAGGACAAACGTACGTCATTCTTGAGACAGTCGCACGTCAGTTAAAGAATTAGGCGTTTGTATGAATACCGTACGACTTTCGTACAAGATTGCGTTTGTCGTGCGATTGACGTACGGATGACGTACGAAACTTTTCGAAATCTCACGACAGTCTTACGACAGTCGTTAGTGTTTGTAATACAGCCTCGCGATTATCGCACGGCAGTCGTGCGTAAACACGTGCGACGAACAACCTACGGCTCGTGAGAGCGTCGTACGACCGCCGTAAGACGATTGCACGGAAAGTTTGATGTATCTGCGGCGGCTGCGATTCGTCTTCGATTTCGTTCGCAGTAAAAATCGTACGACTAAAAAATCGCACGGCTGATGTGAAACAGGCTTTAGGTACAAACTTACATTTATTTTGTATTATAGTATTAACGGTGTTTGGAATCACGTGACCTATATGGTTCCTAACACGGCAAAAATGACGACCAGATCAACAAGTTTAGATGAAAAAGATAAGGTAAATGACATTAATACGTAACTTATATTTATTCGACCTAGTGCAGTCTAAGCAGCACAAAATCCTCTTTATATCAGTAGTTCTACCAATCCCACAACGGTTCTAGTTTTCTAGATTACCTCGAAGTTCTTCCAAAAATCTCTTGACTCGTTCAAAACCTCGAGGTAATGGCAGAAGTATGTCTCCATACCATTAAGAAATTTTGTCAAACTTACTCATTATGGTAATAAAATAATATATGCTTATATAAAGTGGTGCATTTAATTAACACACAATAGTTACTCCAATCAACTAGCCGTCTTAGATTTCTGTATCAAAATGTTTTCAACGATTTCTATTATTTGGCTTATTTCTAACTTGGATAATACATACGGTAAGTTGACTTTTTAGTGATTTCTTTTAAACATTAATGCCCTTGCTGTTGTTAAATTTCATTAAAGTTTGAATGAAGCATACATAAATTGCGCTGATTTAAATACTCGATATTTGTTCGTAGCGAATGGCCGAGGATGCTCCGAATGATAGATACGGTTTACTATGTACTGAGTATTTAAATCAGGGGGGAAATCATTTATACTTCACTGACAGTTGAAAAGAACTTACCGATTAGAAGTTTCTTTTTTGTTTGTTTTTGTTGGGTTTAACGCCGTAGCAACACATTGTATAGGTCATATAACGTCGGTCAGTCAACCTACTCACTCCTCCTAGAAAGGCTAAATGTCTGGATTTAGTTGTTAACCAACTACTTAGCGCATACTTTCGTCAGTAACTGACAACTGCCCTACATAATCAAAAATCATTGGTAGGAGAAAGAATGGCCGTAGAAAAAAAAAAAATGATAAAGTTCCACGAAAGTATGCCACACCCCGTAATCGAACCCACGACCCCTCGATCATTAAACTTGCGTGCTACCAACTGAGCTAGCCGGGCGGCGCCAACCAGAAGTGTGTCGGCGTTAGAGATCAAATTGTTGTCAGAACCATTTCCTGGTCGCGACTTGCCAAACTCGTCCATTAAAATATTTCTTCTGTGAACATGAATGTGTATCGGTCACACACAGGAATTGAACCCACAGCTTCAGAATTCCCGGTCATGTGTGAGTACGATAGAGCTAACCGAGCGAATGGCATGGACCTGTCAACTTGAAGTATTTTTGTGGGGCTTGTAATAACGCCAAAGCAACACATTGTATCGGTCGAATTACGGCGGTCAAGCAGCGTACTTAGCGTTCCTGGAAAGTCTAAATCTCTAGATTTTCTTACTAGGCGCATACCTCCGTCAGTGACTGACTACGGTCCTTCATGAATCAGAGGTACTTGTAGGAGAGAGAATGGCGGTAGAAATTATTTCATGACCAAACTCCACGAAAGTATGCCCCGCCCAGGAATCGAACAAACGACCCCTCGAACTGTAGACTTGTGCTCTACCGGTTGATTGAACCAGGCGGTTTTAAAATGAAGACTTGTGACTCTAATATAAACAATTGTAATTATACAGGGACTAATATTGCCTTGGGACAAACTGCGAGTCAAAGACACACAGTCTATTATAACAGATTTCAATGGGAAGCTAGTTTGGCAGTAGACGGTTGCTATGACAACGATAATCCTGCTTTTTCCAAGTGTTGTAGTAGTACTGAGGAAGTCGACCTTGGTGATAATTTCTGGAGAGTAGACTTTAATGACACGTACGCCATCATGAAGATCGTGGTACATGGACGATCAGGTAAGAGTTTTAGCGCCTGCCCATTCGGAACAACTCGGAAATATGCGAAGAGTTTCGAATGAGCTGAGGCCGTTGCACACTGAAAGGGGGGATAATTTCAGACACCAAGGACTCAGGTTCTTTTCCCGAGTACGTGAGCTTATGTCATTCCATGATTGTTTTATAGTAGCAATTTATTTGACTATGAAATGTTGCATTCTGGTTCCTAGTCGTACTTTGACGGTTTGTGGTAAGGGTCAGGTAAACCAGATTGTACGAAGTGGTGATTTTAAATTCTCTGACCTGATGATTACAATCCCAAAGCCAAAGCTTTAGAAAATAGATTATGTCATAACGCAGATTTTTATAAAAAATAAGTAAGGACTCAAAAGTTCAACACCTATTTAATAACAAGTTTTACATTTTGAACCGTGACGTCATATAATTGCATAATCATAGCTAATTTTACAATGACTAATTTAGAAGTTCCATAATTACGCATATAATGTTAGTTCTTTAAATAACTGATTGCTGATTGCATTATAAATGTAGTGTACGTTCATAATATTGCATACTTACATAAAATTTTCTCAACATCTTTTTAACTTCAAGCAGAAAGTAGACTTTCCCAATCATTCCATTTTTGGTAACACATTTTTCCAAACCACTCATTTTCTTTGACTACCTAATGTTGAATTTTTCACATGGTATCCAGTTTATATGTTAAAGACATAGGTCGACACCACATAGCAGGGGCGGATACAGAGTAGGGCTGCCTGGGGGGCTGGCAGACCCAAATTTTGGTGGGTACGGGAGGGGTGTCCCCTCCCGTTGGTGAAAGTACAGAGGGACTCCCCCGGAAATTTTGAAAAATGAAGGTCTAAAATCGTGCTTTCTGGTGCATTTTTTGCCGTTTTTGTTGCAACAATAATAATAGCACAGATTAACCCTTATACTAGTGAATCCCGCATTTTTATGTGTCTTGCCCCCTTCATAATGGCCGCTACGGGGCTTGAAATTGGTATTTTAACTGGATTTAGAGGGTCACAATGAAGGATGCCGCACTTTGTTGCTGGAGTTTAAACGGAGAGCAGCGCCCCTCGTCGCCAGAAAAGGGGTCACTGAGTGCAGAGTGCAGAAAATTGGCCAAAAATGCTGATAAGAAAACATGTTTTCATTGTCTGAGAAGTACCGGTACTTTAGACCCCTTTTTTGGAAAATATCAACAAATTAGATACACTATGTCTCTGATTCTAGGAGATCCAGCTGATCAAAAAATTACATCAATATTAATTTTAACTACGCGTGCAACACAGTATTGCAGTCAATCAAAAACATCGTTCCTATGGTCCAGTCAGATAAGCCAGTGACATTGATCTTTATCTCTGATCAAGCGTGAACAACTTGTTGATTGATAATTACACTCTAAACAAAGCCCCTAGGCAAGAGATTAACAACCGGATGAGAGCAATTAACTGCTTTGACAACGGACACACTACGGACCATAAATGCATTAGAGTATATCAGTCCAGCTGGAAAACGTATCTCTGGGCTGAGATGGGGGGCTGCAGCCCTGTTGCCCAGGGCTAAATCCGCGGCTGCATAGTTTTATGAAAGAGCAATGCATTAGCTGTGTCTCCATGCATAAATTTGTGAAATGAAATACGTTTTAATGGAGAAACTGACCTCTAATTGAATCGTGGTAAAAGTTCTATCATTTTAGTAATACCTTATATGTTTATATAGTCTCTTGACTCGGATCTATGGCAGTCATCTATGGTTGGCGGTCATAAATCCAATCAATGATTTTAGAATTTATTCTAATGAAGTTGTAAATTTTCAGACCACGGTATGGATTTGGATGATTTTGAAATAAGAATCAACTCAACAGAAAATGATTTCATATTCAGCGCAATCGGTATAGAGTTTTCCACTGGGGTGTATACTATTGTACTGGAACCGGAAGTGCTCGCTAGCTCTATTATTATTACGCGACCTGTGTCTTCCGACAATTATTACATAACGTTGTGTGAAGTGGAAGCAATTGAAGGTATAACAAAATTTATATACAGGACCTGATATATTTGTATCCTAGTTAAATCACTTGATTGAAATCATGTTCACGTTGTGTAATGAAATATATTGAATTTTTTTGCGAGTGTTTGATTCTATTAAGCATAGGGTAAAATAGTTTCTTGCTCAGCGTAACCATTTTAGATATCTTTGCCTTTATAAATGACAGTCTTCTTAATTTAGCCTTTCAAGGAACTGTAAAAAATTGACTGACTGCCATGATATGATTGCTTGGTCGACATAAAGATCATCTCGACGTGACCCTCCGTGGGAACCTTAGAGATCCTGTACGACAACGCTCGACATGATATCTGTTTATGGAGATTGCCACTTTACTAAATCAACTTAGGATGTTTACTAATTAATGTAACTAGTTAACCACTTAACTAAATTAACTTAAGATGTTAACTAGTTAATGTAACTAGTTAACCACTTAAATAAATTAACTTAAGATGTTAACTAGTTAATGTAACTAGTTATCCAATTAACTAATGCTATTAACTAGTTACGGTAAATAGTTAAGCAATTTACTAACTAGTTAATTAAGATGTTAAGCGGTTACGGTAACTAGTTTATCACTAAACTAAACTAACTTAAGACGTTTACCAGTTACGGTAACTAGTTTACCACTTTACTAACTAGTTAATTAAGAGGTTTACCAGTTACGGTAACTAGTATATCACTTTACAAACTAGTTAATTAAGATGTTTACCAGTTATGGTAACTAATTCACCACTTTACTAACTAGTTAATAAAGAGGTTTACCAGTTACGGTAACTAGTTAAGCAATTTACTAAGTAGTTAATTAAGAGGTTTACCAGTTACGGTAACTAGTTTACCACTTTACTAACTAGTTAATTAAGAGGTTTACCCGTTACGGTAACTAGTTTACCACTTTACTAACTAGTTAATTAAGAGGTTTACCAGTTACGGTAACTAGTTTACCACTTTACTTACTAGTTAATTAAGATGTTTACCTGTTACAGTAACTAGTTTACCACTTTACTAACTAGTTAATTAAAAGGTTTACCAGTTACGGTAACTAGTTTACCACTTTACTTACTAGTTAATTAAGATGTTTACCAGTTACGGTAACTAGTTTACCACTTTACTAACTAGTTAATTAAGAGGTTTACCAGTTACGGTAACTAGTTTATCACTTTACTGACTAGTTAATTAAGATGTTTACCAGTTACGGTAACTAGTTTATCACTTTACTAACTAGTTAATTAAGATGTTTACCAGTTGCGGTAACTAGTTTATCACTTTACTAACTAGTTAATTAAGATGTTTACCAGTTACGGTAACTAGTTTATCACTTTACTAACTAGTTAATTAAGATGTTTACCAGTTACGGTAACTAGGTAACCACTTAACTTAATTAACTTAAGATGTTTACCAGTTACGGTAACTAGTTAACCACTTTACTAACTAGTTAATTAAGATGTTAACCAGTTACGGTACCTAGTTAACCACTTAAATAACTTGTTAAGTTGTGTGGTTATCTGTTGGCAGAAATATGCCACTATATCAATGGCACTGGTGTACTAGTAAAATAATTTGTAAATATAAAATAAATGTTAAGGATATGTAGAACAACACTTTTAATCATATTACTGTGTTAATGTATTCATGAAAAATGCATTATATACTTTATTTACTATTTATGAATGATTAATTCCATTTTTCCGAGTATTATGTATTCATTAACTACATAAATATACATGTATATAATGAGTATGTTAATTCCTTATTAGTCAAATCTTATTAGCGCGAACAGTTGAACCACGAATTGTGAACTACTTTATAAGTCAGGTCCCAGTTTCACAAACAAACTAAATACGAACTCAATAACAGACTCATGTATGTTTGGTCTCTAAATAGCATGTAAATGAAGTTTAAATGGCTGTTTTAACATGATCATAAAAAATGAAATTATATAAAATGTTTCATCATCGTAGAAAATCATGGGTTTGATTATAAACTTTAAGCCACAAACTCAATTTTCACTTGAGACTAAATTCAACGGTTCAGTAACAGACTCAAATCAATAACATTGAATTAAATCTTGTCCAAAATGCCAGTCAGCTTTATTTTGAATGATATAGCTTTTAAACCCGGGTCGCTAGCGCAGTTGGTAGCGCGCCGGGATTTGGAATCTCGTGCCCGAGGGGGTGCGGGTTCGAATCCCACCCGGGGAGGTTATACCCTTCCATGAAAATTTGACAATAATGTCGATTTTCCTCCATTGGTTAGATAATATGGAGAAGTTTCCGGCCATGTGGAATGGTAGGTGAGTACTGGTTATTTACAAGGGCCCAGGAAAGCTAGGTTAGGTGCGCTGGATGCCGTAAAATGGCATAAATTGTGTTGACACGGCGTTAAAAAGAGGTAGTAATGATATAGCTATTAAATCACTATTTGGATTTTATAATAATACTATATTTGATTACATTAGTAAAATAAATGATCAAAACATTAGATTGATTTTAAGTACAAAGTTGAGGTTTTTTTCGTAAAACTAGGGACAAGAGCAATATTTAAGACATTTTCGTAGTCTTAATAATACGATTCAGTATTGCTTTTAGTCAAATAATGATACTGGTAAATTTCATTCGACGTTCCGTGGTACGAGCTTAAAACCCGCTGATTTAAATACTCGACTTATAATCTATTATCCCCGTACAGTAATAAGGCTGTGTATTTTATCAACAGTTTTACTGTAGCGAATATTTAAATCAGCAGGGTTAATGTATTTTATCGAAAGCGAGTACAGAAGAACTGTAGTGAAATATAATGCGTGTGTATGTATGGAGATTATCAAACAAATAGCTTACCGATACCGATTCAATTGATCATCACAACTGAACAACACACTAATTAGATTGCCAAACTTAGTTGACCGATAGACTAATATGGTCGGCTCTCTTAGTTCGTCGATCACTTCCCTTAGACATTTGGAACTCCTAGGTCATTCGCTACAAATATCCTCGGACATAATTAGACGCCATTTTGGACTTACCTTAGCGTCGCATGCCCACACAAAATGCTTTGATCGGTGTTGAAGTAAACAAATCCACGAACGTTAAGGCGATGAGTGATGTTTCGTTTCAAGTAAAAAAATTGAATTTATATAGTTCAATGATATCGCTGAAATTTATTTAGTCAAATATATACCACATAGAAATATTTTTAACAAAGTAGGTGAGTTTACTGCCAGATCTAGTTGGCGTAACCGTTACGTGCTTCACACGTGCTCCGCCTTGCGTATGAAGTGAAAACCCACAATAAATGGTAGATCCCCCCACGAATCAGTTCGAGATTATTCATTCAATGAATGGTCGAGGTGTTCAGAATGTTCCCTAAGACTGTATTCTGTACACAGCTATGGGCATGTTCCACAAGGCGATCGCTAGCTAGTGCTTTTGAAAGCGATATTTTGTAGCATAAGAGGTCTATGGAACGGTTTGGTTCAAGCTAGCAAATCAAAGATGGCGATTTTTCAAACAAAAAGTTCGGAATTGTAACAAATGAAACAAATATTTAAATCGATTATCACTATGATTATTCTATTTCACCACTTTGACGAAATATATGCATTACATAAAACATATATCAGTATTCATAAAAAAGAAACACGTTATCACAAGGGGCAGCCATTTTTGGAACGATGCTAATTTAGCATCGTTCCAATGGTAACAAGAAAGTATAAGATTACTCTTTTCACGCTTCAACAATTTTCAACATAGACAAAGAGGCGTAGTTCAAGCGTGAAACTCATTAACATTTCATTTAAATGTAATACAACGCTGGCTTGTGTTGTCGTTCTTGAAACTCTTCAGGAAAAGGGAGGTTACTCTCAGGACATACAAATCTTGCAATGGAGACGGGACAACTCAACCCGTAGATAACTCAACCCGTGACAACTGCAATGGTTACTTGTTGGAGTAAAAAGGGCCTACGATGTTTTTGACAATGCATGTTATATGCGTAGCATAATTACGTCATTCGATAGTAATAAACAATATAAAATGATCGTATTATATTATGTTACTTATACCAATACATTAAGGACGATTTGGGTAGTTTTTGTGCGCACCGTTCTGTGCATATCTAAAACACGGTTTGACACGAAAGACCACACACCACACACACCACACACACACCACACACATCACTTTGTATAACATGATATAAGACTTATTTTCGATTGTTTACCTGTTTTAAACCCTAATTGTGGTATAAATTAACAGAATTACATAAATTAATCAATAATTAGATCGTAAAACGCGTTGGAAATTGTCATAGAAAATGTCATTACTCTGTAGATGTTCGTGTACACACCACACACACACTACTTTGTATAACATGATATAAGACTTTTTTCCAAATGTTTACCTGTTTGAAAGCCTAATTATGGCATAAATTAACAGAATTACATAAATAAATCAATAATCAGTAGATCTCTGGTCCAATCTCCAGTCATAGCAGGTTATATCAGTGTATGAAAACTTGATTTTAATATCATATTACATGCACAAAATGAGAAGTTGTCAGCTCCTTGTGGTTAAAGAAAATAGTCCCGAATAATCTTTAGTTTGGTGAGATGGTTACTGTACATGACCCTATATAGTGTTGATGAAAATTAATTCTTTGACTGGTTTATTTTGTTTGATAAAGTAAGATGAACCTTGCCATGAGCAAACCACTTGAGAAGTCTAGTGCTATGATCTTGTTAAATTCTGTTAATTGATACTTAATACATTTTTATAGATAATATTCATATTTTGACATAATTATATATTCTTTAATAAAAAATAAGTTCAGGACATCGTTCCTCCAGCACTCCAGTGCTTTGATTAATATAAGCAGAAGTGTTCCGAATGACACAGCTAGCAGGAAATAAATGGCCACGTATCGCTAGCTAGCGATTCAATTTGCTCGATCGTAGCAGACCGTTCAATAGGAAATCGCTATGTAGCGGTACAAAGCGCTTGCCTTGTAAAACGTGCCCAATGTTCCACAATCTTATTTCAGCTTGTGATGACTATCTGTATGGAGAAACTTGTGATAATGAATGTGGAGCTTGTTTTAACCGAGAACCATGTTATAAAATATCAGGTATTTGTCCATATGGTTGTGGTGCTGGATTCAAGGGAGATCACTGCGTAGAACGTAAGTAGATTTGGGTTTATAATATAACGTAAGTTGCATTAATATTGAATACAAACAATCTTCAAATCAATACTTAATTAAATCATTAGTATGGCTCGGTGAATTCTTGTGATAGAAACACAACATATCCTCCAAAATACATTATTAAGCTCTGAAACGATTTTTGGATCAAATATGTCGATGTTAAAAAAACATTAACATAGTGTGATGTTATAAAGGGACCCCTTTTTTAAGAAATGTGAACTTTATCAAACTGTAACTTAAAAATCATAATAGTTTGTAATCTTAATTTTCTCTCATAAATGTCATGTTTTGATAAATTCTCTGTTTTTGACCGTTTTCATGCCTGATGTATATAAATATATTCACATGAAGTGGGCTTAAATTTAGCAATGACATTAAGACAACAAAATAGAGAAACAAGTCGAACAAATAAGTTGATGCACCTATCTGGTGCATAACATTATACATCTAACATCGATGTTCAATTATCAGTTATGATTACTTGTCTTATTATGTATAGTGCGTAAATATTGACCCCGACCTGACCTTTCACATTTACATCTAATAATTATTTACACATATCCTGACGAAAGTCAGTGCCACGCCTATTCTACACTTCGTCAGCGATCGTAAAATTATATAAGTATGTTTGTGAGTTAAGTTAACTCATAATCCTCACGCTCTATGTGTAATCGAGCATTAATACTACATTCGTATTCAATGTAATGAATATTCTTGCATAAAGGTCAGGTCGGGGTCAATATTTACGCACAATATTAATTCATTATTTAGTCCAAGTCATATTTTATTTCACTATTACTTATTATTGCCCCTGTATGTCACGCCACCAACACACAGGGGCCACAATGGAAATAAAGGGCTTGCCCTATTTGGTCTATCCTTGGTGTTGGTGTGCTTGTCAAAGCAAATTATCACATGATGACTGTGGTATATGTGTTCTTTCTAATTGTGCTATGGGTACACTAGGGCTGTCATGATTTACCGGTATATTGCAATACACAGCTGCGGCAATACGTACCGCGGTACGATTTTAACGTACAGGTATTGGGCGATATTTTTATTTCATTGGAAAATTCTTACCTTCGCGAAATAAAAGTAACGAAAAGTCAGTTTTTCCATTGTTCATTCAATTTAACCTTAAGTTACAAAAATTAACCGATTTGGACACGTCACAGTTCTAAACGACCGTGAATAGTTAAAAACGCTTGATTCTAATAGTAGCTGTATGTAAAATTTGCATTGTTTTAATTTGTTCAGCGGAGGCAAAACGAATCTTAAAGCCCACAATATATCGTGGTATGTATCGCGATACGGTGCAAGCGTATTGCAGTATATCGCGATACGCTTATGGCGCATCATGACAGCCCTAGCGTACACTATGCCGTATGACTATTATTTTTATTATTATTATTTGTTATAATTAAAAGCATTGTTATCATTATTGTTGTTATTATCATTATTGTTATTATGGTTTTAAGAATGTGATCCTGGAAGCCATGGACCAGATTGTCTAGAAGAATGTGGATATTGTACAGGAAATGTAACATGTGATATATATGATGGATCATGTCCTAGTGACTGTCAACCTGGGTGGATGGGGGATACTTGTAAAACACGTAACTATATCTCTGTTTCTTACTCTTAATATTAGTTTTCTTTGTTGGGTTTTTGTTTGGATTTTTTGTTTGTTTGTTTTTCGCGTCGTGTTCAACACATATTTAGGTCATATATACGACAGGCAGCTCTTCCTACTATAGGTTTCCTGGACACTTTTCTATCACAAGTACTAACATACCCTACCACGAGGCCGACAACTCATGTAATGGGTATGGTTTAACACCGTAGCAACACATTGTATTGGTTATATAACTGCAGTTTTTTATCCTAATCATTGGTCCCAGAAAGGCTAAATTTCTGGATTTAGCGGTCAGCCAGTTTTTTTTGCGCATACGAGGGCTGTTAGAAAAGTATCCGGAAAGGTTCGTGAACTTTTTTATTTACAAGGTATTTAGATAAGATATATTTAACACAGTTACTTTGGAAAATTATGCTTATGATCTGGTTGAAAAAAATCACAATTTGCATTCATGCGAAGTCTACAGTATCTACGGGAACGTAGGGTAGCGTTGAGCGGGGCAACTTACTTCTGGATGTGATACAGCGTCAGGAAAATCGATCCCACACATTTAAACATCACACCTTTTCAAAATATTCTCCACTACACGATGCACACTTCTCCCATCTATGAATTCACTTGTTAAAGCAGGACTTGAACTGATCTTGGGGAATTTTACGAATTGTTTTTTCGAACAACCATTGGCAAATCATGAACGTCATCAAACCTCTTGCCAAGCAGCTCTGATTTCAATGTTTGGAATAGCCAGAAGTCACATGGTGCTAGTTATGGGGCATGATGTTTCACAGTGTCAATTCCTAATTCTCTCAACTTGTCTTGGTGACAACACAGGAATATGGATGGTGCTAGTGTTCAAATGGACAAGTGGACAAATAAGTTACCTATATGCATTTTTGGTTTTAATTGCTTAATTTAAACAATATTCATGTTATTTTAATTATTTTGTCCTGAATCTCAAAGTACTTGTCCAGATGTTCAATACTCAAAATGAAATAAAGTGAACTATGATATAAAATACACATTGTAAGTAATAAAAATCATTATTGAATGAATTAGTTCAATGCAGAATATGATTGAAATATTTACATTATTAGGTATGACTATGTTAGTGCATTTACAGCTAAAAAGTATTACTTGTCCACGGACAAGTGGGCGGGAAATATTTATTTGCCCGCAGACATAAATGTACGAATCGGAGAAGTAGGGCATGGGAATTCCAAACCCCTGCATTGATGAATGCAAATTGAAAGTTCATGTTGGCAATGATTGTCAATAAAGTCAGATATGAACAACTTAATCATTTCATACATAACATTTTCATTTTTGTGGTCATCGTTTGGTCTTGCAGCTTGTATGGACAACACATATGGTATAAACTGTGGTCAACAATGTCCAAATTGTGCAGAAGGTACAACATGTGATAGATTTACTGGGATATGTCCATCTGGATGTTCTCCTGGTTGGATTAATGATCGATGTGATTCACGTGAGTTTTGTTGTTTATTGGTATACAATTTGTTTATTAATTTATACTGGGCTTAACGCTGTGTCAACACATTTTGGTTATTTTGCGACCAGTGGACCTATAACCTAGCTTTCCTAAACTATTGTCTATAACCAGTACTCACCTACCCTTTCAAAAACCAGAAACTTCCCCATAAATCTTATTAATAGAGGAAAATTGTCAAATTTTCATGAAGAGGTATAACCTCCTGGGTGGGATTCAAACCCGTTCTCCCTTCGAGACACAAGATTCGAAATCCCGGTGAGCTAGCTGCTACCAACTGATACCAAGCAGTGTAGTTCACAAAGGTCATTAGATCGAGCAATTTTATCATAGATTTTTACTATGTATATATTGTGTTTTCAGCATGTGAGAGCGGGACGTATGGGACAAATTGTTCAGAAATATGTGGAAATTGTCTCAATGGCGATCCATGCAACCACGTGACGGGTGTATGTGAAAAGGGGTGTGCTGTTGGATTTCAAGGAGCCACATGTCATGAAGGTAAACCATTGAAAAAATATGAAATGCATACGGTACTTGTATGTGATTACAATATATGATAATTTATGTTTTGGTACTAGTTGTAATGTTGTTAATACCGCAATAATATCGGGTGATTTGATAATTAGTGATACTGGAATTCATAAAAAATGAGTCTAAAACAATACATATCAAGAATAGCGACAGTAATAATTATAAAAGATCTAACTTGATTTACAACAATTAAACGGATATACCGGCAAATGACTGTGCCAAAAATATATAACCAAGTTTAGTCTTTAAAACAGTATTAAGAACGTAAGTAATAACTTACTAATAACATTTGTCACTTATAACATTCAACTGAACGAATTAAAACATGTGGCATACACATTGTTGAAAACGAAAGCAAGATACTGAGGGAATCACCAAGCTATTTATAGATTTGTTATATGTCGTACTTGCTGAAATTAAACATTTTCATTGGTCGCTTCTTGTCTTTTCAACATTCTTCAAAACAATATATAATGCAGAACCAGGAAAATCGGAACTGAAAATTTTGCCCAATAATCTTAAGCTTGTCATATTTCTTGATAAATGCTAATTGCAGTGAGCTGTTTTTCTATGGTATGTTTTGTTGTTGTTGGTTTGGTTTTTTTTTGTAAAACTTAAATGATTTTACAAGCCGAAATCGACCGAAGATAAGCGTAAGACATGTTTAGAAAATTAAGACGCAGATTTTATAATTAGAATTCTAAAAAGTGTTGAAAGTTGGGTGTCGAGTTAAAAATTAGTCATTTTCAGTCATTCGATTAATTAAAGAGTATAATAGAAGGCTTGTATAAATTAATAATTTTTCAGAATGTGATGCTGGGACTTACGGTGAAAACTGTACTGAGATATGTGGTCAATGTTTAAATGGAGAAGCTTGTGACAAAGTAAATGGTATATGTCCTGATGGATGTGAACCAGGGTACCAAGGAACTCTCTGCATAGAAGGTAGCAATAATTCTTCAATATTATAAGGAAAACATTCTATGCGATCTAATGTCTGTCTCAGTGGGATAGGCTGTGTAGTTGTCATATGATACCCAGTGGTGGAAACTAGCACTAGAAATTTATGATTCAAATTTACGGAAAATTATTATAAGACTATTCTTTAGAATTGCAGCAACTGGGAACCGTGCGTGTTCTGCCATTCAATACCAGTCGTTGGAATTTCACTAGCAATAAAGCAATCAAGTTTACTGACAAAAATGCAGTGACGTCGGACACGAAAGTCTATCATTAAGCTATTGAATACCCCAATACCGATGTCCTCATTACTACTTGGTTTAATTTTTGAAATATGAGCCTGTCCAAATATACGAGTCTAATATTTTATTATATTGTATATTTACATATTCTTAAAGTTTTAACTATAATTTGTAATCTGCTGCAAGGGTAATGCATCTTTTACTATAAATACTATCTCAAATATTGTTTTCACAAATGTCTATTACAGAATGTGTAGGACGTACATACGGTGAACAATGTTCACAACAATGTGGTTTCTGTCTAGCAGTAGAGGAATGTGATAAAGTTACAGGAGTCTGTCCAAGTGGATGTGATCCTGGTTATACAAATGTTTTGTGTACTGAAGGTAATGTATCATTGTTTCTAACACTATTTTCTATGTAACTTTGCATTGCATGTATGCTGGCACATAAATGACCTCGGAGAGCTACGTGAAATCATATTCAAATACTTGTATGTTAGGTTTAGCCTGTCAATTTAAAAGTATGCACGTCATAAAGTTGTATCGTCTAAGCTCGTTTAGACCTAAATATTTTGGGCAACCTGTAAGTAATGAAGAAAGTAATTTAAGTGCAGAATATTATTCTTGATTAAGTCGCTCGCGTACCTAGTTGAATAAACAAAGATTGTGATTCAAGATCAGCTGTATACCCTGATTCCGAGTTGCTTTTGTTTAATGTATTTGAAGCATTGACAATAGCTATTTCAGCGAGAAAATTACTAATTTTGTTCAAATATTTGTGTATCAAACATTGGCTTCATTGTTCTCAACTTTTTGTAAGCTTGTTTTATTACAATCAGTTTGCCAAAGAGGATCATACGGACAAGATTGCAGAGAAGAATGTGGAAATTGTTTAAATGGTGATCCGTGTAATCATGTGACAGGAGTTTGTTCCACTGGATGTACCCCTGGATTTCAAGGAGCTACGTGCCATGAAGGTTTGAATTCAATTCACCGCAATTATCAGGAAAATTATATGAATTTGTATTCTGTACTACATCAGCTGTCGCGTTATAAAGAAAATAATAGTATTTTGACAGTTGACCAAAGTTTTGATTTTGTTATTTGATTGTTTCGGCTGGATTTAACACTGTACCAACACCAGATGTATAGATTATATTATGGTGGTCAGTCAATTTAGTCACCGTTCCTGTACATGTACAAGCTAATTCTCTGGATTTAGCTGTTAACTAGTTACTAGGCGCATGCATACTTCCATCTCCGTTTGACAACTTCTTTAGATGATCTATGATCAGTGGTAAGAGATAGAATGGTCGTAGAAAAAAATTACATGACCAAGCTTTACGAAATAATAGATTTTTTTTATTTTTAGACAAGAAGTAAACTGACTAACGACGTTGTTGCATTTAGATTTTATTTCAATCTAGTTTAAACTACGACATTCTTTTTTCAATTGTTAGATTGCTTAGATGGTACATATGGTATGGGGTGCAAAGGAGTATGTGATAATTGCTTCAATGGATCAATTTGTGATAAAATTAATGGTGTATGTAAGGATGGATGTGACCCTGGTTTTCTTGATGATATGTGTACGAAAGGTACGCTCATTTACTTTAGTTTAGGAATATGTAATGCATGGCGTTTGAAGCCTCTTTGCAGCATGTTTTGTCATTCATATTGAGTCTACAACATCTACACACTGTCACATAACAAATGTGTATCCTGAGCTGAAGTATAAGGAATCCAATTCTAGTGGAAGTTGTCAATATTTCGATTCTAAACTAGGCTAGAGAAAGATTTTGACAAGACCATGGTGTAGCTAATATGTGCGTTGTGTTTTATTGACCTTAAGGGGCGTAACGCTACATTACCTTGTGCAAATGAATATAAAGGGGCTTTGATGACTCCACTTATCAATACATATTAATTTAATCATAGAATGTCCATCAATAAAACAATATTAATGAACATCCAGGGTAGTGACATTCCAATTATTTTCCACTTGTCCAAGACCAGTGAAGTAACAATATCAACTTGTTCGGGATCGAAATGTATTTGTCCGAGTTTGTTCGAGGTTCAATACTCAAAACAATGTATTTAACTATGACATAAATTGTATAAGTTAAGTAATAATAAATAATTGAATGAAATACTTCAATGGTGTATATAATTGAATCGTTCAATCATTAAGGATTACTATGTTAGTGCATTTGCAGCTAAAAAGCAATACTTGTCCACGGACAAGCTGGCTGGAAATATTCACTTGTCCGTGGAAATAAATGTACGAGTTGGACAAGTCGGGAATAGGAATTCTACACCCCTGACATCAATGCCGTATATCATTCTGTATGGTCCTTGTTCTTTCTAAGCCGCGGCCGTGGCGTAGTGGTTAGCATGTCTGACTTCGAATCCGGAGATCGCGGATTCGAGCCCGGTCGCGGTAGGTCATACCCTATACATGAGTTGTCGGCCTCGTGGTAGGGTAAGTTAGTACTGGTAATAGAAAAGTGTCCAGGAAACCTATAATAGGAAGAGCTGGCCGTCGTATATATAACCTAAATATGTGTTGAATGCGACGTTAAAAATGTTCTTTCTTTATTTTCAGAATGTAATAATGGAACATATGGACTGAAATGTTCAGAGGATTGTGGTGAATGTCTTAATGGTGAATCTTGTCATACAATAACTGGTGAATGTCCTGGTGGTTGTCAACCTGGTTACCAGGGATCCATGTGTCAACAAGGTAATCTTGTACTTTGTTTAGGGTGGAGTCCCAAAGTAAATAGATTGCATTCTTCACATGGTACATTTACAATTTAGGTGTCATAAAAGATTAGATAAATTATATATATTTTAACACGGCAAGACAATATAACAAGAAACATAAGCTTAAGTAAGCTTTTACAACCGACTAAAATGATAATAAATTAAACAACATAAATACTAATCAAAATGGCATGATACAAATATATTTAACTAAAATTGATTGAAGACCACGTATTACAAATGAGATATACACTGTCGTCAAAAATGAATAAATACGTCAATGCACCAGCCAATTGAAATAATAACAAAAAGTAAAAATATGATGAGGCTGCTGATCTGATCCTGACCTGCTGCTGGCCTAAAAACTGCCATAGAAGGCTTTCTAAAATCCTGACAGAAAAAAATGAAAACACTAGTAACAGCAATAGTGACGTTAGTGTGTTAGTGGTTCTATCACCGGCCTGATACGAGTTTGGTGACCAGAGTTGTTATTGTTTACCATAGTAGAGTGGTTACATGATACCGTATTAGAATATTTTCTTGTTTTTGTAGAATGCTTTGATGGAACGTATGGTTTTGACTGTCAAGGTGTCTGTGGCCAATGTTTAAAATCAGAGCCATGTGATAAAGTAACAGGAGTATGTCCTACTGGGTGTGATCCTGGATTTATGGGTGACTTATGTACTCAAGGTTAGTTCTGGTATTGTTGCTACAAACTTTTTATTTGTTTCTTGTCAAGTTTATTGAACAAATCTGGTACCAATCTCCGTAAACAGCAATCTGATTAAACCCCGATCTACAATTTTACCGCTCGCATACTCGCTAAAGTAGATCTGGCCTTTTCCAAACGAAGGTCACGTTCAGGTGACCTTTTCTCATCATAATATTCATGACGAAATTGTTATGATACGTAACTTGTTTACATCGTCTACGTCACGAAATTTGAAATGAGCCGCCCAATCGCAGCCTGTGAATATTACCGCGGTTAAATTAGCAAGCAAAACTTGGTCTAAAAATAGAAATTACGAAATCAAAATGTGATTAATAGTGTTTTCGTCTAGATGAAAGCTACCCATTGATTGGTCGACACAAAGTTCATCTCGACGTGACCTCAAAGGGAAAAAGTACAGATCCAGTACGACCGTGGTCTGCTGGATATGTGTTTACGCAGATTGCGTAAACAGATATCCTTCAGACCGCTGTCGTATTAGGATCTCTTACTGTGGCTCCGAGGGTCACGTGGAGATGACCTTTGTGTCGATCAATCTATGCATAGCTTTCATCTAGTAGACAAAACACTATTAACAGCATCTTGATTTCATAATTTCTATTTTTAAGCCGAATGTTGCGAGCTAATTTGACAGTGATTTTGACTGTTATTCACAGGCTGTGATCGGACGGCTCATTTCAAATTGCGTGTCGTAGACGATGTAAACAATTTACTTATCATAATGATTGCGTCATGAATATTTAAATAAAAAAGGTCCCCTTAACGTGACCCATATAAAGAAATAGCCAGGTCTTAAATTATCGAGTTGGTGAGTGGAGAATTTTAGATCGGGTTTTAATCAGATTGATGTGGTACAAATTCATAACACCGTATTATCTAAATATGGTATTGAACCACGGTTTCCAGAACATCTTACTTTGTGATTCAAGGATATGTAATTCAACCCCATATCTAATCCATTCGACGCATGAAAAAATGACTTATTTAAAAAATTTGATAATGAAAACAGAAACAGGATACGGCAAATGTCAGAAACATCGATGTAATCTTATTCATCAAAACGACCACTGCAAGCTTCGTTGGTCGAGACCCACTATTTGGCATCCTTTAAAAGTAGGCTCGAAGAACGAACTTTTTATTTGAATACATTCTTAATGATGAAGTATGTTTAAATATTTCAGAATGTGTCAATGGAACGTATGGTCAAGATTGCAGTGAATATTGTGGTCAATGTAAAGACAATACAACTTGCAATATATATACCGGCGTATGTCCTGAAGGCTGTACACGTGGATACATGGGTCCACTATGTAAAACTGGTAGGTTATTGTATTGTTTAATTTTATTCAACTGTCAGTGATGCATACATTAACCCCGCTTATTTAAATACTAACTACAGTACGTCTGTACGCACTATCGATGAAAAAGGATATCCGTATCTTATTAAGAGGGTTTATCGAACATATATCGAGTATTTAATTGTCAATAAGTGATTGTGTAATGTATATTGAATGGCAATTAAAGTACCTTATCTGAAAAGGATCAAAATGTCGTGATTTGTTCGAGCAATATCAAACATATTACATGTTAACATCTTTACTAGTGTAACATCTGTGATTGAAGTGGAGTGAATAAATATTCAAAAAGCATTTAATAAAAATGTTGGCTGGACATTTTTTTTGATATTTTAGAATAGTTATTTGACCTACATGTTTATCAGTTTAAGACTGTGAGATTTCAGTATTAATTTGAAGATTTTTGGATCGTATACATTTCAGAATGTTTACCTGGGACACATGGAGCTAACTGTATTGATGTATGTGGTCAATGTAAGGATGGTATACATTGTGATACAGCGACTGGTGAATGTCCAGGGGAATGTGAACCTGGATACATTGGTACCATGTGTACTATAGGTAACTTTCCTTTACCTGTCTTGTTTGTTTTGATCTGTCACTGTTAAAGTCTTATACACTAGTCTATAGGCTATGACTCGATGTTTTGGCCTTTTAAACAAATATTTTTCAATTTGAACTTATGTGACTATGTTGTCAAGTTGTTTATCACCTTATGAAGATTTATTCGGTTTCAGCATGTTTATGAACAAACCGCGTGATACCTTGATAGTGACCATAATCGTTTGTTCCTGAAGTAAATGTTTAATGTTTATGATATGTGTTTTCAATTTTGTTCAAGAACTCATTGGTTTTTCATTTTTGTTTATTTCCATTTGGTTTGTATTTGTGTTGTTTCACTCTCCCTTTTTAACAGGATCATTTATATGGCAGACCAACCACTTAATCATTTCTCTTTAATGCACCAGTAATAGCCTCGCATCCTCACATGATCGGTAGCTTACATTATCAATGCGAGGTGATAGTGATTTGTAATCAGCTACCTTTTGACTAATCAGATGCCTTTTTGTAGTTACTTGTATTTATGAGGGACTTTTGTCAGTTATCTTCTCATAATTACAACCTGAATGAAATAACAAAATCTGATTGGTCAAAAGTGAACACGTGACCTAAAAAAATTTGCTTTTATTTTCGTATAAACTGCAGTTTTGAATGAATGACGTCACGCCGGAACTACTTTCATGACTCAAAAGCTATTTTTAGCGCGTTCCCACGCTATGACGTACAGGTCAATAACTATAATGTCAATGGAAAGTACATGATACACAAAACCAATAAGAAAAGTGCAATCAACTTTTATTGAAAGAAATTAAAATGAGTTTAATGTACAATACAATTGTGCAGTAATACCGTTCTTTATCTAGATCTATATTTCATAAGATGTAATGTTCCAGGAAGTAAATGATATGCTGAATGCAGAATTAAGAATTAATCTTTAATTTTAACTTAAGCTACATTGACAGCATTTAAACCATTAAATGTTTATTTATTTTTCTAGCGAATCAGTCTTCTTTTTCAAATGATTTTCATGGCATTTCCCTTCTGAAGTGCATGCTCTAATGGACGAGTATTCATTCATATAGATATCTGAATACTTTGGTTTCCGAGGCATCTAGTTTCACTTTCTTGTCTGAAAACAAAAAAAACAACCAATAAATGAAGATAAATAAAGCTTTAAATACCAATAGTTCGACACATTTAAATTGATCCACAATAAGATAAGTAATCAGTATTTTGGCAAACATCAGTATGTCATGGCAAACATTTCAAAATAACTCAAGTTGCCTCTCATCAAGTAAAAAAAGAACGTATAACATAATGATATGTACATTGGATAATAGGTGTATCTAGTCATAATGATGTAGTATCCGCAGAAGTGCATGTGTATACTTCATGCATATACATTCTGCATTGAGTAGTGAACAAGGTCAATAAGTATAACGTTTATAATCAGACCGGAATGAAAATGCTTCCAGATTAATATGACCAGACTTTGAATCTATCCTAAGTACCGATCATTTTAAAATGTACATGAGAACATAAAAGCATATAAACCATATAATCTCCGTAATTTGGGGATAAATAATAAACATTCACTTACTCAGTACAGAAAATAGCTCGTCTTTCCATCCAATGTCTTGACATGTAAATTTCCTGACTCGGACTGACTGCTTAAGTTATCTCATCAAGTGATCCAAATTTCAGTAGTAAACTTTCTCATTCTGATTATTCTGATTAACTAACACAGCCTCAGATGCTATTCAACTCGGAAAAATGTACATCCAACAACCGCTCATTTGTAATCACTGGTGGTTTCAACGAGTTGACATATTAATCTAGGTCACAACTTGCATCATAAACTCACGTGTTCTTCGTAGAAACTTGAAACTTGTTAAACCGTTTAAAAGAGTTACACAATAGCGTACCACCTCTCATGCAGCGATATTTTTACCTCTGCGTCCCGCGTCCCTGACGCACAATTTTAGCTACAAACCCATTGCTTCTTGACATGTGCGTCTATCTGGACGCATAACGCCGTGGAAGTGGCACGTAGACGTGTAAAATAAAAATCGGCGGACTGGAACAAATGACAACTCTGCTCAGAGTTTTGCGTTATTAATAGCAGTAATTAACAACTTTACACCGTTAAACGTCATATGTTCTAGTATTACGACATATTTCATTGGTTCTGTATTGTCAGTGACCAATCAAACCGACTTTTATATTGTACTCGGTTGTTGATATCAACAGGCTTTATTGATGGCGTAATTTAGGAGTCTTCACCTCGCTTTCTAGTTAAATACTAGTGTTCAGTTTCTTCTTGTATATAACAAGTGTTTGGTACATTAGATATGCTAATTATAAATCTTCTCAAATTGCTACGCTTAGAGATCATTAGTTTAGCATTTCATTTAAAATTTACGACTAAATCTCTGCCATACACAGTGAGGAATGGTAATAGTTCTATTTCAGACAATTAAGGTCCTAACTTTTATTATGCCTAATCACTTATTACGACGGTTACAATTTGTTAATGAACTTTGAAGTCAATAAGCATAAAAGCTGACCCTAACTAGCTCATTTCATGATGGTTTCTCAATTATAGCCTATGATCGTTGAATCCATCCTGTATCATTGTTTTAACATGATGACGATCTGCGCCGTGAAACATTCTTCCCCAATAATGTTCGTACTCGATACGTTATGAACATTTAAAAAAAAGAAAGATTTAAAAAATTTCATTTGACAATTTTTGATCAACTTGATTAACTTTAAAAAATATGTCAACTGAATGGACATTTATACGGTTAAATAAATTCATAAGAATACATATTTAATCAGACCTAAACTGTAAATAAATTACTTATTTTGTGAATTGTGTTATCAAATAGTTGTAATATCCAAGTTTTCTTATGAAAATCCATCAGAATTACTGAAAGATGCATTCAGGGTAAATAAAATGACTGTTGGTGGTTGTATACAAAGGCATCTAAAGAGTTGTGAAATACAATGCATATCAACTAAATGCATTATCAATAATATTTATTATTATGGACTGATTTCCACCATCATTTATACAACATTTTGGACTCTTGCTTGAGAAATATTTTTAATTTTTTAAGTTTGCCCTATGAGTCATTGACTATTAACTTTTGAAGCCTGAGTTAGAGACACATGTTGGATAATTCTTGTGATTTCTTACCCAAAGAAATTTAAAAAATCACAAGACTTAGGTTGCATCCTAAAATAAACATAGTTTGTTTGGTGTATGATATAAACATTTCAGCAACTTTTCAATTTTTACATAATTATTCCATCTGTCAACTGATTATTTGGGCAGACAGAAAGTCTGAACATATATGCCTGTTTAACTGATAGTTTGAAGTCTTTGGTACAGACTGAGTCTGAGTCAATAAAACATGGAAATCTTAATTTCCATTTATTGTTTTGCTTTCCTGCAGTTTTGAAAGTGATACATGATTTATTGAGTTTACACTGTTATTAAAAGTGAAAGTTCATAAAGACATGTAGCTTGATGTTTGATTGTATATGCAGGGACCCATTGTTTCCGTCATGGACCCATTGTTTTAAAACATGTGAGTCCTATAGGACCCATCGAATTCAATTCTAAAAATATCGCTGCTCATGTGTTCTTTTATTAAAAATAAACTCAATGCATGTTCATTTCAATGTATCATTCATGCCGTTATGTCCGAAAACAATGAAAAACTGCATCCAATCGAAGAAAAAATTGGCCGACGGTTGGCATTAAAAAACTGTTAACCGAATGAAATCAATGCGCACTATTACGCATTATTGCGTAATTTGGCTCTACGCATTAGAAAATAGGTCTTTATTCTAACGCAAATTTCGCAAAAAATGGTTGTAATTATAAGGAATGAATGTATAGAAACTGTCTTTCATCGAAAAATAAACGTCATTTTGGTGATAGCTAATTTCAGCATAAAGGCCTTCGGCCTTTATGCAAATTAGCTATCACCAAAAGTGACGTTTATTTTTCGATGAAAGTCAGTTTCTATACATTCATTCCTTAATTGACAAAATCTAAAGCAATCCTTTTGGTAAGTAGGTCCTTTTAGTAGAATTCCTCGGATTTTATCATTGAAGTTCTATGTAAGAATAATAAAATATTTTATCTATTATCATTCTTGTCAATCAAAATATTGACAGGAGTGATGAAATTTAGATAGTTATTTACCCTAAAAATACTTAGCTGGATTTTCAAACAAATTAAACGATTAAAAAAAAGTAATTTAGGATTAATTGTGGCGAATTGACATTGAAACGTAATGGTAAAATTCGAGTAATCCAACTAATTGGACCTGCCTATTTGAAGAGTATACAAGAGGAAATAACTGACTATGGTCCCTTAATATAATGTGTGACTTTATTTTAACAGTGAAAAAGCATTTTCGATCCCTAGAAGGGGTTGGGTGATTTCTGAAACATCAAGCTTTGGAATTACATGTTCCAAGTGAAAATCACTGGATTAAATTGTATATATCTTACATGTACATATACCTATTGTATTTTCATGTATTCTTCTTGTCATAGAATGTCCGGAAGGGAAGTTTGGAGATGGCTGTGGGGAAAACTGTGGTAATTGTGAGCTTGGAGTTGCCTGTGATTTTATTACTGGATTATGTCCAGGACTTTGTGACGTTGGTTGGTTTGGACAGAGATGTGATGAAGGTGTGACGTGATTTTTTTCAATTGCAGCAGGGCTGTATATATATACACCATTATGGGATCCGTATCTACGCAACAAGCTTTTGAACTAAATGGGAAGTTTATTTGTTATGGCATAAAAAATTCTTCTGAATATGGTTTCTTTTAATTGCATGTATCAATAATGTATATGGAGACTGTGTTGGTCTTGTGAAAGGGTATGTGAGCATAAATAGGATAAAGGTCCAGACAATCTAAGTAAGTGTGCTGACCGTCGTAAAATGACCATAATATGTATTGGTACGGTGTTAAATTCATTAAAAATCAAACCTGATTATTGGGGACGTGTGAAGTAAAACACATTGCAGTTTGGGTCTAACAACCCCAGTATTTAAATAAATTTCTTGAAATCACATCTTGGCAATTTATTTTTTACATTTCTTAAAGCAAACTTTTTTCTTATCATAGAGTGTGCCCCAGGTAGTTATGGAATGAATTGTTCGGGAATATGCGGTCACTGTGAATCTAAAACACCGTGTGACATAGTAACCGGAAGTTGTATGGGGATTTGTGATCCTGGTTGGTTAGATGACCTCTGTGACCACGGTATGTACATACTATAAGTACTTACAGTTGGATTAAGTAATGTCTAGATCATCGACATTTACAATATTAGTTGAATAATCCAACTTTCAGTAATAATTTTATAAGAAATTAAACTGCATATTGTATGTATCATACTAATTTAATATGATACATGTTTTCTTCGGACGAGTACTCAGAAACCAGACTAAATTCGCAGTTGAAATTTTGCCAATCTGATTAAAACCCGATCTCGCCAACTCGCTAATTTAGATCTGCTCGTTTTCTTACCAGGGTCACGTTCAGGTGACCTATTCTCGTTATAATATTCATGACCAAATCGTTATGTTTAGTAACTTGTTTACATCGTCTACGTCACACAATTTGAAATAGACCGTCCAATCGCAGATTGTGAATAATACCACTGTCAAATTAGCTCGCAAACATTGGTCTAAAATAGAATTTGCTAAATCAAGAGCTATTAATAGTGTTTCGTCTAAATGAAAGCTAGATTGATTGGTCTACATAAAGGTTATCTCGACGTGACCCTCCATGGGAGCTTTAGAGATCCTGTACGACAACGCTCTACATGATATCTGTTTACGGCGATTGAAGTTTTGCATACAACTAGGAAAATATGCATGCTTTCAAAACATTACAATTATTAATTGTTAACATTTTGAAAGTTCAAAAATTGTCATTTTGCATTTGTCAATTGATCCCTACTAGTGATTTTTGTAACATGTATATAACGAACTATACATGTACGAGAGTACAGGAACGCGTAATTTTATTACTTAGGTGCCCGTTGGAAACTCTTAGATATGTAAACAATGTATTTTAGCAAGTCTTAGTTACACATGAATACTTACAGAATGCGATGAAGGAAGTTATGGAATCAACTGTTCCGGAACATGTGGTAGTTGTGCATCTGATTCACCGTGTGACACCGTAACCGGAAAGTGCCCAGAATTATGCGAACCAGGGTGGATTGGCGCTCGATGTGACATAGGTAAACAACTAAACCGATACGAAACAAAGAACTTTTCTGTTTTGTTTTGTAATCAATTTATTCCGCCAATTTTCGTAATTGTTTGACAAATTTCGTTTACTAAGTTGCGTTCGTAACGGAATATTTTATTTCCGAATCAAACAATTCGTGATATTCTAGCCTGAAAATGGCCGTGTCCGATGTAATGAATTAAGTATTGAATAATTATGTTTTCAAATGAACATTTCTCGCTACACAGGTTTAAATCATGTAAAATAACTCTCGTCAGCAAATGATCATTCAAAATTAAGAAAACGTAAATTTTGTTACCTGAATAATAACTGAGGGCACTGCTCCATTACTGTGCTTTGCATGACCCGATAACGGTTGTGGTAAGGGACAGGTAATCCAGACTAGACATTTCTTACAATTATTGTAACGATTTAGATCAGCATGTGTGATTCTTATTTTGATAAACATGAACTCTTATAGCGTCTTAGTAGATCGTGCAGTAAAAAGATATAGACGTATACCCTTTTAGTAAAAGTTGAATATTCTTGTCTAAATTAGACCACGCATAAACTATAGCTAATTACATTGTAATTGACATTCATTTTGCTGAAAAACGTTTATAATTTGCAAATTAGAGTAATATTCCGCGCTAGAGGCCATCTTGGTTAAAATCATGCGATTTTTGACGATTTTTAAGTCGCAAATGCTTAATTTGCGAACAAAAAGGTCTTTATATTAAGCCCATTCTTCTTTTTAGCCCGTCGATTTTCAAAGTCCTTTTATTGTAACTTTACTCTACAATATTTTCAGGGTGTCAAGACGGTTATCATGGAATGAATTGTTCTGATAAATGTGGAAAATGTGCATCTGGTTCACCGTGTGACACTGTAACCGGAAGTTGCCCAGATTTATGCGAACCAGGGTGGATTGGACCCAAGTGTGATATAGGTTAATAACTAACTTATTTATAGATCGATAAAACTTGTCCGTTGTGCCAATTGGTCGGCTGTACAAAAAAGAGTTAATGGTTTTTTAATATATTTTTTAATTTGGGTTTTACGCATTTTAGGTCATTTTACGGCGTCCAGCGCCCCTAACCTAGCTTTCCTCTACCCTTGTCTATAACCAGTGCCACCTATCCTTCCACAAGGCCGAAAACTTCTCCATATACCATAATAATGGAGTAAAATTGACATAATTGTCAATTACTTCCCAGAAGATTCATTGATAGATACTATGCAGACCCCTAATGGCCGAGGGTTATAGCTGTCCCAGTTAAGTCGGTGAGCGCGCATTAGCACGATACTTAGTCTATTAACTGCAATTACATTTTTCTTCACTTAATATTAATTCTAAATACGGTTATGTGTGAATATGTTAAGCTTAATACATCGCACTTCACATTCATTTGCTTAAAAACTTTTATAATTCGCAAATAATAGTAATATTCCTTTTAGAGACATTCTAGGTATTTGCAAAATCATGCGATTTTGACAACTTTAAGTCGCAAATGCATAATTTGCAAACAAAAAGGTACTTATATACGAAGACCATTCCGTTTTTAAGACCGTCGATTTCGAAAGTCCTGTTTTTAAACTTTACTGTTCAATATTTTAGGGTGTCAAGACGGTTATCATGGAATGAATTGTTCTGATAGATGTGGAAAGTGTGCATCTGGTTCACCGTGTGACACTGTAACCGGAAGTTGTCCGGAATTATGTGATCCAGGGTGGATTGGACCAAAGTGTGATATAGGTTAATAGCTAACTTATTTATTGATCAATAAAAACTTGTAACTGTATAATTCCGTTGTGCCAATTGGTCGGCTGTTCAAAATAAACTTGTTCGAGTAATTTTGTTGTTTTATCAAATATTTTCAATAGATTCAATTTAAATGGTCAGTATTGGGAAGGAAAATTACCCCTAGATTATGCAAGTGTCACATTGTTAGTTAAACAGGCGTGTTAATACCCCTTTTTTATTAGTTATCTAACAGATTGACATCTTTTGTTTTCAAACAATGGGTGCAGCGTATTATCTAAACAGGTGTGAAAAAACATTTACCATAGTCAGACCGCTAGACGCTCGCCGAATATTTCGCGAATTTTAAGTGGTCTTTTTAGCGGGGTCAAAATGCACGCATTTAAAGCGTTTTGTCAGCAAGAAGTGGTCGTATTACGGAGTAGCGGGGTGGTCCTAATTTCGGGGTTAAAGACGACTAAATACAGAGCAAAAAAATCCGTTCTTTTCAAAACCGGTCTTTTTAGCGGGGTGGTCCTTGAATCGGGGTGGTCTTTAAGCGAGGTTCCAGTGTAATTCGCAAATAACAATGATATTTCACTTAAGAGGCAATCTAGGTTATTGCAACATCATGCGATTTTTGACAATTTTTAAGTAGCAAATGCATAAATTGCAAACAAAAAAGTCCTAATATACGAAGACCATTCTGCTTTTTAGCCCGTCGATTTTGAAAGTCTTTTATTGTAACTTTACTGTACAATATTTTCAGGATGTCAAGACGGTTATCATGGATTAAATTGTTCTGATAGATGTGGAAAGTGTGCATCTGGTTCACCGTGTGACACTGTAACCGGAAGTTGCCCAGATTTATGCGAACCAGGATGGATTGGTTCCAAGTGTGATATAGGTTTATAACTAACTTATTTATTGATGTATAAAAACTTGTAATTGTATAATTTATTTTGCTTAAAAACTTTTATAATTTCCAAATTAGAGTAATATTCCGCTGTGGAGACAATATTGGTTATAATAGCAAAATCAAGCGATTTTGGACGAGTTTTAAGTCTCAAATGCTTAATTTATGAAGAAAATTGTCCCTATATTTAGACCATTCTGCTTTGAGACTGTCGATTAGGACAGTCCTACAAGTGGGACTTTACTGTGCAATATTTTCAGGGTGTCAAGACGGTTATCACGGATTGAATTGTTCTGATAAATGTGGAAAGTGTGCATCTGGTTCACCGTGTGACACTGTAACCGGAAGTTGTCCGGAATTATGTGAACTAGGGTGGAATGGTGTTCGCTGTAATAATGGTATGATTGTTTTTCGATTAATACCAGAAGCCTCGATGTTACCATTTTTTGACAATATTTCTGTTTTTGTTTAGTAAACAGAAGTCACATAAAGACCCCTTTTTTAAGAAATTGAACACTCCGTCAAACTTAAACTTTGAAAGCATAATGGTTTAAAATGCTTATAATGTCTTTAATGTGTGTTATGTTTTAATATTTCTTTTGATTTTAGCTTTACATTGTTGCAAATACTTTCTTATATTGCTTATAAGCAAATTAAAATTTCGATATTCTATCGAACTATCTGCAGCGTGCGATGATGGTAGTTATGGTTTGAATTGCTCTGGCGTCTGTGGACACTGTGCTGCTGATTCACCGTGTGACATAGTAACCGGAAGTTGTCCAGGATTGTGTGAACCAGGTTGGACTGGTAGCCGTTGCGATGAAGGTGACCTAGTTAATTAAATACATGAAATCATTTTGTCTTAAGTATATCATTGTGCGTGCGGACTATAATCAGTTTACATTTAGTTTTGATCTGACCACATAAACATTATTTAAACATCATAGGGTATCTATGCATTTATGCTCCTTTTCACAAAAGGGCTTACGAAAACGTTATTGTAAGCCAATTTCATATAATTAGCAGTTCAAAGTCTGATGGATTATAAGCATAATTATGATATGATATTCAAAATGTATTCAGTATTCTACACAATTCTATAATATTTAGAATTGATAAGCCAAAAATATAAGTGTATTAGTAATGTTTCTTGCTTTTTGACTTTACGAAGATTTTTTTCGTAAGAATTTTAATAAAAAGCACAAATGATGTATTGGTATAGCAATGCCGTATCCCAAGTGTAAGCTTAATAAAATATAGTCACGTGATCTGCAGAAAGTAAACAAACGCATCGAAAATAGAATTTGTTTTGAAAAGTCCATAAAACAATCTTAAAGGGGGTGGGTCATTTCGGGTCGTAATTTTCAAAATGACTTAACTTTTGTTGATACTTAGTTCAAGTTTTATGTTGGTCCTTATAAAAATGCGCCCAATGACCCACCCCCTTAACGTTTCTTGGCCAGTGAGTTAAGATTGGTTACTCTGAATTTTCCGCACAAGTTTTGCGCATGATCAAGTTTACTACTAGACTCAATAATTGGGTTGAGGATTAATAACTCGACTGCAAACATTCGTAAATAGTAAAGTAGAAGTTAATTTTTCCTATTTGATGCTATTCTAATATTTCTTTTTAAAGAGAAGTCGGCGAAAAATATTTTTGTACTTCCGAACTTTTGGAACAAGCCTAATAAAATTATCATGTTTTTGTTGTTTTTAGCTTGTAGTTCTGGGTTTTATGGAACTAATTGTGTTAATGTATGTGGCCATTGTAGCTCTAATACACCGTGTGACACTGTCACCGGAAACTGCCCAGATTCATGTGAACCAGGGTGGATTGGTAGTCTATGTTCTGAGGGTAAGAATGAAAATTATGAATCGACACTTTGTCCAAAGTTTATTACTACAAAATTTTAGTGAACTTCAATTTCAAATTATTTTAATTGTTGGCATTTTAGAAGAAAACGACTTGGTAAGATTTTAGATATATCTTTTCTTGTATCAGAGGGTGTTTTTCATATTCCTATGGTTCAATTTTTTTATCCAGCGGTACTTTTATGTACTCCAAAAATGGCCAAAATACTTCCCAATCGGGATTTTTTACGATTGTTGCCCGATCGGGAATCACTAAAGAGAACCCCTCGTGCTTCCTGAATTGAAAGTATTCCCTACTGTCAATGGGTAACAGCTAGAATTGTATAATATAGTCAAGCCATTTTTTTTGCTGGGCATATAAACATATTTTACTTTCAGCTTGTCCGGTTGGTACATATGGGACAAATTGTTCCTACCTTTGTGGTTTCTGTGAGAATGGTGAACCTTGTGACAGTATAGACGGTGTATGTCCTGGTATATGTGAACCTGGATGGATTGGAGACAAATGTCTAAATGGTATATGTACAGTATACATGTAATCTCTTCTAAAAGGACCCTTAATGAGCGGCAACCTCTGAAGGCCGGCATATATAAGAATCCCCTGTCGATTTTGATCTATGTTTTACCTCTAATGAACGACACATCCGCGAAGCGATAAACGGCCTTTGAGATGCATTCTCTTTGTTCATCCTTTACCTCCGTACAGCGTATACAGTAAAAACTGTAATATCCGGACCTTGTCCGGACTGAGCAAAGTTAGGAATTTAAAGAGTTCCAGATTAGAGGTTTATGCAAAGTCATTCATTAAGCATAATGATTGGTTATTAATACATTGTACATTTGTATAAAATTTTGATAATCCTTACATTGTCTCGTTGTAACTTTGTTACTTTCGTACTTATATGATATTTTATATTATGAAACTCACATATGAATCGTTTATGTGTATGAGGCTAGGGTGTGTATATCGAGGGCTTAAAGGAAAACTTTTTAAGTGACAACAGTTTTTTTTCTAGTGGAATGCAAATTTGAAAATGCAGTATATTATGTGATAATGCAGTTCAAAGTTATTTAACTAGTGTGTTTACTTTTAAGAATAGGACTGTATTTGATTTCATTTGGTTACTGAACAACAATTTCTCCACGTTGAGTGCCAGTTATAACCCGATAACTATACATGGTCTTAACTCAGATTCGAACTCACGACATAGCCAGTCGTAAAAGGACATTCTACAACGTTGCCATAAAAGCTAGCTTAAATGTAAGGGATTCCAAGTGCCGTATTATACCACTGCTACATATGCGAACAATAATTGTGCAGAAACTTCAAATACTGGGAATTTCAAACAATATTCAGTACCAAGTCTTATATTATGATGATATCCGCCCGGAGAGCTCAGTTGGTAGCACGCAAGTCTACTGATCGATGGGTTGTGGGTTTGATTCGGGAATATTTTCGTGGAGCTTGGTCATGAAATAAGTTCTACGGCCATACTACCTCCTACCAATGATTCTTAATTATGTAGGGCAGTTGTTAGTCACTGACGAAAGTATGTGCTAAGTAGTTGGTTAACAGCTAAATCCAGAGATTTAGCCTTTCCAGGAACAGTGAGCAGATTGACTGATCTCCGTTATATGACCTATACAATGTGTTGCTACGGTGTTAAACCAACCAAACAAACAAACAAACATATTATAATGATACATAATCATGCATTTATTTCAGTATGCGAAGATGGTACATACGGTGTGAACTGTTCACAGACATGTGGTCATTGTGAACATGACCTTGTTTGTCATATTGTAACTGGACATTGTCCGGACGTATGTCAGCCAGGATGGACAGGTCCTGCATGTGATATAGGTAACTTTACATTGAGTAATATTCATTGATGTATGTGTATATTACCATAAACTAAAACAATTTACCTAGATTTCAATGGAGGTATAATCAATGGCTAGTTACTTAAGCATATCTCTACGTAGCGCTTTGTCACGGGTACCTTTTCTTACACCAAAAGGAATAACTATGCGATATCAAATCGAGGTAACCAGGGGGCGAAAGGCTAGCTAGCAATATGTTTAGGCAAACATACAAAGTTTTATGCTTTTCAGACTATAATGATTTTTATATGTACGGGTTTTTTTTGGATAAATTCCATTTATCAAATCAGAAGCGGCTGACTCTGTCCCGAAACACAAGAAGCTGTATCCTTGAGCCATGTGTTGAGTCATGACCTTGCATGACGCCCTATAGTTAGTTTATTTTGTATATTAAATGCAATGCAGTAAAGGCATAGTTCCGCTCTATAAAGCACCTTGGTCATTGCCAAATCAAGCAATTGTTGACGATTTTCAAGTGCCAATTAAATGCTTAATTTGAGAAGAAAATTCCATTTATATATTCCACCTCTATTGAACCTACTATGGTTATTGCATAACCTCGCGGTTTGTTTCAATTGTTAAGTCCCTATTGCTTAGTTTGAGGAGAATAAGATCCATTCATTTAGACCATTCTGCTGTAAAGACCAACGATTTTGATGGCCATAATTGTGTGACCAAACTGCACTTTAAACTTTACTTATGATATATATCATGCCTCTTCGTTGTCCTTTTCTACAGAATGTCCACCAGGAAGTTATGGTGTAAATTGTTCGTACACATGTGGTCAATGTATAGATGGTGATAAGTGTGACCACGTGACTGGTCAGTGTCAAGGAGAATGTCAGAATAGTTGGTTTGGTCCGAATTGTGACATTGGTAAGTGTGTACCAGTATGGCTCACAACGTTGTGTCCACAGACTGAGTGAATGGAAACTAACTCATTTTAATAATATTAATATTTAATATTGAATGAATGAAAGCGTAAATACGACTCTGTCAGGCACACCATCATTGGCCCAAAGTGTAACCAGTTCCCTTGATAACCATCACCTCCCATAGTCATTACTTTTATAATAAACAACGAACAAATATATATATATATATATATATATATATATATATATATATATATATATATATATATATATATTGGTTACAAGCCTTTGGGGACCAACGACCTGCTACCGTGTATTAAGATGCAAAATATATTGATATGTCGTTAATACATACATACACATATAGGAGGGAAATAATTCACTTTATTCTTACTACATAATACAATTAAATTGCATTATGCATGTATATTTACTAAATTATTATTAAAACTACAACCTTTTTTTATAAAACAATAAAAAATAAACAAAACTTGCAGATGTTTACCGTTCAATGTCCCAAGGCTGAATGACCAAACCGCTTCATCGGTTTAGCGCGAAAACTCGTGCTACACTTACGCTATCTATCGGAGCTTTCAACCAAGGAAAAGTAATTTTCGTCTTATTCAACATTTCAAACTACGAAAATTTCATTTATCGTCATAGTATTGAACTATTGATACATTAATCGGTATTGTTACAAGTTGACGGAAAATCAAACTCAAAACGCCAGGTCAACATCCTTAATTAAAGACTAGTGAAACATTAATTGATTTTGTCCTTAATTGTCATAATTTCCTTAAACATTTTAATCCACCCTGTTAAAGCTTCGAGTCGGTGTCGCGCTTAATTAACATTCCATTGGTATTTTTATACCCCCGCTTCGAAGAAGAGGGGGGTATACTGTTTTACCCTTGTCCGTGCGTGCGTGCGTTCGTGCGTGCGTCCGTCCGTTACAAAATTTCCGTCGCAGTTTTCTCAGCAACTATAACATGCAGCAGCCTAATACTTTGCATATTGCTTCATCCTATAGTCCCATGTGGTGTAAAGCGATTTCATGCTCCTTGCTCATCTACTTCCGGTTTGTCGCATATTTTTAGATTTCGTTAAATGAAAGTTACATTATGATAGTCATATTTCTCACTGCGGAGGTATCACTAGTGAGCATTAGCTCATAGATTTACTTGTTGTATTTGTAAATATTGTTGAGCTTAAAATGAGACCCCCGTGTGAAGCTTACCATATGACGTCCTGTTGAAAAGCATGTGACATGCTTACAGTGTTTTGTTCATATTATTGCTTACTAAAATCTATCTATTGCATTAAAGGTATAGAAGCTGTGAATGAAGCAGTCAGCGATGCTATGTTGTCAGGTAAGTTTAGACAATTCGACTCTAACGTTACGAAACATTTCGGTAAACGAAAGCTATATACATGTAGAATCATTTAATTCAAGACAGACATCAATATTTAGTATTGTTTAAGATTTTTTTAGAAATTAGTAATGACATAATAAAAATAATACAATGCATTATTTACTGTATATATGTTATTGAAAAATGGAAAATGACCGAACATAGAAAATTGCAAATACCTGGATCTGTGTCTATAACCAGTACTCTCCTACCATGACGAGCAAGGAACAGAGCCAAACAAATGTAGAAGAATGATAATGAAATGTATCTGTTATTGTAAAAATCTTGGACATGCGTGTAAACGTTTTCATTTTTATCATAAGTTATTGATTACTTTATTTTATTGATTAGTTATTTCTTTTGGACGATTTATCGCTATAATTTAACTTTACCAGCAAGCACTAATCAATATTTTCCAAAATGGCTGCCAAACAGGATCTCATCAGTTCCTATAACATCATATGAAAAGCATGTATTTCATCATGAGAGACAATATCTGTGTATTTTTCAGGTGGATTGAACTCTGCAGCAAACAATCGGATGGCGTGGACATCGATATTTTTTGTCTTTGGTGCTTATTTTGAACTTTCTTATAGTAAACAAATACTTATAAAATTCTAGATATATGCATATTTTATTGTTGGTGACATTTCAACATTGTATCTAAAACTTTACATTACCTTTTCATATTTTACCTACAATTAAAGAAGTATTAACAATTTTCTACTAACTACACACAATATGGTGAATTCGATGTTACTTTACTTCCGTGCAGACTGGAGTTTGATGCACAAAAATAGTGATAGAGATGAGCACGTCATTTAAACTACATGTATGTCATTTTGGAACTGTTATGCAATTTACAACGCAAATATACGCATGTCTTCGTAGATGGTCACCGAAATAGCAAATAGCTAGGTTGAGTTGTCCCTTCTTACTGATTTAGTTGTTTCTACTGACGGGTTGAGCTGTCCCTATTTAAGGAATAAGTTGCCTCGGGTTGTGCATTCTCGTTCGCAGAGCCTAGTAAGATTCTCGATACTAGCTCGAGAGTCTTGATAACTCGGGGAACGAAAATGTTAGATCGAGAATCTTGATAACCTCGGGGTACGAGAATGCGGGTTGTGTTAACTCAGGTTGACTTGTCTTGATTCCGCGATGTATACTTAATACTGGCTTAGTTTGTTGCTTGGTCTCATGACATACTAGTTCATGTACACTTTCTATGATTTTATTGTCGTAGTTTATTTTAAACAATACAGTCTCTCAATAATTTATTATTTTAGATATTTTCATTCATGTTATTCCCTCAGTACATGTAGCATAAAAATTATACATTTTTGATATTTGATACTTATTTACTTTTTAAGCAGTAAGTATATTGTTCTGCAATGTTTTAATATATATATATAGTTACAAACCGTCCCCTTTACAGTTTTTTGTTCAGGATTTTTTACATTTACAATATATATGATGTTGTTTTTTATATTTGAAAATGAGTGAACATTTACATGTATTTGTATTTTGTAAACATGTTTTGTAAGTTTGTTGCCTGAATTAGGTTAAATGTAAAGATTGTATATTATATTCACCTTTTTTACATATATTTCATTTGAACTATACTATAAAATGTATTATTTATTTGTGATAATTTATTATATACAACTTATAATTTCATTTACTTATTCGATTTTTTGTTTTCTTGTTTAATTTACTTATCTTTTCATGATATTTGCCAAATAGTTACATATGGTTTTATTTAAAAAAAAATACATGTGCATGTTTGTCCACGTTTGTATGATTATAATTAAGTAAATAAAATATATACCAATATATATCGTGTCATTTTAACTTGGGTCGTAAAATTTATACGGCTCATACCGATCCTTGCTTTTAAAGGAGATATTAATTTCATAACAATGTAAAATGCACGCAGAAGAAACACATTGGTGTAAGATATTAATCCTTAAAAGTAATTAAAGATTATTTGTTTATCATTACCTCAAGTGTTTATGGGGTCTTTCTCTGCGATTATGGGCTCCATCAATGAATTTTGTTCATGAATATATCTACGTGGGATCCGCATGGGCTTGTGAGGTGGATTCTTTTTACTCCCAACGTGCGAATTTCACTCATAATTTGTCCAAGTGAGATTACCTTGGGTTTGTATAGTGAGATCTTTGACTCCCTTTTATTTTCCTTTTGAAAAAAAAATTTGTAATTTGAGTCTATTTCCAAAACGCAAGAAATATTTCATTAAATGACTAATGACCTATATTAACATGCAGATCAGTAAAAAGTGTTTTTTTTTTAACTGTAGAAAATAAACAGTTGTTTTTAAAGATAGAGCAACGCTATTACTATTATGCATTGACACGGTCCCGTAAATTGCTGCGTTAAAACAAAGCCTGTAGGAAGGGGAGATCACTGTAGTTGATTTTAATGAGAAAAATTTAGTGGTAAGTTACCCAAATATTTGACCGTGTTATGCCTCATTTTTGCGGCATTTCAAAGTCGCGCATGCTCAGTTCGTTCTCTTTCGCGAAAAGATGGCTACCACGGCTAAACAAGCTAAGACCGAGGAGAAAAATGGAGCTGAAAATGCTGACGAACAAGCTGGTGAGTTGTTTATTTTGTTGAAATATTCAAAATATGATAAGTTTTAAATGTTTGAATCAATTTTACATCGAAACTTGCCTGCATTCAACTATGTGCAGCAGTTTAAGTTCTCCCATGCTCGAACGAAAAACTCGAGAGCACGATTTTCTTTGTGTGCACTTGATTTTAACGATTTACTCGCTACAATCTATGATTTTTGGTTTAAATTAAATCATTGTGACGTAAAATGAAAATCTGTTAAATTTTATTGAGTTCTTTGGGGTGAAGACGTGTTCGTGCTCAATTTTGCAAACCGAAAATAGGTTTTGAAAATCAGTTCGATGACGTCATGACCGGCATGTTGATAAAAAACCCACGCTAAAATACTAAATTAAAGAAGGGATTTTATATTACATGGATTCGAAACGGAGTGCTATTTTGAATATTCACGATCGTCACTGTCTATAACTGGGTGAAGCAGGCTGTACAAACTATTCCATTGTTTAAAAACTTGATTTAATTTTTTGTTCATGCTGGTTCAACTTGTGAATGCTTCTGAAGTTTCTGACAAAAATTTGTTGCAATTTTGACCGATATATGACTCTATACAATATAATACAAACTTTGTTTATTACAAAACAATACAAGCTTTATTTATTGCCGGACAATTTGTAACAAATACAGTTAAACATTTGCTATGAAGTCTGGAGCTATTCATAATTTCATACCGACATTATTATTTTAGTGATGTAAATTTTTTATAGATAAAGAACAACAAGAGGCGATAGAGCAGATCGATGAAGTTCAAAATGAAATTGACAGATTGAATGAGCAAGCTAGTGAAGAAATTTTAAAAGTTGAACAAAAATACAACAAATTAAGACAGCCTTTCTTTCAAAAAAGGTCTGATCTCATTGCAAAGATTCCCAACTTCTGGGTCACTGCTGTATCCTTTTATATATTATGTCATTTTTAGCAGTTATCTGTTTTGTTTTGAAGTGTGACTATACATGCACGTTTTTGTTAGAATTCATCTGATGGAATCACTGAAGCTGTGAAACATAACCCCTTATGTAGCAGTACGCCCAGTTTTTCATGCTTTCCTGTCTAACTTGAAAGACCATATCAATCTGAATAGCCTGAAACTCATAAGTAACCTGCAAAATTGTATGACAGCATTTTTTTTTTTCAATTAATTCAAAAATTCTAACTTGGCATATTATATTGATGTTTTTATCATAAAATTTTAACTGAACATCTTCATGTTTCAACATTTAATTTTTATTTCAATGATAAAAATTTAAAAAAATGTATGTCAGTCCTTTTTTTTCTTATATAACAGGGGCCATTGACAGGCGCCTTCCCCTAGCTAGACCCCTGTACATGTGTTTTTATTGATTTTTGGTTCATCGTTAAAACTCAATTTTCCCAATTATCAATACTCATAGAGTATTTTTGATCATCTTGTTATACAGGCTTGTTAATTTTAGTTAGGGCTTGAGAAAGTTGCAAGGCGACAAGCCCAAAGGCTTATGTTCAAAAATTCTAATTTCATACACTGTATCTATGATATTGTGATAAAATTTTCCCAAATGTTCTTTTGTAAAAAGACCCTAGGCCTCTTCTCCAAGTACTGAAAAAAGCCCTGTATGTATTATCCTTAACTGACATGTACAGTTTGTAAATCATCCTCAAGTATCAGCATTGTTAAATGAAGAAGACGAAGAAGCTCTTCAATTTTTAACTAAAGTAGAAGTACAAGAGTTTGAAGATATCAAATCAGGTTATAAAATCAACTTTGTAAGTATTCATCAACACAGTTTTATATTATTGTGACATTTTTGTCAATTTCTTGGTTGGGCCACAAGTTGAACATGTCGAGGGGTTACTGCCAGAACATGCTATATACCATTTTTTCCAATTTTCACTTTTTTACATTTTCTGAAAGTGCATTTCAATCCGCATATTTTGCACTAATTCACAAGATCATATCTTAATTACAACTAACATTATGTAATAAAAACCAAACCAGCTATCTTCCTAACCTTGTAATACCTCTATGCCAAATCAGACTATATGTACATAGCTGGTAACTTTTAACATTGAAACAACAATCAATGGAACCAGAACATTCTATAACAAGATAGCTCATTTTGGCATGAAGGGTATTATTATCAAATAATACTTTTGAAAATGCCAAAACGTGCTATTGTCAGATAGGTGGTTTTGTTTGGCAGAATAGAACAAATTTTAGAAACATTTGTTAATGCTAAAACAAGCTATATTGATATAGCTGCCACACTTATACTCTATAGCAGTAATTTAATCAGCTAAAACCATCTACATTGGGATAGAGCTTTTTGGCAGAAACACATCTTTAACTTAATGTTATGTTTTGGTGCTCTAAATCAGTTATGTAAAGAAATCAGGCCTTTTTTTCCTTATATATCAGGGGCCGTTTACAGGCGCCTTCCCCTCCAGAAATTTCTTTAAAATCATGGAGTTTTCCCCAAATTTGGAGTTTACCCTGGATTTTTTGTTCCCCTATCTATGAAATTGCGATAAAATTTCCCTAAATGCTCTATATAAAAAAGGCCCTAGGCCCCTTCCCCAAATACTGAAAAAAAGCCCTGGAAATGTCAGTTTGACCTAGCGGTCAGTTTGCTTTGTTTTGATAAATAGGAAGTGATAAGAAGCTATCATAAATAACAATAATGTTTAATTGTAAACAAAATGTTTTCCAGGCATTAAACATTATTATACTGATTATGCTATAATTTTGGGAGACCTTTACAAAATGATTTTGGTTTAAAAAACTCAATGAAGCTGTTAAATATTAACAACAAAAGTTGTGTAGGGTTGCATAATTTCATTTTTTAAGATTTCTTAGTTTTCGTATACTTAAATGATTTTTGTTTGTAAATGTACAACAGGACTCCTCATGGCATGAACTTATTAGATTGTATATCTTTCAAATTAAACAAAATCCAAATAATAATGTTTTTTGTATAATACTCGTAAACAATTATATAGTAAGAAAAGTTAAGTTTTTATCTGGGATTTTACTTTAAACAACTAGTCAATTTTGTAACTAATGAGGCCTAATAACTTAATTTCTGTTGGATAACAGCACCCATACTATTTGTATTTTAGATGAATTAAGAATGAAATGATTGGTCTTAAACTAATCACGGAAATACATGAAAATTAACCTGCTGTCCAAAGTCATCAGATCATTGAAATTGTTTAATACCAAATAGAGAAATGACGAATAAGCAAGCAACACCAGTTAATGTTCTGGAAGCTACTTCACTGATGATTAAAATCATTAACATATAAATCACTTTACATGGTACAGATTACTGAATGGAAACATGTATCCACAGATTGATATAATGAAATAAAATTCATAACATTCTGTACATCAACACAAAAAGGCAAATATTTAATAAAAGGAACGAACATAATGGTAAGCATATAATACAATAGTAACAAAATGTGTTGACAGACAATGCTTGGATGACATATTTAAATCAGATAGTCAGATGATGAAGATATCGCACTCAATGAGAACATTTGTTCACCAAATACTGGAAATTTATTAAACTTGATTAGCCATATATATCATAATTGGAAATAGCAACAAGCTAAAGACAATAAAATACAAAAATAAGAAAAACTGTAGGCTACAAATTATCTCAAAGACATTTTCAAAATAAATGCAACTGTGTACAGTTTGAGAATGGAAATGGCAAGTTGTTTTATGAGGTCATATATAGATGGGAAAATCTCTAATGTAAATAGTGATCAAAAATGATTCTCCAGTCACTATTGGTGGGATTAATGTTTTTTTATTCAGATAACTGTGGCGGATGACATAGGAATAAAAACATATGTTAACCACACCAAGCTCTCTTTTGTATATCCTTTTAAAGCACATATATAGGAATTTCAATTATAATATTCCAATTATATGAAAGTATTTATACAGACATCATAAAGGTACATTTTGTGACCATTATAATTATCAACAAATATTATTTCGCCCCAGCTTCATTTTGTGTTACAAATAGTTTGGTGAAAAGTCATACTATCCCTTTAAAGTATGTCATGTTTCATTTCAGTAAGATTCTGTTAAAGTTTAGAAACTAGCTTCACGACAAGCTGTATTCAAAATGATTTAACAGTCAATGTTACCTGGTGCTTGCTTCTTAAGGTTTGCATTTGATGAAGATATTCTCTTGGTCAAATCAAATACAAATAAAAACTAGTCAACACTGACAAATGCTAAACAAGTTACTAAGTTTTCTGCTGAACTTTACATTTTGACAGAAAGGACCTTTGCAAAGAAATAACCAGCTAAATTATTTTAGTATAATGACAAAATGTACATTTACCTTCAAACAGTGTTAAAAAGGTAGTTTGCTGGTGTTAAAAACACAAGAAAACTTAAGAAAATGTTAAGAAATTTACATATTGAGACTTGAAAAACCTTATCAATAGCTCTATGAGTCACAATATCTCGTACATGTATTAGATTTTGAGAATTGACTGTCTAAGTATTTGGGTATTTGACTGGATGTGCCTTACAAGAATGCAATATAGCACTATTTAGCATCTTATTGACTCTAAACTGTTGTTTAAGTACACCTCATTGTTGAGCCATAAGCAGCTATAAGCTTGTGTAATGTTCTGGTCCCGTTTAAATGCTATATTCTACATTAAGTGTCTCTGCCAATACAACCTATCAATATATAGAATGTTTTGGCACAATTCATGCCATTCCAATATAATTTTTAATGCATGCTAACTTTTTATAGCATGTTTTTGTACAATAAGTTTTAAACAGAAATTAAAAATTTCATTCAACCAAAACCAGCTATGCAATTATAGCATGTTTTGGCATGAATGTATTACATATTTAGATGCCTATTTTCAGAGCCAGAACAATTTTAACTATTTGTGACTATGTTAATAAAGATAATGTTAAAAAACATATATCATATTGTCAATGACATAAACATGAATAACTCCACTGCGTTAAATTTTCAAAATATCATTTATTTATCATTTGAAACAGAAAAATGTTCCTCCTGAAAAATTTCAAAATATGGACATAGCAGGTTCTGGCAATAACCCCTCGATGTGTTCTATGGATTCACTCGCACCTAAATTTTGACATTTTTTTCACAATTTTTTTTTCTCGCTCGCTTATAAAATTTGGTCAGGCAGCTATTTAAAGCAGCTGAATTAAGATTTTTTATCTTGGCTCGCTGGTCCCAATTTTTTCCAGAAAAATCAGTAGAACACATGATCAACTTGTTGTGGCCTATATTAAATGATCTTTTGTCTAATTTGTGTCATATTGTACTGGGCTAGACATTTAAGGTCTTCCTATTACCCTTGGAGACCTATGTCTGGGTGTAGGTAACTTTTTACTGCTAGTTATCATTTGATTTGGGCAAATGACATTTATCAGGTTGTCCTGCAACCTACTTTTAGAATTAATGTAAAACCCAGTTGTAGCACGGAACTGAGTTGATACTTTCATTACATATAAATTAAGAATTTCTACCTATTTAACAAAGCAATCATTAATTTGCTAAAGTATTGTCTTTAACCTTCTCTTTAATGGTTATTTTATGTATAATTTATTGTCTCAAAGTTATACTTTAGAAAAGAACAACACTAATTCTAACTCAAAAAATGTCAGAAGTTGATTAAGTTGGAATTATATTTTTGACAAGAAACTTAAGTTTTTCATTTGTTGATATTGGAGTGTATTAAAAGCCTAGTATATAGAATTTTGTTACATTGTAATTGTGTTTTGGTTATCATTGTAAATGTTTCTATTTCAGTATTTTGATCAGAATCAATACTTCAGTAATGATGTTATATCAAAAGAATTTCATTTAAATGATACTGGTGAGCCATCATCAAAATCTACCCCAATCAACTGGTTAGATGGAAAGGTAATTATGCTTTTGATTTATAAGTCATTTCAGTGCTTAAATGAAATACATTAACCCATTTCATTGAGATTTCATATCCATGCATTTTAACCCCACATCATTCAGGATATGTGTCAAAACTCTCACATTTCGAAATACACTTTTTGATAGGAATATGGTTAAACTTATTTTTAGCTGGATTTTTCAACGAAAAAATTCGGCTAATAATTTGGCGAAACAAGGGGCTGGTGGTGTCGTTAACAATTGGTTTAAAGTTCTCAATTTAGCATATGTATTTCTGCCATTTATTGTCAGATCTTTACAAAACTTCATTCAATAATAACATATTATGTGATGAACAGAATTAGAAAGTAACCACCTCTCTATCTGGCTTTATTATGGATTATTTCCCTTTGAAATTTTTGCGTTAAAGTTTTTAAATGTGGCTTTAATGTGGTTTCCACATTTCTTTTCTTGTTAAAAGTAACCTGATTTTCAATATTAAACTTCGAGTTAAAAAAAACATATCCATCATTTATTATTTTCAAAGAGAAAAAAAATAGTTATTGTAAAACAGAAACAGTTATTAGTAATACCCCTCATATGAGTCTAACCCAAAACAAAAGCAACAAATATATCCGCAAAAAATGATGTTTCATATGTCATGCTGTACTGTTACCGATATCAATAAAGTATCAATTTTGTATTTCAGGATTTGACCAAGAAGGCTAACTCTCCTGCTAAGGGAGGTAGAAAAAGGAGCCCTGAAGAACAAGAATCCTTCTTCTGTTGGTTTTCTGATCATGGTGATGCTGGGGCCGATGAATTAGGAGAAGTTATTAAAGATGATATCTGGCCCAATCCATTACAGTATTACTTGGTAAGCTTCATACTTAAAGCCCATGTTAAGCTTCATACTTGATGCACATGTTAAGCTTCATACTTGATGCACATGTTAAGCTTCATACTTAAAGCCCATGTTAAGCTTCATACTTGATGCACATGTTAAGCTTCATACTTGATGCACATGTTAAGCTTCATACTTGATGCATTTGTTATTTTCTTATATCATTGAACTTGGGATCAAGTCTGGTCCTGAGAATCCCCAAGGAGAAAGTTTGGGAAGTCGGTCCGCTGACAACCTAATGATCTCTGAGACCAGATAATGTTATGCTTTGTTTTTAGCCTGGTACGTGTTCCTCCCAATTAGAGATCTCATTCTTAAAAGATAAATTGAAAACAAGCGAGTGCTTTTAAATGGAACTCGATCGAGTGTAGAGTAGATGGACAGTTGCTTCGGCAGTTTATTAACATGGAAAAGCACTCTCAAAAGAAAAACATCATGACCCTGTTGACCAAATGTGTAAGAGCCACTGTATGATAATTATACCCTTACCCAGACTCACCTTTCAGTCTTCTGATTGTTTGCATTCCTAGTCGTTCTCATGTCTCTGTTTATAAATTCTAGGCATCTTTTGAATTGCCCCAGACGACCTATATTTGGGGTTTTGGCTACTTGTTACTACTAGTTACTGATCAATTAATTTGAGCAATTAAAATAAAATAAACAAGTAAATATGTACCTGGTTGTCTAACCAAGCAACTGTCTTAAAAATTTCTTGTTATGCCCTGAATTCTTCAATTTTTCAATGAAAAAATTCGGCTAATAGTTTGGCGAAACATGGGCGGGCGTCTGGTGTCGTTAACAATTGCATTAAAGTTTTCTAGTGCATATATTTTTGCCATTTATTGTCAGATCTTTACGAAACTTCATACAATGATAACATACTATGTGATGAACATAGTTAGAAAGTAACCACAACTCTACCTAGCTTTATTATGGATTATTTCCTTATGTAATTTTTGCGTTTAAGTTTTTAAATCTGGCTTTAATGTGGTTTACATTTCTTGTTTAGGCATCAGAGATAGATGAAGAAGGTGGTGTTGGACCAGGTGGTGATGATGAATTAGATGATTTAGATGAAGAAGAGGAAGGTGAAGATTTTGAAGGAGAAGATGATGTAAGTTCTTTATAATGTCTCTCTTTTAACTTGATTGTCTTTTTTGGGTTACTTAATACTCTTTTGATTCATTCAACAATAGTTTAACTTTAAACTCTGCTTTACTTCTAAATTTTTTAATTTACTGAATTTTTCTCTTTGATTGTATAAGTACTTTTAATTTTTTGGTCAACTTAAAGACTGGCTCTAAGGGAAATGATTAAATATTTGTTATCTTAAGAGACATTACCGGTAATGATGTGTTTTAGTGTATTTGCCTACCTGAAGAGGTTATACCCTTTCATGAAAATATGACAATAATGTCAAATTATCTCCATTAATAAGGTATATGGAGAAGTTTCTGGCTTAGTAAAAGGGTGAGTCCTGGTTATAGTCCAGGAAAGCTAGGCTAGGGGCGCTTGATGTGGTTATATGACCTACACAACATATTTAATACAATGTGTTGCTACGGCGTTAAACCCCCCAAAAAAATGAACAAACAAATTTGAGTCAATTAAATTATCAACATATTTGATATTATTGTATATTTTCAGGAAGGAGAGGAAGACGTAGAAGGAGAAGATGATGAGGACGGTGAAGACGAGGGTTAAAATATTTGTAGAGAAAGAGACAATATCATCCATACATCTATACCTTGTACATGGAACAATACTACATTCTGTTACAAACATTTAGTTGATTCACTTGTGTTTTATCAGGGTTTCCTCCTATACAAATCCTGCACCATAGACAATATACCTTTCTGTTTTCTTGATATAGATTGTTTTGTTGATTAGCCAGTGTTAAACATATAAGTGTGAAAAGTTAGTTATTGGTATTGTAAATTAAATTTAAAATGAAGTTCTTATAAAGATCATGCGAAACTTTGTATTTAATGAAATTGAATGTTTATATAGCTAATCATTATTAATCTGCATGTAAGCCTATCTATGGTGTTAATATTTTATAAATTGATTATCCCCATTGTTGTATTATTATTGGATTATGAAAATTTCTTAAATCTGAGAATTTAACCAATCATAGGTATTAGTTCCTGTGTCTTGGTCTCATCTATTCATTTACTCATTACTTCATTTGTCTCACAACACCAACTGAGACATCATCATTTCATTGTTTTCATTTTTCATCAATTATGTCATGTATACATGAATAAATGTTCATTCACATTTCATCATCTTTTCATTCCTTTCATGTAATTCATTATTTCATGTTTTCATTTTCATAATATCATCATCATCATTTTTCACATGTCATATTTCATTATCATCATCATTGTTTCATTTTTTCATCACCATTACATCATTATCATCATCATCATTAAGTCACCAAACTTTGTCTCATATACGAATCATGTGCTCATATGAAATGCAGTTAAGATTAATGTTAGTGTCCCATCATTTTCACGATGACTCTTTTTCTACATTAAAATTTTGTCATAGGAATGAATGTTGTTTACCAACAAATTGGATTCATGGAATCCTGCCTGGTACTTTAAGGAAAGAAAGAATTTCCTGCAAGTTTAAGGATCTGAATTTTGTAAAACGATCAAGTTTCTTAATGGAATAGTACATATTTCCATGGTTACTGATTTTTGTTGTGATTTGATGTTTATTTGATAGTTGTTGTCCAGATGTTTGCAGGAAATTTATAGTTGATTGAAATAAATTCTTGGTAGCTGAAATCTAATGTTTTTGTGATGTTTTGTTTTGTTAATTTTAGTGTAACAAAATAAATGGTTGTTGGCCATTGCCGATTAGTGCATGCAAGTGTTTTGTTTTAAAGCTTAGATCTATTTGTCCTATGTAAGAGAAGTTGTCCTGTGGTAGGACATGTGCTTAGAGATTGAGAGGTCCTGGGTTTGAACCCCGCCAGAGGTATTGCTAATTTCCTTTTGGCAAGAAATTTAACTGGGATGGCTACAATCCACCCTGGTGTAAATGGGTACTAGGCAAGTTGGTATCATTCTGTTGCTTATATGTCTGCTACATTAAGCTGAGTAAACAATTTCCCAGGGAGATTGAATTGATTAACGGATACCAGTAGCCTGATGACCAGGGGTAATAGCTGATAAGTTGGTGAGCGAGCATGTCGTTCAACTAAAAATAAGGGACCTTAGTCAGTCATTTCCCCTTGTAATACTCTTCAAATAGGTAGGTCCAATTAGTTGGATTACTCGGATTTTACCCTTTACAATGTCGATTGGCTAAAATTAATCTTCATTTACTTTTTTGTAAATCATTCAATTTGTTTGAAATTCAAGCTAAGTATTGGTAGGGTAAAGAACTAGATAGTTTTCATCACTTCTGTTCATATCTTCATTAACAAGAAAGATATTAGATGAAATATTTTGTTATCCTAACATTGAACTCCAATGATAAAATCCGAGGATTCCTACTGTATAGACCTACTTACCAACTGATTTGCTTCAGATTTTATCAGGGAAAGATAACTGACAAAAGTCCCTAATTACTGCTATGAAAACTCTCAATACGATGAATGAAGCTTAAAGTCAACAAACTACTATGTATATACATGAATCACATTTTATTTGTAAATGAGTAAGAATTATTGATATAAAAAGTATAATTACCGGTATACATGTATAATAATTTATGTACAAAAATATCTAGTAGACATGCACATAGAACAGTAGTATGCATTTGGCTCAGAATGGTCAACAATTAAGTATTTTTATGATTTATTCAACTGTTGGTGTCGAGTATGTTAACCCTGTGGATTTAAATACTTACTACAGATTGGATTTATCCAAATGTGTAGCCTCGTTAAATTAAGTCTTCATTATTATTATTACTACTGCTGTCCTTCAGTACTCACTCTTGATAAAAATAGTGATCAGTATCTATACATATACATGTACATGTACAGGGATTGTTGAGCAAATTTGGAGTATTTAAGTTAGTGGGGTTGATGTAAGTGCCACTGACAGTTGAATAAAATTTGAATAAATCCTCAGTATAACCACTGGTTGTGTTGGATATATTTCATGCACAGACCTGATAGCAGGCATTTAAAATATTTTTGTCTTGATGTCAATGTGCCATAAAAATAACATTTTCAAGCATGAATTATTACAAGTAACTTACAGGCTTGAACATTTTTTATAAAAATAAAAAAATAATAATAAACTGGTACCATTTTATACCAAAAATAATAAGTATATGATATCACAACTAAGGTAGGAGAGGGTGAAACACTAGATAGCAATATGCTTAGACAGTCTACAGAAATTGGTTGCCAAACAGTAGGGCTGGGACGAGTACTCGAGTACCCGGGTATCGGGTCGGGTAAGGCTACTACCCGGGTACAAAGTTATTACCCGGTACCCGTAAAATAAAACACTTCATATTAATTAGTTTGGTATTAAAAAATCCGCCTCGATCAGAATTATTATGAAATGTTCATTTACCATAAATCTCTATTGGCACTACTTTACAAAAATATTGCCGACAACAAAGTATGACAGTTACTAACCAACTAATATGAATCCAGCTTCTTGAACAATTTTGTTAAAGTGCTGGATTCGCATTTATGTCTTATTTCGTTGTAATGGCTAAAATATCAACAATATACGTTCATATACGTCAATATACATTCCCACTATCAGTTAAGTTGAGTTAACACAGAAAAATGTTCGCATACGAGGACAACCTAATTAGACACAATTTCAATACTGGTCGAGGTACGGAATGCTCGGAACTATGTGTAGGTACAATCAGACATACTTCAGGCTCGGACTTAATAAACATAGGCGATGGAAAACCAGATATTGGAAGGCTATGTGGCAAGTAACCTGGATTTGTTATATCTATTCATAAACATAACTGCAACGGCAACACTCGGGTCAAGACTTGCTCTCTGCTTTGTGATTGTAAGCCCTGCAACGCTAAACGACGCTCTTTTTGACAGGACAGAAGTTGCTAGAATTACAAGACTCTCTTGCCTACAAAGACAACTTCGGAAATACTGTTTCTTTTTTATATACAGTAACAAGTACCAGGACGTAGGAAGAATAACTCTTTCATGATTTAAAACAGCGAGTACCCGGGTACCCGCGGGTAATACGGCCTCGAGTACCCGGGTACAAATTTTCTACCCGTCCCAGCCCTACCAAACGGGTCATTTTAGTAGCAAGCAATATATCTAGTTTATAGATTTTGGTTGCCCGAAAGAAATATTTGGTTACCCGAACTAAAAAGTAGTTGTCCCAGGCAACCTGACTCCCACTAATTTTTAGACTGCTTAGAAGCCATTTTAGTTTGCCTGAATTTTACTCTGAAAGAAGAAATTGATTGAGTATGATGCTCAATTCCAAAGTCCTACATTGGCAAGAGTTGAACACAAAAATGAAGAGTATTTATTGTAAAACCAAAATCGCCATGGGGCAGTATCATACATTATATACACAGTATATAGTATGAAGTCATGCAACAATTAGAAACAATAATAGTAAGCTTAGTGGGTGACAAGTATTTGTAAACAATATTGAATTTGCCCTCGATTAACTTTCATATCGGTAATCTGATTAACTCCCCAAACAAATATATCTTATTACTATATGCTTTCCATTGGAATACCGGGATTTATCGGTGAAATAAAAATCGATATTTCACTGTTTTGAAACAATGAAAATATATTTTTATTTTTCACTGTTTTGGATGCCCCGTTCTGAAGGCATATGGGACTTAAACATTAAAACCGCCAGTTTGAAGTATATAATTAACAGAATATTTGTTTATTTGGGTGTAAGATTTATTTATTTCACAATTGAGCTAAGGATATTGTATTTTCACGAGTGGCTTTGCATCCTTAGCTCACTGGTGAAATAAAAATCGATCTTACACACAAATATCCTCCATGTATATATTTATTCAGTTTAAATAATTAACTTTGTTCATGGATTACAAAGTGAGCTAAACATTGCATACAAATATTCACAAACATGCATCAAGGGCAATTTCAACCGTGTTTGTTAATATAATTAGACAACCAAAGTCATGTAATCCACATACACATGCATCTATAAATTAATAGCCCTATAAAGAATATAGTGCTTGTCAATAAAATGATTCCAAAATATACAAAACATTAATAATATCATCAATAAGACAATCAACTGGTCCAGCCAGCTGTATAAAGAATATATAGGTATACAGTATAAAGAATGTCTTGCTAAATTTTATATAACTGTCAGATGGACATACAGTACATTATCCTTGCTGATTTGAATTCTTCACAATTGTTCAAAAATAGTGAACCTTATTGAAAATTGGTTTTAAAATTTTGCCAAATATGTTATCCAAGTTAAATAAAGTCACCATTATTATTCATTATTATTATTTTTTTACATAAATAAATGTACATGTATCTATTTCTATGATAAGTACTGTAGTGAGTATTTAAATCAGTGGGGTTAATGTATGTACCATTGACAGTTGAATAAAATCTAACAGTACATTGTACATGTATGACGACTGAGTATAAATGTAAAGAAACAGTGTAAAGAAAGTGTATAATAATAACAAAAGAATACTTAAAATCTCAATTTCTATAATAAATAATGATAAGTCTGTATGAAGAAAAAAGAAAAACTATCTTAAAGGTACTCATTCACAGATTTCAACTTATTTTTTTCTGAAACTATCTCAATTATATGGAAACATTTTTGGAAGCAGGAAATTAGTGTTCTGGTAATGACAATTTTAGTGCAAATTTACATACAACTACAAATGATGGTGTTACATGTAGTAAAAATCTACCCCGTATGTCACAGTATTGACAATTTTAGTGCATTTTTGTGACTTTTATTGTATATTTCTTGCAGTCAGTTTGTCTTAAAATATTAAGAATTATTTTTTAACACAATTGCAGCACTAATTTTTAAAATATAGAAAAGTCTTAACCAAATCTGTGAACTTGTACCTTTAAAAATACTATACTTGTATAAGACTATATTATTAAGTATAGTTTTGAATAACATGGGGTTGATATGTTAGGCCAAAGTATGAAACTGTGGCTTAATTTGATTCAAATATGTTTCTACATTTAGGCACAAAGAAATGAGGTTCAATTTTTCAAAAAACAATCTCATTATGGTAAAAATGGTTTAAACTTGTCATTTTGATACAATCAAAGTGATATGTTTAGTCAATGTATGGAAACTAAGGACTTCATTTACTCATATTTTTTATACACATGAATGAAGGAGTCAGACAAGTTGTGCATAGATTTTCCACACCCCTGTACGAGACTTATGAAAAACTAAAACCTCACAAGCAATCTCCATAAACAGATATTCTTAAGAGCATTGTCGTACAGGCGAGTGGAAAATTTTAGATCAGGTTTTAATCAGATTGCCTCACAAGCAACACGGATGCAAAAGTAATTCGGTATAAGCTGTTATTTTCTTTGAAATGTAAAGCTAAAAATTGTCAAGACTCAACATGTTTAATACAATTGTGCAGACAGAGCCTCACGTTGTATATCCTCGGGTGTAAGAAAATTGTCATCTATCACATTTTTAGGTTTGTTCAAAATTGAAGAACTCAATTCTGAGATATCTCCCTTTTCATTAAAGTTGGCTTCTGTTTTTTTATTTACATCCCCAGTTAAAGAGTTTTCACCGTTTTTGAAACAATCATTTTGATTGGTCGAAACACCATTTACACAATTGTTAGGAACATTCTGATTGGTTCGAAATGAAGATAAAGAATCATATTCTTCCATAGTTCCATCACAGCAAGCAGGATTTTTGTCTTTATATTTTTCAATTTTTTTGCGATCCAAATTTTCAAAGTTTTTGTCTTCAACATTTTTACTGCCATTAGCATGTATCGAAAGGGGAGATTCTCCATTTGTCAATTTACTCTTAGTTTTCTCATTATTTGGGCTCAGTTGATCAAGGGAGAGCACTCTAATTGGAGGTTTAAGACATGCAGAGTTGCTGCCCTTTGACAACTTTTCAGGAGACTCTGACCTGGAAGTTCTTGTCCTAGATGGTGTTTTTAAATTCCTTATAATAGGGAATTTGTTTTTCCACTTGCCTTGGTCTTTTGTTTTAGGTACTTCCTTATTACAATGTTTAGTGTTCCCAGGGGAAGTAACCTCAGTTACAGCTTTATCACAAATTGAATTACCTCCCTTAATTTTAGAATTTTTAGGAGGTAAATTATCAGTGTTTCCAAGAAGTGGGTCACCTGACTTGATGCTAGTGTATGTATGATCTAATGACGAGTCTGCTAGGCTGGTATCTTTATCAATAATACTGTAACAGAAAATACAAAGTTTCGAACATATAAACATCAAATCATGGTCTATTGTCATGTGATCTTCAACAATCACTAATTAGGTAAACAAATGCATTTTGCCGATTTCTTTTTTCGAGACAAATAATTGAATGACATTTTCTTTCTTTCACCTTTCTTTCCCCTAAATTTCCCAATCGGCAGTGTGGAAAAAAAAGTTAGCCTCAAATCCTGTGCACAAAATTGAATTGACCTATTGGCAAAAATAATTTGTCCAGATGATACAAGGTAAACAATTACAGTTCACCAGCAGGGCTGTATACCTATATTGTATATGTTTAAATTATCAGTTTGTTACATTCTTCTGCCTGATCAGCTTAATTAACCGCAGAAGAGCATCTTTCTTGCAAAAAGGAGGTTGTGGGTTTGATCCCCCATTGCAAACTTAACTTTTCCTCCCATAACAAACATGAGAAATAATGTAACATGACTACTCAACATGACACCCAGATAACTGTCAAAACCAGTTTCCCACACATTTATTGTCAACATGCTAAGATTGACTATTTTTTTTGATGGTCGATTTTCCTCCATTGATTAGATAATATGGAAAAGTTTCTGGCCTTGTGGTAGGTGAGTGCTGGTTATAGACATGGGTCCAGGAAAGCTAGTTGAGGTGCGCTGGACGCCGTAAAATGACCTAAATTGTGTTGACACGGCATTAACTCCAATAAATAAATAAAATCTAACTGAGTAAAGGAACAAGGTTCCTGAAACAAGCAATGCTACATAAATACATACCCATAAATATCTTCATTATTTTCCTTGACGAAATCTGTATCTACTTGGTTTTTATCACCATCTTTTACTGTAGGCATATTATCATTAGTACATTTATCAGATGGTTTTTGTATCTCTGCTATTTCCAGGATACCAGTTGCTAAAATATTGACAAATGCTTGTTCTTTACAATAAATTTAAACATGAACCCTCAATGTACTTATATCAATGACTAATACTTCTTAAAGAAGGATAACGATACCATTTACTAAGTGTCTAATTGCTGTGCATCTATGCATTCATTTTAGCATGCAACTCTACTGATTGATGGGTCGTGGGTTCGATTCCCGGGCAGGGCATACTTTCGTGAAGTTTGGTCATAAAATTAACTTTAAGGCCATTCTCCCTCCTACCGATGATTAATAATTATGTTGGACAGTTGTCAGTCACAGACCAAAGTATGTGCTGAGTAGTTGGTTAACGGTTAAATCCAAAAGTTTAGCCTTTCTAGGAACAGTGAGTAGGTTGACTGACCGCCGTTATATGACCTACACAATGTGTTGCTAGAGCGTTAAACTCAACAAAAACAAACAAAACAACCCATTAAAGCACTGTTATAGAGCATAATTATACGTAATGTACTATATACATGTATATACCTTCATTTTGCTTCTGTTCATATGTAGGATTTTTCGAAACAAGTAAAACTTCACAACTTTTTCTTTTACTGAAAATAAAACAAACATTTTTATATTTATGCATTTATTTTTCAGCAAATGATGTAAAATACTTAATCAAAGCACAGAAGCACTTTGTAAGATCATATGAATGTTTTCTCTTTTTAACTCAACAGAAATGATCTCTGACTTAGAGTCTGAAATTATAGTAAATATATAACAAAATAATTTGTTTGGGCTGATTGCTCTAAACAAACAAAATCACTTGATATTTAGTCATACAATGTGGGGATTCAATAGAGCATTCAATTATTATTCTTAATCCTTCAGTGGTATCCAAACCATGTGCTAGAAGAACTGGTGGTACAGTGTAACCTCTTTTTAAAAACTTCAGTATCCACCAGTGGTCATCTTCATACAAACAATCTTATAAGATAAATTATCGTAAGTCAATTTCAAAAAATTAAAGTTCACAGCCTAAAAGATATGATATCCTATAAAAATATGAATTTCAGAAAGTATTCATTATTCTACATAACTAAAGAATATTACAAATTGATTGGACAAAGAATGAAGTAGTTATGAATGTTTCCTGCTTTTAACTTACGATGAATTTTATTATAAGATTTTCTGTGAAAATGAGCACTGGTGGATACTGAAGTTCTTAAAAAGAGGTTACACTGTATCTCAAGACAGATCATCCAAAACTACAGTTTGTAATTTGTTTGTTTGTTTGTTTGGTTTTACGCCATAGCAACACGTTGTATATGTCATATAACGGCGGTCAGTCAACCTACTCACTCCTCCTGGAAAGGCTAAATCTCTGGATGTAGCTGTTAACCAACCCGGGAATCGAACCCACGACCCCTTGATCAGTAGTCTTACGTACTACCAACTGAGCGGGGCGTCTGTTTGTTAGTGTAGAGATATGCATTGTACTAGCTTACCTTATAAGAGTAACACTTCCATTTAATGAATCTCGATTGTTACAGTGGAAACTATCATCTTGGTCGAAACTATAAAAACTGTGACAGCTCTTTCTTAAAGAAGAACAACTTTTTCTTAATGAAGAATATTTTGTGTCATTATATAGATTTCTGAAATGAAATAATATAATCTAAAAAATGTGAAATATATTGCCATATTCTAATATATATCTAATCAATTTGCTGTACTATGAAACTAAAATAAAAGCGAAGGTGTCTACCAACTTAAAAACTATTTATAGCGATTGAGTATTAATTAAGAATTTAAATTATATTAAATGATTAAAATATCTAACTAACTCCGAACTATGACATGCATTGAAGCAAACTGATATTTAAAGAAATGAGACAAGACCCCAAGTATGTAGTACATTTTTCTCAAATATTGGTCTCATAATCATACTTAATATAAGTTTAAAATCAACTATAATGATACAGTAAAGACAAGATTCAATGCAACAAAGTATATTGAGAAGTTGCTAAGCATGAAAGTAGAAGTAATTGGTACACTTTCAATAATGCAATATAATTTCAAAAACATACCGGTACATGCAAAACATAAACTAACCCCATTCAGTAAAACATTCATGAATGTATTTCAACTGAATATATTGCAACAAAGGCTTTAATAACTTAAACAAGACTTTTACCATAACAGAAAGGCATTCTACAAGATTTAAATAAAGAGAATCACGACCATTTATTGGTAAATTTTATTCAATTGTCGTTGGCACATACATTAACCCTGCTGATTTAAATGCTCGATGTTTTTTTTAAATAATCCACATACCTGTACATTAATACTCAGTACAGTTTTTCTGTACCCACTGATAATTAAAATAGTTATTCATGGATTTTAAACAAATATTGTGTATTTAAATCAGTTGGGTTAATGTATGCAACTTTTTGGTATACCAAGGAACAAGCACCATAACTAACCCCCCCCCCCAAAAAAAAATAAGAGTAAAAGATAAGTTGTACACAGCACAGTATAGTTCCATAGTAAACCAAGCCTTAGATATACTTAAAGATCATTATAGATAAATAAACAAGCAAGAAATTAAAATAACATAGAATATGGCTAAAGTGTAAGAATCAGAATATGAATTATAGAGTCAACCTGCTTATATGATCATATTTTATCACAGACAAGATAATGTTGTATTTACAAATAAGTAACTTCATCTCTGAAATAATAGTATGTATACTTGTAAATAATATGTGATAATCGGTAAACTGATTTGATACTGTAATTATGAGCTTGCCAAAATTTAACTCTAAGCCATTCAAATAAAGTGCAATAAAGTTTGAATTAATATTTTTTGCCGGTCAGCAATGACTAAGACAGTACTGGTTACTGTGCATTAGTTTGATTTATTATGGATGATATTGAGTTTTATTTCTCTACATACAGTGTAGCTGACACAAAATAAAAGAAAATAAGCTATGAAAACATTTAACATCATAATCATCATCATCGCAATCGTCATCACCATTTGTATTATCATTGGTATCAGTATTAGTAAATTTAATTGATTACCGTGATTGTTATCATTATAATTATCATCATCATTATCATCATCATCATCATAATAATCACCATCATCATCATTATTATTATTGCCAGTAGCAGTACATGCAGTGGTTTTAATACTTACTTTGGGTTCTCCATGTAGAATTGATCTAATGATAATCTTTTATCAACCAGGGACAAAGACTCAGATTTCTTTTGTTTTCTAATTCTTAGTACAATAAATATAACAATTATAACAAACAATATTCCTCCAACCGTTCCTAAGGCAACAGCTATAACTTTGTCCGTACTGAACGATTTGTCATTAGAATGAGGCTCAGCTTCTGAAATACAGCAACGTAGAGGTGTTTTAGAATATAAGTTGTGTGTGGGACTTGGTGATCTTTGTACACTTATTACATGGCCCCACAAGTGAGTTTAGAAGCAGTAGTCCAGTGATAAGGCGTGTGCATAGGGATCGAAAGGTCCCAGGTTTGGGTTTTAGGGTATCTGCTTAAAGAGATAGGAACTCCGATCAATTCATTGTTGTTTATATGTATGGGCATTGTAAATATCTGTGGAGACCATATTGAAAATTGATTTTCATCAAATAGGTTTACACAATGAATAAAGTTGTTATTATCATTCATCAATTATTCATCATCAAGCAAATCCTGATTTTATTTTTTAATCTGCTGTGGCCAACCTACAAACTGGGGTATGCAGCAGATGGCTCGATCCCCTGGCATTTGATATTCATGAAACCTTGTTTAAAGGACCATTTTCACGAGGTTGCATACCTTTAAATCAACCTTCACACAATTCCGATCATGTCATTCTTAGACGCCACATTTTCTAGTGCAAGGGCATCTTCATTATTAATATTATTTTACTTGACATTGTACTTCTTACCTGGTATTCCTATACCAATGTTAGTTCTATCAATAGTGACCTTCGAAGGTTCACTGGATTTATTTATCTTTATATTTCTAGCAAATACCATTGCTGTATACATTACTGGGTCGTTTAAATCTGAAATTAATACAGTAAATGTCCCGTAATAAAAGCCATCTTGATTATTGCAAACTCATGTGACATTTCATGTATTTTACCCCCAGAGGCTTAATTTGCCTATATTAAGGTCATTCCGCTATTAAGAATTATAAACAGTTCTGTTGCAAAGTTATTAATACATTTTTAATGAAAGTAAATTATTATATCCCTTTGATTTGAAAATTATAATGTGTCTATATTGAAATAGTGAAATGTTAGAAATACGAGGTCCAATCAGATATCAGTTTTCTGAGAAAATTTATTTGGTCATTCTTAAGGGAGTTCTATCCTAAGTTCAGAAATCTATGCACAACCGACTACCGAGAAATGTTATAACCTTGTCGAAAACGACATTTTAAGCAATTTCCTTCCAATGGCCCTACATTCTGTGGTAATAAATATTGTTTTGTATTAGAGGTATTCTATATCATTTGAAATATCAAAGTAAAAAACGTAAGGATAACTTACCTGTCAGAGAAACTTGTAATGTTTGATTAGAATAAAGTACATCTTGTTTGTGTAAGACAACTATAGAAGTGTCAGTATTCTCTATTTTCATAGGTTTAGTTATTCTATATTCATAAACTACATCCTCTGTGAATCATTAAAATATACATAGATCAATATACTTCTGTCACATAATGGCCGATCCTGGTCACGGCACCAAATCAATCATTTTGGCACGCTAGTGTGGGAACATACCAGTCTTAGCTTACCACTACACCATACTTCATACAAAATCAAAATATGCATGTACCAACTTTTACCTGAGATATTGTTAAATTCAACTGTCAATGGCGCATATGTTAGCTCCTCTGGCTTAAATACCCATTACTGTATTTCTAAACTAACTATCAATATTCAAGTATTTAAATCAGCAGGGTTAATATAAGGAATTGAATTTATCAATACCAGTGTACATGTTTTCAAAAGTATACTGTAGTTCAACAGGATATTTCATAAAACACTTTACATCTTTAGAATCAAAAACAGTCAATTTATATTAACTATTCAAAGAGCAGTACTAACATTATGAATGCAAGGACTAAGTGAACAACTGAATGAATTTTACACAAATAGCTGTACATGTATATAAAAAGGTACCTTCAGGTCCATTTAGTTGTTCTGAAGCTTGCCATTGTAATAATATCACATTATCAGCAAATTCTAAGGCAACAATCCCAGTGGGTGGTGATGGTGCTGTAAAAAATATATAAATCTATTTCGTGTATTTTTTTATTGTCTTTGTCAATACAAAATGTTTCTCCTTTTGACACCATGACATAATCAAAGCACCAATCGCGCTGTTGGACATGGGGTTTAAATAGAGTACGTAAAACGGAATTAATCATAAGGCTTAGCCAATACAAGGCAACCTCCCTTTATATAAACCTGATAAGATATTTCTCAATAGCGAAAACAGTATTGTATCCACTAGTAAATGCGTTATGAGGACTATATTAATTGAAGAAGTTATTATTCCTTTAATTATGCATGCCCGGCCTTAAGTAAAAGTTCATGACAGATTGAATTTAGTATTTGCTACAGTCCGCAACTAAAAATGGGAAAACTCCATGTTAAAAGAATGTCATTACAATCAGTTGACATATATATTTACCATCAGCCAAGGTCATTATCTCCTCTGAAGGTTGACTGTATTGACCTGATCCTAATATATTTTCAGTAGCCGTTCTGAATCTATATGATTTATACGGTTCCAGTCCAGTAATTTTCCATAAATTTTCAAAATTTTCCACTTGACCTTGAACTTCAGCTGGTTTCCAAAGGTCATAGTGACCTAATGAAACTTGAACCCAAAACCTAGTGAATGGTAAGTTTCCCATGTCATCTGGCATGGTTAAATCCAGTTGGACAAATTTGCTGTCAATGGAAACTACAGTGGGAGCTTCCATCTGAGATGGCACTAAAAAGAAAACAGAGACCTTTGTTTGACATGGACATAATGTATTTGTATTGTAATTTAAAGTCAAAACAAATATAGCCATGGTCAATATCGCTAAACAGATATCGTACTGACCACTGTTATAAAATGTCCCAATGTATTTTTAACAAGGGGTCACATTCAGATGACCTTTGTGTTAACCAATCAATGCACAGCTTTCATCAAGAATAAACATTATAAAGAGCATCAGAATTTCCTAATTTCCTTTTTAGTAAGATAAGGTTTTCTTAGCTATTTTAACATTGGATGTTAATCATGCGCTGTGATTATGATGATTTGTTACAAATTTTGTCATAAATATTATAATACATGTATAGCAAAAGTTAGTTAAATGATATCTTTATTGTGAGCTTGTCAGATTTAAAAAAAGGAAGTATGCAAGTAGCTTCAGCATAGCCCCGGCCATATCTTCTAAAGTGTCAATAACCTGATAAAGGCGAATTATTAGTTATGCCAAAAGCAAATGAGGATGTGAAGCACTTAAGTATCATACCAACCTGAAACACTCTGTTCAACCTTGCCATAAGAGTTCTCTCCAGTACATGTGTACTCATCACTTCTGTATTCCTTCTCAACCATCAGTACATTGAGCAATATTAAATGACCTTTCAGCTTAGAGGTCACGACACGACCTAGAGTACTAAAAGTCAATGTCGGATGTGGTACTCCATATATTTCACATTCTAACATAAAAGCTAACCCATCTGAGGTACCAGTGAGTGAGGTGATGACTGGAAGACCTGAAATTAATGGAAATTACACAATAATAAAAGCTAATCGGCTAGTTCAGGCCACTTCTCACAAGTCTACTGATCATGGGGTTGTATATTTTATTCCCTAGCCGGGCATACTTTCAAGGAGCTTGGTCGAGAAAGAAATTCTATCACCATTCTCCCTCATTCCATTGATTCTAAACCATGTAGGGCAATTGTTAGTCAATGACGGAAGTATGTGTCTACTCGTAGTATTCGGTGAACTGCCAAATCCAGAGATTTCCGTGTTAAAATCAAACTACCGGTAAGAAAACAAAACATAATTTGTGCAAAAGATTCAGCTCTCAGCTTAATATGGTCAGCTCTTAGCTTAATATGAACATTTTTTGACAAAGAAATATAATAATTATTTTATGAACTATTTGACTTTTTCCTATTAATGTATTTGTCTGCTGAATTAGGCAAAAAGCGTACATTTACACTCTGAAGATTATGTGACAATATAAACTGATGTAATTACCTTCTGTTATGATTTGTAAAATTTCTGAGTCACATCCTAACTGATTACAATATTGGCATGTCCAATTGCCTCCATCATCGTGATTGGTTGATACAATATTGAGGGAGGAGCCAGACATATGGTAGGCAGAGCTTGATTGGATAACACTCCCAGATGGGTTGGTCCATTGTATAGTAGGGGCGGGATCACCAGCTGATTGACAAATCAAAGTAACAGAAGAGCCTTCACTGGCTGACTGAGGACTGTTGGTAAATGTAATACTTGGGGAAGCTGAAATACAAACAATCCCATTTAAATGAGAAGCATTAGTTGTTGCAGTCTACGAAATTAGTGGGTGTCTGGTTGTTCAGGACAACCGGTTTCTAGTTTGGGCGAGCAAATTTCTACAAACAAGATAGCTGCTAAAATGACTTGTTTGGGCAACCACTTTCATATCCAAATTCTTACACTGTTGTTGAATTTAGAGATAATTCTTCAATTTGGTGTATGATTGATTTGTTTCATCGAGTGAGCTCAGAAAATATATTTAAAGAGTGGTGCAGCCACGAGTGAAAATGTCATTTTCTGAGAGTTGAAATAAAATTATCTTACTCCAAAATTTACCGATATTCTGTTTCATTCATGCTTATTTCTGTGCTGCCTTAGAGATATTTTACATAAATGTAACATTTTTCCTTTAAGTCTGATGTCATTTACGTTCTAAAAACAGTTTGAATTTATCATTTCACTACAATTAAAATATAAAATTTGAAAATCTAAAAATCTAAACCGAAAAAAGGATAAAAAAAGATTGTGTGCACTCTAAGATACATTTCATGTACTTACTTTGTACATTAACAAATATTTTCTCTGATATACTTCCAGCATTGTTTGTTATCATACATATATACCATCCTTCATCTTCATCAACTTGTACTGACTATAATATGAAATATATAGAAAACAAACAATGAGATTATTTGACTACAAATGAGCTAGTTGATAAGTTTTGCCTTACTATATAACATAATAAATTGTGCTTGAGAAAATTAAACCCTTTCAAATCTGCATTTTCACAATGGAATAGCCTGTCTTTCATTTTTAGACGTATCCATTGTCATTTTATGAATCTCAGAATAAAAATTTGACAATGAGCAGCCAACAGCAAAGAGCCTGGTCAGCAGGCATGTGTAGTGTCAGCTGACCTTGTTCTTTGCTTGTTCTTGGCTTTCCATATTTTGCTCCAGCATGGTAAAGGTTTAGGCAATAACTATAAAACAAAGGAAACTGAATTTTTCTGTGGGCATAAATACAGTTATGTATAACACAAATTCTACATTGATAAAATGAATGTAAAAAACAAACAAAAAAAACAAAGGGTAACACAAACCTTAATTTGTAGACTTCCATCATCTTCATTGATGATAATTCTTGCATCTTGATCAATCAAAAGTCTACCTGATGATGTTTCCTTGAACCACGTGACCTTTGGTGTCTCTACAGCATGACCTTGACAATTCAAGGTCAACATTGACGACTCATTTACTATGGTATTCACAGGTTTGATGGTAAATACTGGAAGATCTAGAAATAAAAATTAATATTTTTATGTTACATGAAAAGTTTATGCCTGCCAAAAATCTATAAAATTCAATTTAGAGAAATTACTTGGTAAAATAATATACAAACTCTGATATTGGAGCAATGTTAAAGAAAATGGTAGTCATTTTCCACTTCATTTGAAGAACAAAATTTACAAACTCTATTTGATTTTTAAAACAATAAATTAAAGCTACCTACCATATAGTTTTATCCATATAGACACTTCTGTTGTTGCAGCTATATTTGTTGCTATACAAGAATATTTACCATATTGTGGTAAAATTATATTGTTGATAACAAGTTCTGATTGGTCACTAGATAGAGACATACCTCCAGCTAAAAGAATAAGATAGAGTTTATTCAATACTGAAATTAATGCTGAGTCAACATTTTTCCTTTTCATTTAATAATCTCCTAATGATGTATATGTTTGTGGAAAGCTTTTGAACATATATTCAATAAGAAAAGAGCGCTATACAAATGTGGTATATAATAACGTAATTTTAGTTATTTTACAACAACCAGAACACCTAACCTAGATTTCCTGAACCCTATATCCAGTATTCTCCAACCCTTCCTCAAGACTGAGCTCTTTCCATATAACCTCCTCGGGTGGACCCCCCTTCGAACACTGGAATTGCAATCCAAACCCACAACCAACTGCACTACAGACACAGGTCAGTTAATTAAATAACATACATTTATCCCACTGATTTAAATACTTGACTGATAAATATTTGCACTTAGACATAAATGTGTTATACTTGTATTCGTATATATAGAGGAAATTGACTGTAGATTACATTTGTATTAAAACATTACCTAGAACTAGCTGTTTATCATTAAAATTCCATCTTTGTGTAGGGACAGGATCTCCATCAGCCAGACATTTCAACTGTACCACGCTACCAATTGTTACAGTATGATTTTCTGGAACTATAACAAATCTTGGAGGTACATTTACTGTTACCGTGGCAATAGCTTCCTTGTAACCATGGAGATTTTCTGCTCTACATCTATACACTCCGCCATCTTGTTTTGTAACTGAGTGTATGGCTAAGGTGTTGTTAATAAATATCTGAAATTTAAGAATGAGTAAGAATATCCTGAATTTACCAATCAGTTATGACAAATCATTTGTAAAAGATTGAACCGTTTTCATGAAAACTTACTCTTGAAACAAAATCATCTTTAAGAGTTCCTATATGTAAAGCTTTTCTTGACACAAACATTTAATTTTTGTGGGAAACTGTCAGATCTTGAAAGCAGAAGTGACACTCTGTCTTATATGATGCTTATAAACTCTTTGTGCCTTGTGAACCATGGACTAAACTACCCCCACACACCTGAGTTGTCACCAACTATTTGTAGCTAGCTGCCCCCAATATTGTAAATAAAAAAACTATAGATATACATGATGGTACCTGTGTAGATGGTGTACTTGTTATAACTTGGTTATATTTATACCAAGTATAGACAGGTTCTGGTATACTTGTAGCTTGACAATGTAGATATACCGTTGTCCCCTCGGTGACACCTTGACTTACTGGGAGTTGGGTCATCACTGGTGGTACTGTAATTATAATATAACAAATTACATTCATCCATTCATATCATAGGTAGACAGCACTGTTCCGATAAAAACACTATATATACGAATAAAGAACATTGCAAATTACCACTGGCACCAGAGTATTCTCACTCGTTAAAAAACGAACACACATAATATTTTGTCTACAAACACAATTAAAAATCGGTCCCAAATACATTACCGCGTACGAGTTATAACTATACTTTCATTATAATAGTATTTTATACATAAGGTAGTGTACATGTAAACTCAATATGTGGTAGCTTTTTAAACCAAGTTCAGTAAGTGGTTAGTGTCTCCATTATAAATAATTTTATTCCACAGATTGAGCTAAGGTTCAACACAGATTAAGCGGACACAAAAGTCGCAGAATCAATTTCAAAAGACAATGGTAAACACAATTTTAAACAAGCAATATAGTTTAAGGGTGTATCAGGATTTGAAAAAAAAATCACAGAAGTGGATTTGGTAACTAAACATTAAAATATCCATAAGACATGACAATGGAAATATAAAAAAACTCAACAAATGAGACATTTAGAAAGAAATGAAAACATTTATCCTAACCTTGAAATAGCCTTCCGAACGTCAGTCCTAACACATAGTTAATATGGATCGGAAGCTCAATGGTTAAGAAGAAGATGAATAATAACACATTCAGTCTTACCATGTAATAATTCAAGTTGTGACAGGTTAATATTACAGAACTTCAAGTGCACTAGGGTGTAAACTTTAGTGTGAACTCGACTGTACGCACGTGTATTTATATTCCATTTCGCTAAACATTCCCATTTCGTGTTTAAGCAGCACAGTCCTTATCGTCGTCTAGTGTTAACTTGTGTGAAAAACTTATTACTTGTTTAAACTAAGATCTGTGTTAAGGCGACTTCTTTAGTGAATGTTAGACAGCTTTTTCACACTTTTAACAATATATCTACCGGACGTAAGTATACTAGCTCTGTTGATTTTTCTGAAAACTTAAATTGTGTACTGAATCAAAATCGAAAGTAGGATATTTTACCGAAATGGTTGGGTATGATAAAACGAAAGTAGAATTAATATAGATCTCAGTAGCAACCAGTTCTTAAGGGTCTATCATTTGTTGAAATTGAAAAAATCTATCAAGTGGAAGGGGCAACTAAACATTATTAGTTACACAGTCAGTTACTGACCGGATACGGTGTGATACCGGGTCAGTAAATTAATATTGGGCGAGAGCGTAGCTTGAGCCCAATATTTATTCACTGACCCGGTATCACACCGTATCCGGTCAGTAACTGACTGTGTAACGAATTTATCTTACCGAGTACCCCCATCTGAATTTTCGTCAGCGCTATCATTTATAAATTTTGTTACTGACTGGATATTAGAATCTACTGACCTAATATGGGATATTATCTTACCTCGTACAGAATACTCGTTTTTCATTGGCCGAGAGCGGTCACGTGCTAACCATGTATTATCCCATATTAGGTCAGTAGATTCTAATATCCAGTCAGTAACAAACTTTATAAATGATAGCGCTGACGAAACCTTATTTTTCTACTCAGATGGGGGTATTCGGTAAGATAAATTCGTTACACAGTCAGTTACTGACCGGATACGGTGTGATACCGGGTCAGTGAATAAATATTGGGCTCGAGCTACGCTCTCACCCAATATTAATTTACTGACCCGGTATCACACCGTATCCGGTCAGTAACTGACTGTGTAACTAATAATACATGGTCAGCACGTGACCGCTCTCGGCCAATGAAAAACGAGTATTCTGTACGAGGTAAGATAAATTGAAATATCCATTAATTCCAAATATTTTGTTATATATTTTGTAAGTGTGCGTCAAGTGTATAGACATGACAATGGAAATATAAAAAAAAACTCAACAAATAAGACATTTAGAAAGAAATGAAAACATTTATCCTAACCTTGAAATAGCCTTCCGAACGTCAGTCCAAACACATATTTTTTTCATAAATCCAAATGTTGATATAGGATGTCCATGTAATATATTACAATGTTTTAGGGTTAATTACACAAAAAGTATTTCCAAATGTAAATATCATAATTTATCCCAACACTATCATTACACGTTTTAACTCACAGTTTATATCGAAGGAGCCCAGTGCAATTTTCCCGTCATATTGTATGTTCTATGTATGTGATAAGACGGAAACATTCATCGGGCCCCTGAGGTAAAACTGAAAATAAAATTATGTAATGATAGTGTTGTAATGAATTATCCTATTTACATTTTGGAAATACCTTTTGTGTAATTCACTCTTAGACATTGTTAAATGTTAAATAGACATCCTATATCATCATTTGGATTTATGAAAAAAGTACTTTAATTATGTGTTTGGACTGACGTTCAGAAGGCTATTTCAAGGTTAGGATAAATGTTTTCATTTTGAACAAGGTGCGTTTTCTTCATGATGTCTTGTAAAGGAAAAACAATTGCTCCAAATTAGGAGCGAATTAAATCACAAGGCTTTATCTTAAAACATGTTAATCAAAACTGCTGCTTTAATCATTGACAACTAAACTCTGCTTTTGGTTTCAATATACTTTCATTTTAAAATGCAAATATTTAAATTGCATTTATTAAAATTTCTTTCCATGAGAGGTGTTTGGAATACAAAAAAAATATTTTTCTTTGCAGTTTATAAAAAGCATTTTTTGATAATCAGGCTTTAAAAAGACCATGTGAACTTGTCTTTCAGAAACAGAATGGCAAATCAAACTGAGTCCGAGATATGGCAGGAGAAACGTGCGTTCGAAGACACCAACTTGCATATGTTGAATGAGAATACCCTGTGTGATGTAACATTTCATGTTGGACCCAACAGGCAGGAGATTAAAGCCCATGAGTTCATCTTGGCCAGCCGTAGTCCTGTTTTCTTTGCCATGTTTTGTGGTCCATTATCACAGCCAGAGTGTAAAGACGTTGACATAATAGATATTGATCCTGATACAATGCATACATTATTGAAGTAGGTGATATTACTTTACTCTAGTCGAAAACAGGTTAACAAATCCAACATTTTCTAATCGCCTAGTGGAGTGGATTTTTGTTTGAGCGACCTTAATTCACATAGGACGGGGCCAGGTGACGAGTGGCCTCGACCGACAGCTCTTTACTAACTATGAACAGCCAACCTCCTCTTATCTGTGCCTCAATAATGAACCATATATTTCACGATATGACTGTTCACTTTCTTCATAACTTGGCCTTAGTAATCCGTCAAATAGGGATGTAATTAGCCGTTTTATAACAAAAGTTTAAAAAGCAAAAATTATCTTTATCTCTGCTATTTGGACTGTTTGGAAAATCTGTGTGTTTTGACTGGTGCAGTTCTTGATATATGGTTTCAGACTCTTATCTGATAATACATGTAGTATATTTTTGTTTCAGGTTTATGTATACTGAAGATTGCCCAATAAATGAAGAATCTGCGTTACCTTTATTGTATGCTGCAAAAAAGTACAATGTCAAACGTCTAGAAGATAATTGTCAGGAATTTCTATCAGAAAAAGTCAGTATTGAAAATGTTTGTACTATACTAAACCAGGCTGATAGGTTTAATGCTATGGAGTTAAAAGAAAGATGTCTTGACTTTGTTGTGATGAACGCATCGAAAGTCTTTTTGTCAGATGAGTTTTGTGAATTATCAAGAGAAAGTCTACAACAAATACTACAAATAAATCAATTGCATATAGATGAGGTTGAAGTATACAATAGATGTAAGAAGTGGGCTGTTCATCAATTACAAATGGCTAGTGATAACGAGAATGTAAGCCATCGTGAAATAAGAACATCTCTAGGGGAACTCCTATATTTAATAAGATTTCCAATCATGTCTTTGATTGATTTTACCACTAAGGTTTCACACGAGGATGTTTTATCTTCTGAAGAAAAAGTTACCATTTTTCAGTACCTTGCTGATAAACTAGAAGCTGATGAATTTAAGTTTATTTCTAAACCTAGAATGCAAAGTGTTGTAGTGCACAGACTCTCTGCAGACCCACCAAGTTGCTGGAACAATTTGGGCAATGCTGATGTTATCGATTTTGCTGTGTCTAAAAAGTCCATTATATACGGTATTGGATTGTACACACCTAATCATGAGAAAGGTAGACTTGATGGTAATGTGTCTCTTTCAAATCTAAATGAATGTTTAACAAGCAAAGATGTCAATATACAATATAATGGGGCAGATAAAACTGAGAACATATTATTTGACAATATTGTTCTTCTTGAACCAGATGTAAGATACACATTGAAATGTACATTGAAAGGAAGCTCATCTTTCTCTGGGGATAAAGGCACACATACAGTGGTTGAGGGAGGTGTAACAGTTTCTTTCTATAAAAATGATTCAGTTTCAAATCAAAATAGAACATCTGTTGGCCGTGGACAAATTCCGTTTCTTATTCTATCTGCTAGCGCTTAAAGACAGTATCAGTATTGTCATGTTAGGCTTGATACATTTTATTAATGTTAAAACCTAAATACGATAGTCAAAGTAATAGAAACAACACCACGACGAGGTACATGGACACGTGCCATTATTATCATCATCATGACCGTAGCCTTTGAATAGGCCGTTGGTGCATCCATGGATGAACATCCGTCTTCCATCTCATTCTGTCTTCATTTCTTCTCGATGCTTCCGTTTATCCCAGACCTGCCAATTGTCTAATAGCGCCGGACCAAATTCTTTTGGGTCTTGGACATGTGTGTGTGTTCTTTTATTTACTTTGAAAGATATACTTAGACCTGTGTAAACTAGAATGTATCATATTGTTATCAACATTCACCCAAGAACAAGCTACATTGCTTTTTCAATGGTATTTTCCTGGACAATCTCAATATTTAGTAATATATGTATACATACACGTATGATCAAAACATGATTTCACAACTGATACATAAAACACTTATAAATGTTGTGATCAACTTGTAGTTCGAATTGAAAGATCGTTCTGTGACCTCTCGCGTGTGTAAGGCACCATTAGATCTTGTAAAAATTGGCTTAGCTATGGACAGGAATCAACAGAATCCACTGCTGTTTTTTGTTAATGTTTTGTACAATTATGTTTTGTTTTCTAATAAAGGATATTCTTCGAGTCTGTTGTTATTTTTTATGTGATGAATTGTGTTTATGGTTTGATTCAGTATACACAAAGCTTGATTCTTTCGATAGGCTTTCCTATGTCTGGCATGCTTTGATATACATGTATATTAGATGTTAATTTAGTATCAAAAAAGGCTAGGAAAAAACAGTGTGAGTAGTGTTACCCATTAAAAATCCATGGTCTAAATAAGAAACAAATGCATGAACTTCCTTGAAAGTTGTAAGTGGACACTCTACCACATCATCATTAAAGCAAGCTTGATCCCAAGGAAAAACATATCATACCTCTACTACAGTAAAAACTAACCTTCTTTGATAACCTGACATGAAGTATTCATACTTCCAGCTATATTACTGACAGTACATGTATATATTCCTGTATCTTGTAAACTATATCTTACCTTCTATAAGTATTGATGGTACCAGCTATATTATTGACTGTACATGTATATATTCCTGTATCGTGTAAACTATATCTTACCGTCAATTATAGCCTGACATGAAGTATAGATGGTACCAGCTATATCACTGACAGTACATGTATTCCTGTACCTCGTAAACTATATCTTACCTTCTATAATAACCTGATATGATGTAATCAACTCCCATCTATATTACTGACAGTACATGTATATATTCCTGTATCTTGTAAACTATATCTTACCTTCTATAATAACCTGACATGAAGTATTCAACCCCCAGCTATATTACTGACAGTACATGTATATATTCCTGTATCTTGTAAACTATATCTTACCTTCTTTAATAACCTGACATGAAGTATTGATGGTACCAGCTATATTACTGACAGTACATGCATATATTCCTGTATCTTGTAAACTATATCTTACCTTCTATAATAACCTGACATGAAGTATTGATGGTACCAGCTTTATAACTGACAGTACATGTATATATTCCTGTATCTTTTAAACTATATCTTACCTTCAATGATAACCTGACATAAAGTATTAATGGTACCAGCTATATTACTGACAGTACATGTATATATTCCTGTATCTTGTAAACTATATCTTACCTTCAATAATAACCTGACATGAAGTATTGATGGTACCAGCGATATTACTGACAGTACATGTATATATTCCTGTATCTTGTATAATTGTTGATATTATATTCAATGTACCATTCTCATGTATGATTACATCTTTAGATGTCTTAGTTACATCACCTGTATAAATATAGAAGAAATACACTTTTCAAAAAAGAGGTATTGACTGCAATGGTGTTGACACCATATTTTTATTGCATTTGTTCTGCGTTTTAAGCGTATGAGCTCAACCCATATTGATATTACAACTCTTGAATGGGGGCACCAAACAAGCAACCAGGTTGTAAGATATTATACTTAATAAGTCATTAAACTGCTCTTTATGAAATTACGTACGAAAGCCAGGAAACATATCATTGAAACAATCTTGAAAACCAAATCAGTCTTTAAATTTAACCAGTGACCCCCAGACCCAGTTTACCGAAATCTCCATCAGATCGGTGTCTTATAGGATGTGAGAGGTCAAACCATCCACCAATTTTTTACAACCCCCATTTTCCATAGTCACTAAAATTCATTAGTTGTTGTTCTATTGTTCATTCAATTTTAGGATAAAGAGTAAAAATTATACGATCCTATTAACTTTCTATTTGACAAAAATATCCGCCAAAAGTTTTTTTCTATTTAACTTTGCCGAAAAATCGGCTGATTTTCTTTGTCTTTACGATTTCGCCAAAGAATCGGTCGTTTTTTTCTGATTTTACCGAAAAATTCGCCCAAAGATTGTGATCGATTTTTAATGCGTGTTATACACGTGTGCGTATTTTACTAGAAAAATACGGTATTATGCTTTTCATTATAATGGACAGCATAATGTAACGAATCACCAAGATAGTTGTGGTCTTGTAACTTTTATTCAGTTCATTTAAAAATCATCTTTGTAGGGCAGAATGTCCAATGCTACATGTAATGAAAGTGTTTTGTGAAAACTGTTAACAATAAAATACTCACCAAATCTAGGTGTACTCCATACTATTGTTGGAGCAGGATTTCCAACAGTTTCACATTGTATAAACAGTGGTCTGTACTCTTCCACACGGGTATCTTGTGGGTACCTTAGTATTCTTGGTGCAACTAAAACAATGAATTGATGAAGGTATTACATTTAATGATCTTAGCTATATTATCATAATTTTACTCATGAAGTACTTTGCTCAGGAAACAGTCATTAGGATTTAAGGAATTTTTTGCGCCAGTCATAGCAGACAATTTATTTTGATAGCAAGTAGGGCCACAACAAGTTGATCATATGTTTTATGGATTTGCTCACACCTTAATTTTGACAGTTTTTACAAAACAAATATTTTTATTTCCTCGCTCACTCTTAAAAATTGTCAAACTGCTATATAAAGCAACTGAATTAAGATTTTTAAAAAAATTCTTCACTTGCTCACCTTATTTTACCATAGAACACATCATCAACTTGTTTTGGCTTTTTATACTGTAGGAACTATTTGAAGATTCTATACCCAAGGTATGATAGAGTTTGAAATTATGGTAGATATATTTGTATAGTCTGATAGCCTCAAGCAATCAAAAAACAAATCACTGAAAGTGGTGAATTTTTTATTTTATTGAAAGGGCACCGAGTCAATTAACATCAGACTCACTAAATTCAGCAGTGACATTGTAAGCCTTTTCAGACTGATGATATTCAACAGCAATGGTGATATGATGTTAATGGCACAGAGCTGAAGACAGCTAAAAGTACAGGAGTGATAAGAAGAGTGGATTTTCAAAATGGTAACATTGCACTCATAAAATTGTTCAAAATCGTGATCGAAACACCTATACCTTTTTAAAACCATAGCCTCAAAATATTATTTCTGCAACATTGTTAATATTTTGAGGTACATTTGTAGTTCAACCAACTGACATTATAACTTATATTTGCTGTGACTGAGTAGTAGTCCATGTTGGACTTGCTTAGTCGATGTCTTGACTAGTTTTGCACCAATTATTGGTACTCTTCAGAGGAATTTGTCAAATGGTGACTAATTTTAATGTGCCAGTATGTTTGGCATTGGAGCTTTATATACCCAATGGTGCTGGTATTGGTGCCAGTGATGGTGCCAGTGTTGGTGCCGTTATCGGTGCCAGTGATGGTGCCAGTATTGGTGCCAGTGGTGGTGCTGGTATTGGTGCAGGTATTGGTACCGGTGGTTGGTGCTGGTATTGATTCTGGGGATTGGTGCTGGTATTGGTGCCAGTGATGGTGCTGGTATTGGTGCAGGTATTGGTGCCAGTGGTTGGTGCTGGTATTGATTCTGGGGATTGGTGCTGGTATTGGTGCCAGTGATGGTGCCAGTGATGGTGCTGGTATTGGTGCCAGTGATGGTGCCAGTGATGGTGCTGGTATTGGTGCAGGTATTGGTGCCGGTGGTTGGTGCTGGTATTGATTCTGGGGATTGGTGCTGGTATTGGTGCCAGTGATGGTGCCAGTATTGGTGCCAGTGAGTGTGCCAGTGATGGTGCCGGTGTTACTTCTGGGTGTGGTGACATAAAAACTTAGACTTACCATAGACATCAATATAAATAGATTGCCATACAGCCGACACACCATTCTCACATGTACATGTATACCAGCCTGTATCCACATCTTGTATACTGTTTATATATAAACTTCCATTGTTTGATAGTAAATCTGTCCCCTTTAAATATAGAACATAGTCTGTCTTGTAACTATGGCATGTCATTTGCACAATAATTACTTAAACCATATGTTTAACTGTTCCCTCTTAAATCTATTAAACATATAGATTAAGGTCTTAAACTATAGGATTAACACTTCAACATAGGGTTATGCTGATAAATATATAGCTTAAGTAACATTCCGCACAATTTTCTCTTAAACCCATAGTTTCAACTCTTTAACTATAGGTTTAACAGTTAAACCTCTAGGTTTCAGTCTGTTAAACAATGAGTTTAACAGTTAAACCTATAGTTTAATTAATTATTGTGCAAACGACATGCCATATATAACAGTCCTCATGACCAACTTTCATTTACACTGAACATTCACTCTAGCAAAATGAATTGATTTGCTGGATCTGAAAAGTTCATAGTATTTTTTTAAACATGCTGAATATTTAAATGATTTAGCAATATATCTCATAAAATTTGAATAAACAATATACACGCAGAATAACAGTACCTTTTGGGAATTCCATACCTTAAGATAGATAAAGTCTAAAATTACAGATGATGTATTTGTTCAGGCTGATAGCCCAAAACAAGTAAAAATTAGAATAAAAAAGATTACCTTCTTCCAATTTATATCTGGTTCAGGATTGCCACTACATTCACATTGAACAGATATTTCATCAAGTTTCATAACTGTGTGATTATTTAATGTTGATATAAAGACTGGAGGAGTTGCTTCCCCTGAAAATGGTGAATTTTATCTTATTATTGAACTAAAATAGAAATTAAACTAACTGCTGAGAAACACAAACTGGTGATTATATTATCTATTGCTTTCAACCAGTTGACCTAAAAGACTTTAGAAACATGACATGCAATAATCATTTACATAGTTCAATTTTATTCAACTGTCAGGGCCGCATATATTAACCCCACTGAACCAGAGTCGATAGCGCAATTGGTAGCGCGCCGGGATTTGGAATCTCGAGTCCCGAGGGGGGGGGACGGGTTCGAATCTCACCCAGGGAGGTTATACCCTTCCATGAAAATTAGACAATAATGTCAATTTTCCTCCATTGATTAGATAATATGGAGAAGTTTCCGGCCTTGTGGAAGGGTAGGTGAGTACTGTTATAGACAATGGTCCAGGAAAGCTAGGTTATGTGCGCTGGACGCCGTGAAATGACCTAAAATGTGTTGATACGGCGTTAAATCCAATAAATAAATAAATAAATATAACCTCACTGATTTAAATACTAAACACAGTACTTCTGTACACACTCTCGATAAAAATAGTTATCTATATCAATGCAAGGCATTATCAAACAAATATTATATAAGTATTTAAATTTAGCAATAGAAGCAATTAAAGATAAGCAACAGTCATTTAAAAAAATATTCTCAGAACTATTCTTCTAAAATAGTAAAATCTATAATTTAAATGCAGAAAAATGGCATCAATACTGCAGCATTTATAATGAAATAAACATGCATTTCATTTCCTTTTTACATGGGGTTTCCCAGTGGTAGGAGTAGTGTAGGAGCAGTGGTCCAGTGGTAGGACTCGCGCTTAGGGATCGAGAGGTCCCGGTTTCGATCCCCACTAGGGGCACTGCTAATTTCCTTGAGCAAGAAATTAACCTACAATTGTTCCACTCCACCCAGGTGTGAATGGGTACTGTGAGGGATCGCCTGTCTGAGGGTGATTTCAATGATCAGGAGTTAACGTACAAGATTGTAAAGTCGGCTGAACATGTAGATGGAAGCAGACTTTAAACCGCACTTTAACTTTAACTTTAACTTATGGTATATAGCGGACTGTAGCAAATCCTCATTAAATTCCACTGCTGCAGATTACATAAGGCCACACATGCACATTTAAAGGGATAGTTACAACTGCTGTTTATGAAGTCCACATTACAAAGGAATAATAACAACTGCTGTTAATTAAGTCCATATTACACGTTAACAGTTGATATGTTGCTTGTCGCCTTGTGCCATTGAAGTACATGTAAATCTAATCTGACTTATGTAAGGTAAAGGTCCCTGGTATTGCTTCCATTTGTTAAAAATTAACTTCTTCATTTGATTAAACGCCTATTTCTATATTACATATTCATTGGCGTTGTACAAAAAAGATAAATTATAAAAAATAAATAAGTAAAAACCCTCCACCATAAATATATACAATAACAAAAAACAAAATAAAATTCATCACACATAATGTTATATATATGATTGTGTATTTGGTTTTCATATATCAAGTTAGGCCTATAGGACCTACATTAATCTTAGTTGATGATTCGACTTTATTTTTACGTTTGTTTTTATTAAATTATTTGTTGTAATTTGTAATTTGTTATAAACAAAACCCCATATCTGACATGCCCTATTGGTGCTTTGATTGAAGGGAATAACTATTAAAATATGGTATTTGAACCTACCTGATACAGTTAGAGAAGCAGACATGGATATTTCACCGTACATATTACCAACATTACAAGTATAGAACCCTTCATCCTCCATTGATACATTATATATTATAAATGTTCCATTACTATATATACTATACTTCTCTGATGACTGAAATACACACAACAAAACAGAGGTGTTAAAATGTCACCCTGATCAAGGACCATATATAGGGTCTATGCCATAACTTAAACTTTCATGCAATCCAAAGGCCACCACTCTTAAATTCCGAAGCAAATTAACATCGAATTATTTAAGAAGCCTCTGGTGCCAAAATTAGGATCACATAAAAATCTGTGACAAATAGAAGCTGTAGTACAAGTCACACCCAGTCATCCAGCTGCCTACTTATGAGCAAGGAAAGTTGCACCCTCAAATGAATAGACCTAATCCAGAATTAAAATGTATAGGATAGAGCATGAGTAGCAGTTTGATATGGGATTTATCAACGAGCGAAGCGAGTTGATAAATCCCATATCAAACTGCTTCGAATATTCTATCCGACTACGACAACGGGTATGAAATTATAAGTTTATAATGTTCATTTTCATTCATTTTGTCACGTGTTTATACTACTGCCATCTTTAGCCACATAAAACTCAAAATAATATAGTGGGCCTTAAACTTAAACAAACGATATCAAATTTTGTGTCGTGAATTTCGTGCGAAAGCTAATTAGAACTCATAAACACAATTAGATAGTATTATTCTTGAATGTAAATATTATTAATGTGCTCATGTACATAATGTGTAGTTAAATTATTACAAAGGATTCAAATTAACAATCATTTTTGATAAATAATCACAGTGGTGATTCGTCATAGGAATAATTCTTTATCACAGAACTGAATGCTGTTTTGGCTAACTAGGAGCACTATTAAGCTGTAAGTACATGTTATTGTTTTATATCTTTCATCAATTTTTAACATTGTTATAACTATTAAATGTGTGAACATTCAGTTCAGACCATATTTCTCATAAAAATAATGTAAGATAAAAAGTACAAAAAGAAAAATATAGAAAAGGAAAGAAAATAGTACGGTCAAGATTTAAAAAGCATATAATTCTTACTGTTTGTTATTAAAACCTACATTAAATTGGCACAAAGGGAGGCAACAATGGCAAGTGTTAGATCTTATTTAACTCCCTTGCCTATGTAAATCGTATTAGATAATATTAAATATACGCCCCGGGGGGCATGTTTATGATTTTAAACACAGTGTATAGAAATATACAAAATATAACGCGTGACTGTACAAATTTTGTTTTTGATTAATTTGAAAGTTTTTCAATATATTTTTGTAATAATATCTAAATATCTAGTTAGATAATAAACAAAGAATCTGCAAGCTTAAGTAAGACATAATTAGAGACCAATTGAATTTAATTGACATAATAAACTGCTTACTTGGACAACTCATTTGTTAGTATTTAATTTGTGATAGAAAACATCACAGTTTTAATATGTATGTCGTTAATATGACTTAAATGTCATACATATAGCCAAGCGTTTGCCTCCTTTAAGCGAAGCATATGACTGGCTCTGGTCGTTCCTAAACACCATGCCATTCCTTTTACATAGAGAATGGAAATAAGGCTTGGTTACCAGAGCTGCTAATGTTTCGCTAGGAATGGGCTTACGCTGTTGAATTTGGTGTTTGTCTCCGAATGGAGACGAACCGTTCTGCATGAGTCGTGCATGTGGTCGCACGATCATGGCGCTTTATTTCCTGTCTCATTTAATTCCCCTCAAAATATTTAAAGTAAGGCATACTAAATTATTTAACTATCAGTTAAATAAAATTAGAACCTATTTACTGTAATTGATTGAAGTAACTAATCTGTTACACAATTACTATAGGTTAATTTATTTAGTTGGATTTTTCTCAAAATAATTGCCCATCTACATTCGAGTTCCTTTCCACAAATGCCTTACTTCTAACAATCATATCACGAGGGGTCTAATAGATAGGAAATGGTGCCAATGCAGTTTCACATTTATATATATCACATAATCTGCAAAATTACGTAGTTATACGTATGCAAATTTCAAACCAGTACGATAACACGGTGTAAAAACGACTGTACGACATCAGTGATTGCGATTGGTAGTGAATTTATACAGAAGTTCAATTTATTAGTTTTTATGGGACAACAAATCTTCTGGTACATAGACAGATTTTCAAAATAAACCTTAGCTCGTGATAAACTATTTGCAGCAGTTTTGCTGATTCCATATCGTTCTTATATAGTAAAAACTTTAACAATCACTTCCAAATCACGAACTATTTTGCTTTGTTGACATCCATAGCTTGTCTTGTAAACTCGATTTCGAGAAAACAAATCATATTTATGTTATTGTATGAAGACTTTTTTGGTATAAAATAAATTATTCATTGTATTATATCAATAATTTATCAGAATGTTGAATGCAACTATGTGTAAACTTGACGTTTATGTCATGTGCATTCGCTGACATACTGTACGACTTCGACAAATGATTGTGTACGACTACTAACGATTTTATGTAAAGCCCGTGTCACACAGGCAAAAAATTTGACCGCGAGTTTCGGCGAGTTGCAACTCGCAGCAACTCGGCTGGTATCGTGTAGACCTCGTACTGATGTCGATGCATCTCTCCACATGTCGCAGCGTCTTGGCTTGTCGCAGCGACAATTTTAAACCGTTTAAAATTCTCGCGGTGGATCGCCGAACTTTTTATCTCGTGTAGATGTCGAGAGGATGTCGTATGCATGTCGTGAAAACTCGTACTTGTGTCGTAGTAATGTCGTCACATGTCGCCGTGAAATCTACCACCGCGATATGTGCGCGAGTCTTTGCGAGTTTTTGCAACATCGTCACGAGTTTGCGCGACCTCCTTGCGACAATCACACGACATTATCGCGAGTTAAATATACTTCGGAAGAAATCTGTCAACATTCATTTCGATGAACATCTCTGGATGTTAACGCAGAAAGTTGGTAAACGATTATTTGTCTTCCATTTCAAGCTCACGCATCAAACGGTCATAATGTCCAAAGTCAACCCTTCTCATAATCCATGGTCTAACCCAACACTGTCGGCGCGCTCTGCCAATACTATCTCTTGTTAAACGATTTTAAATCAATCTTGATATTTCAAGTTCATCATCGGCATTTCTTCATCAACATGCGCCATCAATGCCACCAGTCTGATCATCCTGCATGTCTTTCACCTTTTGGTGCTAATGCGCTTTGCTTGCTATTTATACAGCTTCACAAGATGTCGTTTCATCTAAAATGTGTGTCGCACTACTCTCTCCACAGATCGTAATGAACTCGTTAACATGTCGCGTTTAAATCGGGATAAATCGTCGAAACTCGTAGTTGCTCGTATGAATGTCGTTAGATGTCAAGAGAATATCGTGTACATGTCGCTCGTATGTCGATCGCTATAAATCGTCGCTGACCGTCGATGATCGTGGACGTCTCGTGTGAGTGTCGTACAACACTCGAGCAGATGTCGTGCAAGACTCTTTATAAACAAATGTCGTGACAACTATTTCATTTTGGCCACGAGATTAAACTCGCCCATCGTCGCGGAAACTCGCAGTACCAACTCGCGAATATGTGACACGGGCTTTAAAGTATTGTACGACTTCGTTTGATTTAATTGTGTGATTTAATTGGTTATTACATGTATTGCGTTTTAAGAGCTTACTCATGTACCACTATCTTAAGCAATGCATAATTCATAAAACAGGTTATATTTAACTTAATTGCACTTTTGTACCCTTTGTTTGTGACCACCTAATTAAAGTATACAGTGTCTAAAACTAATTTTACAGACAAAATATGACCAAACATCAGTTTTTCTGCATGGGAAGGCCGAAACATTACATTTTAAGTAGGGAGATAACTGTCCATTAAAGGAGTATATTAAATTAAAAAAAAATAAATGGGTAATTTCCTTAAGGTACACAATTTCATAGGTTGGAAGGAATTTTTTTTCAGTATTCAGCTATGAGGGGGAGGGGTAAAATTTTGTTTACTTTGGTACTCATCAAATGAATGAAATGCCTGGTAATAATGGTATTGGTTGTTATTCACTTTAGCTGACACTTATTTTCAAGAAGAAAAGTGATAATGTGACTAACAATTGAACAGAGGGTTGAGTGTGCGGCCAAGTTCCAGCAAAGGGAGCTTGTTGTCAAGTTTGCCGAAGAAAGGGAGTAACAAGGTGAGGTTTTGCTTAGTATTTTCTTTCTTCTTTCACTTTCATTGTTGTTTTGACCTTAAAAAATTTTCGTAAACAGATATCCAGTAGGGCGTTGTTGTCCAGGATAAGCGAGTATGCAAGCGGAAATTTGATTGGGTTATTATCAGATTGAACCTGAAACTAAGTGCATTACACTTATGCCTATTTGACCCAAGTTAAGCATTTTTTTTCTATTGCAGAATGAGCAGTGAAGAAACCACTCCTGACAGCTGTTCATCGTGCAAAACGGATGGAATTTGCCAACAATCATGCAGACTGGACCAGGGTAGACTGAAGTGATGTACATCTGTGTACAGATTAGTCAAGATTCACTCTCTTCCAGAATGATGGTGGGTTTTACTTTCGCAGGAGAATGAATGAACACATAAACAGAAAGAGAATAATGACATCATGGAACTGATATGTTGGCCCCGAAGAGCCCAGACTTAAACCCTATTGAACACTTGTGGTTTAAGTTGAAAACAGCTGTGCGACAGTATCGCTCACGTAACCTTACAGAGCTGGAAGCTAATCTTTAATCGGACTAGTCCGGAACCACTGTGGAGAAGTACCAGAGGCTGGTTAGAGGTATGCCACGCAGGATTGTTGTTGAGGGTTACACCAAATACTAACTGTGTTTAAGTGTTATTTGTATTGCCGTCGTGGACAGGCCTTTACGGACCTCTCCTGTAATTTTGATTGAAATTTGATAATTCAATTATATTGAATTTGTTGTTATTGTATTGAAATATAAATAAATGTTAAGCATGTTTTTTTCCACTATGTAAAATAAAATTACAAAAGCAAAAGTGAAGATCATAAAATACTATATAATGAAAAAAAATTTAATGGACTGTATACTTTTTTTGTGGTCAGTGTATGGAACTTTTTGTGTATCTACTGCTCTCAAGCTTACAGTTGTTATTGTACAAAATTAAAGTGAAATATCTCCCTTATCTAAAATTCTACCAGAGGTTATATTCTTTATGCACATCTTCACAACATGGTCTACTTCTCCACTTCGGTGGCGGAAATGATAAAGAAACAAGTATATTATCATTAATTAATATCAATAGACATCGTACAGAATGTAACAAATCAAAAATTTGCATCAACAGAAGTCGGACAAACACATCAACAGACGTCGTACACATCACTTTACATCACATCAACAGACATCGTACAGAATTTAATCTTATTTTACTTCAGTTTTCAGTGTTTAGGTTGGGTATTGAGGAAAATCATAAAATACCGATCAACAGCGATCGTACAGTTTCGTTTTCGTTTATACACCGTGGATAAGTGTACAAAATTACATTACGGGTAAGTGTTAACGAAATAATAAATAAAACAATCCAGTCCACTTCATCAATTTTCAAAACATGGCACATGAGTCCATACTATTGTGGTACAGTGACAAAGTATTGATTCTTGTGAGGACTTAAATTAAAATAAATTAACAGTTAAATTATCAAAACTTTGGTTGGCTTTCAAATTAATACAGATAAGCTTATTGAAACATTTCACCTTGGAAATCTACATGTATATACTCAACAGTTGATTGTATTTAAACTGATAATGGGGTGGATCTAGACTTTTTACAATCGATTGTACTATTTCATGACTTATGCTAGTCGACAAATGAGACCATCAATAAAAACTTTTCAATTTTCATTGCCGCTTTAATACAAACTATAACATTGCGTTTTGTTCTTAGTGTGCACCTTACTTGAAAAGTCTGGATCCACCCATACTTTCACGCACTGATTTTTAAGCACGGAGAAAACGGTCTGATAATATTAAACACTTAACCGTGTGGTATGAGATTTATCAAACACTTTTTAAGCAATTTGATTGGCTGAGAGGGGACACCGTTGTCTAATTATGTTTTTTTCCGTCCGTGCACAGGCGGTACAAACAAAGTTTGTAACACATTATTGCTAAATATAGCTCGTTTAGGATAACTTGAGACAAAATACAACGATACCATTTTTATACACAGGTGGATTTAAGTTTAGTACACGTAATTATCGACTATTATCAGTGTGTTTTGATGTATTAAATTTAGTACGAGAACACACATTCCACGCATTAAGACATGTTGAATACTTTCATTACACAAAATCAGCTGACCTCCCTGTAGTATGTAATACCTGAGTTCCTAATATGAAAACAAACTGAGTCGTTTGTCTGAAGTTATCCTAAACGAGCTTATAGCACACTCTATGGATTAAATCCTATTGTTCTTTGTACACATGTTTTCATTGTAACAGTGATAGTTTGTATGTACCGGAGGGAAAACCAAAATATTTGAATTCTGGATATAGTCTATCGTGCCTCTTTCCATAAAAAGATAGAAGTAGAAATTTACCTACAGTTGTACCACTTCACCCAGGTACTGTGAGCTCCCATGTTTGATTCCCACTATGGACATTGCTAATTTCCTTAAGCAATGAATTTACCTACATTATTGTTCCACTTCAACCAGGTGTAAATGGGTTCTGTGAGGAATCACCTGCCTGAAGGTGTTTTCAATGATCAGGGGTTATCATGCAAAAATTAAAAAGTCAGCTGAACATGTATATGGAAGCAGACTTTAATCCTTACAATGCCAGAGCCAAATATGAAAAGCCTTTGCCACCAGCAAAGAGCCAGGTTGGCCACCACAACACATGCCAGCTGAACAGGCTCTTTGCTGTTGGCTGCTCACAGTTCAATTTTTATCCTGAATCCCTAAAATGACAATGGATAGATCTGAAAATTGAAATGGACTAGTCCATTGTGGAAATTCAGCATTGAAAGTGTTAAACCGCACTTTAACTTTTCTACTGCTAAGGTTTGAAGGGGGCAAAGTGCCTCTTATTGCCAGAAAAAAGAACCAGGATCACTGGATTCAATAATGTGATTTGATATAAACATTAAGCTCTCAAAAGTTAGAACATACCAAGCAGGACATACCTGTATTTTCCTGCTAGTGATGGAATCATCTTCTAAGACTGTATGAAGTAACCATGTGACTTGAGGTTCTGGGTTGCCATAGTAATCACAGACAAATTTAGCATGAAATGTTAGAGGTACTGTGACTGATTTAGGTGATGATACAAACACTGGTTGACCTGAAAGCATGAAATATAAATAAATGATCAATACATGTAGCGGAAAACGATCTTAACTCAATATAAGAAAAGGACTGTTTTGTGCTTATTAACCCACAATATGATATTCACATATTTGCATTAAAGCTGTTGAACTTACTGAAAAACTTGACATCGTTGAACCATTTGTATTCTTTAATTGTTTGTGTCAGCTTTTTTATAACAAAAGTATAAAAATCTAAAAACACCCCCTTCTTTGCTTTTTGTTAGTGAGGGAACAAAAATAACCTTGACCTTTCAGGTAACCTTTGACTTTAGTATATAACTTTCACTTTCATACTGACCTTAAACTGTTGAAAGAGCATCATTCTTTAATTAAATATAACCTTTGACATATCAAGTAACCTTTGATTTTGGCATGTGACCTTCACCTTGATACTGACCTTGAACAGTTAATAGAGCATCATGACTATATCTATAAACACCAGCTAGATGATTGGTTCCCACACATTTATAGGTACCAGCATGATGATACATGACAGGAAGTAAGGTTAAATAGCTGGTTCCTAAAAAATAAGAAAAACAATTAATTTACTTATGAATTTTCAGTTGTACATGTATATGTTTTATTATAAAGATATAGGCACAAGCTTTGATTGATGTGGGTCGAAAAAAACTTAATCATGATAATAATAATAAAATGATGATGATGATGATGATGATGATGATGATGGTTGTAATGATGGTGGTGATATTGGTGATGATGATGATGATGATGGTGGTGATGGTGGTGATGATGATGATGATGATGATGATGATGGTGGTGGTGATGGTGGTGGTGATGTTGGTGATGATGATGATGATGGTGGCATTTATGATGGCAGTGACCATGATGATGGTGAGGATGATAATGACGACGACGGCAGTGATGACGAAGATAATGATGATGATGGTGATGATTATGATAATAATTAAGATGCATTTTAGTGATGAAGTTAGTTGGTTGTAGAGGCTATATATTTAAACAATTAAATATCCATGTTGCCACTCACCAATGACTGCTTCATTTCCCTCATTTTGCAAAATAATCCTTATTGCATGATTTTGTATTATTGTCCTACAATGCAACAAGTTGTAAGCACAAGAAGCAGAAGTGTTTTGATCATTCAAATTTAGTAAAAAAATGAGGGTGTGTTATCTCCCTTTCAGTTGATTTATAGAAGGAACAAAGGGAGGTAACTAGAAAACTAAAACATCAACACTCAATTCAGTTTGGACAGTATACAGAAATTAATCCACTAAAACTCAAGTAATACCTTAATTGGAAAAGACATTACTCTATTCCATATCAAATGATAAAACATAGACAACTGCAAGTTATTTTGATTCTATCATTGCAAAAATATTAATAGATAATATATATTTTGTAGAACTATTTATTACCAGTTTTCCTTTATGATGGGAACTGATGCTGTTGAAATTTACCCCTCACATTGGAAATGAGGTAGCACAGTGTTTTAGCTATAAACATGTTAACCATAAAAGTATCAAATTTCTGACTAATGAAATCAGAACAAAACTCAGGTCATTTAATCATCATTTATTCTCCTATCTCAATTTACCTCAAATAGTTTCTCAGTGTGACCACCTGTACATGGGAATTTCATTAATTTTCAATTAAGGTTTTTATCAGGGAGTTCCTAAGTTCAACGACCAACCAAGAGGGTGGGAGATGAATGATTCAATTTTGTTTCGCTTATTTTACAATTCTGACGAAATAATCTAAATACATTGACCCTTATCTTAACACTACTTAGGGTTAAAACAGTTTCTCATTAGTTTCATGCTGGACTCTAGAGAAATTTTTCTGAGGTATTGCCAAACTGTCAGACCCGCCTATTTCTTAGAATAATTGCCATTTTTTATAACTCAGTTTATTCCTTTCAAACATAAGAATTAGAATCATGGTAAAACTGAATGTATTTCATACAATGGCAAGATACTAGAAGATTTATTTTTAAGGTCAGTTACATATACATGGTAAACATATTAAGCTAACAAGCTATTTTCTGAGAAATATGTAGATATAGAACAATGAATTGTAATTAGTCCAGCAGTTATCATAATACTTGATAGGTAGAATAGGCGATTCCTTGTACTCATGAACACTTATGCTATATATTGTACTTTAATTGTTTCAATTTAGCAGAGACTATATTTTCACATTTCTAATGGGTTAGAAATTTTCTTAGTACAGAATTTGCACATATTATTGCATTTTGTTTTTAGTCTTAGTTTCATGCTAATGCATGTTCATAGACTTAACAACTTTTACCCCTGGTCATCAGGCTACTGGTATTTATCTATCAATCTTCCTGGGGAGTCTTTTTACTTTGCTTAGTGCAGCCAACACATTGGTGTAACAGAGTTAAACCATCCTCGCAGGTACCCATTTACACCTGGTTGGAGTGAAGCAGGTAAATTTCTTGCTCAAGGAAACCAGAAGTGACCCTGGCGGATTCAAACCTAGGACCTCTAATTCCCTAAGCGCGTCCCCGACCACTGCACTTCACATTTCCCATCATTGTACAATATTTATGAATATATATTGTTGGACGATGAACATTTTTTAAAATACACAAAGTCACTGAGCAATTATTCATGCTTTGACAGTTGAGAAAAATAAACAGTGCTATAGTTCAATTTCATTAAACTGTCACTGGGGCATACATTAACCCTGCTGATTTAAATCTTATTTCATCATCTGTGAATACAGAAGTACTGTAGTAAGTATTTAAATACATGGGTTAATGTAAGCACCACTGACAATTTAATAAAATCAAGGACACTATATAACATAGATATAACATAGGCGGATCTAGCGGGGGGGGGGGGTCAGGGGGGTCTGGACCCCCAAGGAATATCCAAAATGTACCTGTCCATAAGTGTATGATTTTTTAGTAGCATGAAGCAATTTTTCTAGGTGCTTAACACAGATTTAATGATTAAATGGTTAAATGTAATATTTTAATATAATATGTTGCATTATTCTGCAAAATGTGTATAATGTGGTTGTGGTTCGAAAGTTTGGACCCCCCTAGAAAAAGTTCGGACCCCCCCCCCCCCTAGAAAAAAATCCTGGATCTGCCTCTGTATAAGGTTCATGATAAAATTTATTAATACTTATTGACTATAAAATAGACAATGGTAGGGTATAAAACATTTACCATTGTTGTCATCTTGATGATATAATCCATTGGAGACATCTACACCATCTAGAGTCCATGTAATATCAGCATGAGGCAAACTTTCTATATAACATGATAATGTTACATTGTCACCTAATGTCACAGATCTAGATTCTGGTTGGATACTGAATGATGGGTTGATATCTGAAATAAAATCAAAGCACTCATAGTACTGATGGAACAGTGCTCATTAAATTGTTAAAAAAAGCTGATCATAAAGCCACACAATGTCGCTACAAGACATCTACACAAAAGCTATGCAACGCTTGGTCCACACAAGGTCGTGTGAATCTGACACCAGTGTAATGTCAGGAAATCCAATGACATCTGTTGATGGAGATTGCTGTACTAGTATATAAGTTATACATAGCTGTATGTCACTTTCAAATGATTAAAGCAACTTCAGCTTCACTAATATTACTCGTAAGTTTGTTAAAATCAAATAATCCAAATTTCTGAACATGCCTTTCCATTGTATGTCCTGTATGAAAAGTATTTATTTTATGTACCTTTTCTACCAAAAAAACCCCCAAAAAACCCTTATCTAAACACATTTTCTATGGTTCTGAATAATGATGTACATTGTGCTACACAAATAAAGCAAAGGGAGATAACTATGATACTTACATGCAAGCTGAAGGGAAGCAACTCTACTATGAAGAGTTGTCTCCCCTGTTGATATGATACACAGATAGTCCCCGATATCATCAGGTGTAATTCTTTGTATAAATAGTGATCCATTCTGATATATTACATGTTCATTTCTTAATGGTAACTCTGCTGCAAAGTTGAACATCCATCTAGAAGAGATACATCCAAAATTAAAACAATTACCAACATATGTATTGATCTACATCTACATTATTGAGTCCAACAATTGATTATCAATTATCACTGGACTGCTCTAGTAGCTAACAGTCAGTTAGTAAGTATAAAAGAATGCTATGTTACAAAGTAGAAAGTAAAAAGTAAAAGAAAAGTATAGTACAGATAAAATTCTATTTAAATGTCTATGGCGCATTCACTTACCCAAATGATTTAAATACTCATTTTAATATTTCTGTACACAAGATCTAAGAAATGTATGTTTTTTTATGTGCTCTTTGAATCTTTTACTTTCTTTGGCTGTTGCAAACCCGGGGTTCATACTTTTGTGGAGCTTGGTCATGAAGTGATTTCTACAGTCATTCATACTCCAGCCAATGATTCTAAATCATGTAGGACAGTTGTCAGTCACTGACCAAAGTATGCACTTTGTAACTAGTTAACAGCTAAATCTAGACATTTAGCCTTTCCAGGAACAGTGAAAAGGTTGATTGTTATGTGTTGTTACAACATTAAACCCAACAAAAATTAAAGCTGGATTTATAAACTTCAACACAAAAATTACAAAGGGAAATAATCCATAATGAAGACAGGTAGAGTTGTGGTTACTTTCTAATGCTGTTCATCACATGGTATGTTATCATTGTATGAAGTCTCATAAAGATCTGACAATAAATGGCAGACATATATGGGAAAAGAAAAACTTTAACGCAATTGTTTACGACACTGTGGGCCAGACTGCCCGTCTGACTTCCCGCCTGCTTGCTCGTTGAAAAGTCGGGCTAAAAACAACATATATTTACCTATATTGTATAACATTGTTGTCATCATCCACACCATGACAAGATAACAGTACAGATTGATATAAACCTACAACATGGTCTTCTGGTTCTATGGTGAATCTTAAACCTAAAATATATGAAACAATAATGTGACAGTCTTTGTAAGGACTATTACTTAGAACCTTGAAATACATGATAACAACTCCAATCGACAGGAAACCTGAAATATATGAAACAATAATGTAACAGTCTTTGTAAGGACTATAACTTAGAACCTTGAAAAACCTGATAAAATCTCTGATCGACAGGAAACCTGAAATATATGAAACAATAATGTAACAGTCTTTGTAAGGACTATAACTTAGAACCTTGAAAAACCTGATAAAATCTCTGATCGACAGGAAACCTGAAATATATGAAACAATAATGTAACAGTCTTTGTAATGACTATATGTTAGAACCTTGAAAAACCTGATAAAATCTCTGATTGACAGGAAACCTGAAATATAATTATGATATAATAATGGAACTGTTTTTTTGTAACCTGCATGTCTCCCCCCTCTCCCCATCTCCTGGGGGAATAGCGGGTGCTGTGATTTTGAGCCCAGAAAAGCTCTGACGTACAGCATCTCCTGTCAGCAAAAAATCTAGAATACATGATACACTAGTGTTACCCAGGCAGTTGCTGAGTAGTGCAAGTGAAGCAGGAAAGTAAAACCATGACTCTTTTCATCCTGCTAAATAAGCAAGGGAATACATGTGCAATATTATATCTCTGCTACATTCAATGGTCGCCCGCAAGACTGTAGTAACTCGCTCTTTAAGGCAATGATGCATTTACTACAGTCTTGCGGACAACCCTCAAGTAAGGGTTTCTATACATTTCATGAGCATACATTTTTTTTCATATGTAAAGATTGAAAAAGTCTTACCTTGAACTGAGATGATCAGGAAACAATAAACATAAACTCTTAGGACATTATCCCATCCCATCCCTGCCACATCAGTAAACTTCCTGTCTGAAAAAAACAAGATAATATGCATCATGAATCATGATATGTACAATATGTTGCAATGTTTACATTATATACATCATGCACATACATGTAATACATGCCCAGCTTTCAGAGGTAGTTCAAGCAAGAGGAACATCGCATCTTTTTTCGTAGTGCTTTCATTATTCCTTGTAAATATTCTAGAAATAAGCAGAAAAAAGGGGCACAGCACATCAGAGGGCTGATATTTCTGCAGCAAAGTAAGGAGCAAAAAGGGCAAGATGCAGCATTCTTATATTCTGTTATAAAATAATCCCTATTAATACCAATATATAATTGATTGCTATAGCAATCTTTATACAAGATTCAAATAACAAACAGTCCTAGTAAAAAAACTTCAGCACACGCTTCACTTGACAATGTTGCATGCAAAAACACACTAATTCATAAAAACAAAATATTCCTTAACTTATCCAATACTAGCTCATCCCAGTCTGTGTTTTCCCCAATATTGGACAATACATAAAAAAGCGTATATCATTGCCCAAATAGACAGCAAATACTCAATGACCTAACAAAGACCACCTTAAGTTATATCTGCAAGAACACAGCTACAGGAATGACAAAAGCATGTCAAGCCTTTATGATAGTTAAAAGAATTAAAAGATAAAAACAAAAAAACTTCATAAATTCTCAAATCCCATTCTCGTACCCAGAGGTTTTCAAGATTCTCGAGCCAGTATCGAGAATGCTAATAGCCTCTGGGTAGGAGAATATCAAATACCTGTCACCATCATGCAGGTTATGAGATAAGCAAAGTAATGAACTGGAGAGGACTTTAAGGGTCAATCCCAAAGCAGAAGAATGCTGTAAAATTTTCAGCCGATAACTTTTCTTTTCAAGTGAGTGACTAGAACACCTCATATAGCAATTCTAAAGCCACTAATTGCATCAGTTCTGCAAACTTGATTCAGAACAAACGAGTTTTGAATTAATGATTTGAACACCTCATGAAACACCACTAAAGCCACCTATGGTATCTGCAAACTTGATTCATGTAATGTTTAATATAGTTAAACAAGTTGTTTGCACACCTGTGTCCATGTAATAGAGTTCTATAATGTCGAACATATGTTCATAGTTAGTATATTGTGAGTTGAAGACATGCTATGTCCATTATAATTATCTCCTGAGTTGAGTATTGTGTAGATTTCATTAACCATTCATACTGATAACATAATAATTGCTCATACTGTGAGTCTAATTCATGTGGAAGTATTCATCTTGCTCTGTAGCTTATTTGTAGCATGATTATTACAGCAATCACTTGATACAGGGATATCTATGTATTGTTAAATTTTCAACTGTCATTGGCGCATACATTAACCCTGCTGATTTAAATAAATAATACAGTACTTTTGTTCTTACAATCAATAAAATAGTTATCTCCAACTTTGTGCTACTGACAGCTGAATAAAACATAACAATTACCTGATAAAAAATCTATGGTGCAAGCTGTTATCAAACCCAAAAACTTACTGGCCATAAGTAGGTACTCTCATACTTAGCCTAAATATTAGCTACATAAATGTTCATGATGGCAAGTAGAGGTGAAACGATTAATCGCGGTTCACAAAGAATCGCGATTTTTAACGCTCGATTCGGTTCGGTTCGATTCGATTCGGAAGAGGCAGTTTCGATTCGATTCTTTTTTTAAATACTGTCTTTTTCAGTAGTTTTGTGAGTTGAATGAAACGCCCCATTTAGGTTAAAATAAGCATTTTTTATAGCAAACTATAATAGTGTACCCTTTTTGACCGACGATTGTTAATGCAGATAAGAGTTGTAAAAAGTGAGACAGAAAATCGATAATAGAGTCGTCGAGTTAGTTAACACGCTTGATATCATTCATATATACCTAAGACTGGTACCTAGAGAGAATATAGTGATAAAGGGACCACCAAGATATAACCAGTCGATTTAGTTTTACACGATCGGCAATATTGGGGGATTTTTCTTAAGAAAAACAAATTAAACTTTTCACATCGTCGTTTCCTGAAAAATCATTTGTTAAATCAAGATGAAAACATTGAAAACAATAAGTTTTTTAATCACAAAAGATGTTTCATATGAAATTGCTATCTAGCGTGGGTCGCGAAAATGAATGACATAACGCCGAAATGGTTGAAGCGATTTCGTTCCCTATGATACGAAAGTTATAAATATAGATCTAGAGTTGATAAAAATTAATTTAACGTTTATGATGTGATGAGAATTATTTTAAATCATGCCAGAGCCAAAAGAAAGTATTTTGAAACAAACTAAATTAAGCTGGTCATGGTGATCTACATTTGCTGAATGCTTGAAATTTTTATTGTCTAAGCGTAACCTTAACTAGTCATTAATTATGGCATTGATGCACTGATGAATAATTTTATTTTGATAATGACTTGAGTCATATACTGTTTGTACGTACATGTAGGTAAGGAGAAATAAACAATTTGTCCATGGGCATTACTTTTCATTAAAAAGTTGGAAATAATACGATTTGTCATTTATATATGCTAAAATGCAGTACAATATTTTTAACTATTCAAGCTCTAATACCTGTAAAATGGGTATTATTAAAGAATTAGAATTAGAATTTTTCGTCTTCCGGGAGGGAGGTCCCTCAGATAAAAATGCAGTGTTCTTAAATATATATATATTTATGTTCTATTGTCTTTGGGTTGTATCTCTTTCTTAATTCTTTTTATAATTTATTTTTTGTTATGTCCTATATAATTCCAGTAGAAAATCGAATTGAATCGAAAAATTGAATCGTTTGATGAAAAATCGAAATCGAATCGAATCGAAAATTTTTGAATCGTTTCACCTCTAATGGCAAGAAAGTTACTTATTATACCTCTACTAATACAAGATTTTTCCAACTACTGAATATAAACAATCACTTCAGTTAAATAATGATCCATTTTTGCCCTGCTAGATAAAGCTGATTTAGTAATTTGTCAGATGACTCTTTGTTTCTTTTTAACTGTGTAAATTTTAAATGGGTTTTCCTGGTAACAAAATATTGTCCAAGAAGGCAAGAACTTATGGACGGCACTGTATGATATAATTATTTGCCGAAACTATTTGATTGATATTTCATCAAGATTTATAATCTCAGTTTCTTTGATGGTTATCAAATCTATACAACTACTTGTATCAGAGTACAACCTCCCACATCAAGTAATATAGACCTGAAAGCCAGACGCGTATCTAGGCTGTTTTAGAGATTTCGCACAAATGCGCGAGGGGTCAGGGGGCATGCCCCTTCCTCGGTAAATTAAGACAATTACTGTTCATTTCAGAAGTTTCAATGTGCATTAAGAGCCATAGATTAATTGGTGTTTTGTTTTGTATGACTCCTTTTACATGACATTTTCATGGAGTAAAGTTATCACAGTCGAATCAAATAATGCCTTAACCAGGTTTGGCATCCAATGTCTCATGGTTTTTGGCACTTTTAGATTTTCGATTCCTGGAATTGAGGTTAGGCATGTGCGTAAGGTGCGTAATGGCAGATACGGGCCTGCTGAAAGCTCAGGTCATTCAGAGTTCCACATGGTTTCTAGAGTACATTTAATTCTCTGTATTTGTAATCCATTTTAAGGTAGAATTCCCATAATGATCAAAGACTTAACTCAGAAATCCAATTTATAGTTTTTTGTCCTTCTGTGCAGAGAAGATACAGTAAAAAAAGTTTTTTTAAACATTATTGCTGAAAAGCATGAAACATTCATAAAATCCAATTGTTCTTTGTAGTTTTTCCTTCTTTGCAGAATCAGTACAAGTAAATTTTTTTATACATTATTGCTGATAAGCATGAAACATTCAGTAAATCGCATTCTTCTTTGTTCACATGTGTATTTTTGTTGTGAAAGTGAGTTTGTTTGCCATTTAATATTTCCACTCGGATTTATAAAAAAATATACAATTTAAAAACCATGATTAGTAATTACCAACATTATATCTTTCATTCATTGCATCAAGTTTATTATTTTGCATGGATTGGATTTTATAAAACAACATTCTGTTGCAATGTCATTAATTACTTTTTATGCAAATGAATTATTATCTCCCTTTGACATGAAAGTAGTGTATTTTTTATTTGTTCATATAAGATATTAGTTGCTATAATTTGAAAAAATGACATTTTGAAGTAGGACCATGTACAACTTGATACCAGTTTTCTAAGAACTTTCTGTGGTCATTGTTTTGTATAAGTTTAGTTTGAACATATTTATTCTCAGAATATTACAATTTTTCAAAAAGATGTATTGAGTTGTACAAATATATAAATTACAGTAAATATATTTCTTGAAAGGATTAGAATGAAAGAAAATTCTTATAGACTTCTTCTCGTTTTGATAAGGGATATTCTACAGTAAACTCTGTACTCTGTACTTACATGTTCTACAAGTGCTAATTCATTATTTATGTAATTTAATTTATCTGAAATTAGATTTCTAACAAAGAATCAAGGAAGAAAGTTATCTCATGTAATAAAACTTTACATAATGGACATAAAACACCTGGTGATAAGAATTGATCACGGCTTATTATAATTCTAGGAATTTAATTGATCCACGGGTATAGTGCAAAGTTAAGCAAATCTTATTCAACTGTCAGTGATGAATAGGTTCACTACTCTACTTCTATACTCGGGATTAAAAGAATCATATTTAGATCAGCAGAGTTAGTGTATTAACCACTGACCACAGAAGCTTGACATTTTGTATCATAGTGTGAAAAAAATCCTCCTTATAATTAAAACTAATTTAAACAAGAAATATCTTTAAAAAGATATTCGGCGCTCTGCTGGGTTCATTTTCAACGGTTTGAAGTATAAATGTTGGTCATGCACGGCGTACATGTATTAACTATAGATCAAATGTAGTTTGTCCGAAATTGCAATTCAGCCTCAAGTGACAATTTTTGTCCGAATATATTGCCACTTCGCTGATTTGTCAATTAGGAAAATCTGTCCGAATCTAAAATTAAAAACATCTTTAATAACAATGCCATGGATTTTCGATTAATAATCACTTCTTTTCCAGAATGACCAAACAATTTATATTAGTTTTCTGGCGAACATAAATCAATTTGATAGAAATGCTCAATGGCGGCCTACATATGACAAAATGAAAACCCATTCTGAGCGTGCGCTGAGACATATTCGCAGTTTAGTTATACGGCAAGGGGCGTAGCACGAGAAATGTGTGATCAATTAGCATAGTGAGTCACTCATTATACACTGAGTAAATAGTCAGCAGCTACTGTACGTGCTACGCACCAGTTTATCACAAATAGCCAATGGTGTCATGTGTTTTATCCATTTCTTTATACCGTAAAGGATTTTTTATGGACAAACAGCTATGGCAGAGTAAATTGTATTGGTTGAAATATAGGTCAAATGTTGGCTTAGACAGCTGCGCCGAAAAAAAACACAAAAAAACTACGGTTGTTTTTCAAATCACAATAAATAATGTCAAGCTCATGTGCGCTGACAGTTGAGTAAAATTTAACAATATCTTGAATTGAACTAGAAGGGTGTAAGCATGAAATTCTCAGAGTCAAGGAGAGTCCTGTCATACGGATAATGTATTATAAGATATCCAATATCAAACAAGTTTATTTAAATAACTTCATAAATGTTAAGATAAATATCCCAGTAAATAATAGTCTGGGTCCTGTAACATTATAAAGGAAACTAGATCTGACAAGTATGTCTTTAATCTTTGATGAAAATCTCAAGTTCTCATCCATATGCTAGCAGGTGCCGATCAAGTAAGTTATTCCATGAGGAAGGATTTATCGTTCAATTTTATTTCAATGGTCAGTGGTGCATACGCTAACCCTGCTGATTTAAATATTCACCACAGTATGTCTGTACTCTCAGTCAATAAAAAGATATCCTTACTTATGTACAAGGAAAAGCAATCAAGTATTGAGTATTTAAATCAGCCGGGTTAATACATTTGCCACTTACAGCTGAATAAATTTTAACAAAATTTGTTCCATAAAAAGAAATGGTAGTATTGTTCCGAGAAAAACAATGATAGGAGATCAACTGACAGGTCCCAAATCAATCTGATTAAAACCCGATCTTAAATTTTACCGCTCGCATACTCGCTAATTTAGATCTGGCCTTTTCCAAACGAAGGTCACGTTCAGGTGACCTTTTCTCATCATAATATACATGACGAAATTGTTATGATACGTAACTTGTTTACATCGTCTACGTCACGCAATTTGAAATGAGCCACCCAATCGCAGACTGTGAATAATACCGCTGTAAGATTAGCATACAAACCTTGGTCTACAAATAGAAATTACGAAATCAAAATGTGATTAATAGTTTTTTCGTCTAGATGAAAGCTACGCATTAATTGGTCGACACAAAGTTCATCTCGACGTGACCTTATATTGACTAAGTAGAGATCCTGTATGACAACGCTCTAAAGGATCTCTGTTTATGGAGATTGGTCCCAAATGACACTGACATTCGGACAAAAAGGTTTTAAACAAAAACGAATCAAATCTTTCTATGAAAAGAAAATTTCTCCTCCAAGAAATTCAAAGCACTAACTGCTGTGGAAACTGAAGCCGAAATCATATGCTATCACCATTGCAGATAAAACTTGTAATCTAGAGTCTTAAGACATGCTACAGACATCTAACATAACAGTTGATCTGATAGGACTATCAGTTTATTACATCATAAATCTAACTAAAATGAAGGTAATTAATTCAACGTGGAATTTGTACCCCAGATATCATTTAACATTCTGATGATTAGAGTGTTACTTGGTATTCTGTGAATAACTTTTCTCAGCCTGTGCACCTTTTCACAAACTTTCTTACAAAAAAAGTTATCGTAAGTCAATTTCATAACTTCGCAGTTCGAAATAAGGAGTAATAATAAACATAACTATGATATGATATTTAAAAGGTATATAATATTCTACATAATTCAATAATATTTGGAATTGATTGGCCAAAAAATGACTGTATTATTAACGTTTCTTGTTTTTGACTTAAGAGGATTTTTATCGTAAGATTGTTTGTGAAAAGTGCCACTAAATTTTAATTCTTGAAAGTGTATAAGTCTATATCAGGGGCTTCGTTTGGTATCCATTAACATGCTTCTTTTTAATCTTGACCAAAGTACAAAATACAAGTTTTGATTATTTTTGGCACAGCTGTCTAAGCAAACTTTTGACCTATATTTTAACTAATACAATTTTCTCCACCATTCCAGTTTGTCCAATGAATTTCTCTTCAAGTATTTGAGTAATAGATAAAATATATAATGCCATTGGTTGTTACGAAATAAAGTTTAGAATGTTATCTAAAGTTCTAAGTTCTAAACCTTAACATGCAATCTCAAATGAACATAATAAATGATTTATCGTGATAAATGTAACAATAATATTTGTATAATGATAATTTTCAACATATATCCTAGTTTATATGTTTTTATTATAAAATAAGTCAGTTGTAACCATGTGATTTTCACTGATAATTTCATGCATACGAAAAACATGAATTAACATGAAAAACATTTTAATCTTTCTTTGCCAGCTTCAGTGTGTTATTATAGTAAATATTGTTTAACTGTCAGTGGTGCATACATTAACCCCACTGATTTAAATACACTCTAAAGTTCTTCTGTTCTCTCCTTTGATAAAAACAGTAATTTCTATCTATGTATAAAGATAACCAACAAATAATAAGTATTCAAATCAGCAGGATAAATGTATGTGCCATTGACAGTTGAATAAAATTTACTAATTAATACATGACTGCATACTTTGAGCTTTTATTTCAACAATTGTTTTCATCAGACAGACAGAAATAAAGCAATTTCCATCCAGGAACTAAATTTTCAATGACTGGCAAAAATTACTGAACATCATAAACAAATCCTCAGCAATTTACATATCTTTCTTTCTGAGACAAATCTCCATTTTCAAAATGATTAATGTGAACAATTAAGGGCTGCTGATCCCCTTATCTGATACCCTTATCTCTATGTTGTCTTAGGGTCACTAATGCATGAGATAGCGATGTCAGAGCCTAGATGTCAGGTCTAATAATACATGAGCATACTTCATACATCAAAACAAGGTATATTATGATCATAGATACTTTTATACCTTGCATGTAGACACGTGTATTAGATTAACCATGAAAGCTAACAGCCATGAAATTCCATGAGAAAAATGTCTTCATGCAGAGTTCTAAGAAACTGGAGTCATTAATTCCTGCTCTGAGGTACTTGTAGGAACTGACCGCTTTATGATGATAATGGAAATAAAATACTACCTGCATGCAGTCAAACAAAAATGCCATTATGCTGTTTGCTTAAGGAATGCGCTATATTCAATATTCAGCAATGGAGCGGGTGTGGCCAAGCAGTTACGACATTGGACTGGTAACCATTGGATAGCCAGCTCCGCGTTATTTCGAATCCCATCCAAACCTACCCCGTTAATTGTTTCCTTGAGCAAGGAACTTTGTCCTACTAGCTCAGTACTTGGGGATCAGGAAGAAGACTCGAAAGTGATGAATCTAAGTTGCAAGAACTTGTTTCACAATCGAGCTAAAATAACATAAATTGATATTCAGCAATGCAGTTAATCTCTGTTACAAACAGACAACCAATAGACCTTTGTCTATGGATCTTCTGACATCGCACAGAGGGTCATGTTCAGGTGACCTTTATCTATGTCAACCAATATCTTGTGAACTGCATCACATTCTATACATAGATGAAGCGAGCACACTGATTGGGTCATGAATATGATGATAGAAAAGGTCAGTGTAACCTAACCAATACTGCCAGCTTGTCAGACATAAAATAAGTCCAGAAAAATGCAAACAGAAAATGTAAGATCATGTTTTAAACCAATTGCACTGCAGTACCGCAGAAACAGGCGACCCACACAGTCTCAAAGCAAAAACTATATATAGTGTGACTGCAGCTGGAGGTTTGCTTGCAGTGAGTGTTATCTCTTCCTCTCAGAGTAAAGAGTAGAGGAAATTAATATGAGCAATCCAGAACAGAGGAACCTTGGCATAAAACTATTTAAAAAACATGTTTAAAACATAAATCGTGTGTAAATGCATGCTTTTCTTGATAACAAAAAAAAAACCAGAACCAAAAATTTCATGTTTAGATAATAAATTGCAGATCTGTTGAAATAAAAAATCTTTGAAATTGAAAGATCATGAAACTAAATGTCTGAGAGAGGAGCACATGGCTCAATGTGCGATGTGTGGTTCTTGAAATGCAGACAATTTTCAATTAATTCCAATTTAACGCCACCTCCTAGAACTAACACTTTCAAGTCTGTAAATCTCTAAGCTAAAGTAAATATATTGTGAAGACATTGAACTGTTTCTTATCAAGAAACGGCACAAGAAAATGTAAGAAAAAACCTTGTTAGACAAATGTGCATTGATATACAGCGCTCAACATTACAGCTCATCTTATTGCCCCTGACAACCTATATTTGGGTTTGGGCAATTGTTACTGCTAGTAAACATTTGGTTTTGGCAAGTAAAATATATAGCTGGTAGTCAAACCAGGCAACGTACTTTAAAAATTAATGTTGAGGACTGATATAACAAGTTTTTTTTGTTCGTTTTGTTTTTGATTTCGTTGGGTTTAATAGCAACACATTGTATAGGTCATATAACGGTGGTCAGTCAACCTACTCACTCCTGGAAAGGCTAAATCTCTGGATTTAGCTGTCAACCAACTACTAAGCACATATTTTCATCAGTGACTGATAACTGCTCTATATAATTAAGAATCATTGGTAGGAGAGGGAGAATGGCTGTAGTAATAATTTCATGACCAAGCTCCACTAAAGTATGCCCCACCCGGGAATCTAACCCACGACCCTTCGATTAGTAGACTAGTGTGCTACCAACTGAGCTAGCCGGGTGGCTTAGGGGTTTTTTTTTGTCTTGTGGTGTGACACAATGGAAATTATAGTTTTTACAAGAGTATAGGATTGTGATCAGATTTTTTTACAATTTCAGCAGCACCGCCCTATCAGTACTATCAGTACTTTGATTGTAAAGAAGTACAACCCTTTAAGAAAGATATATGAAGGTGACAGCTACAAGTGACATTCATTATCATTTAAATGTGTTATAATCAATTAAGGATTAATTAGCCTGCCAAAATGGGAAGTAACAAATGTCAGAGATTGTATAAAAATGTTTACAATATAAAATGACAGAGAGCTTCTATTTCATGACATTTCATTATAAAAATGTCTGAAAGATTATACAAGTATAAAAATGACTGATCATGAGAGATTCTATTTCAAGACACTTCTGTATCTTGATATTTCATTGTAAAAATGTAAGAAAAATACTTATATACTGGATCTAAGGCCGTGTCAACACAGTTTAAGTTTTTTTAAGTGGTTTGCACACCTAACTTATTTTTTCATGAACCCTTGCCTATAACCAGTACTTATGAGTCTCATCTTCCCTTCCACAAAGCTCGCAACTTCTTCATAAAGCTTATTAATGGAGGAAAATTTGACATTAGTGTCAAATTGTCATGACAGCGTAAAACTGCTGTAGATGGGTTTGGAACCTACACCTTTTCAGGAAACTAGATTTGGGACTCCCAGCTAGCTTCCAACTGTGCTTCAAACCTAGGTGTATGAAAATTTTAAAATCCCTTATAAATGAATAAAAAAAAATAATTAAAAACTTGTTTTACATCTTAAAAAGATCTCAGCAAATAAGAGAAATAATAAAAAAGTAGGTTTATTTCATAAAAAATCACAAAAAAGTAGACAAAAAATGAAAAGTAGTTGAGTTTGTGCATAGGAAACTACATATACATTTTTTTCATAAAAAATGTCACAAAAAATAACCAAAAATTAAAAGTAGCTGATATTGTGCAATTTAGACCACAGGTTTTTTCACATAAAAAGTTTCAAAAAAATAGACAAAAAAACATAAGTAACTGATTTTGTGCAATCCAGACTACAGTTTTTGCAGGAAATGTAAAACAATAGTTTTTGTCGACATCATTGACTGGTGTTTGTTTCATCTAGACCACGACATAATTAATTATTCATGAAGTTCAAAACAGAGACAGGAAATGGAGACTTTATCGTTAGTGATGTAAAAGTGTTCGTTATTGACGTTAATTAAGTGAAAACCTATGCCCACTTTCACTAATGATTTAAAAAACATTAATGTATGTTTCTCATGTTAAATATATTGACACACTTTGAATGGCGAGTGCCGAGTTTAATGAAATCATAGCGTATATGGCACACCCACGCTTCTTTATAAACATTGCTTTGAAGTTTCCCTGTCTCGGGTTAATGTGAACCAGTAGCCTGTTCAACTCCGCGGTCATTCGCTGCGAATAATCACGGAAATATTTACATGCTATTTTGATACTACCGGTGTTGAAGTAAACAAATATACGACCGTTTAGGCAATGAGATTTGTTTCGTTTTTAGTCCATAAATTTTGAAACATCTGTCATTGCCTTAACGATCGTATATCTGTTTATTAGATTAGATTATTCGCAGCGAATGGTCGAGGAGTTCCAAACGTATAGTTACGGAACGTTTTGGAACGTTTAGGGTAATTGAACAGGCTACAGCTATATGTTTGCAGTGTTTATTTTCACTCAAGTGGAAATGTGGCACGACCAATTTAGGGGGTGGGATAGTGACTAAGATTTAAATGGGAGAATTTAATTTTCTTAATTTTCAATACTTAAAACTGCATTAACTAATCGAGTAATATTTTTGAAGGATTTTTGTCCTTTTGTTGGAATATTTCACTTACAATTTTATTTAACTGTCAGTGGCCCGTGCATTAACCCCACTGATTTAAATACTCAAAATTTATTTGATTATGCCTGCACATAAAGACAGATATCTATCTTTTATATATTTGATTATCCTCCAACAACAATCTATTTTTATTAGATTTGAGTACAGAGGTATTGTAGTGAGTATTTACATCAGCTGCCAGGCCCAGGTCAATAAATGCGCAAGTGACAGTTAAATAAAATTTAGAAATATCTAAGTTGTTAAACACAGCAGAGACATAGAAAATATGTTATCTATGTCTCTGAATGAACTAAACATCAAATATGTGTATTATTCATTAATATGGTATCATTGGAAGCCATTATAACATTATTTGTGCATTTCATCTTTATTTAATCATACAATGATTGTGAAAATTGAGTTTTATTACAGATTCATTGTCATCTTTATCATTTTGTAAGCAATAAAACAGACAGACCAGATAAAATATAAACCAAGGTAAACAAATATTATGTTTTATACAATTTAGTTAAAATCATTTATAGTAAAACAGTCCTGGTCAGAGTGCGAAAAGGCAGACATGAAGACATACAAGATGCAAAACAGTGATCCTCTAGACAGGGTTACATAGAGGACAGACGTAAGAAGATCTAGCCAGCTGCTGTCTACCCCCAGCCCCTGGGACACCGGCAGCAGATGACAAATAAACTATAGGATTTGATGGATTGATTGATTTCTAAACTGTAAATGGCGCATATGTTGGCCCTGCTGATTTAAATACTCACTACAATACCTCTGTACTCAAAATTAATAAATATAGATTGTTATATTAATGTTGGGGGATTATGAAATGACTATATTATCTAGTATTTAAATTAGTGGGGTTAATGTATGTGTTACTGACAGTTGAATAAATTATACCAGTAGTTTATAAGACCCTATATAATGATGCCTTGATAGAATTCAATTCTTTAAACAATGTATAGATCTCTTTTAATACAAAATTCTTTAATTTAAAAAAAACACCAGTAAAAAAGAACGAGAAAGTAAAAGGTAATATGAATTGGTCGGCAAAAGATATCAAAAATTATGACATTTGATTTTTTTATTTGACTTAATTAGTAACTGATTAAAAGATAATTGCCACTCTAATATTTGTAATATGAATAGAAATACCACTTACCAATATATCCAATAACAATTATAATAAATCACTATTATAATACTTTGACTAAACTTGATTTTAAGAATAACAAAAAAATATTAAATCCAATTAAAATTGTCTCTATATTTGTTATAAAAAATAAAATGATCACTTACCAATATATTCAATAACAATCACAATAAAACACTATTATAATATATTATAATACATTTACTAAACTTGAATTAAAAAAAAAGAAATATTAATATTTCCAATTAAAATCATGTCCGACACGTTCAACCACTTCTAACTAAATGTAACTACTCCAATGTACCAGGCAAACACTTCTACGATGTATTAACTAAAATTTCACAGACCACATGAGGCCTTGATAAGAATTTTTTATAGAAATTCCTTCACGCAGAGAAAACCACACAAAACAAAGTAGTCCACGGTGATTCGGTCTCAGAAACTACTCACGACCCTTTATCCATCAACATCCTGGTTTGCTAGTTTTAAGGTTTACCCTCCCTAATGTTTATCACAATTAAAAATTGATATTGAAAGGTACAGGCAAGTTTGAGGGTTTCAGCATGCCTGTGTCTATACTCTATACTGTTAATGAAATGCTACATCAGATGAAAAACAAAATGGTAAAAAGCAGCTTATAAAGTTTGGAAACTAGAACTAGTTACACACTTACAAAATAGGATAGTTTTTATTCTTTACAATATGTTCATAATTTTGATTGAATAAGAATTAGTGTCCCGAAGGGGGTATGGGTTTGAATCCCATCCGGGGGGGGGGGTTATACCCTTCCATGAAATAATGTCAATTTTCCTCCATTAATAAGGTATATGGAGAAGTTTCTGGACTCGTGGAAGAGCATTCTTGTTCCCAGAGCCTAGTAAGATTCTCGATACTAGATCGAGAATCATGATAACCTCGGGGTACGAGAATGGTGGAAAGGTAGGTGAGTACTGGTTATAGACAAGGGTCCAGGAAAGCTAGGTAAGGTGCCAGGACACTATAAATAAACCTAAAAATTGAGTTGACATGGCGTTAAACCAAATATTTGACAATAACTGTCAACTGGTGTAAGAAATTATCTCCCTTTCATATAAAAATCGAGCATTTTTAAAATACATTGTATGTCCATTAAATGTCTGGGTTGGCAAAGTTTAAAAATCTGACATGGTGAAAACTTATGTGTGACTTAGAAATACAATATACAATCAAGTATAATTACTTCAAGAAATCTCCACTTGCTATAAATTATTAGCCGATAAAACATAGTTTCCAGTTAGGGATGTATACCTTAACGAATGCCACTGTGTGAGAAGGTTTCCTGCCACAGTTAGTTATAGAGCCATAACTCAGATAAGCTTACAAGTCAAGTCTCTGACATTTACCTTTCAAGCTGATTTATGACATCACTTTTATGTGGTCATGAAAATATGTTGATTATATGAGGTCATATAGATATGTTGATAAAAAAAAATTGTAATAAAATTTTGTAATAAAACATGATCTCAAATAAAAATGTGATACTTAGATTATTAAAAAACTTGAATATCCTGATTTACATTATATGTTTTTGTATATATTTTTGTAAATATCAAGCTCCGCCCATCGTGAACATTGGCTCCTCCTACATTATTCCTCCTACATAAATTCAGACCACGCAGGGATTAAATATCTAAAATCTCTGGCCCACGGGAGCTTGATATTATTTAAATTGTTTTCGACAATCACCCTTCCTCAGGCATTTCAGGGCTAAACATTTAAGGTTGCCTTTTGTCGCTGAATCGAATTGTAACTGCTAGTAAACATTTGTTTCTGGGAAGTGAAATATATAGCTGGTTGTTCAACTGAGCAAACTACTTAAAATGTATGTACAACACTGCTCCTTCTTAAAGTAAAAAACATTGGAGGGATATAGAATTTTAAGCTCCTATTTTTAGACTATAGTCATTGCAGACAGAAAACAGGGGCTGATCCAGGATTTTTTCCAGGGGGTCCGAACTTTTTCTAGGGTGGTTTAAACTTTCGAACCACAACCAAATTATACACATTTTACAGAATAAAATGCAACATATAAATAATAACAAATACTTAACCATTAATCTTTGTTAAGCACCGAGAAAAATTCCTTCATGCTACTCAAAAATGACTTACAGTCAAGAAATACACTAATGAACAGGACATTTTGGAAATTTTTGGGGTGGGGGTCCGGACCCCCCTGAACCCCCCGCTCGATCAGTCTATGGAAAACATGCAAAAGTCAATTCTCATATCAATCGAATGGGGCTACCTTTGAAGTACTGTATCAAATTAGTGTCTACAGACAAAAACAGCACTTTTCACTCTAGCAAATAAGTTTTCAATTTATGCCAACAATATGCCATGATACAAGTACAAAATACATTTGTACTTCCTGAAAAATCCAATGCTCATCAATGAGAAATATAATGCTGTTATCATCAGAAAAAACATAACCTTTTTGCCTCAAAATGGGGCAGAAATTAAAAAAAATACAATCGCAAAAAATGTAAAATATCTAGATAATGGTGGATGATTGTCATGGTGGCATATTTCGACCATCAGATAACAACACGACTACAACATATTAACAAAGTGGTTAATTAACTACGTAACTAATCAAATATGTAATTAACTTGTTAGTTATGTAGTAATCTGGTAGCAGACGTACGTCATTCTGAACTATTAAATAAAATATAACTTACATCAGTCATTAAAGTTTTCAATTCATTAACAATGAATGTCCGACATTGCTAATATCAAAAATCCATTACTAACAAAAATGTTAACCATCCCCGAGATGTTAGTATATACAATGACACACGCTATAGAAATTGATGATAGTATACATGCTAATATGGAAAATCGCTCATTTGATTATAAAATGTAAGCTGGCGAGTGTGCAGCGAGCAGCTATCACAAATGTGTACCGAATGTATTCATTCATTCGGAAAAAAAACATTCGGATAAATTCGTAAACTGACTAATGAGCAGCGAGGCTATAACTAGGTGTTCCGAATGTACATTGCTTTGTATTCATTATGAAGAGACAGTAAAATACATGTAAATATCATTAAATATATCTAATTAAGTTTATAAAACTATTTAGGCAAGGCAAACCGAATGTTTTGAAGTAAAATTGAAATGGCGCACGTGTGCGCCAAGCTGCGCAAGAGGTATCAGGTGGCCGTGACACTGGCAGCGGAGTTCTTAGTTTCGTAAAAGTATACATAAAATGTTACAACAATAAAATATCGTGTATGATTACATGTACCAATACAAAACTATCCAGTGTGAATAATCTAGTGCCCATGGATATGGAATTTTGGTATCTATACGTCAGGAAATTGTAAGCGTACAACAATTTGTTATGACATGAACCAGTTGGGCCAAGTATGAGGTTGGTGGGCCCTAAATCATGGTTTGTTTGGCCAATGTCCGTTCCAAGTCGGACACTCCATAGGTTTTTGTTGTCATTATTTGTTTGGGGCATGCCTTTTTTAACACACAGTTCAGAATTCTGAAAGCATTATTGCTGTTTAGCTATGTGTAAGGAATATGCTTTGCAGTTGCTATTCCCGATATGTTTTAGACTACTTATAACCCCCCTACAAAATCAGTTGCATTCGGACATCCACAGCAATCATCTAGGAAAATACTGCGTAGAAAATAGCCGAGAATTTCCGAATGATAAAAACACCAATATAAATTATGGTTTAGCCTTAATATGTACAATCAAAGAAACATGTTACGTTGTATTGATTATAAAACAGAACAAAAGATTATTACATTCGTGACAGGAAGTTATACCTTAATTAATAATTGTTAATTAGTATGTGACAGTTGTTATTAGATATGACAGAATTGTTGATGGTGAACAGAAATATTGTGTTAAATGATCACCATGTACATGTATCTCATTATGAAAGTTTTATTGTTTTGGTTTTTTTACTTTTTCTTTCAATAATAACAGTGGTACAGTCATAGACACAATTTCATCGCAAGAAAGACATTTGTCCATAGGCAATACAAGCATGTGATATCCATGCATTTAAACAATCGTTTTCAATGACAGTCATAAGATTTCAGCAACAATATCAATGTTAATACAATGTTGTCCACAATGTAATATGCAGTCTAACTTGTATAGAGGAGCGATTAACACCACGGAAAAAAAATATCAGTAGAAGAAAAAAGATCTTCACATGAAATGTCTTATTTGGACATTTAAGTTTTGTCTAAGTGTTTAGCCCGGGTGTGAATATGATGCATCCTTAAGGAGCGAGCTAACACTGGTTTAAAACTAAACGCCAAACAAATGAAGACAACCTATGGCTTCTACAATGATCCTTCATTGAATCATACTCTTCATTAACGACTGCCATCGTATAGAGTAACTATAAGTAACAGAGACTCTTCCGGGTCCGGACTCAGTGGTACCCAATCTCCGTAAACAGAGATCCTGTAAAGCGTTGTCGTACTGGATCTCTACTTAGTCAATGCAAGGTCACGTCGAGATGAACTTTGTGTCGACCAATCAATGCGTAGCTTTCATCTAGACGAAAACACTATTAATCACATTTTGATTTTCGTAATTTCTATTTTTAGACCTATGCTTGCATGCTAATTTAACAGCGGTATAATTCACAGTCTGCGATTGGGCGGCTCATTTCAAATTTCGTGACGTAGACGATGTAAACAAGTTACGTATCATAACAATTTCGTCATGAATATTATAATGAGAAAAGGTCACCTGAACGTGACCTTCGTTTGGAAAAGGCCAGATCTACATTAGCGAGTATGCGAGCGGTAAAATTGTAGATCGGGTTTTAATCAGATTGCGTGGTACCCTACCATCAGCGAAATGTTTAATTGAATTTAAGTCAACGACCTTGACCATTTAACCAGAGTGGTAGTTGTTTTAAGAATCATGTATGATTAGTAATTAGTAATATGCGCATGCCGTTACCAAACTAACTAACAAAGTATCAAGCCAGAATTTAATAAGAAAATATTGTATTCATACCCAAGTAAGTCTTAATATCCCAAAGTCAAGCACATTAAGAGAAAAACAACACAACTATCATCAGAAATTTATCTCACACGTGTCCAGAACACCATAGCTAACGATTATATGAAACAATTGCTGTTTAAGCACATTTCCAAAGAGAGAGAAAAAACAACATACAACATGATTAATCCATCAAAAAATGAGGAAATAATAAAACGTAATTGCCTAATTATGAGATGGAAAAAAGCACAACACCATTCAATAAATCGTTAAACGTACAATCGTATTCCATAAAACTTACTGTCATTAAGTCGGCAACATAATCAAACACAGAGTAGATCTAGAACTTTAGCCTTAATTCAATAAACAACCCAGCTGTGACCACCAGTGATTTCAGCGCTGTTGTCAATGATTAAAATATATTGATCAAAATTGTCATCATTTGCTTGTAGGATTATTTTTCTCCTGTCATTTTCTCTGTGTTGCAACATTAGGTAATATCAGCCTGGAAATATCACCTGAGAAATCTATCCAATAACATGATACATGTAGTATTGATGCTTTGTTTGAAATTCGTTCTTGGCCTTTCAAAGAAGAAAGACATTCGGAACTCTTCTCACTTTTCCGTTAATGATAAATAAAGTGTGGGTGGGATGGTATGATTGTGAAGTAGTCGTCATCTTCATCATCTTCCTAGTTAGGGACAGGAATCCAATCCGGATTGTAATCATTGAATGGAAAGTTAGCAGAAACAGCAGTAAGATCATTTTTATTGTTTTACTACTAGCAGTAAGATGAGCAGTACAGATGTAAGATCTTTTTTCACTGTTGTTTCTGCTTGAAGTAAAATGAAAAATACAGCAGTAAGATCTATCTTATAGCAGTACTACTAGCATTCTCGTACCCCGAGGTTATAAAGAGTATCGAAAATCCTACTATACTCTGGGTACGAGAATGTACTACCAGCAGTACGATTAACAAAGCTAAACTACTGCCAGCAGTAAGGTATATCTCACTTTTGTTCCTGCTTAAAGTAAGATTTAAGATACAGCAGTCAGAAGGTCTATCTTATAGCAGTGCTGCCAGTAGCGTAATTAACCTTGCAGCAGTAAGATAAAAGCTACTCAGCAGTAACATCAGCAGTAAGATCTATCTTATAGCAGTGCTGCAAGAAGCGTGATTAACCTTGCAGCAGTAATATAAAAGCTACTCAGCAGTAACATCAGCAGTAATATCTATCTTATAGCAGTACTGCAAGCAGCGTAATTAACCTTGCAGCAGTAAGATAAAAGCTACTCAGCAGTAACATCAGCAGTAAAATCTATCTTATAGCAGTACTACTAGCAGCATGATTAACCTTGCAGCAGTAAGATAAAAGCTACTCAGCAGTAACATCAGCAGTAAGATAAAAGCTACTCAGTAGTAACATCAGCAGTAAGATATATCTTACAGTTATTTCTGCTTGCAATAAGAAGAAAACTACAGCAGTAAAATATAAGTAGCAGTCAAAAGTATAACTGGTGTTACTGATAACTTCTAATCCATGGATGAGGTAGAATAGTTATTGGGAGATTTTGAAGAAAACACTAAAGAAGTCAAAGCAGTCTTTTCAATGCCATGGGTCATGCCATGGGCGGATCCAGGAGTTTTTTCTAGGGGGGGGGTCGAACTTATTCTAGGGGGGTCCAGACTTTCGCACAACGACCACAATATACACATTTTGCAGAATAATGCAAAATGTTTATAATACAAACTAAACAAACATAAAATCGATGTTAAACACCGAGAAAATTTGCTTCGTGCTTTTTAAAAATGACCTACAGTCAAGAAATACACTAGTGTACAAGTACATTTTTGAAATTCTAGGGGGGGGTCTGGACCCCCTAAAACACCCCCCGCGCTGGATCCGCCTATGCATGTCATTATGATGTGAGTTATTAATGCTGTGAGCCGTAACATTTTTATATGATTGTTGAATCTGACATTGAATTCAAAGTCCTTTATGTCATTTCACAAACAAAAAAAAACCAATAAAAATCATCGCTAATCCTTATCATAAATTTACTGCAGATGGTTCAAAAATTGACAAAATGATATCTATCATACTTTTGCATAAATTTCGCCTTTCATTGAATTCATACATGGGAAAACAGTTTTATTGAATTGATGGGACATGATGCTGACTATTTTAAACAATGGTTTTAAGTCCCTTGACTAAAGATTAAGAATTTCTGTCGTATATCAAAGGAAAGGCAAAAAAACTTGCGGTGTGTGTTAATGTATTTAAATGCTTCAGTCAAAGACTTTTGATTTGGCTTTAAAAACATATTATCACAGAAATGTCTCATTTATCTGAAAGACGCTGTAAGACATTTTTGTCCTAAACAATTTGAAAATAACGATGACGTCATCAATATTCAATCATCTGTCACGTGATTAGCTCTCATCGAAATTCCAAGAAAAAAATAAAAATATTTCCAGAATGACACAAAAATGCCAAATATTTTAACAGAACACACATTATAGACCTATTTTTAAACAGTATTGACAATGAAGATTTAGCAATAAACACAAAAATAGAAGACGCAGTAAACACTCTGGAACTGGGTAAACAGTAAACACTTTGTCAGTGATTTATGTAGTCCAACAAGAAAAACATTTGAACTTACTTAAAATTCTAACCATTTTTTCTCTCATGAACAATGAGGGCGTCAATGTCTATGAGTAGTATGTATTATACAAATATTTATGAATGTATAAAATAGTGGTTAGCAAAAACTTGCCATACCAAGCCACAAATATGATCAACATTCGGATGTTATACCTTTCATTATTGACTCATTTAGAATATATAAGTGCGTACATAAAAACAAAACGTGTTTTGGTAAACATTAAAATTGAGACAATTCATTTCAGGGGTAGGCAGTATTGAAAATAAAATTTGTGTAATTCATTTTAACAAAATTAGCATGGTTGATAAACCATCACCACTTTAAATCATGCTTGTTATGGTAGAACGCTTTCCATTACATCAACAATTAAGACACTTGTAATACATATCACAGTTGTTTATTTTAAAGTCATCCTGGGCATCCCTCGTCGAGGGTTAGTTCATTGTATTGTTATTATAAACAGTGTTTTGTTTTTTGTGCGCACTATAGTTCGTTTTTTCTCCACTGTCAAATATAAATAATTTCACGGTGACTTCGTGCTCTTTATTTTACACCCATGGTATTGTGACAGTGTGTTATTAATCGCCGTAAAATTATTCAAACTTTGACAGTTGAGAAAAAATGGACAATAACAATTGTTGCAATCAACCTGTATTGTTAAAATGACGATAAAATGTATGTTCAATAAAAAGTTCTAGAAAAATGTTAAATAACCAATAACCAATCTGTTAGTTGTAATAGTTTACCCTGAAACTCTGCACAAATTGTTGTTGCACATAACCTAGTTTACCGCTGGATTTAATTTTGTGCGGAGAATTTGGAGCTAACGATCAAAACTCTAATGCTAAATTGAAAAAAGATATAATATTCATTTATGCGCTACTTGATGTCATTCGGATATTTGTCTGGAAAGAGATATATCAGCGAAACACAAATTCTTTTTTCCTTCATGAATTGTTGCAGTAGATCCTGCGGCCCGTATCAGGGATTTGTAACGATAAGTAAATGTAATAGATTTTCATCGAATTTCACTGTCGTCGCTATTATTTCGGCCCATACGGAAAACAAGTATAACAAGTTTAAATAAAGACATTCACATGAAATTTTGTACCAGTACCATTCAACGTGGCATAAATGTTAGGAAAAATGTGTTTCTATATGATTTTGAGGTAAATTACGCTCACAGACTGTTTCACAAAATAATGCATTTTCCCGCCGTTCTGCCATTTTTAGTCCCATTTTACATACCTAAAGTCATATTTTCGGTCATAATTGCAACAATTTTTTGTCAAAAACTTCAGAAACATTCACAAGTTGCATAGAAGACATGTACAAAAACATATATCAAGTTTTTTTAAACTCTGGGATAGTTTGTACAGCCTGCTTCAGCCAGTTATAGACAGTGACGACCGAGAAAATTCAAAAAAGCACTTCGTTACAAATCCCTGTTATATAGAATCCATGCCCGTACTATCAGGCGTCTTACGACCAATTTTAGTCGTAAATATTTCTATGTTGTATTGTTATATTATCGTAAGATTTTTGAAAATCCCGTCCGACAATGGCAATGAACTGTCTTAGTGTATACGATAGAAATACCTTATCAAGATGAATGGAAGATATATATAAACAATAGTAATAATACATCAATTTACACCATTCCATTCAACTGACAAATATTGCTCTTGAAGACAGTTTACTATATACAAACAAAATTTTCCATTGATAAGGTACTACCATAGTTCCTATAAATAATGACCTTAATGCAGCAATGGATATTCTTACTCGGAGCTCCTCGGCAAAATCTAGGCAAATACCTGCGGATAATCTACAAAATGGATTACATGGTCGGATATTGTTTTAAATGCCTTAAAACTGAACAAATTGTCTATCAAGTAAAGTTATAAATCGGATGGACTCAAATATTGTTAGTTTGTTCCATTGTCAGTGGAGCATAAATTAACCCCGCTGATTTGAATATTCACAGCAGTACTTCTGTCTTCTTTTTCTATAAAAATGCATGCGAGTATTTAAAATCAAAGGAGCTAATGTATGCGCAATTGATTGTAAAATGAAATTTAAAAATATAGACAATACAAGTTAGGCTTATACATGTGTATATTAATTTATTTTAGCTCGAGTGTACCACGAGTTTTTAAAACTTACAATAATCAGTTTCTTAGCCCCCGGTACTGAGCTAGTAGAATAAATTTTCTTGCTCAAGGAAACAACAAGGTATGTTTGGGTGGGATTCAAATCAACGCAAAGCTGCCTTTTTAATGATCACCAGTCCAACGTTGTAATCACGCGGTCACGCCCGCTCCTAAACAATGCATGTATTAGAGCATGTGCGATAATACATGTATACAATATCAGTTGTTTTTATACTGGATTTAACGCCGTGCAAGATTTAGGAAAAGTGACATTAAAGTTAAATTTACATTGAATTTGGTAAAACCGCCCGGGGGGGGAGATTCGAACCCTCCCCCATCGGGACACAAGACTTGAAATCCCAGTGTGCTACCAACTGCGATACAGATCCGGGTTATTAGAGTCAGTACGGTAATACATATACTATAAGTATAGACAACCCTTCTCATATGTTTATAAGTAGTTAATGATTTAGATTGACGTCCAGAATAAACATCCATCTTCTCTTAGTTCATGTAGAACATCATGATTTCATGTAGTACTAACTGCACAAAGAAATAATGCCAATATAAATAAACCTGAAATCTGAATCATGGATCAAACACTGATTAAACAGGTGCAGAATTTTTTAGTAAAAATTTTAACTGAGGTCGAGTGGCACAGATTGTAGCGCGTTGGGATTTCGAATCTAGATATCTGAAGGGGCTACGGGTTTGAATCACACCCAGGACGATTATACCTTTCTAAATTGTGTTGAACCCTGGCGTTAAACCCAGCATAACTTCGGCGTGTCAATACAAATTAATATAATTTGACGGCACATAATCTAGCTTTTCTGGACCCTTTTTTATAACCAGTACTCCCATGCCCATTCACAAGGCCTACTATTCCATACCTTATTAATGATGGAAAATCTACAAAATTTTCGAATTTTCATGGAAGGGGTTACTATTAATTTTTATGAATAAATTACTGGTTTTGTACATAGAGCGACGTAGCGGGTTTAATTAACTCTCAATCATAGCTCCAAGAATTATAAAAAAAAATGTTTTGAACTGAGGAAATCTAGATCCATACGAACACGTCCAGTTACCAGACCACTGGTTCTATATCATAAATTCCTATGAAAAATGTAATTTAGTTTTAGAAGTGTTTACTAATGAGTAACTTTATTATTAATTACTTATTATTGATGTCATGTTTTAGCTGTTAATAGAATGTGAATATTTCATGTTTTTGAACCCTTGGAATCGTCACACTTGAAATAATTGAGAATCAATAACAATTACCAAATAGAGTTCATTTCAAAAGTGAAATTTGTATGGTTAAGACTTAGTATCTTAACCATAATTATAAAATGTACCATTTAGCTCAGTTTGATGAACAGAAACTTGAGTTTAAAGGGAAAGAAGAATAGATTGAACTCTTCAAAAAGGTTTCTTTATCAGAAATGAAAATTAAACGTAATAAAAATTACTATTAATGTAATAGTGAATGACCTTAATAGTAACTGAGTATTAAATAAGCATTCAATGTCATCGACCGGTTTATAAATTTCGCAAAAGTTTTATGTCCCCAAGGTTTTACATAGTACATTAAGTTTGATTGAAGATCACTCCGTCGATCGCTTTATAAGTTTTACTAATGATACTACATGTACTTTTAATGTGGGTGAGTGATTGTGGCTGAACTGTGACGTCATTGGACTGGTAAACCCTGGATAGTCAGTCCATCGTTGGTATGAAACCCATCTCGTTGAATTTCAAATCCACTTCGATCGTTGTTCCTTATAACCAAGTAACTTCAGAATGGCTTTATATTAGGAGATGGCGAAGTGTACTCGAGAGAGTAATAAAAACAATACACGACTTTCAAAACCTATCAACATTCACCGCGTTGTTTCTTTGAACAAGAAACTTTGATTAGAATGGCTTAGAACAGAACAGAACAGAACAGAACAGAACAGAACAGAACAGAACAGAACAGAACAGAACAGAACAGAACAGAACAGAACAGAACAGAACAGAACAGAACAGAACAGAACAGAACAGAACAGAACATATATTTTATTACAGTACTAGGAAATCAGGAAGCGGACTCCAGAGTGTTTGAGACACAATATTACTTGATTTTGGGATGTACAAGGGTGAAAGGTCAAAAGTTCGTACAGTTGGTCCATTACTTTCTTAATATCAATCCCTCAATCTTATCATTAGTATAGTAGTTTATCATCAATAAAACACAAAACTACATAATATTATATACGTATTCTTTTATTTATTTATTTATTGGAGTTAACGCCGTGTCAACACAATTAAGGTCATTTTACGGCGTCCAGCGCACCTAACATAGCTTTCCTGGACCATTGTCTATAACCAGTACTCACCAACCCTTCCACAAGGCCGGAAATTTCTCCATATCGTCTAAACAATGGATGAAAATCGACATTATTGTCAAATTTTCATGGAAGGGTACCATCCCCGGGTGGGATTCAAACCCGCACCCTCTGGGGCACGAGATTCCAAATCCAACTGCGCTATCGACCCGGATTATATATACGTATTCAAGAAGTAGCCTAGTACAGCATTGCTATAACAACCCATAGAACGTATACATCATTTAAGATGCATCTCACTTTACTCAATACTTAATATCTTTTTTGATCAACATAATAGCCTATCGACAATTCAATTCATTTCTTTTTTAATTCGAAGAAAAACAGTAACTTATAAAGAAATGTAAATCACTTACTTGAAAATTAAAATCCAAAATGAAATAACACAAGTATAGTTACTCTAAAGCCGAATTCTCCGTAAATAACTCATAGTTGAAAATTTATATATTTTGAACAAAAATGATTCACATATCCATATGATAATAATCGCAAAACAATTTGGTGCAGATCAATTGAATGGAAATTAAGTAAACCGCATCTCACTGGGACAAGACTAGCCCCTAATAAAGTTGTCCCCCAATAATGAGTAACTCTCCACTTCAAAAACAAAGATTTTTCCCTAATTTACAATTTTTCAATACTAACGTAAAAATCTAGTCGCGACGTCGCATTAGTCACTGAGTCACTATAATTCTTACGGAAACAAAACTGTTAGCCCCAAATTATAGCTATTTTCAATAAATTGTAAAAAACTGTCGCGACAATGAATTAGTCACTCAGTCTTATTAGTTCCTAAGGACGCAAAAGTTGTATAAATGCCCGAAATTAAAACTTGTACACTATAAACCACAAACTTGATGTGATTCATCCATGAGTTAAAGGGTAAACACTAAGTTTAAGCTAATACATGATATAGTTATCAAGTTTTACTCTCATTTCTCCCCCACACTCACACCAACATCAATATGTATACAAAACTAAGGTAATTTGATATCAATGTATTGCCTATAGTTACCTTTGTTTACATTTACAGGGCACTCCAAAAGATTTTGGACATTTTGGACATATTTCAAGACACAACTGACCATGCATAGTGCAGTTTATTTTACTATAGTTTAAGCTTATTCGTCCTGGATCATACATATAAATTGTTAAAATACAAATTATGTACTACATAAAAAGTTCATCCATGAAACATTGGTTAAATCATATATTGATAAAATCATGAATGATGTTGAGTTAAAAATTTGCTCGTATGACTCTTTGTTCTGTTTTCACGAGTAAAACGTAAATCGAACAAACATGAAAACAACCAAAACATGTATGTGACGACAACAGTAACGCAGTAACAGAAGTAAACTTTTACAACTGGAATTTTCGGCAGTAACAGCACTGCTACGGCTGCCTTCACATACATCGTGAAAACAGAATTGGTCCACGGACTTTACGTGGGCACTGTAGATGAACTAGCCTGCATGTACTTGATTGATAAAGATGTTGAGTCAATCAATGACCAAAAGCACTGTTCTGTGCTGAAGTCTTCGAATAAAGTAAAGTATAAATAAAGATGTTGAGTCAATGGTTTAAGATAGAAACAAGTGTCAGGCATTTAACACTTGATAAAATGTTATAGTGCAGTCCTACTAAACTCATTGCAGCTCACTTCTAGAGGTTACTTTGTTTTTCATCTTGTTTAATTAGCAATACGTGACGTAACTGCTGTAAAGAGCCAAAGAAGAGCGTCCTAATAATGTTGGGGCTTATCAGGGAAACTAACTGAATATCTAATTCAATGGTGTATCAAGTTGTCAGTCATTGGAGATGGTATGAGCTTAGTACTGGTTTTAAACAAGGGTCCATTGATGTTTTTGTCCATTGACCGCGAGTAAAACGACTGACGACGCAAAGAAACCGAGGAAATGTTGAAATGCGATGTGAAGCATACATGATGACAAGACATAAATTAATAAAGCTGAACTCGTTTCGCATCGTCAAAAGGTACACAACTTAACTCAATGATCAGAAGCTCATTTTCTGTTAAATTTACATTTAAAACATAAATAGACTCAAAATTGCATGACACGTAGAAATCATCTAAATCAATAAAGTTTACTTACAGCTATCTCTTTTCGAATTGTCACAGTGATACAATCCGATAACCTGTTTTTATCGAATTAAGAAATACCGGTTGATATCGCTACAGTTTTTATTCCAAACTCTCGCATCAGTAACTTCCCTTGAATTTAAAGAAAAAAATTCAAGTATGGTTAAAATTTATTTAACTGTCATGGAAGCATACATTAACCCCGCTGATTTAGACACTCACTTCAATACGTCTGTACTCGTGAACAATAAAATTAGGTACCCGTATTTATGTATGGGAATTATCGAACATATATCGAGTATTTAAATCAGCGGGGTTAATTTATACGCTACAGACAGTTGAATAAAATTTAAATAGTCAAGCGTGATGTTACTGGCGAGATTAGTCATCTACAGTAGATAATACACGCAAGATCAAATGATATACCTGCGTCCGAAGTTTCACAAAATCTGCAGAAAAAATGAGGTTTTTTTTCTGAAAAAGAAACACCATAGACAACAACAAAAGTTAATCGTCATACGTTTCTGCGATATTGCACACAGATGTATTTAAAACACCTGTCAAAGTTATAGTATAAAATGTATTTTGTAATGTCACGTGATACAGCATGACATATTCGTCACGTGATACAGCATGAATAATTATCCTGCAGACATTACTTAATCATCGAATTTTAAATAAAAATGTAATGTAGATCATGCATACATCACATTCCTAGGCTCCTGCGGTTATTTTCACAAAATGTCGTACGATAAAAAAACATCATAAGTTAAAAGCAGAAAACAATCATAATACATGTACCTTATTTCTTTGTCCAATCAATGTATAACAAAGCGCTTTTGAACATATATATGAAAAGAGCGCTATACAAATGCGGTATATAATAATAATAATAAAAATAAAAATAATAATATTATTCTTTAATTATATAGAATAATGAATACGTTCTGAAATTCATAGCATTATTATGATATCATATCTTTTAGGCTTTGAATTTTAATAGTTGAAATTAACTCACGAATTTTTTTCGTGAGATTTTGTTTTGAAAATGACCGCAGTACTTGTACTCACTGAATGGTAAATATGCTTGTTAAGTGATTTCAAGTAAAACAGCTAAACATTGTATATTGTACATTAAAGGTACTCATTCACAGATTTCAACTTAAATATCAACTTTTTCTGAAAGTATCAAAATAGTATGGAAACATTTTTGAAGCAGAAAAGTAGTGTTTTGATAATGACAATTTTACCGCAAATTGACATACAAGTACAACATTAATGATTGTGTTTCATGTAGTAAAATCTACCCCGTATGTCACGGTATAGACAATTTTAGTGCATTCTTGTGACTTTTATTGTATATTTCTTGCAATCTGTAGGTTAGTTTGTCTTAGAGTATCAAGCATTTAATTCTTTGACACAACTACAAACACTGAATGTTTTTTTGAAATATAGACAAAATAGCAAAATCTGTGAACTAGTACCTTTATTATTTTGTAAGCAATAAAGCTGTGTTCTGATAATGACAACTTTAGTGCATTATTATGAATTTGTCTCTTTTTCCGCTTTCTAAGTTGAAATATTGGTATAGAAGTAGGACGCATGGTAAGGGGTAGAGATGTTCCAGGTTCGAATCCCACTAAGGACACTGCTGATTTCCTTGAGCAAGTTATAAACCTACGATTGCTTCACTCTAACCAGGTGTAAATGGGTATCCTGCGAGGTTGGTACAATTCTGTGGCACTTATTTGTCGCCAGCACTAAGCGGAGTAAAAGACTCCCAAGGGAGATTGATAGACAGATATCAGTAGCCCGATGACCAGGGATATTAGCTGTAAAGTAGCATGACGACAACAAAATGCATTTTGTATCATGCCAGTAATTAACGTACCGATAATTTGAATTCTAATATAAACATTTGATACTTTAAAAACTTGAAACGTACAATATTAAATTGCTAATTAATTGATTTAGAGTTCACCGGTTTTTTATAAAAAAATCTCTCTAAAACCGCGAGACCTTTACAAAGTGTTTGCATGTGTGTGGTAAGTTTTGTGATTTTAAACATTTTGACATTGCTTTATAAAACCATAGTGACTGTTTTCCGTGACTCAGGTAATAAAATCAAATAGAATCAATTAATCAGTTAATCAATGAAATTGAATCCTAGCCATGTAATTGAATACCTAGATTGTGGCTATTATTATCAGATAAATAGATAGGGTTCAATTACCTGGGGGTAAATATACATGTTAGATATAGTCTTATCATTTTTACACCTGCATGGAGATATACATGTAAAGCCTCAGTCCCATAAAATCGTGGCTTGTTGCAGACCCGTACCTGCAGACAGCCGTAGGTCGTGGGAAGCCTTGCGTATTAAGGTGACGGTACGCAAAACAACACACATGTAGGGAGCCGTAGCTGGAAGATATGCAAGTTTAATCAATACTCGGTCACGATTGTGTTCACGATTTGACTTTGAAACTAATACGTGTATCCATGGCTCATCTCACGGACCTTGGTTAAAACGTAACTGTCCGTACGGGTACGCAATAGTTCGTACGAGTCCTTGTGGACCTTGATTGCACGACGTCCGAACGGTGTCCTCATGTTTATGGGTCTGTAGCATAATACAAAATTGTATCTCAACAGGCTTTACCTTATGAACTCTAGAGTTCTTTAGATTTATATTGTTATTGTGTGTTTAATGCATTAACAACAAATAGGTTATATCAAGGTGGTCAGTCCATCACTGTTCCTGGAAAGGCTAAATCTCAGGATTTCGCTGTTGACCAACTACTTGGCACATACTTCCGTTAGTGACTTACTACTGCCTACATGATTTAGAATCATAAGTAGGAGGGAGAATGGCCGTATAAATTATTCCATTACCAAGCTCTAGGAAAGTATGGCCCGCTCGGGAATCGAACCCACGACCCCTCGGTCAGTAGACTTGCGTGCTACCAACTGAGCTAGTCGGGCGGGGTGAGTGTTTTAGTAAAACAACTCTAGAAAATTGCATTTATAATTGAGAGTACTCAGGTTGCCAGAAGAGCCTCGCACTTAATAACTCATATTTACATTAATAATCGGCGAACCAGAATATTCTGTTAGAAGACATTGTCTCACACACCAGCCAGTTCAGTAACTACTGTTAGCTGACGTTACGGATACGGGATAATCAACCCGAAGACAACTCAACCCCTGCAATACTCAACTCAAAGTTGGGACAACTTAATCCGTTAGTAGGAACTGAGTTGTCTCGGGTTGAGTTGTCTCGGGTTGAGTTGTCTCGGGTTGAGTTGTCTATGGGTTGAGTTGTTCCTACACTTCCGTTACGGAAAGTTTTGAAACGTTCACGGTAACTGAGCTCGCTGCAGGCTTCAATGTAGATCTGACTTTATTTAAACAAAATCATCATTAGTAAAATTTGAATTTACTACAGTACACAGATATGTACAAATTCGCCGGAGAATTCCGAATGAACATGAGATAGTAAACTTACATGTATATTACATTACTGTACTAGATGTTGTTAATTAGTATGATATAATTATATCAGATTAATTAATTAGATTATGCGATGTGTTAATTGGATAATATGCAATAACAATTCAAAGAGAATACATGAATCATATATACAGTACAACCCCTATACAACAACCACTCATAGAACTACGTAAAAGTAAAGTAATTGAATTTTAAGTTTCATGCTTGCGCATATTCATCGACTTTACAGCTATTACCACTGGTCATCAAGCTAGGCTACTGGTATCTATCTATTTATCTCCCTGGGGAGTCTTTTAACTCCGCTTAGTGCAGCCGACACTTGGGCGCAACGGAATTATACCACCCTCGCAGGGACCCATTTACACCTGGGTGAGGTGAAGCAATCGGAGGTAAATTTCTTGCTCAATGAAATAAGCAGAGCCCCTGGTGGGGTTCGAACCCGGGATCTCTCGATCCTTAAGCGCGTGTTCACTAATTTAAACCAAAACAATGTTGAATTGAGTGGTGTGACAGGTGACGTTTGTAGATAGGGTCAATTTCATTTGAACTTTCATTAAATGATGGCTATGGTCACGATGGGAAACCAATGTGAATTTATCCGGGCATCTTTTTCGGCACCGGTTGAAAAAGAGAAAAGAATCGTTAGAATAGGGATTAATTATTGATTATAATCGATAATCGATCGTTTCATTCGAAGTCGGAGACAATCGATTATGAAGTTTAAAAATCGATTATAATCGGCAACATGGAATTTGCCATTATTGGACCATATGTAGCGCTTTTTCTATACTGTATGGGCACTGAAAATGTCCGAAAATGTCTCTCAAATCATTGCAATGTATTGTCATATATTTTTCAAACATTCTGAATGAAAACCCTGATTAAATGTTTCGATTATATGATCGATGATTGATCGAAAAGGGTAGTCCGATTATTCCGATGATCGATTATGATTTTTCCGATTTTGAAACCCTAAAGTCAGTACAAACTTCTACGAAAGATTGTAAATGAACATGCAAAGCTATTTATAAAACAATCGATCCCATAGGCTGAATTTTTACATATCACCAAATTCCAATAGAATGAACAATTATGAATTTATGAATGTTTCATTATGTACTAAGAAATCAAAGTAAAACATCTTGGTAATTAGCAAAGTCTAAGGCCTTAGGCTAACAAAATGTTTAAAAAATGTTGCTAAAATGAATAGACATTTTTATCTGTAAGGGAATTATGTAAAAATATACTTGACATTAGAAATTTTGTCTATTTCTATACATTAAAACATGATTTCTTAGTATTAACTAATTTTTGGACACAGTCATTTCGTAAATCATCTGTACCCATTGCACTTAAGTACAGTTCATGCAAACTAACCAGAGAATGTTTGTAGGGTTTAACGCCGAGGCTCTCATGGAAGATTGGACTTGTCCAAATGTGCAGCCAGTCGTTATCATTATTATCATTATTAATATTGTTATTATTGTTATTATTATTAATAATATTATTATTATTATTATTATTATTATTATTATTATTATTATTATTATTATTATTATCATTATTATTATTATTATTATTATTATTATTATTATTATTATTATTATTATTATTATTATTATTATTATTATTATTATTATTATTATTATTATTATTATTATTATTATTATTATTATTATTATTATTATTGTTATTGTTGTTGTTATTGTTGTTGTTATTGTTATTGTTATTGTTGTTATTATTATTATTATTATTATTATTATTATTATTATTATTATTATTATTATTATTATTATTATTATTATTATTATTATTATTATTATTATTATTATTATTATTATTATTATTATTATTGTTTTTATTATTATTGTTATTATTATTATTATTATAATGTTCAACACATTGTATAGGTTATACCGCGACAGTCAGTCAACTTACTCATCATTTCTGGAAAGGCCATATCTTTGGAATAAGTTGTTAACCAATAACTAGGCACATACTTCCGTCAGTGACTGACTAATATCCTACATAATTTAGAATCAGTGGTAAGAGGAAGAATGGACATAGCTATTATTATTTCACGACCAAACTCCGCGAAAGTTTGCTAAAATCGAACCCACAACTCCACGATAAGGAGACTTCGTGCTTTCAATCGAGCTAGCCGGGCTGTTAGACAGATTAATTTATTATGCACTTCGGCAGCAAATGTTTATTTGATAGAAGATTTATAATTTATGAGTGTGTGTGTGATGATAAAAATTTCGTATCGTAGTTTAAATTGATGAACAAGGGAGTTCACTGCTAAAATCTGGAATACTTATTATGCCTCAGTCCCATAAAATCGTGGCTTGTTGCGGACCTGTACGTGCAGACAGCCGTAGGCCGTGGGAAGCCTTGCGTATTAAGGTGGCGGTACGCACTTGGCGCAAAACAACACACCCGTACGGAGCCGAAGCTGGAAGATATGCAAGTTTAATCCATACTCGGCCACAATTTTGTTCACAATTTGACTTTGAAACTGAAACGTGTATATATGGATCATCTCACGGACCCTGGTAAAAACGTAACAGTCCGTACGGGTACGCAAGAGTTCGTACGCGTCCTAGCGGAGCTTGATCGCACGGAGTCCGTACGGTGCCCTCATGGCTATTTTTATGTTTATCTGACTGTAGCATTACTCTGTCATTACAAATGCGGCTGTCGCAATATTTCCACTGATTTTTCGATTTCTTTACAACCTATAGAGGTCAAAACAAGTTAATTAAACCTGTCCATTTGTATTTAAGATTGAAATTACTTAAATTGATGCATGCCTATACTTAGACAGGGGATAAAGAGACTGTAAGTAGGTGCGGGGTGCGGTAGTGTGGGAGGTGTGTCAAAGGGGGGTTCTTTTTAATGAGGTCGTGACCTTTTGTTGAGCATAATTAACCAATCTGAATCATCAGTCTTGTTTTAAATATAAATCCAGACAAACTCTTCTCACGGTTGTGATTCATTTCTTCATACAAACAGACAGGTGTAATAAGATACTTTAATTTACAAGATGATGGGTAGAAAAGATCTACACTTTGTTTGAAAAACTTATTCTTTAACTGTAGTCTAATTTGTCATTCGTGTTGACTCAACAAAACCAACCACAAAATTTATCAATTGACAACAGTTTGTCTAATTAACCATTCCGTATTTGGTCTATTTCATTCAAATCACAATACTTTGCTCACGAACATGATCGTTTGCTCTTTCGTTAACATCTTGGGTACTATAACAGATGTTGCAAATGGCCACTAGTCTGATACAGGTACTTGTAGGTGTGGCTACAAGATCACGAGTCTCATAAAGGTATACTGACACGCAAAAAATCTAAACACTCAGTAACTGGTAAATTTCACATTATTAAACTCTTTTCTTAAGTTTATACAATTCGAAAGTAAAGCTAAGAACGTCTAAAACTTTTCGTCCCTCTATCTTTAAACGTTAATTATGTTTTAGATATTGACTGAAATTAATGAAATTTACATAGATATGTGGCAAAACAATTTTGCAAAAGAAGGATACCAAACATACCTACATTGAATTTAACTTTGTACATGTATGTGAAATTTGTATTTTACTGTGTATAGTTTTTTGCGTGTCAGTATACATGTACTTGTCCTACAATGATACTAGTCTCATACAGGTACTTGTATGTGTGGCTACAATGATCACTAGTCTCATACAGGTACTTGGATGTGTGGCTACAATGATCACTAGTCTCATACAGGTACTTGTAGGTGTGGCTACAATGATCACTAGTCTCATACAGGTACTTGTATGTGTGGCTACAATGATCACTAGTCTCATACAGGTACTTGTAGGTGTGGCTACAATGATCACTAGTCTCATACAGGTACTTGTTAGTGTGACTACAATGATCACTAGTCTCATACAGGTACTTGTAGGTGTGGCTACAATGATCACTAGTCTCATACAGGTACTTGTAGGTGTGGCTACAATGATCACTCTTCTCATACAGGTACTTGTAAGTGTGACTACAATCAAAGAACAATTATCACTTGATGCAAGATATCTTTATAAACGAGGATTATCGACCAAATATCAAATATTTAAATCAGCGAGGTTAATGTATTACCAACTGGCAGTTGATTGAAATTTACCAATATAACTCATGTAATAGAGAAAGCCGAATTGTCCCGAAGGTCACAAGGTATGTTACTCGGAAGACTTCGGAAAGTTTCGTCAGCACACAATCAGGTCAGGTGCAAAATTAATTAAGTTAATTGTTCGAAACATCGTATTAATTATATGACAAAGGAAGGTCACGTGACATAAGTATCACGTGACATGATACGATAATTACAATTGAGTAGTTAATCATTCTTAGTGAAAGTAAAACCAAAATGAAGATAATGACTTAATGTGTTGATTTATTTCATTGTTTAGTTATCAATTTTAGAACTATTATATTCAACTGAATAATCAGTCAGAGAAAATTAACGGTTCAGATTACAGCTAGATCACTTCAACTATTAATCTATCTACCACAAGAATTTTGAGAAAAACTTGATTACATCAATACTCATCAAGATATTTACATGAAAGTTGGTATGCATATTAATTGGTTCTGTATTTATGCAAATATTAAGGGACGTTACTGTGGATGTATTATTTCTGAGTTATGTCCCTTCAATACTTTAACATCTGAGGTAAAAGCATTTCAAAGTGAAATATCTTTAATACTTTTAAAGATATTTGAACAATTGGTATGCCAATAATGGCAATTTTCTGTACATTTACACGACTATAAAGGGGCATTACTCTAGTTTCAGCTCTTTTCAACAGTCTTATACAAAACGCTTAGCAATTAAATCTCCTTTTGGTACATAGTATGTAGTCTTTTGAATAAGCAACTAATGACTATATAAGAAATTCCGAAAATCAAAGTTTTCCTGTGCGGAATCAAATTGGCGATAAATGCGATAAGTTTTGAGTCTCAGTAGAGATGTTTTATAATTAAATATTATTTAATAAAATGGTATCAACGATTCGTTCGTATTTATAGTTGGTTTTATCTCAACTGACAAAACATGAATAATTTCACGGTGAATGCGTTTATTAAAATTATTGTTGTAATACATCCATGATTTTTCGAAACTTTCGAAAGTGTGTATTATAATCGAGTAAAGCTGTTTATGCCGTATGATATGTTTTAGTCAAGATATTTTTAATAACAACTAGGGCGCCAGTACAAAAACAATGTATTCAGTCACCGTGAAACTATTCAAGCTTTGACAGTTGAGAAAAAAACGGACTATAGAAAAGTTTAAAAGTCGTATTCTGGACAGTACAAGAAGATACAAAAGTTTATTTTAATTTTGATTGGGTTTATTGCCGTGTCAACACAATTTAGGTCATTTTACGGCGTCCCATCTCACCTAATCTAATTTTCCTTGACCCTTGTCTATAACCAGTACTCACCTACCCTTCCACAAGGTCGGAAACTTCTCCATATATCTTATTAATGGAGGAAAATTGACATTATTGTCAAATTTTCATGGAAGGTACGTATAACCTCCCCGGGTAGGATTCGAACCCGTAACCCCTTCGGGACACGAGATTCAAAATCCGGGCGCGCTACCAACTAGGCCACCGATCCGGGTTAAAGTTTATTTCAAGTCGGATAAGAACAAGTTACCAATATAACATTAGCTTTGGTAAGGTATTGTCCGACAATAAAAATTCCGTTCAGGGAAGATGTCTTTGATCAATAGTAGTTTGACTTTCCAGAAATAAACCGGGATCACCAAATTAAGTTGTTCGAACCGACTACTGCATTACGGTTGCGGTTTGCTTTATAATAAAACACATTTACATATGCATGCAAAAAGTACTCGCTACTCGTTCACAGATTTGGTTACTTTTTATAATTCAAAATTCAGTGATTTTGTAATTTTGTGAAGAAAATGAAGTCTAAATATTTCATGGTAAACTGACCTATAGAGTGACAGAAAGACACAAAAAAGCTTTAAAAATCATTTGTACAGTAACTATCGTGGTAGTGTTTTTTGAGATAAAAAATGACATACGTTTACAGTTGTATGCCTAATTGGTCTAATAGTGTCATTATCAGAACACTTCTTTACAGCTTCTAAAATATCACTGTACAATATTGAGAGTTTTAGGAAACTTGATATTTAAGTTGAAATCTGTGAACAAGCAACTTAGAGTTTCAATTAAAAAAATACAGTAAAGTTCCGCTATAGAGACCATCTTAGTTATTGCAAAATCATGCAATCTTTTATTATTTCAAAGTCCCAAATGCTTTATTTGAGTTAACAAAGATCAATATAATACGACCGTTTCGCTATTCTGACCAATAATCTTGATGGTTTTAATAGCGGAACTTGACTGTATTGTTTTGAAAACAACAACATCGTTTAAAAGGTACTCACTTCAGCGTAATATTAAATGCCTCACACTAAATAGATTTTAAATGTTCGAATATATTCAACTTTCAAGTAATAACCATAACAAACAAAGTCAAATTTACATATAAAATAAACCATGTAAATTCACCAAACTTTAAGTACAAGTATCATCAGATTTTTGGTATTTACAACAAAAATGACTAATTGACAAAAATATTTACAAAAGGAACTAAATTATTGACATATTTCAACCTATATATAATATATATATCATTACTTAAATACTATCATATAAACACGTATTCTTGACCTTAACAACTATGTAGTTCTACAACTTAAGGTTCTCCATAACTAGTTTTATAGCAGTGGTCCATTGGTAGGACGCGCGGTTAGAGATCGAGGGGTCCCGGGTTCGAGTCCCACCAGGGGCACTGCTAATTTCATATAGTACACCCTTATGCATGGTCAATGTAATATATGTAAATACAGTACAACCTCTTTTGAACAACATCCATTGGTAGGGACTAAAGTATGTTGCTGTTCAGGCAGGGGTTGTTGCTCTGCAGAGGTAAAATACAATTAAAATTATGCCGGAGGGAAATATCAATGGCTGCTGTTGTGCAGATGACATGTTGTGTTGAGGGCTGCTCTACAGAGCCTATACTGTAATAAATACTATCAAGGTTGATAGTGTATATTGTGCTCAGTAGTTGCCAGGCAACCAGACAGGCAAGTTGAGCCTGGCATTCTCAGAAGTGAATAACTTTGAGTGGTGAGCGACTTGGTTATAGGCGCTGTGTAACATTAAATTTATATCATTAATAAAACTTCATGTAGATAAAAAGATAAAAAAAGTTAAAGTGCGGTTTAAAATCCGCTCCTACATGCATGTACATATTCAGCCGACTTTACATTTTTTGTACGATAACTCCTGGTCATTGAAATTTCCTTTAGGCAGGTGATCTTTCACAGTACTCATTTACACCTGGGTGGAGTAAAACAATTGTAGGTAAATTTCTTGCCCAAGGGAATTATCAGTGCCCCGGTTTCGTTCATATTAAACTTAAACTTTTTAATTTGAATAAACGCCTAATTCTATATTGCATATTCGATGGCGCTATAACATGTATGACCTGAAGAGGCATAATTAGTTATAAATCTGAATATACTTAACAAAGCACCAGTTCATGCGTGTAATGCACCGCTGATCGTAGGAAATGGTATACCTTAAACTTTGTACATACCAACAAATAAAAGCATGAATCATTGACTAAGTCGGAAGTATCACACAGTGACTTGATATCATAGTATCAAATACTAAGCTATTGTAGTACTGACAAGATTTTAAACCCCTAGAAATATGACCTAGTAAAGTATAGAGAAATACAATACCAAATATTTATCTACGGTGCCCCTGAAAAGACATTTCAAAATACTTTTTGACTGCACTGTTACTATTAATAGTAACAAATTTGCCGGAAAAGTGTGCCGATATAAGCTCAATGTTGTTAATATATTCCATTATTGCATATGTTACTATAAATAGTAACACATTTGCCGGAAAAGTGTGTTGATATAAGCTCAATGTTGTTAATATATTCCATTATTGCATATGTTACTATAAATAATTACAAATTTGTCGGGAAAGTGTGTCGATATAAGCTCAATGTTGTCAATATTTTCCATTATTGCATATGTTACTATAAATAGTAACAAATTTGCCGGGAATGTGTGTCGATATAAGCTCAATATTGTCAATGTATTCCATTATTGAGCAAGTATGTCTAAATGTCGATGTCACAGGCGGCCGTCACGGTCCCTCATCAAAAACACTGTATAGATATATGTATACATAGAGCTTTTGATTCGGGACCGTGCCGGTCGCATGTGATCGATGTCAACACACTTCCTTGTCATGTCATGTCTTATTATTTTCACGATATTTCGTTTAAACATTATATTATTTCTTTATAAGAATTAACCGTATTTCAATTCTCAATATAATTTATTTTGTTGTTGTTGTTTCTTGTTTTTTTTCGAAATACGAACTATTATGTTTATTTTTCGTTTAAATGAAATAAATAGTTTTTAAAAACGAAATTATGTGGAAATAAAACAATTATTTCATAATGTCAGTGTAGGGGCTTCGTACTTATTTGATCGTACAGAAGAAACATAAAATATACCATATCATGATGACACTACTCAGTTAGTTCCTCTTGTATTCTCTTCAAATAGGTAGATCCAATCAGTTCGATAACTCGGATTTTATCCCTACTGTTTAATGTCAATTTGCCATTTAATTTGTTTGAAAATCAAGCTAAGTATTGATCTAGGGTAAAGAACTATCTACATTTCATCTATCCTGTTGATATCTTAATTAACAAGAAAGATAATAGATGAAATATTTTATTATCCTTCATAGGAATTCAATGATAAAGTCCGAGGATTCCAACTGATAGGACCTACTTGCCAAATGGATTGCTACAGATTTTATCAAGGAAAGATAACTGACAAAAGTCCCTCACTGTTAAATGGGGGAAACTTTGCGGTATTATTAAAGGTTGTTAATATATACGATGCAACAACTATCAACATGGTCAGTTCCACTAAAAAGCATTATTGGGGATGAATATATGTATAACAACAATTTTTATTTTTATTTTGAGTTTGTTTGATTGTTTGAGTTTGTCGATTGTCATGTCATCATAATACAATTAACAACGTCCATTATGCACTAGTTATTTAAAATAAATGTTATATGTCAAAGATATAGCGATATATCGATACAATATCGATATGTCTCGGCACGCTACGTATCGGCACGATACGTATCGTGGTCCTGCACCATATATCGCGATACGACCGTGACATTCATAATCAGGGGAGATCACTGTGATTTTAGTACTTACAGGTTTGCTGTATTCGTTCAGAAAATATAGCCTCTATGGTAGATTGTAAAACAAGTCCGGTACAACTCCACCCGTGGGCAACTCAACCCATGGACGTCTCATCCAACAGTTTGGACAACTCAACCAACAGGTAGAGACAACTCAACCTTTGGACAACCCGTGATCACAAATAAAAGAATGTGAATGTTTGTAATTTCACAATTGTTACCCGTATCGTATCGTAAAAAAACCATTTCGTCTCCTTTCGTATCGATACGTATCGTATCATGTGATGACCGTATCGTCTCATCCATAGTTGAATCATTAGATTGATGTACATCCATCACTATATTCACCTACTTAGTGGGCAAGACCACTGTTTAAAGTACACAGATCTATGACCTAATATAGAATCTGTAAATTCTAAATATCGATGGCAATATAAACATTATTGGTTAAGAAAGAATTCCTAATTTACAATCATTTGTACATAAATAAAATACCATGATAAATGATTAGATATTTATGAAACAACGTTCTGTTGTAAGGCTATTACTAGATTCTATTTTTCTTAAGTAAGTTATTATCTCCCTTTGATATGAAAATAGTGTAAGTGTTTGTCTCCCTTTGATTTAGAAATAGCATAACTTACTATATTACTTTGATACGAAAATGGTGTAAGTTATTACTTCCCTTTGGTATTGAAATAATGAAAGGTATTATCTCCCTTTGATGTGAAAATAGAGTAAGTTATTATCTCCCTTTGATGTGAAAATAGAGTAAGTTATTATCTCCCTTTGATGTGAAAATAGAGTAAGTAATTATCTCCCTTTGATGTGAAAATAGAGTAAGTTATTATCTCCCTTTGATGTGAAAATAGAGTAAGTTATTATCTCCCTTTGATGTGAAAATAGAGTAAGTTATTATCTCCCTTTGATGTGAAAATAGAGTAAGTTATTATCTCCCTTTGATGTGAAAATAGAGTAAGTTATTATCTCCCCTTGGTATGAAAATAGAGTTGTCTTTAAGTTGTCTATAATATAATTTGAAAATCTGACATGGTTAAAACGTTAAAATTACCATGTACGAGTAGATACCAGGTCAGCATATCATCTTACGATAATTTAACAATACAATATAGAAGGATTTACGACGAAAATCGGTCGTAAGACCTTCGGGCTCCAGTTTTCTGAGAAAATGACTGGTCATAAACGTTGTTTTGTATGAATAGTGAAATTGTACCTTTAAACATAGCTGAGATGCTGAGTGAATTATTTTAGCCACCACAAATTCTCGCAGGGGATGCAAGAAATGTTTATATTTATGATAATATGCTATCAATGGTTGAACATGTTGAGATGAACAGTATCAGTTGATCTAGCATCGTGTGAAATCCTTGTTTTAGTGTGTATATCTCACTGTTGCATTGTGGGTAAGCAGATGAAATAATGGGATACCAGCTTTTTGATCTCATAGAAATTGGTGGGATATAAATTATGCCATGCGTTTCCAAGTAAAGCAAATCGCTACGTAGTGCTGGCTATCGCTGGCTAGTGGTCAACTACAAACGACTTGCTAGCCACTAGCTGTTTTTGTTTGGGTTTTACGGCGCATCAACACAAAAAGGTTTAGCCTCTAGTGCTTTCACCAATGGGACGCTCATCTAGGTGTTTTCCATGACAATCCAAGATGGCAGCTTCTCCTTCACAATTTTGATAACATATATTTGTCACCAGATAACTACAGAACTTACCAGACAATTATGTGATTTAACATATATTTGTCACCAGATAACTACAGAACATACCAGACAATTATGTGATTTAACATATATTTGTCACCAGATAACTACAGAACATACCAGACAATTATGTGATTTAACATATATTTGTCACCAGATAAATACAGAACTTACTAGATAATTATGTGATTTAACATATATTTGTCACCAGATAAATACAGAACTTACTAGATAATTATGTGATTTAACATATATTTGTCACCAGATAAATACAGAACATACCAGACAATTATGTGATTTAACATATATTTGTCACCAGATAACTACAGAACTTACCAGACAATTATGTGATTTAACATATATTTGTCACTAGATAACTACAGAACTTACTAGACAATTATGTGATTTAACATATATTTGTCACCAGATAACTACAGAACTTACCAGACAATTATGTGATTTAACATATATTTGTCACCAGATAACTACAGAACTTGCTAGACAATTATGTGATTTAATTAACATATATTTGTCACTAGATAACTACAGAACTTACTAGACAATTATGTGATTTAATTAACATATATTTGTCACCAGATAACTACAGAACTTACTAGACAATTATGTGATTTAATTAACATATATTTGTCACTAGATAACTACAGAACTTACTAGACAATTATGTGATTTAATTAACATATATTTGTCACTAGATAACTACAGAACTTACTAGACAATTATGTGATTTAATTAACATATATTTGTCACCAGATAACTACAGAACTTACTAGACAATTATGTGATTTAATTAACATATATTTGTCACTAGATAACTACAGAACTTACTAGACAATTATGTGATTTAATTAACATATATTTGTCACCAGATAACCACAGAACTTACTAGATAATTATGTGATTAATTAGTTACTTGCAATCACTTATCTAGAATCGCTTACTATCTTATTATATAACTAGTAAACTACTCGATTAATTAATTACCTGTTATCACTTATCTAGAACCGCTAACTGGTTATCTAATGATATAACTAGTAAACTACTCGATTAACTAGTTACCTGTTATCATTTATCTAGAACCGCTAACAGGTTATCTAATTATATACCTAGTAAACTACTCGATTAACTAGTTACCTGTTATCACTTATCTAGAACCGCTAACAGGTTATCTAATGATATAACTAGTAAACTACTCGATTAATTAGTTACCTGTTATCACTTATCTAGAACCGCTAGCTGGTTATCTTATTATATAACTAGTAAACTACATGATTAACTAGTTACCTGTTATCACTTACCTAGAACCGCTAACTGGTTATCTTATGATATAACTAGTAAACTACTCGATTAACAAGTTACCTGTTATCACTTATCTAGAACCGCTAACAGGTTATCTAATGATATAACTAGTAAACTACTCGATTAACAAGTTACCTGTTATCACTTACCTAGAACCGCTAACTGGTTATCTTATGATATAACTAGTAAACTACTCGATTAACAAGTTACCTGTTATCACTTATCTAGAACCGCTAACAGGTTATCTAATGATATAACTAGTAAACTACTCGATTAACAAGTTACCTGTTATCACTTATCTAGAACCGCTAGTTGGTTATCTAATGATATAACTAGTAAACTACTCGATTAACAAGTTACCTGTTATCACTTATCTAGAACCGCTAACAGGTTATCTAATGATATAACTAGTAAACTACTCGATTAACTAGATACCTGTTATCACTTACATGTATCTAGAACCGCTAACAGGTTATCTAATGATATAACTAGTTGGTCATGTGATCATCTGGTGGCAGAAATATATGCCATCACAATTTAACATTACAAAACATAATTCCGATTGATATACAGGGTCTTTAGTCACGTGATATCCATTAACAACCAAAATTTGCTTTTAGCTAATTTATCTTTCAATACTATTTTATTTATTCTATTTATACTAGTTTCAACGCCGTGTCAGCAGGTTTTATTTTTTTACGTTTTCCAGTGCATCAAACCAACCTTCCTGGACCATTGTCTATAACACGTACGCTCCTATCATTCCACAAGGCCGGAAACTTCCACATATACCTTATTATTGGAGAAAATTGACATAATTGTCAAATTTTCATGGATGGTATAACCTCCCTTGATGGGTTTGAACGCGTACCCCCTTGGGACACTAGATTCACCATCCCGGTAGGCTACCAACTGCGCAACCGACCCGGGTTTCTATCCAGACAATAATTATATGACACTAAATAGTGCATAAAATAACTACTGCATGTCTATCCACGAAAAATCCCATTTATTCCAGTTACTTTTGTTCCCAACTTTAAAAAATTCGCACATATTTGGAATTAGACCGTAAACTAGGTCATGTGCGAAATAATTTGAGCAGAGGATTCAGTGTAAACAATTACAACACACACGTTGATATACAGACATTTTAAGACAAAGAAATGAGTTAGACAAAGTTATTCAACGCACTATATATGAATATTTTCTCTGCTTTGGATGTTGCAAGAGTTTTATACAAACACAAATTTGATTCTCGTGACCATATACCCTGTATATAGTATAACAAAATATGGTCTTAACTTCACTCTGTATTTACGAAATAACAACAAACAATTATATGCAATACCAGAAGTGCGGTTTTAATGATTTACAGTCATGACAATGGTAGATACAAGTACAAGATACAATGACAATATAAGGATACATGTCAGATAGAAACAGTGTGACATCATGATAGTACATTTACGAAACTGTAAACATATAAAGCATGAAATATCTTTTTGATTGTTTTAACTTCATGACTTGAGTATCAAAACGCGCCAAACTCGCCCAGTAAAAACCAGAGATCGACCTCTTTCATTTTTCGTCTTTGCTCTGGAAAACTGTGTCATTTTGTCAAGTGTCTGTCGCTGAATGTTCGACCTCATTCTTGATACTCTTTTTGTCACTTTATATTTGCTAGTTCTTTACTACATGTATAACGTACAAAATAGATTGTTATTGTTCGTTTTTTCTAAACTGTCAAAGTTTGAATAATTTCACAGTGAATGATTACACACAATCTCAATATCACGAGTGTTAGACAAAGAGCACCGTGAAATTATTCATGTTTTGACAGTTTAGAAAAAACGAACAATATCTTTATTTATTTATTTATTGGTTTTAACGCCGTGTCAACACAATTTTAGGTCATTTTACGGCGTCCAGCGCACCTAACCTAGCTTTCCTGGACCATTGTCTATAACCAGTACTCACATACCTTTCCACAAGACCGGAAACTTCTCCATATTATCTAATCAATGGAGGAAAATCGACATTATTTTCAAATTTTCATGGAAGGGTATAACCTATCCGGGTGGGATTCGAACCCGCACCCCTCGGGCACGAGATTCCAAATCCCGGCGCGCTACCGACTCGGGTTACGAACAATATCATTAAGCTATGAAAAAATATACAACATATATGTAAATTGTATTACATTATACAACTGAGAATCTTCATTTACAAAGCATAATGATGTTATGGTAATCAATAGTTCTTAAATTTTACAATATACTATTGAGAATCCTTAATTTACAAAACAAATGATGTTATGGCGATCTATAGTTCTTAAATTTTACAAAATACGACTGAAAATCTTAAATTTTACATAGCAAATGATGTTATGGCGATCTATAGTTCTTATGAAAATCTTAAATTTAACGTAGCAAATGATGTCATGGCGATCATAGTTCTTAAATTTTACAATATACGACTAAAAAATCTTAAATTTTACATAGCAAATGATGTTATGGCGATCATAGTTCTTAAATTTTACAATATACGACTGAAAATCTTTAATTTTACATAGCAAATGATGTCATGGCGATCATAGTTCTTAAATTTTACAATATACGACTGAAAATCTTAAATTTTACATAGCAAATGATGTTATGGCGATCAAAGTTCTTAAATTTTACAATATACGACTAAAAAATCTTAAATTTTACATAGCAAATGATGTCATGGCGATCATAGTTCTTAAATTTTACAATATACGACTGAAAATCTTAAATTTAACGTAGCAAATGATGTTATGGCGATCATAGTTCTTAAATTTTACAATATACGACTGGAAATCTTAAAGTTTACATAGCAAATGATGTTATGGCGATCAAAGTTCTTAAATTTTACAAAATACGACTGAAAATCTTAAATTTAACGTAGCAAATGATGTCATGGCGATCTATAGTTCTTAAATTTTACAAAATACGACTGAAAATCTTAAATTTAACGTAGCAAATGATGTCATGGCGATCGATAGTTCTTAAATTTTACAATATACGACTGAAAATCTTAAATTTAACGTAGCAAATGATGTCATGGCGATCTATAGTTCTTAAATTTTACAATATACGATGGAAAATCTTAAATTTTACAAGCAAATGATGTTATGGCATTCAAGTGTTTTGCAAAATTGACAACATACAACAAAATTACAGAGACAAAGGAACACTATTTATAACAATCATAGCAATCACAGTGACTATATGAGATAAACATGAGTTTGTTTTTATACTTAATTGATTAAACTTTACATTTAATGAATACCAAAAGCATAAAACGTTATATATTACAAAATTAATTTTTCTCAACGTCAAAAGAGCTAGCACTGAAAACATTCTTTCATATAACATGTATAGCTCGTTTAGGAGAACTTGAGACAAAATACAACGATATCATTTTATACACAGGTGGATTTAAGTTTAGTACACGTAATCATCGACTACTATCAGCGTGCTTTTGGTGTATTAAATTTAGTACGGGAATACACGTTCCACGCATTGAGACATGTTGAATACTTTCATTACACAAAATCAGCTGACCTCCCTGTTTTATGTAATACCTGAGTCCCAAATATGTAAACCAACTGTTTGTCTCAAGTTATCCTAAACGAGCTATACAGCATAAACGAAATATATATTAACATGCAATTTAAACAATTTAGACAAATCTACTGACATCAGGGAATTTAGGCAAAATAATGAAAATGAAGTACATGTCGTATACTAGGTCATGCGTGTTTTTGTACTTTAAATAATGGACTTGCCCACTAAATAGGTGAATAAGCTAATGCATAAACTGCATTTTACTGATTTAAACAGGCCATTTTTATGTGTAACTTTTATTTTAAATAGTGTGTATGCACATTTTAAATTTTATATAATGATATGTTTATAAAATAAGTGTAAATTAATTAAACTATAAAATTGTAAAAGTGATTCACCCCTAAATATTGGTGTGTAATGAAACTGGCTATGTTTATATACGCAATGTTTACGTGGACGACCTGTACGTAACATCTATAATAATGTACATCTAACGTATTTGTCAATTAACAAGCGTAAACTTTGACAGATAAATTTGAAATCAGACATAAATTTGTTCTAGAAACTTGGTTTGACTGAGCCTGTCTGGTAGAATGGCAATTACTACACGCCAACACCTATTATACGGACACGCCCACGTGATCACAAAATATTGTGCAACAACTAAAAATACTTAGAATACCGTAAAACTTCTATGTTTCGTGAAGACAAATAGTTCACGCTATACTTCGAAACGCGTAAAAAGATAGTATTGTCCGTTTTCTCAACTGTCAAAGCTTGAATAATTTCACGGTGACTAAATGCATTGTTTTTGTACTGACGGTCTGATTGTTATTAAAAATATGTTGACTAAAACATATCATACGGCATAAGCAGCTTTACTCGATCATAATACACACTTTCGGAAACTCATGGATGTATTACGACTATTATTTTAACAAACGCATTCACCGTGTAATTATTCATGCTTGACAGTTGAGAAAAAAACAAACAATACAGGTCGTCCACGTAAACATTGCGTATATAAACAAAGCCAGTTTCATTACACACCAATATTTACGTGTGTATTGTTTTTTACAATCTTAAAGTTTAGTTATATAACACTTATTTTAGGAACACACCACTATATAAAATTAACAATGTGCATATACAGTACAGTATTTAAAATAAATGTTAAATATCAAAGTTGTATGTTATAATCCGTAAAATGCTGTTCATTTCATTCATATTTCCTTTTTTGTGCTATCCTTAATAGATGAAAATATGTCCTAGTACAATGAATGTACTATAATACAGTGTTATTTATATTCTTTGTTTTTACTGTCTTAATCATTCTTGTGCTATGTATGTTATTTTCATTTATTGAATAAACTCTATCTATGGGTCAGCTTATTCACATTTTCAATGGGCAAGTCCAATGTTAAAAGTACAAAAACACGCATGGTCTAGAATACGACCTGTAGGCTACAGTACGGTATATTTTTATAAAATTCCAATAATGCCATTTACAATGATGTATACAGTTAAAATTCATAATAGATGATATGAAAACATGATATGTGTCATTAATTACAAAATGTTAAAGACACAACTTATCATAAATTTTGACACATGTATTGCATGCTTTTTCGTGGCTAGATTTAAGGGTGTATCAGGATTTTAAGTGATAAGAAGGAAAAATTCATCGGGCTCCATGTGGTAAAATTGTAAATAAAGTCATGTAATCATGTGTTGTGATGAATTATCAAATTTACATTTTGGAAATACGTTTTGTGTGATTCACTCTAAGACATTGTAAAATGTTATATGGACATACTATAACATCATTTGGAATTATGAAAAAAAAACACTTTAAGGTTCATGTAAAATCTTGGTTTGCAAAATAATTCAGTGGAAATGAAAATGCTCTAATTCTGGCACATCCCCACTCAGAGTAGTGTTTTATACATAAAAATGTTCCTTATGAAACATACAAAGTGATGCTTGTCATCAATTATGACAAAAATAATTAACAAAAGATGTATTTGCAAAATTTATGTTGTATAAATAAAAATACTAAAATGTATTAATCTTTTCTTACAACAAAATTTAACATTAATTCCTTTACAGAACAGTATAGTTCATATTCCCATGAAGGTACTCCAATATTTATAACATTAATAAATGTTAAAACAAAACTAAGGCAAATGAAAAACTAAAGTGAAAGTAGAAACAGGGCCGCGAAAACCCATTACACTTGCATCTGTCAAAATGTTTTTCATATACCGTAGTTTTGTTTTAACATTTATTGCGATTATATATTTTGGAGTACCTTCATTGGAATATAAACTATAATGTTCTGTAAATGATTTATTGTTAAATTAGTTTGTAAAAAGAATTGAATGTCTTTTAGTATTTTCATTTTTACAGCATCAATTTTGCAAATGCATCTTTTGTTAAAAGTTTTCATCTAAATTAATTGCCAGCATCACTTTGTATGTTTCTTAAGAAACATTTTGATGTATAAAACATTGTTCTTGGTGAAAGTACGACAGAATTAGAGCATTTTTTATTTTACTATTATTAATGCTAATAAAGACTTTACTTGAACCTTAATTATGTGTTTGGATGACGTTCGGAAGGCCATTTCAACGTTAGGATAAATGTTTCTAAAGTAATAGAGGATATTCGTCAACTTTGGTGCAAGATCGATTTTTATTTCACCGAGTGAGCTCAGAAAACATATTTTCACGAGTGGCATAGCCACGAGTGAAAATGTCATTTTCTGAGTTCACGAGTTGAAATAAAAAAGATCTTACATCAAAGTTGACGAATATTCTGTTTCTTTCATGCTTAGATTTGTGTTTTATTTGATGTATTTTACACAAATTTTAGCGTGACGTCATTTCTACTCCAAGATGACGTCATTTATCTTCTAATATGACGTCATGAACGATGAAAATATAAGGTTATATTTTCACTACGATGAAAATATAAAAATTATATTTTCATCGTTTATTTTCATCGAATAACGCGACGTTTCACCGTAAAACATGAAAGAAAATGTCTTATTTGTTGATTTTTTTATATTTTCACTGTCACATCTTATTTTAGTTTAAGTTAAAATCTTGATCTGAAATGATCAAGGTCTGCCGACCCAACGGTGAGACATCGGATACCGACAACCGAGTGACAGTAATAAGCTCTCATTCTCTTTGAAAAAGCCATACGTGACCCATATATGGACGATAAAGAGGATTTCGTACACTAAGGCACTTGGTAACAATACTTATGTGATTTTTTGTTGAAATCAATTGACAAATGTAGATGGAATTGTGAATAGAAAAATATTTCCCTATTTATTGCATGTGTCTAATCGTTGACCAGCTTCGAAGAAAATTGTCGTCTGCTCAACTAAATGTTGTCTACTAAATACTACTAATGATTCTTTAACACATTGTTTTAAAAAATGGTGGAAACATTGTTTAAATGACGAACAGTTTGGAACCAGTCGCCACGAAACAATTTACTTACTCACTCAATTTTGTCAGAGATATTCATAAATAGAGTATTACAATATTTATTAATGTAGTAACATTATCAATAACTATGCATGGGCCTCAATTTATTTCACTTGCTAGCAAACACGAAAAAGTCATGAAACATGCAATACTTGAATTTTCCCCCTCTATAATGATGTAACCACTATATATTGTTCGGTTTTTTTTCTCAAGCTGTCAAAACATGAATAATTTCACGGTGAATGCGTTTGTTAGAATTATTGTTGTAATACACCCATGAGTTGCCGAAAGTGTGTATTATGATTGAGTACAGCTTCTTATGCCGTATGATATGTTTTAGTCAACATTTTTTTAATGACAATTAGGCCGCCAGTACAAAAACAATGCATTCAGTCACCGTGAAATTATTCAAGCTATGACAGTTGAGAAAAAACGAACAAAACTACATTTTTTTATGTGTCCAAGATTTATAGTTGTGTCTTTATTTTTTGCATGGATTAGATTTATACAACGGCATTCTGTTGAATTGATTTAACTTAATATGTTCATGAAAGTGAATTGTCATCATTCTGTTTAATGAGAATGGTGTTATTCTTAATATGTTCTTACACAATAATAGTTAATATAATTTGGAAATCTGACATGGTGAAAATGCTAGCAATACATTGTAAAATCAGAGGCCAGTTTTCTGAAAAAAGTTCTGATGTCATAAACATTATTTTGTATTGAGGGAATACTACCTTAAATATAGGCATACACATGTACGACTAACTTGAAATTCACTAACATAAGAAAAAAAAATAATTATTCTCAGCATTGCATTGACTAGTTTGATCGGAAATAGCCACATCATACAAAAGACAATCCCCAGAATAACTTAATACATATGTTAGACAATTTTGAACCATGTTACATTGATCTCTGCATGATTCTATATCTTGGTCCTACAATGTAAAACAAAAAAGACAAGAAATATAACGTGGAAACCACATTAAAGCCGGATTTAAAAACTTTAACGCAAAAAAACTCAAAGGGAAATTATCCATGATAAGCCAGATAGAGTTGCGGTTACTTTCAAATTCTTTTAAACACATTGTAAGTTGCCATTGTGTAAAGGTTTCGTACAGATCTGACAATAAAATGGCAGAAATATAAACTAAATTGAAAACTTTAACGCAATTATTAACGACACCGGACGCCCGCCCGCCCATGTTTCGCCAAAATATTAACAGATTTTTTCGTTGAAAAATCCGACTAAAAAGCAACACATCAATTGATATCTGAATTTGCAAACTAATTATAGACTTTTATAATTGTGGTCGAACACATTAGAGCAGATAAAATTTATTAGAAAATGGAACTATTTAAATGAATTACAACGAAAGAGATTCTGAATAGGTTCATTTTATAAATCAAAGCACTGAAAGCATTGACTTAGTTTTGGGTTTGGAGGGGAGTTTAGTCTCCTAATTATAACAATTGCTCGCAAAGTTTAGTGGAACTGTGGAGCTGTACACGCTTGTTCTGTAGAGAAATATAGAACAATGATACAAAAACTCTCCAGTGTATCGGTTCGAAATATTCACTCGTTTACTTCCAACCCCTGCTAAAATGCTGTGCTCAAACTGATATTTCAATTTTTAGACAGAGACACACAAACGTTTAAATCGCAATACTGTCACATGGTCTTTAAAAATTAATGAAAATGAATGTCGCGCCTGTAATAGCAAAATGTCGAAATGCAAAGATGTTGGACAGTTTTGCATTTTAATTTAGTAAGATAATGAAAAATTAACAAACAAGAGCTCCGCTGGGCGGGGCATTATACGCCCGTGTGCAGTCCATGCTGTGTTCTATCTCATATGAAGTCCCTGTGACCTTGACCAATGACCCTGGGATCTCAGAATAGGTCCCATCCTTAACTGGAGGGCTATCCAAAGCAAAGATTTTGAGAACCTAGGTACAGCGATGGTTGAGTTATCACCGGCACAAAGTTTTCCCATACTAACTTCCAGTGACCTTGACCCTGGGGCCTCAGAACCAAAAGTTTTCACCCTTGACCCAAAGAGTACTGATACATAAAATTTGGTGATCTTAGATCAAGTTGGTTGTTGGACAAGGTTTTTCCTCATGATTTCCTTGCGACTTCGACCTTTAACCCAGGGGCCTTAAACCAAAGGGGCATATGCTAGACATTTAGGCTACCCTTAAATAAAATTCGGTAAACCTAGGTACAATCATTATTGAGTTATTGTCCGGAAAATGATTCAATATAAATTAAGTCCCAGTGACTTTGACTTTTGACCCTGGGGTCTCCAAATCAAAAGGGAACATCCTCTACCAAAGAGCTATCAACACATTACATCTTGACAAATGGGCTGATCCACATAAAATTTGGTTAACCTAGGTACAATCATTGTTTAGTTTTTGTCCGGACAAGGTTTTTCCACATGATGCCCCTGTGACCTTGACCTTTGACCCAGGGGCCTCAAAATCAGTAGGGAACATCCTTGACACATGGGCTACCCTCACATAAAATTTGGTGAACTAAATTCATGTTACTTATTAAATATAGCATTATTTTCATTGTTTGCCATTTTGACTTTATTAACATATTGATTGAACATTTGAAGTCACTGCTTGGTAATTTGATATCTTCTGGTTGATGTTTTAAACTTGACCCAGGGGCCCAAAAACCAATAGGGAACATCCTTGACACACGGGCTACTCTCACATGAAATTTGGTGAACTTATGTGCAGTCATTGTTGAGTTATTACCCGAACAATGTTTTCAATATGATGCCACTGTGACCTTGACCTTTGACCCAGGGCCCCAAAACAAATAGGGCATATCCTTGACACATGGGCTACTTTAACATAAAATTTGGTGAACCTAGGTACATTGGTGGTTCAGTTATTATCTCGACAAAGTTTTTCCATATGATGCCTCTGTGACCTTGACCTTTGAACCTGGGGCCAAAAAACATACATGGCACATTCTTGACACATGGGCTACATTCACATAAAATTTTGTGAACCTAGGTACAGTCCTTGTTGAGTTATTGTCCGGACAAGGTTTTTCAATATGATGCCCCTGTGACCTTGATCTTTGACCCAGGGTCCCCAAAACCAGTAGGGCATATTCTTGACACATGGGCTACTCTCACATAAAATTTTGTGAACCTAGGTACATTGGTGGTTCAGTTATTGTCTGGACTAGGTTTTTCCATATGATGCCTCTGTGACCTTGACCTTTGGGCCTGGGGCCCCAAAACCTAAAGGGAACATCCTTAAAAAATGGGCTACATTCACATAAAATTTTGTGAACCTAGGTAGATCTACAGTCGTTGATGAGTTATTGTCCGAACAAGGTTTTTCAATATGATGCCTCTGTGACATTGACCTTTGACCCAGGAGCCCAAAAACCTAAAGGGCATATTCTTGACACAAGGGCTACCCTCACATTAAATTTGGTGAACCTAGGTACATGGGTGGTTCAGTTATTGTCCGGACAAATTTTTCATTGCTTGCCATTTTGACTTTATTAACATATTGATTGAACATTTGAAGTCGCTGCTTGGTAATTTGATATCTTCTGGTTGAAGTTTTAAACTTGACCCTGTTTCCCCAAAACTGATAAGGCACATCCTTGACACATGGGCTACTCTCACATGAAATTTGGTGAACCTAGGTACAGTCATTGTTGAGTTATTACCCGGACAATGTTTTTCAATATGATGCCCCTGTGACCTTGACCTTTGACCTAGGAGCCCCAAAACCAATAGGGCATATCCTTGACACATGGGCTACTCTCACATAAAATTTGGTGAACCTAGGTACATTGGTGGTTGAGTTATTGTCCGGACAAAGTTATGCCACTGTGACCTTGATCTTTGAACCTGGGGCCCCATAAACCTATAGGGCACATCCTTGACACATGGGCTACTCTTACATAAAATTTGGTGAACCTTGGTACATTGATGGTTCAGTTATTGTCCGGACAAGTTTTACCTATTTTAAGTCCTAGTGACCTTGACCTTTGACCCTGGGGTCTCAAAATCAATAGGGAACCTCCTCCACCCAAGGGCTATCCACAAATAAAATTTGAGGAACCTAGGTACATCTGGACAAGCAATTGTCCACGGACGAACAGACGGACAAACGGACGGACGGACAGACGGCCAGACGGCCAGACGGCCAGACGGACAACATCATAACATAATACGTCCGTTTTTTCAAAACGGGCGTATAAAAAGAAGAAAACTTTGGTCATTTTTAATGGGTATCTCTGATATTTTGACTGTAAACATTGAGCAACTTATTTAACTTAAATAGAAATAGGTAGCCATTAGCCATGCTATATATGACGTCATCTACGGTTGCATTCGTCAATAACTATGATTAAACAATATGAGGCGTTGTTTACCAGTTTGTTTATACTTATTTTGTCAGGTGATCGTTACAACCAATGAAAATGCGTAAAAAGTTTTCGGCTAGTTGGTTTTGGGTATTCTATATATAAAGAAAGTGAAGATAACACCTCTATACTTAGACGCACAACGCTTCCAAGAATTCGGCTTCTGGTACGCAACAGAATATCGTGCGGCGTATGAAGACAAGATCGTTGGATATTTTCGTTTCTTGACAAAATCGTTGTTAAAATGTAAAATAAATGATCACTTACAACTACAACAATACAAATATTAGCATTTCGAAAAATGCATGAAATCGCAGTTTAGCTTTGTATTCTCAGCGTATCAAACCGTCCCAAGTCTTTTTATAGAATACAAGAATTTGCGTACCCAGCTGAAGATATGTAAAACCATTGAGTCTATTTATAGAATTCCAGGAATTAGCGCGCTCTGTTAACGAAATGTAAAACCATTAATTTAGATTCGCCCCGCAGTAGGGAAGATAGGTTTGCATTTTTCAACAAATGCGAGTTTTTAAAAGAAATACACATTTTACAATTAGCTATGCATATTTTCTGATGTTATATTGCAACTTTCTTGAAACTGGTACTAGTTCATACATTAATAATGGTATTTTCAGGTAATACAAACATGTAACCCGACAAAACATGGTGTCGACGAGTCTATACACGCACCCCTATTTTGACTGTTCGAAGTCCATTTTTTTCATCATGTGACCTCAAATGCATCGTTCCGATTGGCTTAAGGCAACCGGTGTCGACACAAAACTGTCAGATCTTGATAATTATTATTTCTATATATATAATAAATCCATAGATACAAAGTACTTTTAAATTTCTAAAGGTACAGGTGCATACTTAAACGTCTAAACGGTAGACTACCTATGTTAATTTCTAGTTTTCTGTCTGACAGAAATTTTCAAGTTAAAGTAGGATCAACATTATCAGAGAGCCACAAACAAAAACAAGGCGTGCCACAAGGCAGTATTTTATCTGTTACACTTTTTGGTCTTAAAATTAATAATATTGTTAAGGTTATAAATCCTGGAACAGATTGCTCATTATATGTAGATGATTTTTTAATCTGTTATCGATCTAAAAATATTCGAAGTATCGAACGCCAACTACAACAAAACTTGGATAAAATTCATAAGTGGGCTACAGAAAATGGTTTTAAATTTTCTAAGTCAAAAACACAATGCATACATTTTTGTCGTTTAAGAAAGCATCATAATGATCCTGAACTTTTACATTTCTGGCTCAAAAATCCCTGTTGTAAATGAAGCTAAATTTTTAGGCGTTATTGTCCAATTTTATTAACCTGCCCTATACATACATAAACGAGAGGTTAATCAGTGCTATTTATAGCTTAGCCGATCGAGCAGAACTTATATGACGTAGGCGATGGAATTCCGCTATACATCTGTATCGGTGACATGGATTTATTTGATTGTTATGTGCGTCTGTCAATGTGGCACAGTGGATGCGAGTTGCCCTCCGGTACCAGAGATACGTGGTTCGAATCTCATTAGAACCACTATTTTTTTACCATTCAAAATAGTAGTTTACACATTTTCAAAATTTCAATAGATCTCTGTTTTGTACACAATCGTTTATAATACTACACAATATACATGCAGAGTTTGTCGCGTTGTGAAGTGTGAAGGTGTACGTACTCAGTCCGTCTACTGAATAGACATGAGTGAAGACTCCATAGTTGGAGCACTTGGCTCTAATGCCAAGCACATTGTCCTCAACGTTTTGAGGTATTTCACTGCCCCACCTACACCGGGTCCTCGTTCCAGCATCCTACGGACGGCTCAGGCTACCGGCGTCAGCAAGCGGACGATAGGACGGATCCAGCAGGAGCAGGAGGCATCTGGACGAGTGAAGTCGCCGATCATATATATCAAAGAGAGAAAATTTATTAATTGATATTAAAAAAAATAAACAATACTAAAACCCACATTCAGTAGGATTCGAACTCACAGCTAAAAAAATAATCAGTTATATCGAGAATGTTTGTGTTGCGACTTTACCGATTATACTACGACGGCATATGGCAATTCGATTCAAATTGTTATACTTAGCTCTGATAACTGTCGATCTGTGCGCATTAGAGCATATCGAGGGAATACTCCGGCTTTAAATAGTATCTCATTATGACGTGTATGCATGCAGACCGGGCAGGTTAATAAAATTGGACAATACATTTGATAAAAAGCTCTCTTTTATACCACACTTAAAGTCGCTAAAAACAAAATGTATTAAAGCTTTAAATTTACTTAAAGTACTTTCACATACTGATTGGGGATCTGATTCCCAAACATTACTTAAATCATACAGAAGTCTTGTTCGTTCAAAACTAGATTATGGGTCAATTGTGTACGGATCAGCACGTAAATCGTACTTACAAATGCTTGATACAATACATAACCAGGGCTTACGTATTGCCCTTGGTGCCATTAAAACTTCACCTGTTGAAAGTCTCTATGTTAAAGCTAACGAGCCATCATTAAAATAACGTCGACAAAAACTTTCATTACAATACGCAACTCGAATATCTTCTAACAATAGTAACCCGGCGCAAAAAGTTGTTTTTAAACCAAATTACATTGATAAATTTGACAACAAACCGAACGAAATTAACCATTTTGCCTGCGCGTTAAAAACGATTTAGAAATGCTTAATATCAACACTTCTACCGTTTTACAAAACTTTGATGAAAACGTCCCTCCTTGGACCTACAACATACCTGACGTCAATATTGACCTATCAAACTTTCGTAAATCTATTACTAGCCCAGAAGCCTTCAAATGGGAACTCGTAAACATTTTAGAAAAATATAAAGATTGTGCACATTTATTTACCGACGGCTCAAAAGATTGTAACATAGTTGGTTGCGCTGCATATGGAAATTCTTTCGTTGCAAGAATGCGATTGCCTGACCATGCATCCATATTTACAGCCGAAGTCAAAGCATTAGATCTTGCTTTATCATACATATCAAATAGTATTAATAACAATTTTATTATTTTCTCAGATTCTCTATCTGTATTATTGGCCATAAAAAATCGTAGTTCAGACAATGTACTTATTAAAAATATTGAATTAAGATTACATGAAATACTGAAATCTAAAACAGTACACCTCTGCTGGATACCAAGTCATATTGGTATACATGGAAATGAAAAAGTAGACATTTCAGCTAAAGAATCTTTAAACCTTCAACCAGTAGATATCAAATTACCAAGCAGCGACTTCAAATGTTCGATAAATTCGTTAATTAAGTCAAAATGGCAAACAATATGCAATCATGCTGTATTTAATAAGTTACATGACATAAAGCCAACCCTTGGTTCATCTTTGTCAACAATATTTTCTAAACGCCGAGATCAAATAGTGATTACGCGATGTAGAATAGGTCATTCCAGATTAACATATTCATACCTTCTCAAAAGAGAGGAAGCACCTAAAAGAATACCGTGTGACGAGCATTTCAATGTAAACACGTTCTCCTTGACTGTCAGGATCTTAAATACATTCGTGACAAACATTTTAAAGTAAACTCACTTAAAGAACTTTTTAAATCTGTATCATCATATGCGATACTTAACTTTTTGAAAGAAATAAATGTTTATAATAAGATATAGAGCTTTACATCATTAATTTCGTTTAAATTAGTAGTATCATTGATTGCTTTCGGCGCGATATGACCTTTTTGTGTTGGTGCGCCGTAAAACCCAAACAAACCCAAACAAACAAGCATACTTAAACCGTGTATTCTTCTTTCGATTTCAAATGTCAGTGTATAGAATGACAGATGTAAACACGTTAGGATGGAGTTTTAACAACCGGTTATAAAGTTTAATTTAATGAGGATAGTTGGTTGGATAGTTAAATTCAATTTAGTAGACACAAAATACTTACTCTATTTGTTCAGTATACTTGAAGGGGGGTATAAACATTGCCACGTGCTTTCATGTAAGTAAAGAATTATACCCATGATGCTTGGCATCTCCGTACAAAAGTCAGTTAGACCGTTTGCGTACCATTCTATACACAAACGGTCTGACTGACCTTTGTACGGAGGGTGTCGCAGTTGTGGGAAAGTGCTTCCGGGTCGTTGTACTGCGAAAGTAGTTCCGAGAATTTAGTTTGACTGCATTTGGGTGGCCGTGACTCTGTTTGTATGTGTCAAAAGGATATATTTTTCACCAAATTAGTTTTTCTACCCTCTAGGACAATATTCTGACCATTTTGTGTTTTCTTTTTAGGACTACTTCTTGTGGTGGAAGATTTAGAATTTAGTGTACTGCGGCCTTTTTGACCTTTGAGAATGGGAATTCCCTACTATACATGTGCACAATGTGAAATAGTTAAAAATTGAATCGTTCATGACCCCCATTTCTTATTTTGCTGCCCTAGTGTGGAGAATTCACAGGATATCAATCAATATTTCTCAATCCATTTCTTAAAAAACAGCAGAGACGTTCAAACCTGGCTATTTTATATAGAATTGTGAAACCGAAATTTGACCAGGGTTACTTCGGAGACGCCGAGCATCATGGGAAAACTCTTTATTTACCTGAAAACACGTGGCAATGTTACATTCAAATAAGTTCCCCCTTCAAGTATACTGAACAAAAAGAGTATGCATGTTGTGTCTTCTCAATAAAATTTAACTATCTAACCAACTATCCTCATTAAATTAATTTTTATTTGTTCGGGACGTCAGTCCTGTACAAATATATATACCATATTTCAGACCCTTTCCCACTTTGAAAATTTACCGAATCCAGAAGTAGTCCCTCAGTATATAAGTATAGAGCAATTCAAAATGATCGTCTACTTTGACAAGCGCAATAATTCCTGAAATACACTTGTTAATCGGTTTATACTGAAACGCATGTATTATAGCTTATGAGGTAAGCGTCTCAGTTGAGCTCTTTACGCCGTATTATGTAATAGAATGGTATTAACTATTCAGTCACGATCCGTCTTTTGTGCCAGGTGTCAGTAGAGATGTTACATAATCTTATGTAATAGACTGGTTCTAAAGGAAAAGTTTAAAGATCTAAGTAAATGACTTTGAATGATGTCTGCATAGCGGATTTCATTTATTTTACATACAGATGCAGTAGAATAAATGTGCATGAATGATAGCTAATAAGCGGCAGTTATGGAATTGTTTTAAAAATGACCCCCTTGACTTGTAGTGATTGTGTGAAAAAAATCAGTAGCGTGTTCGCATGTCCGGTTTACCTGTTGTATTTATAGGTCGATTGTATTAAGAGTTTTGAACCGGAACAGTGCTGGTCTACCTATCAAACTTATATCACTGTACTGATCTTTGTAAACGAATGTTTTGTTGGAGCCGGGAATTGAATTCTACTTTTCAAACCCGAAAAAATTTAGTGCCTTCAGCACTTTGATTTAACCGGTAATTAAACCTCCACCATATCGTGTTTACATCTGCCATTCTCATTTAAAATCGAAAAAAGAATACACGGTTTAACTATGCATCGATACCTTTAGAGGTTTGAACTATGGATTTACATTCCTATTGCTATAAGTGATCATTTATTTAACATGTTATTAATGATTTTGTAAAAAAAAAAAACACTGAAAAAACAACGATTTTGTCTTCATGCCCCGCACTATATTCTGTTGCGTACCAAAACGCCGAATTTTTGGGAAGCGTTGTGCGTCTTAGAATAGAGGTGATACCGTCACCTTCTATACATAGAATGTTTGCGTACAGAATGGGAATTGGTTAAACTTTAATTGGCCGTTCAAAGGTAATAGTAGAGGTCGATATCATAAATCGACACGTTTTAAGGCAGCCGGTATAATATATGCACTGAGCCGCCAGGGGAGCATATCGAACAAGTAGTGAGCGTCTTTTGTTTTGTTTTTTAAGAAAACAATTTTGTAGGCAGTTTAGGTCAGCGGTTTTTATCAGTAAAATAACATCTATATTATATATAGTGAGCAAAGTAACTACTTACACTACTTTCGGCAATAGGCATCGTTGCTGGTAACGCTCCACAATTGAATCCATTAGGTATGATTAAGGAAGAACAGCCTGAAAATTGATTGAATGTTAGTCGATTTATAACCTTTTTTATCGAAAGAATCTTTCATATACGTATATAAACATATACGTTAGCAAAACATTGTCATTCTTGTAGCCGCCCGACTAGCTCAGTTAGTAATACGCAAGTCTACTGATCAAGGGGTCGTGGGTTCGATTCCCGAGCGGGACATACTTTCGCGGAGCTTTGTCATGAAATTATTTCTACGGCCATTCTCCTTCCTACCAATGATTTTTAATTATTTATTTATTGATAAGAGTTAACGCCGTGTGAACACTATTAGTTTTCCTGGACCATTGTCTATAACCAGCACTCACAAACCCTTTCACAATACCGGAAACTTCTCCATATTATCTAATCAATGGAGGAAAATCGACATTGTTGTCAAATTTACATGGAAGGGTATAACCTCCCCGGTGGGATTCAAACCCGCACCCCCTCGGGCACAAAATTCCAAATCCCGGCGCACTACCAACTGCGCTATCGACCCGGGTTATGATTTTTAATTAAGTAGAACACATGTCAGTCACTGACGAAAGTATGCACTTAGTAGTTGGTTAACAGTTGAATTCAGAAATTTAACACAACAAACAAGCAAACAAATATTATTTAGAAAATGATACGAACGAAGCTTCGATTAATGTATAAGCTTAAGACTGTTAAACAGTTTATTTTACACTCAGCACATAATACATGTCTATGGAGGTACAATAGAAAAATATCAACAGTACATAGATACAACATTCATGATACCACGCTATATAGATAATTATGTTACTTGAATTCATTCATAATTCATAGGTAGGAACCTCCTTGTGTCATTTAAGGTTGTTACAAGTATTAGCATTTCCAAAAATGCTTGAAATAATCGTTTAGCCGTATATTCTCCTTAGTAAAACATTCAAGCAATATGCGCCAGCGTTTTAAACCGTCCCAAGTCTATTAATAGAATACAAGAATTTGCGTGCTAAGCTAAAGAGATGTAACACCATTGAGTCTATTTATAGAATACCAGGAATTAGCGCGCCCGGGTAACGATATGTAAAACCATTGATTAAGATTCGTCCCGAAGTGGGGAGGATAGGTTTGCAATTTTTCAATAAATGCGTGTTTTAAAAAGAAAAAAAAAACATTTTACAATTAGTTATGCATATTTTCTGGTGTTATATTGCAACTACTTGAGATTTTATGGAAAAGACGAAAGTCTTTTCCACTTAAGGTATTGCGAGAGATTTTGGCGGGTACATTTCAATATACTATCCAAAATAAATTTTGTGTCGATCACTTCCGGTTTTTTATTACCTCCCTTTGCTCCACACAATTCATATGCAGGAACGATAACATACTGTCGTTTTTTGGACTAAATTTGCACGTTCGGAACGCTTCTGGTTCCGTTGTTGCATTGTGGGACGCTGAAGTTTGTTCCCCGGATAAATATTTATTTATTTCTGGGACAGACTATTTTCAAACAAAATGTAGGTTCTTGCTCTCGATATTAATGACTTTTAATCAAATAAAGCAGTCTAGTATTGTAAGGGGCCTAAAATCAGAATAACAACGGTTAAATTTACGTAAGAGAAGTAACCGATACTACTTTTCCGGTAGATGACTCAGCTTAGAATGACGTAATTTCCCTCGTGAAATATTGCATCATTTAGACCACAGGCACAGAGTGCCATGTTGACATCGAAAGTTCAATACAGAAATTATCTGTAATGCTGGATTAAATCTTTCAATTCCCGTTCAGGTAAGATTTCTTTCATTCTGTGTTGTAGATTCACTGCAGTTATTCACCGTAAATGCGGTTTTCAAAGTAATAAATAACCTAGTCATCGTAATAACGCATCGTCTGTTGACATTTTTATTTTAATTTCATATTCTTGATTATTTTCGTAAAGCACAGATTTATTGTTAAATTATTAGTATTTATGAATTAAAAACAAGTTGCAAGAATGTTGTAGTCTCAAATTTGTAGCAAAAGATGTGTTTCGTATTAATTGAGAACGAACAAAAATGATTTATGACATTCGTACACTAACCGATTCGTACTTGGGGACGAATCCTGAAATGACCTTTTGCATCAAGAACGTCCTTTGTAAATCTGTATTATCATAAGTATGCTGCACGAAAGTTGTTGTTACATGTATATGCTTTGTTCAATAAGTTTTTAAAGAAGTTGTCTTAATTTTTATTTGCAGGTTATTTGTGAAGGGGTATGAAGAACATCTGTATGGAGGAAAAACTTGATGATATGAAAATGACAAATCATGAAGAGATTTAACATACTTGAGTATGACATAGATTAAAAATCTTCACCCAGATGCTGAATTTATAAATCATGCATACAAGCAGTTGCAAGTATTTTGTGTTTGCTTTCCTCACTAAAAGTATTTTGTATTTTAATATCCTTTTTTCAAGCAATGGTGTTGTTTATTTCAGGTGATACTCAAGAAACTGTAAATTATGGCAAGTTATGTGGCAGTTATTGGCCTGCAGTGAAAATAACATTTTTCATTTGAATTTATATATTTGTTATTATGTACATGAGCAATAAAAATAAATCAAAGTATACAACATACGTGTAGTTACTTCCCTTTTCACCTTTGTTATAAGAATTTTTTCTGTTTAGAATTCTGGCCTGATCATAGTCCTAAAAATAAGACCCTATGTAACTTTTTTATCATTTGGACATTTTTTCTGTTCCACATGATATATAGTTATGTAGCGTCTTATATTTAGGACAGGCCTAACCCAGGTTGGTTGCGCAGATGGTCGAGTGCCTAGATAGTTAATATTGTGTCCTGAAGGGTACTGGTTTGAATCCAACCCAGGAGGTTAAACCCTTACATGAAAATTTTACAATAATGTCAAGTGTCCTCCATAAATATGTATATGGAGAAGTTTCCAGCATTCCAGTTAAAGCACAAGAGACAATCAAGTATGCACAGCTTGCATATGAGAAAGGATTGGATTTTTGTTATGTCTTACTTCAAGTAGAAGAGACAATTAAGACAAACAAGGGTGTATTAAACTGTAATCATGGAGAACTAAAACCTGTCAAGTGGTAGAAAGATACTTCCTGATTGTGTTAAGTCACCAATGTTACCATCATTAAGGCAGAACAACAACATAAATAGATAAAATACATGCAAGAAACATTGTCTTTTCCATCAATAGGCCGTGCCTATAATTATATTAGCGGAACTATACTGTATTTGTATGGTAAAGAATATTTAAGTATAACCATAAGGCATTATGGGATCGATAGTTACGTGTATACCTGGTCATTGTGGAAGCAGCCATGTTTAAAGTATCGTCGTCCAATGAAATCGTTCGTTACAAATGTTGTCAGTATCCTATAATGCCATACGATTATTGAACATAAATGTATTTATAGACGGACATTTTCAGTGTAGCAATACCACGTGACCGTGACGTCAAAAATGCATCAAAACCAAGACAAAAACTGTACACATTTGCTCCACTCAGAAACAGAAAATAGCCGGAGGTATTTCATTTCTTCGTCGATTTCAATGGGACATGTGTCAGTCTAAGGGGAAAAATGTAACCTTTCCATGGAATATAGTATCTCCATCAGCAGCTGAGCCGTTTTTACAAACACTTCGTGAAACCTTGGAATTTGAAAAAATCTAGACACAGTATTATACGAGGTATGTTTAATGCAGAGACAATGTATCTCGCTACGCTGCAGATTGGAAAGTTGTTAGAACTTATACTAATGATCTTAGCTATTAGTCACTGGAAGGCATACCACTTATAGTGCACCCGGCACCTTGGAACCTTAAATCACTTACGAGTAAATTTTAATCATTTTTGCAAATTCAAGTTCTTTCAGTTACATCATAACTCGTTCAAAGTGTGAGATGACAATTCTGCTCATTCTTTAAGTTAAGTGTTTAATATTTTCCAGAATGTCGCAAAACGAAGAAAACTATGTATGTTCACAGAGCGCGAAAGAGTTCAAATACTAGAGGAACCCGAGAACGCACGAACGTTCCCATACAGGGACACTTGCTTTTACCTGCTGTGGGAATGGGCTCAGCTCAAACAAAGACTTAGAAAGTCATAGGTTAGTCTTTCATTCTGGCTTTTTATATACTTATTTTGTGAATGTCCGGAATTATAATTTTAGATTCGTATATAGAGAATTGTTTACTTCACCATAAAGAAGTTAAAGCACTGAGTTGCTTGCACATCAGACAGGCATATGCAATGATTTCAACCAGAAAAGCTCAGTATGTCATCCTCCAAGTCAGATGTTTCGCGCAACGTCATTTGAACATGTCGTCGAGTACGTTTCGACCAATTAATGATTCGTTTCTCTATGGATTGACTCAGTGATTGTTAATAGTTTATCACTCCACTACTAGGAAAATGAACACTGTCTTAGTGTTTTAGATGCATTTTTTAGACTTAAAAAACATAGTTGGACACTCACACAGATATCGTTGATGGAGATTGATATGCAAGAAGAGGTTTCTGTCACGGGGCATCCTGTCCAGCCGGAAATATTCGTCACCTTGGGTAACTGTCCTTCGGAAACTCGACAGAGCGTCGTTCCGCCAAAACATTTACCCTCAGTGTCTCGACCTGATGCTTACAACGGGAACTATTTATTCAATCTATTTCAATTACTGTCACAAGTGTTGATTAAAAGAACACTACGTTTAGTAAACCAAAACTAATACAATTTGCCCCTTTGTTAAAACCTGTATACAACGTATTAATTATTTTATATACGGTAGCATTGACACAATCGCTGATATTCAATAAGATGGAACATTTAATGTTCTACGTGTTACTGAGTAAATACATATTAACTGAGAATTGAATTAGTATGCAAAAGTTGTATGCCTTTGAGCGCAGATTACGAAAAATAGGCACATGAAGTGTGGTCTAAATACACTTGTTTTAACACATACAATGTTTCAGTATGTAAGAATAAGATTTTAATCTTGCTCCTCAGAAATATAAACCTACACACAGCTCCTAAATTTTAACGCCAAGAGTGTGGAAACACACGTGACCATAAAAAAGATCTCTTTTTTTTTCAAATTCGAAAAGATACTATAATTGTAAAATATTTCAAAACATAAGATCAGATATGAACATATATATATGAAATAAAAAAAATGGCCATTAAGTATTCAAAGGCATTTAATTAATCGTCACATTTCACCAAAATTTTCGGGTAGACTTTAAGAATGAAACATACGCGACCATGGATTTTCAAGTAATGGTAAATATCTTATTTGAATTCATGTTTACTAATGAGTCATTCTAATGAACTCTTCATTTTATGTTAACTACTTTTGCCATTCCTCAGGATCGTCAAGAGATACTGCTGTCGAAAGTATCAAATGTAACACACATGATGTAACAAACGTACTTTACCGTCAAAATAATATACTGATCTTACAATGCGGCAAAGGGTTAAGCGATGACATCATCTCATTGCAAAATATATGACATCATCAACCAGGCGGAAAAAACCCTTGAAATTGCGAGCGTCTCAATGGCGTTGACAAATTAACGAGTCTGAATATTTTAACCATTGCATGCAGTGTAAGCATAAAATTCTACATAGCAATACTCAAATGGATGTTTTTTTGCAATTTATTTGCTACTTCAATACTAACTAGATGTAATCAAATCTGCTTTGTTCGTCCTCTGTTCGCTTCCTATTCAATAAGACATCGTTTTATGAATTAAAACATACGTTACGTTTGGTTACGTATGTTTCATATGAAATGTATCATAGTTGATGCTTGTTCGTTCGCTTGTTTCACAATGTTTCGCTTATTTTTGGAAACTTGAAACGTTCAAGTCCTGAATGTTTTCTTTTATATCCTGTCTTTGAGTGTAAAGGAACACAGCACGTCTGTTAAATGTAACAGCAGCGAAAAAATGTAGTTCGACTTTTATAAACATCATTACAACAAGTTGTTGTAATTCCTGACGACACAAACAACCAACATATATCGGAATTTATATTTTGTCGTAGATGAACTAGAATACGTTGTGGAAAATTTTGTTGCAGAAATATTTAAGGGAACACGGTACATGAGCATGGTGCTACAAATCCGTACTGATAAGGAAGCAAACACATCGTTCATGCAACAGCGCCTATCTCTCATCCAATGGCAAACGCATGAGGATATAATTTGAGTGACAAATGATTTTTTATGAAATAAGTGTGCCAGTACTTCATGTAATGTCTTGGAAAATGTTTCGATTTTTACTTCACTTGTATATTTGAGTGAATAACTCTGTGAATTTTGAACACGACTTAACTGTTTTAATTTTTAAGACTAATTCGTAACCTTTATAACTCTTAATTTTAAACATGTTTTCACTTAAATTTGAAAGCAATCCTACTAACAGTATATAGATACGACATAGTACATAGAAAATAGTTAGTGCTACCATTAAATGTTTAAAACTGTTGTAGTGGGTGTGACTGATAACATTGGGATATGATAGTTTAAACAGTGTTGCTGTAACAAACATTACTAACTAGTTTTTTCTTTAGGCGTTCATGATTATGAAATTTGCAGTGAGTAAAGTATACTAACTATTAAAATGTATTCAGTAATGTTGACTGTTCACGGCTATTTTACTTTAGATTCCTTTGATGTTTGTACTAAGTTGGAAAGTTATTATATCAAAGTTTATTAATGTATTTCTGTTATTTTCCATAAGTTGATCAAACATTTAAGTCATATTTGGGCGAGGGTGTTCTGAATTCATCATTTTGTGGTATGTATTTCCAGTACCAACCCCTTGCCTTCTTAAAGTGCTTAAATCATACACAAACATACAAATACAGACCAATATATATAACTGTTATAAGTGTGGTCCGTATAAAAACATCCGTTACTATAGAAAATAGGTGCTTGTATCAAAATATGTGTATTAAACATCATCGTTAAGATTGGCTAAGACATTGTTCATTTTCCTAGTAGTGTAGTGTAGTGTAGTGAATAACCAATCACTGAGTCAATCCATAGAGAAACGAATCATTGATTGGTCGAAACGTACTCAACGACATGTTTAAATGACGTTGCGCGAGTCATCCTACTATGATGACAGACCGAGATTTCCTGGGCGAAATCATTGCATATGCTTGTCTGATGCGCAAGCAACTCGGTGCTTTAACTTCTTTATGGTGAAGTAAACAATTTTCTATATACGAATCTAAAATTATGATTCCGGACATTCACAAAAGAAGCATATAAAAAGCCAGAATGAAAGACTAACCTATGACTTTCTAAGTCTTTGTTTGAGCTGAACCCCTTCATGGCATGTAAAAAGTAGTGGTCCTGTATGGGAACGTTCGTGCGTTCTCGGGTTCCTCTTGTATTTTAACTCTTTCGCACTCTGTGAACATACATAGTTTTCTTCGTTTTGCGACATTCTGGAAAATAATAGAACACATTAACTTAAAGAATGAGCAGAATTGTCATCTTACACTTTGAACGAGTTATGATGTAACTGAAAGAACTTGAACTTGCGCAAAAGGTTAAACTTAACTCGTAAGTGATTTAAGGTTCCAAGGTGCCCTGTGCACTATAAGGGGTATGACTTCCAGTGACTAATAGCTAAGATCATTAGTATAAGTTCTAACAAATTAATTTGCAATCTACAACATATTGAGAGAACAAATTATTGTCTTACAACTGATATGATTTTTATGACTAGCGTAGCGAGGTATAGTGTCTCTGCATTAAACATGCCTCGTATAGTACTTTGTCTAGATTTTTTGTATAGTAACCTTGAATATGAAGTTTTGTGCACGACAGAAATAACATTTACAGACAAAACAGAGGACATGTTGCTTGGCAGCCAATTCTGAAAACAGCTTGAAACTGTAGCCTGAAATTTTGTCTTGGAACTGGTGCCGTAATTTCCAACTGAAGAGAAAGGTAAGATTTACGCCTTAATGTTTTACAATATATACATACATTGGTAGAAAATGGTCACCGGTGTTCCCGGTTGATGTAAATCTGCCTTTTCAATCATGGCTTAGATGAGATAAAAGTGAGAAATAGCTTGGAACTGCAGTCTGCTCGCATGCAACAAATTCCAAGGTTTCACGAAGTGTTTGAAAATAGGGTTCCGCCGCTGATGGAGATACTATATTCCGTGGAAAGGTTACATTTTTCTCCTTAGACTGACACATGTCTCATTGAAATCGACGAAGAAATGAAATACTTACGGCTATTTTCTGTTTCCAAGTGGAGCAAATTTTTGTCTTGGTTTTGATGCATTTTTGACGTCAAGGTCATGTGGTATTGCTACACTGTTTTGATCAGATCAGATATAAATAATATATTTTCGGCTAATTGAAGGATTTAAACAAACCACCGACTTATATAAACGTAAATGTGCTATAGAAAAGCTTATTAGTATCTGTAAAAACACAGAAATTTGGAATATTTGTGAAATGAAATGAGAAATTTTAAACTTTTCATCAACGTGATAACTAACGTGTGCAAATTTTTAGTGTATATCACTTGTTTTGGATTAAATATTGGATTATCTGTTGAGGAACCAATGATACTGGTATACTAATTTATAAGAACATTTTTTCATTTATATGACCTGAATAAAATTGGCGCAAACAATTTACAATATATTTAATGCAAACTGTACATGTAAGTAAATAGGCGTGGTCAACGTAAATTGAAGGCTGATTGGTTGATACTTCTGATAGATCCGCAAATTTGAATACACCGCCACCCCCTCAACCAACAAATTTTTTAGGATCATTTTATCCTCCTCATCTACAATATTCACTGCAATATACTCCACAACAAACAAGTACAACTCAAGTTGTAACTCCAATAATGCAACTTGGTAATCCTGAAGTGTGTTAGCCATCCAATATGGACAATACCATGTTTAAGTCGATAATGGACAAGTACAATCAATTGAAAATGTACAAACACAAATGCAAGTCAAGCTTATATAACTGAATCTATAAATCTGAATGATCTTACTGATGACGACATTGAGTTTCTATCTATTTACATGTTATTATTTGCTGAAGATAACGCACTTTTTACGACTGATGCAAATAGTCTACAGCTTCAATTAAATAATATTCATACCTATTTACGTAAATGGGGTTTAAATATTAATGTAGAAAAACCCAAAATATGCATCTTTGAAAAGCGTAAAACCTTAAGTAATTTTGAATGGTTCATTAATCAGAAAAAGATTGAAATAGTTGAAATTTTTTGTTATCTAGGAATCAATTTTTCTAACAACGGGTCATTGAAACAAGCCGTTAAATCCTTGAATGATCAGGCAGTCAAGGCATATACTAGTCTATTGTCGGTTTTCGAGCGAATAAGTATAGATAAAAAGACTAAATTAAAACTATTTGATTCTTTAATTACTCCAATATTGCTTTACGAGTGTGAAATTTGGGGAATATATGATTATTCAGAAGTAGACAAACTGCACATTAAATTTTGTAAAACTATCCTGGGGATTAGATCCTAAACTCCTAACGTCGCAATATTTGGTAAATTAAGTAGAGTTTCATTGTCAGTGATAGGCAAAGAAGGCTTATTAAAATTCTGGCTAAAATATGAAATCTCATGGTTCACTAATTCCTCAAATTTATTCAGAACAAGCTAACTTAAATATCAGCAATTGTTGGTCAACTTATTTAGTAAATAAACTTAATAGACTAGGTTTTGGATTCATTGTAGACGATTTTTACTCAATTAATAATTACTTCCCCTTTTTATTGCAAAGATCCAGAGATCAATATATCCAACTATGGCATGAAAAAATTAATTCCTATCCAAAATTACAATATTATAAAATTTTCAAAACCAAATTTAAATCTGAAACATATCTAAATAACGAAAAAAATAGATAAGAATTGACTATATTTAGATTCCAATAACTTAGAAATTGAAATAGGTAGACTTATTTACATCCCAAGGGAAAACAGACTCTTCAAATTATGTAATCAAAACGCTTTAGAGTCTAAATATCACTTTTTGTTATGTTGTTCTATCTATAGCCATTTAAGAAAAAAACTATTTAAAGAAATATCAAGGCCGCCTTTAATAAGATTTAATAATATACTTTCGTCATCCAATAAAAAGGTTATATACAATATTTCTAATTTTATAACTGAAGCATAAAAGCTTAGACGTGAAAAGCTTTCATAACGTTGTCGCTTTGTTCTATTTGAATCTTTACAAATACTGTTATATATTGTCACCATGTGTAATATGTCCTTATATTTGCATTATTCTTGTAAATTTGTTGTTCATGTACAATGTTATGTTTACCTGAGCCTGGCATGTTGTAAATATATGTATGGCCAACTGTATACCTTGTATACAGATTTTGCTAGTAATAAAAGTATAAAGTAATATATTTTTTACTACACAAATATATTCGTTTTGAATATAAATAATTTTTATAGATATGATTGATTTTATATCACATAATTTTTTACTATATACGCGTGTACATTTATTTTTACCACATGAATGTTAAATTATAGAACATAAATATGAAATTATCGCATATAAATTTATTGTTTGAATTTTGCAACGTTCCACACGCCATGAAAAGGGATGTAATTATGTCACAAAAATCTCGGACTAAAAATAGAAATTACGAAACCACTTTGGTTATTACATGTAATAGGGGTTCATCTCAAAATGATGAAAGCCATCTAATCATTGTCGACACGAACATCATGAAAATGACCCCTTTGCAATGTTGAGAGATTCTATTACAGCGGTCTACATAAAATGTTATTCTGTTATGCTAGGTTTACATCTGGCCACGATTACCACGATGTCCCCGATTCCAGAGGATCGTGGCGAACGTAACAGAGCGTGGAGTCGAATCGGGGTGATCGTGGGGGAGCGTAACGGAACGTGGTTGAATCGGGGACATCGTGGGCATCGGGACAGATTTTAAATCAAACTTAAATTTCACCACGATTGCCCCTATTCATTTTCTAATCGTGACAGAGCGTGGCCTTCGTAACAAAACGTAACGGAACGTACCGAAGCGTAACAGAACGTAACAGAACGTGGAGTACAATCGCAACAGATCGGGACCAGCGTGGACACTTTTTTTCATCCCGCGTCGCTGGGAAAGAATTATTTCTTGTTTAAATATCAAATCGTGACGTAAAACGTGGTCATTTGTCTCAAATCGTAGGTCAAATCGCAGGAGATCGCAACAAAGCGGCTTTGTCGTGGGAGATCTTAACAGGACGTAACGGAACGTGGTGGAGCGTGGAAGCCAATCATGTTGATCGCAACAAAGCGTAACAGAACGTGATGCAAATCGTGGGCTCGATCGTAGCAAAGCGCAGTAGAGCGCAACAAAACGTGCTGATTTCGTAAGGAAGCGTAACAGAACGTGGAGTATACCATTTAATCGTAGAGCTCCCCGATTTTTTAGCCTCTGGCTAATCGGGGAGATCGTGGCCAGATGTAAACCTAGCATTAGGGGATGTCATCATAAGTATTGGAAATGATGGAACAGGTTTCCCCTGAAATAAATTTTTGTCGCTATTTTCGCCTCGAAAGGGACCCTGAAATCCTTGACCTAAAAGCGAAAATAAACGCTGAAATGATTATACATGTACATACGTTCACATAAGACAATACTCTCATCCACAGGGTCGCCAGGTGGGCACTGTACAGTCCCATCACAAACTTGAGTCAGTAGAATACATGTGATTCCATCCGCACATAATATCTCATTAGCTCCACATGGATACGAAGGGCAGGGTGTCTGCTCCGGTAAAGTGGGGCAGGGTGTCTGCTCCGGTAAAGTGGGGCAGGGTGTCTGCTCCGGTAAAGTGGGGCAAGTTGATTCTGGACACGGTGGGCAAGTTTGATCTGCAGATACAATAATGATATATACATTTATACAATCTCTTTTGCTGAATAGAGCATTCCCGTACCTTGAGGTTATCAAGATTCTCGATCGAGAATCTTTATAGGCACAGGGTACGAGAATGTGAACAGAATAGCATTTGGACAGTGTTTTAGTCATTCGAAACACCTCAACCATTCATTGAATGAATAATCTCGGAAGTATTCGTGGGGGTCCACCAAGAATATTGGGTTTTGCTTCATACGCGAGGCGAAGGACCTTATATTATGTAATACAGGGTCCTTGGCAAGGCGAAGCACATAAAGATTATGCAAAATATTTTTTGTCATAAACGCATTAAGCTTTGTAATATTATTTCTGTATGTAATATGTTTGACTAAATGATGTTCAGTGATATCATGGAATCGTGTATTTCAAATATATGGACTTTAAACGAAACATTATTCATCGCCTAAACGATCGTGAATTTTTTTACTTCGACACCAGTTAATTCATTCTTTTAAGACATGTGACATAAAGGTCGTTCTAATGGCGTTTAAATATGTCCGAGGTTATTCCAGGGATTTTATATAACAGGGATTTATAACGACATACATATAGATAATGAAATTGTGTTTCTGGATGATTTTGAGGTAAATTACGCTCACCGACTGTTATACAAATTAAAGCATTTTCCCACCGATCTTTCAGCCCTATTTTACATCACCTAGCGTAATATTTTCGGCCATAATTGCGACATTTTTTGTCAAAAACTTCAGAAACATTTACAAGTTGCATGGAAGACATGTACAAAACCATAAATCAAGTGTTTTAAACTCTGGAATAGTTTGTACAGCCAGTTATAGACAGTGACGACCGTGAAAATTCAAAAAAAGCTCTTCGTTACCAATCCATGTTATATAGAATCCCTGGTTATTCGTAGTGAATGGCCGATGAGTTCCGAATATGTCTTAGTATGAGAGCATACAGATTTCTACATTTTCTTCATTTAGGGCTTGAACAAAATTCACATACAAAGTGTATTACACTAGTAATTAATCAGACAAGACTATGATGTATTTTGTTCATGCGCTACATGAACTAAATTTAGGTTTGAGTGTCTAAGATTAGAACCTTGTTGTTGGATGGTCAGGCAATTGTGATTCAATACCTATATAATTTTCCTACCAGCACAAGGTCACGTGATGTGGCCCCTGTGAGAGATGCTTGTAGTATCCAGCAGGTCAATTCCAGTAGAGAACAAGCGCGACATATGAAAAGTGATTTTAATATAATTAAAAGAGATGATAAATGGATGTTCAATCTAAAAATCAAGAAAATGTTTTATAACTAATTATTTTGTTCTTCGTCGAACATCCTCCCTTCGGATGACAAATAGTCCCAAACCCCAATCTGCAAAAATACTTCCACCTGTCCTGGAATGCACCATAATTGTATAGTTTATACGAACTGAACTGAGACATGTTAAACTTGTTTAACTTGTGTACCACGTCTCAAACCAATTATAACTGGCTAGGGTTAGGGTAAGAAAGGTTACTACTTTCTGTTTTTTGTCACTATTTCGTGTTTCTTCTTACATAACTTCTCAAATTGTATTGGTTTAAGTATGGGTCAAAAGGTAGCTTAGAAAGCTGCGCTGAAATAGCTTTATGAAGACGCACCTTGACATTTCATCTCGTCACGTCCATTGTTACAGTCCATAATACCATCACAAGCCTTGTTTTTATCAATACATTCAATTTGACATAGATTACTAACAGTTCTTACATCACAAAGAAAGTTTCCTCTGCACAAGTCTGAAATGAAGAAGTACGAAAACTATTACAAAAATAACATCTTTTTCTTATTTGGATCATTCGACGATTGTAGACCCTTTAAATTAGCATTGTGGGTGCACAGTAATTTTGGCATAAACAAAAATCACATTCATTGTACATCAGTCATTGGTCACTGTAAAGAGACTACAAAGTACATTGCATTTTGTTTACAAACTATGCCGCATGGTCTTAATTCAGAGTTGAATTACATAATTTTGAATTCTGTGGTTAAACGTCCTGGCAAATATTATTAAACATATACGAATTATTAAAAGTTAAGATAAAATGGATGTCCAACTAAAATAAATCCTAAAAAGGTAATACTGCTGATGAATTACCGATATGCTATCATGTTTAACAGCATACATGTATACTGCATAATAGGTAATTCCATGCTAAATGATACATTATATATTCAAATAAAATATTGTTTCTTTAATGAGTTTGGTCAAACTGATTAAACCCCGATATATAATTTTCCGCTCGCCTACTCGCCAATTTAAATCTGGCCTTTTTCAAACTAGGTCACGTTCAGGTGAGCTTTACTCATCATAATATTCATGACGAAATTGTTATGATTAGTAACTTGTTTACATCGTTTACGTCACGCAATTTGAAATGAGCCATCCAATCGCTGACTGTGAATGAATAATACCACTGTTAAATGAGCTTGCACACCTTCGTGTAAAAACAGACATTACTAAATAAAAATGTTATTAATAGTGTTTCACCTAGATGAAAGCTCCGCATTGATTGGTCGACATAAAAGTTATCTCGACGTGACACTCCAGTGAGATATTAGAGATCCTGTACGACAACGTTCTGACCATACATACATATAACAATTACAAATGTACATTAATATTACACAAATACACATGAATAACATCAAATCAAATCATACATACAGACATGCGTGTATAACAATTACATTAAAATTACATTCATATGAGTACTTACCCAATTGCATTCTAAGATTATTCAATTTCGTTCTAGACGAAATTGGATTCGGTTTTGGATTGTACCTTCTACCTCCAACACGTCTACCTCCTTGAACCAAGGTGACAGTTACAATCACAATAAAAATTAGTCTAACCTGTGAAATATACAAAACAAAAACTAAAGGACATTAAACTATGGTATGGGAAATCTGATTTTTGTTGTACATTTCATGTGAATATTAGTAATTTTATTTAACTGGCAGTGGCATCAAATAACATGGCATTTAACCCGGGTCGGTAGCGCAGTTGGTTGCGCGCCTTAAGTTCGAATGTAGTGTCCCGATGGGGTACGGGTTCGAATCCCACTGGGGGAGGTTATACCCTTCCATAAAAAATTGACGATAATGTCAATTTTCCTCCGTTATATGGAGGTATATGGTGAAGTTTTCGGCCTTCAGGAAGAGTTGGTGAGCACAGGGAATTGTAGACCACTTCATGTTGATTTATTTTAATGTAACACACAAAATATACATATTTCCTGATGAAACTTAAATCACATCATTCAATAGCTTAAATATAACCCTTTAATCTACGATGGTTAATAGTTTCAAAGCGCAGACCATAGGTATGACTTAACTGTCAAAAATATCAAATACGGTACATTAATCTCAACTAGGACAAGTTTGGATACCATGTAAATCAACGAATCTAGAGGAAAATCATTACAATTTTATACTTTGAAATAGCCTATCAACCCCAAGCAAAGACAAACATGTCAGTTAAACAATTTAATTGGGAAAAAAATGTCATAACTAACCATCCACCTTGCAAGAAACACTTGCGAGCCAGAAAAAGCCGAAAGGTGTGAGATTTTCTGCTGACTTTAGGAAACAAAATAAAATTACTCAACCTGTTTCATACCCCTTACCAAATATTAATGACATATTGACAAGATTGTGGAACAGTAAATACTTCACTACTCTTGATACGATTAATGGATTTCGGCAGATTAAGATTAACGAGTCAGATAAGCACAAAACGGCCTTTGGCACCGGTTTCCGTGGTCTTTAATACTATGACATTCGGGTTAACATCTGCCCCAGGCCATTTCAAAAAACTAGTAAACACTGTTTTGAGGGGATGTAAAAAAATTACGGTAGCCTATTTAGATGACATATTAATATTTTCGGAAACATTGGAAGATCATTTAAGTCATATTGATATAAAGTACCATGAGAGAACATAATTTAAAACTGAAGCTGTCAAAATGTCAATTCATGCGTGAAAAAACAAATTATCTAGGATTTGCCATAGATAAATTGGGCATTAGACCAGATCCAAGAAAAGACCAAGCTATTCAAGATTTGCCCAGGCCTAAATGTGTAAGAGACGTTCGAGCTTGTCTCGGACTAATACTGATAATTTTACCGTCGCTTCTGCGATCATTATTCTGAGATCGTGGAACCACTAAATAATCTAACTAGAAAATAGTACCGTTTAAATTGACTTATGAGTGTGAACAAAGTTTCATTGAGCTAAAGAGAGTCTTGACGGAGATTCCTTATTTGTCATATCAAGACACAAACAAGCCAAATGTACTTTATTTTGACGCTTCCAATGGTTACATTGGTGGGGTCTTAACTCAAAAGTGTTAAAACAAAGAAGTATGAGATTATGTTGGGGAAAAAACAAAATATTTAATTTCACACAAATTTTCAAAATCTCGAAGAAATTGGGCGACAATCTAAAAGGAATGTTACGCTATATTTCATTGCTTAAATAAGTTTGATCACTACTTACATAATGCAGATTTTGTGATTAAAACAGATCACAAACCATGCACTCAAATATTTGTTAGAATCACCCATGACAAACAAAAATTTACAAATTCATGACATGACTATTGCAACTTACAACTGTAAGATAAAACATTTGTCTGGTCGCAAAAATATCGTCGCAGACTTTTTCAGTAGAGTACCAACTTCTGATAATAAGTCAATGAGTGACGGCATGTTAAGTGAGCCTGATATACCTGATAATTATTACGCAATACCTAACCAGGGTAACAACAGTTAAAGTCCCATACTTCATTCCCAAAATAAGTCATCTTCCATAGCTCAAGATGCACGTATGCACCCTGGGCAGTCATGATAGGGGGCAGATCAGCCAGTCACAAATTGCACATGTACTTTACACGCTATTGATTCCAAAGACTTAAATCATACAGCTATAATTGATAATGACGAACTAGGGCAAGATGATCTCTCGAAAGGTTATTCTAAGATACATATCTCAAAAATAGATACTTCCAACATGGAATTTCAACAAAGTAAAGACAATGCAACAGTTGAATTAAAGTCAAAATTAAACCACGGTGGGTATAACAATCAGAAAGTGACAAATTCATTGAGATAGATAATTTACTTTACAATTTGTCTAACATGGATGATGAACCCTATCCTTAGGCTATACGTGCCATCCCATATGACTAATTTGGTAATTCAAAGGTTATTTCATACTATTTAACAAAAGTACTATTGGCCAATTATGTTCAAAGAGCAATATGATTATGTTAATAAATAAGTACGATGTCAGACAAGAAATCTAAAAGCTATTGAAGCCCCTATGTCACCGGATGTTTGTGTTAAGCCGTATCCGTTTGCTGTCCTGTCTATTGACATTTGTGGGTCATATGCTAAGACATTGTCCAATAATTATATAATAGTGTTCCATGACATTTACAGCAAGGCCTTTACTGACACATAAAAGGAATTGAATATAGAACATTTCAAAGCAACTACGTACCACTCAGCCGGAAACGGGGCCAATGACCATTCTCATGCTATAATAAATAGCATACTTTCTAAAATGGTTCAGAAACTGTCGAATCAGAAATTGTTTAACAAATTTTGAGACGTTTAAAATGGTTTAGTATGTCGGTACAGTTGAGAAACGTCTAAAAAGTAATTCGCTGTACTCATCGGTATGACAGCAATGTTTTGAGGGTTCTTGATAGAAAAGAATGTGCTCTTTACGAATCTACCAGGTGATTTTTCAAATTTTTGGGCGGAAAGATGCTATTGGTCAAAACCGATGACGTCACTAATTTCTAAAAAATCGCCTTTTGATTAAAAAAAAACGCATTGTGCGCTTATTTGTCAAATCTCGAACAAGTAGATTTGGTTCTAATTCATGATATGCTTCAACTTAAGATTTTGTAAATGTTTTGAAAATAATCCGGTACTGAAAGCATTGATCATCGAAACAAGTAATTACGTCTTATTTTCACGATGTTTCGAGGTACAAGTTTCAAACGTCATTAATCTTCTAATTTTTTTTAATCGAATGCACATGCCTATAATTATAATTCATAATTTGAGTACATGTAGAGGTCTTAAATAAGATTGGTACAGAAATATATCCACATTGCTATAATCATGCCTGATTATTTTTTGTCATAGTTTCATGTTATGGCGTGATGTTTACAACGTCGAATTTTAATAGCGTGTGTCAACATTGTGCCTACAGCATGCTCTCTATCTTCTGCTGATCTCCTCGCCATAACAATAGCTTCAGGTTTTAAAGTGAAGTGTTGTCCGAACGTATCTATACTTACATACTAGATATGTGTAGTTTTGTATGCACTCTACTCATTTATAGCAATTTCCACGAAAAACGGGATGCGTTTTTTCGTTGTAAAGAGTTGGTACAAGTCGAGTCGTAAAGAGTTCGTGTATATCGGCATGAGAGGCTGTTTTATAGCTTTTCGCAAGAAAATATAAATTAAATTATAAAATGGTGGGTTTAAACCCGGAAATGTTTATTGTCAGGAAAATGTTTATCCTCAAAAATAAAACTATTTAATGTCCTTTGGCTTAGTGAACACCCACAAGAAATCAATACGCCACAATAAAAGGTTACGGTTTAGCGCTACCGAGTACGCTTCAATATTAATCACCTTTGGAGAATTATTGTTCCTTTTTTTACTGAAATCGATTAAAAAACCCTTAAAAAGCTTAGGGATTAGATGTTGTTTTGTTCAGTGAGAACTTACTTTATTCATGTACGAATACATTTACAAATTTTACCAAAAGATTTTATACAGGCTTAAAATTTAAAATGCCGGCGTAGGCCTATCATTTGCAATTTTCGTTCACGTTTGTAAAGATATTTTGTCCACAAAATAACTTTATACGTGGTTTTTTACTCTCTATAGATTTTACCTTATACGGCTCATTTTTTGGAATTTCTGTAAAAAATTGTAAAGTATTTCTTACACTTCGTCATTAAGGGTTCTAATTCCTGATTTTCATGTACATACTTCTTTTTTTAGTACCTTTCTTCCATACAAATAATTTAAGGCCCATAAAGACATTAAACTCAAAAGACCTATAGTTTTTTGTCCACTGAAAACACTTAATGCATGAACACAAACTCTTTACAGATTTAACCTTAGAGTGGTCGTTTTTTGCAATTTCAGTTGGAATTTATAAAGAGTTTTTTATACATCTTCATCAGGTTTCTAAGCACATTGTTTTAGAACCCATGTATCAAACACATAATTTCAGGCCCAGAAAGACATTAAACTCAAGGATCTTAAGTTTTTTGTCCACTGAAAAAACATGAACAAAAAATCTTTACAGATTCAACCTTAAAGCGGTAGTTTTTTTGCAATTTCAGTTGAAATTTGTAAAGAGTTTTTTAAACATCTTCATGAGGTTTCTAAGTAAAATTCTTAAAGTACCCGTGTCTCAAACACATCATTTTAGGTCCAGAAAGACATTAAACTCAAAAGATCCAAAGTTTTTTTGCCCACTGAAAAACACTTTATACATGAACACAAACTCTTTGTAGATTTTACCTTTCAGCGGTCGTTTTTTGCAATTTCAGTTGAAATTCGTAAGGTTTCTAAGCACATTGTTTTAGAACCCATGTATCAAACACATAATTCAAGGCACAGAAAGACACTAATCTCAAGGATCTAAAGTTTTTTGTCCACTGAAAAGACATGAACAAAATCTCTTTACATATTTAACTTTAAAGTGGTAGATTTTTGCAATTTCAGTGCAAATTTGTAAAGAGTTTTTTAAACATCTTCTCGAGGTTTCTAAGTAAAACTCTTAAAGTACCCGTGTCCCAAACACATCATTTTAGGTCCAGAAAGACATTAAACTCAAAAGATCCAAAGTTTTTTGCCCACTGAAAAACACTTTATACATGAACAAAACTCTTTGTAGATTTAACATTAAAGCGGTCTTTTTTGCAATTTCAGTTGAAATTCGTGAAGAGTTTTTTATACATCTTCATTAGGTTTCAAAGTTCAGATTTTTATGAACAAACCATTTTTAGTGCCCGTGTTCCATACATTTAACTAAAAAAATGTCCACTAAAAAACTTTTACACAAACAAAAGCTCTTTAAGATTTAACCTTAAAGGGGTTGTTTTTGCAATTTTTGTTGAATTTTGTATTGAATTTATGAACACATCTAGTTTGGTTTCTTCTTATATATAGATATTCATCTAGAAAGTTTTTCTTTTAGTACCTGAGTTCCATAATTATTTCATTTTATCCCATTCGAAAACTCTTTACCGATTTTAATAGAAATATTGCAGATTTGCCATTTTCCATTCAAGTTTGTAAAGAGTTTTTGTATACACTTTATTCATGCTCATTATTCTAATATTTATCGTTTTTTAGAACCTGAGTTCCATAATTATTCTATTTTATGCCAAACGAAAACTCTTTACCAATTTTACTAAAATATTGCAGATTTGCAATTTTCCGTTCAAGTTCGTAAAGAGTTTTTGTATACACTGCATTCGGAGTCTTTATTCTGATTTTTATACTTAAAACTTTATTTAATACCTGTGTACCATTCATATCAATTTTTTCGACCCAGAAAGACCTAAAACTCCAACGATTAAACATATTTTGTTAGATATTAATTTTTTATGCAGTCCTTTCAAACACAATGTCTGTACGATTTTGTATCGAGCTTTTGCATGCGTTTCAACTTTGCTCACGAAACAAAACAGATTTTGATTTAGTTGTTGGGTCCTCTGAGTCCCTTGATATTATTAGACTACATTTATAAACAGGGGCCCACCGGCGCTCTAACTGAATGACCACCCGAATACACGTTTTATCCTTTTGCTAGGTCTGCAAATATCATGTAGAGTTTGTGTATGTTTGAAAAAAAGTAGACAGAATGTAGGCGGAGCATAATGCCGGACTACTTGCATTTCGGCAACTCTTAACCTGTCAACTTGGACCAACTCTTTACGAAAAAACGCATCCCGGAAAAACATGATATGCACGTGATCCATGAAGCAAGCAAACTACTTGTTTCACTTTCAATTTTTAACACAATTTCTGTGTAATTTGAAAGTTTTCTATGTATAAATATATAACTAATGAACGCAAAGAAGTAGTAGGTTTTTAAAGAGAAGTTAGAAAAGTTGTTGAGTATATAAAATAAAACTTACGTTTATAGATAACATTTTTCTGTATCCTGTCTGGTTAAGTTAGAACACAAAACTAAAATATATATATATATATATATGTTTTTATAGCAGGGCGGAAGAAGGGGAAAAAATGATTTGAAATGAGTTAATTTCTTTAGGCAAAACACGTGTCTCTAACATTCTTAAATGTTAAAATCCTATAAATTTTAATCTAAAAAGCCCCGGGGACCAATTATCGGAAGTCATTTAACAAAAATTTTCTACCTTCAGTGAAAACAAAAATTTGATATTTATTAACAACCTTATCTTTAGTTTTCTGTAATTCGATTACAAATAATTTGTTGTTAATAGACAAATTTTATTCAAGAAAAACAATGCCAATGGCTAGTCTGGATTACCTGCCCTTTACCACTATCGTTATCGGGCCAGGCAAGCGGTAATCATGGCGGCCTGCTCAGTTATTATTCTGGCAAATACGTTTTCTTTATCTTGCATGATCATTTACTGACGGTAGTTACTTTAGTAGGAGTTCGGTACTACATAAGTCATTCGATTTCGATTTTATGATTACACGTCGTATATTTAGCGAAAGATTAACAAAAACGTGTTTCAAGTGAACACAATTCGGACGTGGATTAGTCTCGATAGAATTTCGGATACTTTATTTAGCATAAATGTAACCGAACAACTAAAAAAGGTATTTACTGTAATTCTTGTAAGATGATCCTTTGATTTAAGCCTGTGTAGTGAAAAATGTTCATTTGAAAACATAATTATCCAATACCTAATTCATTACATCGGGAGCGGCCATGACCATGCTTTGCCTGACGTAATTTTACCTGTCAAAGTACGACTGGGAACCAGACAAGGTCAATGGTACGAAAAACAGGAATACAATGTACAACATTGTGTGGTCCTGTTGACTTTTAGTAATAAATTTGGATAAAATATAGAATTACTGAATTAAAATACTTATGAATTCACCGACCCAAAATACAACAGTACAATATACAATATTGTATCATAACGATTTATATATGATAAATAAAATGTGAAAGATCTCATGTACCAGCAGAAATAATGTTCTGTTTGACGCCAGCTTGGATTTTATAGTGAACGCTTGCAAACGTTCAATAGCCTAAAAATTCGCGAAGCAGGCACTCGCTCGAGCGCTCGCATTGTTGAACGCACCCCTGATCCATTAAATATCATTCCTTCAATAATTTGTACATTTAACGTACATCAGAAAGTATGTTTGGTGTTGCGATTAAAGTCAGCAAACGTCGTCTTGATTATTTATTTATGTACTCTTTAAGGTTGTATCAGGATTTGAAATTGAAAAAAATCTATGAAGTGTATCATAGTCATAGAGTACAAAATTCTGTATTCTGAGGTATAATACAGAACATGTAAAGTGTTCCATGATAAATGTCACAGTTCATAAATCTATATATTTACTACATTATCTAATTAATACATTATTCCTTTTTACAAACTTAAAAATGTACGGCTTATTGGCCACTAATTACAGCAATAAATTTATGTTTACTAAATATACTCGCATGTCTACGTGTTTTAGTCTAAACCAGGGTTTAGAAGAGAAGATAATTACAATGTAGCAACTTCTTTGAGAAACTTCTTTTAAACATGATATAAATGTTTAAAATAATAAATGAAAGTTATGTATATGAAAACACGCCAGATTTAACATCATGCATTTAGCGCTTCGTATACAATAAACCCGATCTAAATTTCTCAACTCGCGTACTTTCTTATTTACCACGAGTCTATAGCAAATCTGTTCACGGAGACGTGCGTGAAATATGTACGGTACGTGGTTGTTTTTAGCATAAGCAAAAACTTATACAACTGTATGGGGTTATGTGTGTTTTCTTGAGAATAATTTAGTGATTAAACGTCTTTATTTAGAAAAAATATTAGTTAATACTTAAACAATTGTAATGTTGTAATATTACCTTTTGACTACCTTTTGACCTCAGGGGGAACTTTTTAGCCCCTAGACGAGCTGTCATCCCCTTCTAGTCTTCATTATATAAACTTGTCTCCGGTTCCGAGTCTATTAATATACACTAGATACATCAAAACGTTTATTTTTCCAGAGTTTATCAAGCCTACTTTTGAACATAGTCACGTTTTGCGATGTAACCACACTTTCTGGTAGATTATTCCATTGTGTTATTGTACGATGAGAGAAAGAGTGAAGGTTTGCTCAATTTCGTATCTAACCTTCTACGTATTAGAATCAAGGGAGTATTGCAGAGAATTTATTTTTCTTTTCGCAATCGTACGACCATGTTCGTTATTTTTAGCCAAACGTTATCTATTAAAGTAATCATTGCGAACAAATATTACATAATAAGTTAAATAAATATTCATACAATTTTAAATAAATATCCTAGGTTCATTGTATATGAATCCAGGGAGTATGTAAGAGAGAAAATGTTATCTTCTAAGCGAAAATATGACAGTGTACGCTATTTTGAAACAAGGATTATCCATTAAAGTAAACTGCTCGAACAAAAATCACATTCTGAGTATCAATTAATATTATAACAAGTGTTTAAATTATATCTAAGTGTCATTGTATAAGAATTAAGCAAGTGTTAAGGAGAATTTGTAAGAATATGTTTTTCTTATACGAACAAATACGATAGTGTGCGTTATTTTAGGCAAATTTCTTCCATTTTAATCAACTTTTCGAAGAAAATCTCATTCTGATTAGTTATTAATATTCTACCAAGTGTTTTTTTTAAGTATTTAAGTATCATTGTATGAGAATTATAATAGTGTGCGAGAGTATTTTCGATTTTAACGCGAGTATGCGGTAAGTATTTGGAGTATGCGGTAAATCGTGCGGACGTCAATGCGAAGTATGCGGTAAGTATTTGGAGTATGCGGTAAATCGTGCGGCCGTCAATTTAGGGGAGCAGCTACTTTACAATGCCTTAAAATATAAATAAGGATAACATGTTCTTTATAAAATGCCCCCAAAAAACAGATTTTTTTTATTGCAGTACTAAAAAACTAAAAATTATTACAATTAAGCACTGTCAACATTTGTAAATAAAAAAGCAGGACGCAAGTAAAAGAAGTCATGAACTGCTCCTACCACGGTCATCAGATTCTGACGATACCAATATACCACCGGCCTTGAGGCCGGCGGTAAATAAGTCACTTAGAAAGAAATGAAAACATTTAAGGACTATGAAATTTACGTATGTCCTACATTGCTTTAAAATATGTGTGGTTGCAATGATTGAAATTTACAAATAATTTTCATAAATTTCAGTTTTCATTTTATATCCAAATGAAATAAAAAAGTAAGTTCAATAGAAAAATATATAAAAAGTGGTTTATTAATATTTGATACTTATGTAAAAAGTGAGTTTAAAAATGTGAACTTTTCTAGCAACTTTACATGAAGTACAGTAAAAAAAGTTAACATAACATCTTACAATCAGATTGTGTACACCCCCGTACAGATGCACTTAGAGTTAAAAATACAAATTGATTTATACATTGTCTGAAATCAGTATTATAAAATATCTCTGTAAACTAAAATTCATAATTTTAAACATGTCCAAAATACAACTTTACACAAAAGAAGTAGTACAAACAATAAGTATGGTATCCAAAATTGGACATAGGTAATGTAAGGTACACACTTAAATTAGGTATACATGTAATTTACTAATGTAAAATCGTGTTTTCGACCACAGGATTTTTCAGAAAATGGGTCTCTAATTGAACACTGTATTTTTAATATTTTTACGATGTCATATTTCATAAATTATATTACTAATTACCTTGTACGGATAATTACTACTACACAATTTCATATAAAAGTAAGATATTAACTCACGTTTTGTATTTACCGCTGGCCAGTGGTATATTGGAGTCGTCAGAATCTGATGACCATGGTAGGAGCAGTTAATGATTTTTTTTATTGGCGTCCTCCTTATTTATTTACTTATGTTGACAGAGCTAAATTGTATTAATTTTTAGGTTTTTTTGTTCTGCAATGAAATTTTGTGCTTTTTGGGGGCATTTTAAAGAATATTTTATCGTTAATTTATATTTAAAGACATTGTAAAATATCTGCTCACCTAAACTGAGGTTCAGACTAAAAACACATACCGTACGTATTTCACGCACGTCCCCGTGAACAGATTTGTTACAGACCCGCGTTTATCGTAGCGCTAAATTCATGATGAAAAAGTTGATTATTAATTTTGTACTGTCTGTAGTAAGTTTTGATACTGTCTCTGCATGCTGAACCTTTCGGCTGTTACTGTATAATAACTGTCTAACTAACTTTCTCATTGAGACCATCATTAATTCAAAATATGTTTAAAAAACGGTAGGACAAGAAGTATTAGATTACTGGATTGTTAAATCTGGCGTGTTTTTGTATAGATTTAATTCATTCTGTAAAGCATTTATATATCATGTTAAAAAGGAGTTTCTCCAAGTAATTATCTTCTCTTCTAAACCTTAAAGCGTGTTCAGTAACGACTGATAGCGAACGTATTGGATACAGGACAACTCAACCCGAAGAAAACTCAAACCGTTTACAACTCAACTCAAAGTTGGGACAACTCAACCCGTTAGTAGGGGATTGAGTTGGCTCAGGTTGAGTTGTCTTTGGGTTGAGTTGTTCGGACACTTCCGTTACGGAACGGTTTTGGAACGTTCGGGATAATTGAACAGGCTACTGGTTAAGACTAAAACACGCAGACATGCGAGTACATTTTAAACACAAACGGTTCGTAAGTCTATTTATAGTACAACTTTGAGGAACGGTCTATTATAGTGACACTAAAACTGACTATATACAAAGAAGAATTATTAGACCATGATTGATTATAATTTGGTAATTTAATCGGTGCTCATATTTTAGTAAACATAGATATATTGCTGTAATTGATGGCCAATAAGCGATGTGTGTTTTTATAAAAGTTTATAAAAAGTAGTAACTATATAATAATGTAGTAACTATATAGATTTATAAACTGCGCCTTTTAATCATGAAGCACTTTACATTTTCTGTATTATACCTCAGAATACATAATTTTGTACTCTTTTTGCCGCATATATATTTGTTTTCTCTTTTGTGTTTTCTCACATAATGTTATCACTATCCGGTGGTATTTAATGCTTTGCATTAATCTTTTCTTGTATTAAATTGAATGCGTCCTCTGTTTAAAATTCAGAGTCCTAGGATATGAAAGTAAAAATATCATTGTTTACTTTTAATGTGCTAAATTGTCCATTATCTTACTAATGCAAAACTATCCAACACCCTTGCATATCGTTTTGCAATTATAAGCGCGAGATTTACTGCAATATATTTCTTAATATATATATTCATTTTGTGTTGTTGATAAATATTTTCATTAACAATTTCACATCAGACTGTAGTTTTAAAATTCATCGATCTAATCCAATGGCATGCCAAATAATTAACGTGATGTAATTAAGGAAAGGTAATCAATTGTGTTTCCAAATTTCATGGCTTACAAATATATTGATGTTAGACCATAGGGGGAATTTTATCTAACCACATAGTACAAGTAAATGAAACTACACGTTTTAACTAGTCATTGTTGGGCGTTTCGTAACGTTCACTAACAGTCATTATTGAACGGCCTGTAAAATGGGCTAAAATGGCAGATTGGCGGGGAAATGTATGATTCTGTGAAACAGTCTGTAATTAACCTCAAAATCGTCTAGAAACACATTTTCCTCATATTTTTGTCAATTTGAATGGTAATTGTACAAAATGCATGCTAATTTTATTCAAACTTGTTATACTTGTTTTCCGTATGGGCCGAAAAAATAGCGACGACAGTGAAATTTGATGAAAATCTATTACATTTACTTATAGTTACAAATGATAATAATACTGATAATAATATTTCTTTATTTAGATATGAAAACTCCTTAAGCGCAAGGCTTATCTATCAGAAGGTCATCTGACAAAAAATGCAAGTAATACAATAAAAACAAGATATATCAGAGCATTAAACACAAGAGCACCGCTGGGCGGGGCATTATATGCCCGAAAGTGTTGTTTTTTTAGTTCAGTTATGCTACGTAACTTTTTTCAGTTTTAAGGTAAAGTGACCTTGACCTTTGAACTTGTGACCCCAAAATCAATAGGGGTCTTCTACCCAATATGGACAATCATCATATGAAGTTTGAATATTGTGGCCCAAATGGAACTTATCTTATTCTTCAGAAAATGTTTTCAGTTTTAATGTAATAGTGACCTTGACCTTTGACCTTGTGACACCAAAATCAATAGGGGTCTTCTACCTGATTTGGACAATCATCAAATGAAGTTTGAATATTGTGGACCAAATGGTACTTAAGTTATGCTCCGGAAACTGTTTTCAGTTTAAAGGTAATAGTGGCATTGACCTTTGACCTTGTGACACCAAAATCAATAGGGGTCTTCAACCCGATATGGACAATCGTCGTATGAAGTTTGAATATTGTGGACCAAATGGAACTTAAGTTATGCTCCGGAAACTGTTTTCAGTTTTAAGGTAATAGTGACCTTGACCTTTGACATTGTAACCCCAAAATCAATAGGGGTCTTCTACCCTATATGGACAATCATCGTATGAAGTTTGAATATTGTGGATCAAATGGAACTTAAGTTATGCTCCGGAAACTGTTTTCAGTCTAAAGGTAATAGTGACCTTGACCTTTGACCCCAAAATCAATAGGTGTCTTCTAACCGATATGGACATTCATCATACGAAGTTTGAATATTGTGGGCCAAATGGAAATCAAGTTTTGCTCCGGAAACCAAATTGTTAACGGACGGACGGACGGACGGACACCAGGGGGTATAACATAAAATGTCCGAAATTCTTTCGGGCATATAAAAATTCACACACTCACTCCCACCCACGCACACACAAATGCCCCCACACACACACCCCCGCACGCACGGACAAAGGTAAAACAGTATACCCCCTCTTCTTCGAAGCGGGGGTATAATTAACAAATTTATGGCACGACTATTGCAACTTAAAACTGTAAGATAAAACATTTGTCTGGTCGCAAAAATATCGTCGCAGACTTTTTCAGTAGAGCTCCAATTTCTGATAATAAGTCAATGAGTGACGGCATTATAAGTGAGCCTGATATACCTGATAATTATTACGCAATACCTAACCAGGGTAACAACAGTTAAAGTCCTATACTTCATTTGCAAAATAGGTCATCTTCCATAGGTCAAGATGAACGTATGCACCCTGGGCATTCAAGGTAGGGGGTAGATCAGCCAGTCACCAACAACACTCGTACTATACACGCTATTGATTTCACAGACTTAAATCATAAAGCTATAGTAGATAATGACGAACTAGGGCAAGATGATCTCTCGAAAGGTTATTCTGAGATACAGATCTCAGAAATAGATACTTCCAACATGGAATTTCAACAAAGTAAAGACAATGCAACAGTTGAATTAAAGTCAAAATTAAACCACGGTAGGTGTAATAAATCAGAAATTGACAAATTCATTGAGATAGATAATTTACTTTACTTTTTGCCTAACATGGATGATGAACCCTATCCTTAGGCTATACATGTCATCCCATATGACTAATTTGGTAATTAAGCAATATCATAACGACAATTCACACCCTGGCTGTCAAAGGTTATTTCATACTATTTAACAAAAGTACTATTGGCCAATTATGTTCAAAGGGCTAAACGATTATGTTCATAAATAAGTACGTTGTCAGACAAGAAATCTAAAAGCTATTGAAGCCCCTATGTCATCGGATGTTTGTGTTAAGCCGTATTCGTTTGCTGTCCTGTCTATTGACATTTGTGGGTCATATGCTATAAGACATTGTCCAATAATTATATAATAGTGTTCCATGACATTTACAGCAAGGCCTTTACTGACACATGAAAGGAATTGAATATAGAACATTTCAAAGCAACTACGTACCACTCAGCCGGAAACGGGGCCAATGACCATTCTCATGCTATAATAAATAGCATACTTTCTAAAATGGTTCAGAAACTGTCGAATCAGAAATTGTTTAACAAATTTTGAGACGTTTAAAATGGTTTAGTATGTCGGTACAGTTGAGAAACGTCTAAAAAGTAATTCGCTGTACTCATCGGTATGACAGCAATGTTTTGAGGGTTCTTGATAGAAAAGAATGTGCTCTTTACGAATCTACCAGGTGATTTTTCAAATTTTTGGGCGGAAAGATGCTATTGGTCAAAACCGATGACGTCACTAATTTCTAAAAAATCGCCTTTTGATTAAAAAAAACGCATTGTGCGCTTATTTGTCAAATCTCGAACAAGTAGATTTGGTTCTAATTCATGATATGCTTCAACTTAAGATTTTGTAAATGTTTTAAAAATAATCCGGTACTGAAAGCATTGATCATCGAAACAAGTAATTACGTCTTATTTTCACGATGTTTCGAGGTACAAGTTTCAAACGTCATTAATCTTCTAATTTTTTTAATCGAATGCACATGCCTATAATTATAATTCATAATTTGCGTACATGTAGAGGTCTTAAATAAGATTGGTACAGAAATATATCCACATTGCTATAATCATGCCTGATTATTTTTTGTCATAGTTTCATGTTATGGCGTGATGTTTACAACGTCGAATTTTAATAGCGTGTGTCAACATTGTGCCTACAGCATGCTCTCTATCTTCTGCTGATCTCCTCGCCATAACAATAGCTTCAGGTTTTAAAGTGAAGTGTTGTCCGAACGTATCTATACTTACATACTAGATATGTGTAGTTTTGTATGCACTCTACTCATTTATAGCAATTTCCACGAAAAACGGGATGCGTTTTTTCGTTTTAAAGAGTTGGTACAAGTCGAGTCGTAAAGAGTTCGTGTATATCGGCATGAGAGGCTGTTTTATAGCTTTTCGCAAGAAAATATAAATTAAATTATAAAATGGTGGGTTTAAACCCGGAAATGTTTATTGTCAGGAAAATTTTTATCCTCAAAAATAAAACTATTTAATGTCCTTTAGCTTAGTGAACACCCACAAGAAATCAATACGCCACAATAAAAGGTTACGGTTTAGCGCTACCGAGTACGCTTCAATATTAATCACCTTTGGAGAATTATTGTTCCTTTTTTTACTGAAATCGATTAAAAAACCCTTAAAAAGCTTAGGGATTAGATGTTGTTTTGTTCAGTGAGAACTTACTTTATTCATGTACGAATACATTTACGAATTTTACCAAAAGATTTTATACAGGCTTAAAATTTAAAATGCCGGCGTAGGCCTATCATTTGCAATTTTCGTTCACGTTTGTAAAGATATTTTGTCCACAAAATAACTTTATACGTGGTTTTTTACTCTCTATAGATTTTACCTTATACGGCTCATTTTTGGAATTTCTGTAAAAAATTGTAAAGTATTTCTTACACTTCGTCATTAAGGGTTCTAATTCCTGATTTTCATGTACATACTTCTTTTTTTAGTACCTTTCTTCCATACAAATCATTTAAGGCCCATAAAGACATTAACAATAAACTCAAAAGACCTATAGTTTTTTGTCCACTGAAAACACTTAATGCATGAACACAAACTCTTTACAGATTTAACCTTAGAGTGGTCGTTTTTTGCAATTTCAGTTGGAATTTATAAAGAGTTTTTTATACATCTTCATCAGGTTTCTAAGCACATTGTTTTAGAACCCATGTATCAAACACATAATTTCAGGCCCAGAAAGACATTAAACTCAAGGATCTAAAGTTTTTTGTCCACTGAAAAAACATGAACAAAAACTCTTTACAGATTCAACCTTAAAGCGGTAGTTTTTTTGCAATTTCAGTTGAAATTTGTAAAGAGTTTTTTAAACATCTTCATGAGGTTTCTAAGTAAAATTCTTAAAGTACCCGTGTCTCAAACACATCATTTTAGGTCCAGAAAGACATTAAACTCAAAAGATCCAAAGTTTTTTTGCCCACTGAAAAACACTTTATACATGAACACAAACTCTTTGTAGATTTTACCTTTCAGCGGTCGTTTTTTGCAATTTCAGTTGAAATTCGTAAAGAGTTTTTTATACATCTTCATTAGGTTTCAAAGTTCAGATTTTTATGAACAAACCATTTTTAGTGCCCGTGTTCCATACATTTAACTAAAAAAATGTCCACTAAAAACTTTTACACAAACAAAAGCTCTTTAAGATTTAACCTTAAAGGGGTTGTTTTTGCAATTTTTGTTGAATTTTGTATTGAATTTATGAACACATCTAGTTTGGTTTCTTCTTATATATAGATATTCATCTAGAAAGTTTTTCTTTTAGTACCTGAGTTCCATAATTATTTCATTTTATGCCATTCGAAAACTCTTTACCGATTTTACTAGAAATATTGCAGATTTGCCATTTTCCATTCAAGTTTGTAAAGAGTTTTTGTATACACTTTATTCATGCTCATTATTCTAATATTTATCGTTTTTAGAACCTGAGTTCCATAATTATTCTAGTTTATGCCAAACGAAAACTCTTTACCAATTTTACTAAAATATTGCAGATTTGCAATTTTCCGTTCAAGTTCGTAAAGAGTTTTTGTATACACTGCATTCGGAGTCTTTATTCTGATTTTTATACTTAAAACTTTATTTAATACCTGTGTACCATTCATATCAATTTTTTCGACCCAGAAAGACCTAAAACTCCAACGATTAAACATATTTTGTTAGATATTAATTTTTTATGCAGTCCTTTCAAACACAATGTCTGTACGATTTTGTAACGAGCTTTTGCATGCGTTTCAACTTTGCTCACGAAACAAAACAGATTTTGATTTAGTTGTTGGGTCCTCTGAGACCCTTGATATTAGTAGACCACATTTATAAACAGGGGCCCACCGGCGCTCTAACTGAATGACCACCCGAATACACGTTTTATCCTTTTGCTAGGTCTGCTTATATCATGTAGAGTTTGTGTATGTTTGAAAAAAAGTAGACAGAATGTAGGCGGAGCATAATGCCGGACTACTTGCATTTCGGCAACTCTTAACCAGTCAACTTGGACCAACTCTTTACGAAAAAACGCATCCCGGAAAAACATGATATGCACGTGATCCATGAAGCAAGCAAACTACTTGTTTCACTTTCAATTTTTAACACAATTTCTGTGTAATTTGAAAGTTTTCCATGTATAAATATATAACTAATGAACGCAAACAAGTAGTAGGTTTTTAAAGAGAAGTTAGAAAAGTTGTTGAGTATATAAAATAAAACTTACGTTTATAGATAACATTTTTCTGTATCCTGTCTGGTTAAGTTAGAACACAAAACTAAAATATATATATATATGTTTTTATAGCAGGGCGGAAGAAGGGGAAAAACAAGATTGATTTGAAATAAGAAGTTAATTTCTTTAGGCAAAACACGTGTCTCTAACATTCTTAAATGTTAAAATCCTATAAATTTTAATCTAAAAAGCCTCGGAGGACCAATTATCGGAAGTCATTTAACAAAAATTTTCTACCTTCAGTGAAAACAAAAATTTGATATTTATTAACAACCTTATCTTTAGTTTTCTGTAATTCGATTACAAATAATTTGTTGTTAATAGACAAATTTTATTCAAGAAAAACAATGCCAATGGCTAGTCTGGATTACCTGCCCTTTACCACTATCGTTATCGGGCCAGGCAAGCGGTAATCATGGCGGCCTGCTACGTCGCTGAAGTTAGCAAATTTTTTTTGCTAGCAAAATTGGCCACAAAGTGCTATTTTTGCTAGCAATTTTTTTACTGGGATAATGGTGTATACCATGTTAGAGGTCTGACTCAGGGTTATCTCGTTGGCATAGTGGCTACCCTTAGAGAATTCCGTGGATTGGACCAGAAATAACAAAATGTCGGTACTTTACGTTTTGTGTATAAAATCAGCACTCAGATGGGCCATGTTTCAGGGCTCGAATCTCATGTTAAAGCGATTTCGCCGGGTACTGGCGTATACCAGGCGAGAGGTCCGACCTAGGGCTATCACGTGGGCACAGTGGCCACCCTGGGAAAATTCCGTGGGCTCGGGCCAGAGACCACTAAGTGTCGGTACTTTACGTTTTGTGTATAAAATAAGCACTCGGATGGGCCATGTTTCAGGGCTCGAACGTCGAGTTTAAGCGATTTCGTCCGGTACTGGCGTATACCAGGCGAGAGGTCTGACCTAGGGCTATCACGTGGGCACAGTGGCAGTCCTTGGAAAATTCCGTGGGCTCGGGCCAGAGACCACTAAGTGTCGGTACTTTACGTTTTGTGTATAAAATCAGCACTCGGATGGGCCATGTTTCAGGGCTTGAACGTCGAGTTTAAGCGATTTCGCCCGGTACTGCCGTATACCAGGCGAGAGGTCCGACCTAGGGCTATCACATGGGCACATTGGCCACCCTGGGAAAATTCCGTGGGCTCGGGCCAGATACCACTAAGTGTCAGTACTTTACGTTTGGTGTATTAAAATCAGCACTCGGATGGGCCATGTTTCAGGGCTCGAACGTCGAGTTTAAGCGATTTCGCCCGTTACTGGCGTATACCAGGCGAGAGGACCGACCTAGGGCTATCACGTGGGCACAGTGGCCACCCTGGGAAAATTCCGTGGGCTCGGGCCAGAGACCACTAAGTGTCGGTACTTTACGTTTTGTGTATAAAATCAGCACTCGGATGGGCCATGTTTCAGGGCTCGAACGTCGAGTTTAAGCGATTTCGCTCGGTACTGGCGTATACCAGACGAGAGGTCCGACCTAGGGCTATCACGTGGGCACAGTGGCCACCCTGGGAAAATTCCGTGGGCTCGGGCCAGAGACCACTAAGTGTCGGTACTTTACGTTTTGTGTAAAAAATCAGCACTCGGATGGGCCATGTTTCAGGGCTCGAACGTCGAGTTTAAGCGATTTCGCCCGGTACTGGCGTATACCAGGCGAGCGGTTCGACCTAGGGCTATCACGTGGGCACAGTGGCAAACCTAGGAAAATACCGTGGGCTCGGGCCAGAGACTACTTAGTGTCGGTACTTTACGGTTTGTGTATAAAACCAGCACTCAAATGGGCCATGTTTCAGGGCTTGAACGTCGAGTTATAGCGATTTAGCCCGGTACTGGCGTATACCAGGCGAGAGGTCCGACCTAGGGCTATCACGTGGTTACAATGACCACCCTGGGTAAATTCCGTAGGCTTGGGCCAGAGACCACTAATTGTCGGTACTTTACGTTTTGTGTATAAAATCAGCACTCAGATGGGCCATGTTTCAGGGCTGGAACGTCGAGTTAAAGCGATTTCGCCCGGTACTGGCGTATACCAGGCGAGAGGTCCGACCTAGGGCTATCACGTGGGCACAGTGGTCACCCTGGGAAAATTCTGTGGGCTCGGGCCAGAGACCACTTAGTGTCGGTACTTTACGTTTTGTGGATAAAATCAGCACTCGAACGGACAATGTTTCAGGGCTCGAACGTCGAGTTTAAGCGATTTCGCCGGGCACTGGCGTAAACCAGGCGAGAGGTCCGACCTAGGGCTATCACGTGGGCACAGTGGCCATCCTTGGAAAATTCCGTGGGCTCGGGCCAGAGACAACTAAGTGTCGGTACTTTACGTTTTGTGTATAAAATCAGCATTCAGATGGGCCATGTTTCAGGGCTCGAACGTCGAGTTAAAGTGATTTCGCCCGGTACTGGTGTATTCCTGGCGAAAGGTCCGACCTAGGGCTATCAAGTTGGCACAGTGGCCACCCTGGGAAAATTCCATGGGCTCGGGCCAGAGACCACTAAATGTCGGTACTTTACGTTTTGTGTGTAAAATCAGCACTCGGGCCATGTTTCAGGGCTCTAAGGTCGAGTTAAAGCGATTTCGCCCGGTACTAGCGTATACCAGGCGAGAGGTCCGACCTAGGGCTATCACGTAGGCACAGTGGCCATTCTAGGAAAATTCCGTGGGCTATGGCCAGAGACCACTAATTGTCGGTACTTTACGTTTTGTGTAAAAAATCAGCACTCGGATGGGCCATGTTTCAGAGCTCGAACGTCGAGTAAAAGCGATTTTGCCCGGTACTGGCGTATACCAAGCGAGAGGTCCGACCTAGGGCTATCACGTAGGCACAGTGGCCACCCTGGGTAAATTCCGTAGGCTGGGGCCAGAGACCACTAAGTGTCGGTACTTTACGTTTTGTGTATAAAATCAGCACTCAGACGGGCCATGTTTCAGGGCACAAATCTCGTGTTAAAGCGATTTTGCCGGGTATTGGCGTATACCAGGCGAGAGGTCCGGCCTAGGGCTATCACGTTGGCACAGTGACTACCCTGGGGAATTTTCGTGGGCATTGGCGCGAGACCACTTAATGTGGTTAGGGTATAAAATATAGGGTGTATTAAATCAGCATTTCGATGGGCTGTTTGAAGGCGATTACAGACCGAGTACAGGCCTATTTCAGGCATAAGTTCTGACCCACGGCCATCGCGTTACCACAGTGTCTATCTCGAAAAGATGTGAAGACATGGGTCTTAAACCTTTAATTGCTTGTACCTTGCGTATACTTCTTAAATCAGCACTTAGATGGTTCCAATTTTAGGGCTTATGTCTTGCCTTGACGTAATTCATTTCCGTACAGGTCATATCACAGCGGTCAGTCCCCCTACTCACGTAACCTCTGGATTTAGCTGTTAACAAACTACTTGTCAGTCACTGACTACTGCCCTACATGATTGAGAATCAGTGGCAGGAGGAAGAATGGCCGGAGTTATCAAATGTGTCGATTACATGTTTTGTCATTCTCTCTTCACAATAAAAAATCTGCCTGGGTCATTTAACAATAAAGACCGATTGAATTTACTTATTACTATGATTACTGTTGTAATTAGTCAATGTTATGTACTGTGACAATATGACTCTCATATTGTTTAATTAGTCTGCGTGTCAAAAAAACTCCAATATACAACTTGAATTTTACACTTAAGCTTAATAATAGTATATAATAGTTTTGTACAACCAAGATGCTGAGATGGCTTGGTCACAAGCTGGACCTCCCAAGTGAGAAATTTGAAGATCACAGCACACCATGGCCAAGGTTGATCAGATTTAACCTGGGAAGACCTGGAAGAGCGTGATCGATTGTAACTTAAAATGTATGACACCAACCATCAGGACCACCAGATATGAAGAGGAACACTTCTACACAAGAAAGACAAACCTCACCCTTGCCGAAAGAATAATCAACGGCTTGTACTAAACTTAAAACCGGATGTTGATTAGGATGACGACGATGATGATGATAAATCTAAGGTAGGAGAAAAACGGACTTACCAATTGTGACGCTTCACACAACATATTAACAAGTATATTAGCATAATAGACAAATCACATTATCTAAATTATTCTAGTGAAAATACTTCAATGTCACATTATTATTCATACATGTAGCAACATCTACTTTTCAGAATGAGTGATAAGGTGTCTGTAATCTGATGTCCTTACCAATCAAATTCATGTTTTAAAAAGTCATAGGGTATAAAATGGATTGTGTTCCTAAAATTATAGTCATAAGACGCATTTTATAAAAACATAAGTCATTACATGTGTATTATTAGATGCAGTAATGATGTAGTAAAACGGTTCACTCTTCTTACAAAATAAGATCTTTTGAAATATGATTTAAAATTTAAAACAGTATAATACGTGCTCACAAATACAACAACACTGGTGTTATGTTTCTATTTCTCATTCAATGTAAATAGTACACATGTTCATGATCAATCACAATCAAACAAGCCAGCACAGCAAGTGCCAAATTAATGTAGATTTATGACTGTGCTAATTGCTTGTGGTCAATAAAACGATTATAGTTTCCCTGATAAGCCCCATCATCCATTGGATGCTCTCAACTGGTGTAAGACGTAGGACTGATACCGTTATGTCCAGAACCACTATGAAAACATTATCTGGCCACTTCAGTCAATTTAACAGCGGATGAACCATTAATCTGTCATTTCAATCTGATAAGCCTAGTATCTAAATAAACACGTATTGTTTATTTTGCTTTAGTATTCATATGTATAGCACATCAAGTCAGAAGACTTTGTAGTATAACATTTATTAATTCAATTACCATCAGGTTAAAAAAGAAATATAATTATTATTATTATTCGTTTAATATTTAGTCAAAATCATATTAGCAATTATAGTAACATAATAATTGATTTCATGAATGTGACTTGAAACGGTTGTTTAAAAGCATACAGTAAGTTTAATATGAGTTAATTAGAGAATGTTTTTTCTATAATCATTTTTAAGTTAAGCGCTTGTTGAACATGAAATCATTTAAAACAAACTGTTCCAAACTTTTCGTTTTATACTGGGCACGTTTCACAAGGCGAGTGCTAATATGCTACTCAAAATTGGCTGGCTAGCTAGCCTTCAAAAAAGCGCTAGCTAGCGACAGACATGAAGTTGTTAAACATGCCCCTTGATATGAATACCCGCAAGGATATCGAACTATTTTTCTATGACGTCACTCAATCCACGGAGATGAACGAAGTAACCGGAAAGAGTCAAACTTTATTAAGATTGAAATTATCGGAGGTAATTAGACGAGATGACCGCCATGCATTCGATCGCGATTGATTTGAATATCATCATAAAAGTATTACACTGATTTTAAAGCGTATGATCCCATGAAAATTTGACAATAATGTCGATTTTCCCCATTGATTAGATAATATGGAAAAGTTTCCGGCCTAGTGGAAGGATGGGTGAGTAATAGTTATAGACAATGGTCCATGAAAGCTAGGTTAGGAGCGCTGGATGCCGTGAAATGACCTAAATTGTGTTGATACGGCGTTAACTCCAATAAATAAATTAAAGCGTTTGATCATGTATGCATGGCTTATTAGAGATGTATACGCGGACAGCTTAGACGGAGAGCGGATGACTGAATACGTACAAATCGAAGGGATTTTCTCAAAGCAATTTTCAATCAAATTGTTAGGCCAAGCAAAATAAATGAACTTGATTTTCTAAGTGTTTTTGCATTTCCATATGACTTACCACTGAAATGATCATGATACGTGTATAGTAAAGTTTAGATACAGTATAAAACAATAAGATAGTTATAGACAATGCAGGCCTGATGAGATATGTGGAATCAGGATTTTTTTGGCCATCAAAATGACGCGCACCTATATATGCTTATGAATCAAATCGGTTCAGCAGCACTGCCATTTCCTGAAAACTGCGTTCTTTAAAAGCCGACAAAATATACCCAAATGGTCATCCACTCGCAACACCTAACAATACGCGTCAGCTTCGTACTAAACAAGGTCACGAGCGACGAAAACGTTTAAAAATTTTCAATCGTTATCATTCATGGTACAGAATTTTCGTTCAGCACACAGCTAATAGTAAAATCTACAAATGCATATGTTCCGTATGACGACATCCCAGAGAATTGTTATCTGTAGTTGTTTGGATATGTGCTGCCAAGGAAGTGCGAAGAAAACATTTAGGAATAATTTATAAAGGGAGATGAAGAGGTAAGCGAGTACTGGTAAAGTTAAACATGTCCAGGAAAGTTGGTTAGGTGAGCTGGCCTCAGTAAATAATCAAATAAAACGTGTTGATAAAATTCAAATAAAAAAATTAAAAACAAACGTTTTAAAAAATAACTGGGTTTGGGTTGGGTCGGATGAAAGCTGTATGACCTTTGAAGTAAAAAGAGTAGACATCGCAGACGCTTGACAATTAAGGATGATCCTTAAAATACTATCCTTTTTAAAGAACGTATCAAATTAAACGTGCTACTTCATTTTACTGACTTATGACTGAAATATTGTGCTAGTATTCATGTTACAGTTCAAAAACGTACCAATAAAAGACGGCAAAAAATCTTACACAGAATATTGTTTATTTTCTTATCATGAAAATTATTATTTTGAGATCGACACCATATTTTATCGATACTCTGCTTTACGTTCTAGTAACATTTGAAGAATATCTAATTATAACAATTGTAAAGAAACGTGTGGACCCAATTGTACATTGATAGTAATAATCCAGAGTTATAAATATTAAGCACAGACATGTAAATATATCCCACCCTCATACTGATACTTCAATTTAATTGCTATATTTTATGATTTAAGAATCAGAAGTTATTTTATAGTCAAATAGATATGATAATAGGACTTTGCAGATGTGTACAGACTCATGCATGGTTACAAAGGCTGTAGAGCTTAATAAAAAATGCAATGGCATTTTATAGTCGGAGTTTTTATGTTACGCACTTTTACCGACTTTACAGCTATTATTCCTGCTCGTCGGGCTACTGGTATATTTCTATCAGTCTCCCTATTACGCCGCTTATTAGTGCAGCTGACAAATTGGTGCAAATTATACCCAGGTACCCATTTACACGTGGGTGGAAACAATCGCTGGTTAATTTCTTGCTCATGGAAACTAGCAATGCCCATTGTGGGATTCGAAACAAGGGCCGATCGATCCTTAAGCAATAGATTACTGCTCCCACTGTGACAATCTCGTAGCATTATATGTATTGAAACCGCACAAATCTTCCAGCTACGGCTTACTACGGCTTAAATTAACTGTAGTTCATTTGCCAGTTCAAACGAACTTTAACCACAGCATGAATTAAGAAATGAGTGTTGGGCTCTGAAAATCTTTATCCAGATTAAAAAACAATAACCATTATCATAAAAGACCTTATTAAGTTATTCCAAAAAAAAAACTGTTTAAGAATTAATTAAAATACTAATCTATGTTTAAGAGTTTCAGACTCCTAAGATTTACATCGAAATCTGTTGGTTATGGTCTATGGTGAAATTAGAATAATATATTTATAATATGGCAGTCTTCGCTGCCTACCATACCCGACTAGATCTATGTATTCCCAACTTGTCAATTGTTTCATTATCATTACCTCTAAAAGGGGACAAATTTGATAATTTCACCACAATTGCTTTTTGCAGTAATTTAAACAAAAACAGCTTAAATGCAGTTACTTGATTTTTTAGCCGCCGCGTCGAATTAACCAGGGTCAAAATTAAAATTCAAGATTTTTTGCATTTCAAGTGCATTTTTGTAGTTTAAAATGTTTTTGATTGCTATATTTAAAGTATCAACGGCAAGTATTGCATTTTGGTTTTTCATTGAAATTGGTTTTCAAAATATTGACACAAAAGCACCTGTCAGAAGCGAATTTAGCGGTTTGCCGAGCTAAAAAAAATGCAAATTAAAAGCCATAAAGCCATTATGACAACAATCTGTGTAATGTTTTGTAATGGTGAATTATCGACGGAGTTCATACTACTTGGTTACGCCAATTTTCTCTTGAAACTAAGTCTTACTTAAAGGAATCTTAAAAAAACCCGATAGAACGAGGGTCAAGTGGAATTTTATCAGGATAGCCAATTCTCCCAGGTGACAGGCCTAGGTCTGATCTCTGGCGTGGAATACGCCATAACAAGGCCAAATCACTTTACAGCAACGTTCGAGCCATGAAACTTATCTGAGTGCTGATTATATACACAAAACGTAAAGTACCGACAATCAGTGGTCTCTGGCTCATGCCCACGGAATTTTCCCAGGGTAGCTACTGTGCCCACGTGATAGCCCTAGGTCGAACCTCTCGCCTAGTATACGCCAGTACCGGGCGAAATCGCTTTAACTCGACGTTCGAGCCCTGATCATGGCCCGTCTGAGTGCTGATTTTATACACAAAACGTAAAGTACCGACACTTAGTGGTCTCTGGCCCGAGCCCAAGGAATTTTCTCAGGGTGGCCACTGTGCCCAAGTGATAGCCCTAGGTCGGACCTCTCACCTGGTGTACGCCAGTACCCAGCGAAATCGATTTAACTCCACGTTAGAGCCCTGCAATACAGCCCATCTGGGTGCTTATTTTATTCACAAAACGTAAAGTACCGACACTAAGTGGCCTCTTTCCTAAGTCTACGGAATTTTCTCCGGGAGGCCACTGTGACCACGTGATAGCCCTTAATCGAACCTTTCGCCTTGTGTACACCAGTACCTGGTGGAATCGCTTGAACTCGACGTTCGAGCCCTGAAACATGGCCTATCTGAGTGCTGATTTTTTACACAAAACGTAAAGTACCGACACTACGTTGTCTCTGGCCCAAGCCCACGGAATTTTCCCAAGGTGGCCACTGTGCCCACGTGATAGCCCTAGGTCGAACCGCTCGCCTGGAATACACCAGTACCGGTCGAAATCGCTTTAGCTCGACGTCCGAGTCCTGAAACAAGGCCCATCTGAGTGCTGATTTTATACACAAAACGTAAAGTACCGACATTTAGTGGTCTCTGGCCCGAGCCCACGGAATTTTTCCAGGGTGGCCACTGTGCCCCGTGATAGCCCTAGGTCGGACCTCTCGCCTGGTATACGCCAGTACCCTGCGAAATCGCTTTAACTCGACGATCGAGCCCTGAAACATGGCCCATCTGAGTGCTGATTTTATACACAAAAATTAACGTACCGACATTAAGTGGTCTGTGGCCCGAGCCCACGGAATTTTGCCCAGGGTGGCCACTGTGCCCACGTGATAGCCCTAGCTTGGACCTCTCGCCTGGTATACGCCAGGACCGGGCGAAATCGCTTTAACTCGACGTTCGAGCCCTGAAACATGGGCCATCTGAGTTTTGATTTTATACACAAAATGTAAAGTACCGACACTTAGTGGTCTCTTGCCCGAGCCCACGGAAATTTCCCAAGGTGGCCACTGTGCCCACGTGATAGCCCTAGGTCGGACCTCTCACCTGGTGTACGCCAGTACCCAGCGAAATCGATTTAACTCCACGTTAGAGCCCTGCAATACAGCCCATCTGGGTGCTTATTTTATTCACAAAACGTAAAGTACCGACACTAAGTGGCCTCTTTCCTAAGTCTACGGAATTTTCTCCGGGAGGCCACTGTGACCACGTGATAGCCCTTAATCGAACCTCTCGCCTTGTGTACACCAGTACCTGGTGGAATCGCTTGAACTCGACGTTCGAGCCCTGAAACATGGCCTATCTGAGTGCTGATTTTTTACACAAAACGTAAAGTACCGACACTACGTTGTCTCTGGCCCAAGCCAACGGAATTTTCCCAAGGTGGCCACTGTGCCCACGTGATAGCCCTAGGTCGAACCGCTCGCCTGGAATACACCAGTACCGGTCGAAATCGCTTTAGCTCGACGTCCGAGTCCTGAAACAAGGCCCATCTGAGTGCTGATTTTATACACAAAACGTAAAGTACCGACATTTAGTGGTCTCTGGCCCGAGCCCACGGAATTTTTCCAGGGTGGCCACTGTGCCCCGTGATAGCCCTAGGTCGGACCTCTCGCCTGGTATACGCCAGTACCCTGCGAAATCGCTTTAACTCGACGATCGAGCCCTGAAACATGGCCCATCTGAATGCTGATTTTATACACAAAAAGTAACGTACCGACATTAAGTGGTCTGTGGCCCGAGCCCACGGAATTTTGCCCAGGGTGGCCACTGTGCCCACGTGATAGCCCTAGCTTGGACCTCTCGCCTGGTATACGCCAGGACCGGGCGAAATCGCTTTAACTCGACGTTCGAGCCCTGAAACATGGGCCATCTGAGTTTTGATTTTATACACAAAATGTAAAGTACCGACACTTAGTGGTCTCTGGCCCGAGCCCACGGAAATTTCCCAAGGTGGCCACTGTGCCCACGTGATAGCCCTAGGTCGAACCCCTCGCCTGGTATACCCCAGTACCGGGCGAAATCGCTTTAGCTCGACGTTCGAGTCCTGAAACATGGCCCTTCTGAGTCTGATTTTATACACAAAAAGAAAAGTACCGACATTTAGTGGTCTCTGGCCCGAGCCCACAGAATTTTCCCAGGGTGGCCTCTGTGCCCACGTGATAGCCCTAGGACGGACCTGTCGCCTGGTATACGCCAGTAAAGGGCGAAATTGCTTTAACTCGACGTTCGAGCCCTGAAACATGGCCCATCCGAGTGCTGATTTTAAACACAAAACGTAAAGTACCGACACTTAGTGGTCTCTAGCCCGAGCCTACGAAATTTTCCCAGGCTGGCCATTGTGCCCACGTGATAGCCCTAGGTCGGACCTCTCGCCTGGTATACGCCAGTACTTGGCGAAATCGCTGAAACTCGAGGTTCGAGCCCCGAAACATGGCCAATCTGAGTGCTTATTTTATACACAAAACGTTAAGTACCGACAATTAGTGGTCTCTGGCCCGAGCCCACGGAATTTTCCCAGGGTGGCTACTATGCCCACGTGATAGCCCAAGGTCGGACCTCTCGCCTGGTATACGCCAGTACCGGGCGAAATCGCTTAAACTCGACGCATGAGCCCTGAAACATGGCCCATCCGAGTGCTGATTTTAATACACCAAACGTAAAGTACTGACACTTAGTGGTATCTGGCCCGAGCCCACGGAATATTCCCAGGGTGGCCAATGTGCCCATGTGATAGCCCTAGGTCGGACCTCTCGCCTGGTATACGCCAGTACCGGGCGAAATCGCGAGCCCTGAAACATGGCCCCTCTGAGTGTTAATTTTATACACAATTCGTAAAGTACCGACATTTAGTGGTCGCTGGCCCAAACCCACGGAATTTTCCCAGGGTGGCTACTGTGCCCACGTGATAGCCCAAGGCCGGACCTCTCGCCTGGTATACGCCAGTACCGGGCGAAATCGCTTAAACTCGACGTTCGAGCCCTGAAACATGGCCCTTCTGAGTGCTTATTTTATACACTAAACGTAAAGTACCGACATTAAGTGGTCTCTGGCCCGAGCCCACGGAATTTTCCCAGGCTGGCCACTGTGCCCACGTGATAGCCCTAGCTTGGTCCTATCGCCTGGTATACGCCAGTACCGGGGGAAATCTCTTTAACTCGACGTTCCAGCCCTGAAACATGGCCCGTCTGAGTGCTGATTTTATACACAAAACGTAAAGTACCGACAATTAGTGGTCTCTGGCCCGAGCCAACGGAATTTTCCCAGGGTGGCCACAGTGCCCACGTGATAGCCCTAGGTCGGATCTATCGCCTGGTATACGCCAGTACCGGGCGAAATTGCTTTAACTCGACGTTCGAGCCCTGAAACATGGCCAATCTGAGTGCTGATTTTTTACACAAAACGTAAAGTACCGACAGTTAGTGGTCTCTGCCCCGAGCCCACAGAAATTTCCCAGGCTGGCCACTAGGCCAACAGGATAGCCCTACGTCAGACCTCTCGCCTGGTATGCGCCAGTATCGGGCTAAATCTCTTTAACACGACGTTCGAGCCCTGAAACATGGCCCATCTGAGTGCTGATTTTATACACAAAACGAAAAGTACCGACACTTAGTGGTCTCTAGCCCGAGCCTACGAAATTTTTCCAGGCTGGACACTGTGCCCACGTGATAGCCCTAGCTTGGACCTCTCGCCTGGTATACGCCAGTACTTGGCGAAATCGCTTAAACTCGAAGTTCGAGCCCTGAAACATGGCCAATCTGAGTGCTTATCTTCCATTATATATTTTTTAATAAATATATATTTCATTTCGCTAAACAATTCTTCTTGTCATGCTAACCAATGATGTCAACAAAAATCTTTCACTCTGAACATTAATCCCGACTAACTACATAATATCTTGGAACTGTCAATCTAAAATGAATATACAATATAGATAGATAGATAGATAGATACAAAGGAAGGATGATAAGAATTCATCCAAATCTTCAAATCTATTACATAAACTACACTTTAGCCAAGCCTCTGTGTCTGTCATTTTCCTACTCAATAGCCTCTGGGAAGAAGAATGTGCCTCTGAATATTTATATTCTGTTTGATTCACTTAAATAGCGCTATACACTGGCTATTTCACTGTACCATACAATGTTATAGTACTATACATTGTCTATAAAATTGTGTTGCTATAAATAAATCTTCTATATGTATATAACAATTGGATTTATATAAAATCCCTGATATCATGTAAGTCAATTTTAGTCGCTATTAAAATGAAGCATCATCTGCTTATCATCAAGGTGTATGTATACATGGTTATCGATGATCACTTTACATCATTATCGTACGCTACCAAAAGGTATGAGTAAATATAGGGCGAACAGACTCAAGGCCGAGTGATCTATAAACTTCCAAGGATTGTTGTGTCACGAATAAAACTGTTAAATAAAATACGAGTCCATCGTCATTTCATGTTATATCATATGTATATTAAAATTGTGATTATACATAGACAGTGTCAAACAGCGTTGTGTCATAAGTGAACGTACAACGTCTCGACAATGCGGCGTTGTCAAAACTGCATTGGCGAATTTTGGACAATGACAATTTAACCCGTAAACCTACCTGAAGCTCATAGAAATAGCAACCGAGTCGGCGTGGGAAGACGTGGAAGTAACCAGTCTTGGCTTTTATTCAACAAATCAAAACAATAAATTTTGTTATCTTGGATTCACGGATTACTGCTCCAGTTTTGCAATGCATCCATCCGTAAGCAAGTCTGTTTTTATTTACCTTACACGCGATTGGTCAATATTGTTATTCGAGGGCGGAGTTACGTCGAAAGTATACAAACTTGTCGGTAATCTTCGGAAACTGTGTGTATGGCGCGAAATCTGAATGTAAATATTATTGTTTACAGTACATGGATGCGGCCTAGATTTTTAAAGTTATTTTTTGGGAAGTGTATTTTCTTTGTAGATTTGGCATTATCACCATGTGCTTGTCTTATGTTTACGTAATTAATGCAATAATAAATAGATTTTATATCGATTTTTCAATCAAATCCATTTACGCCCCTTTAAGTAACTAGTTAGAGGCATCAGGCCCGACAAACGGACTTGCCATGTTTTATAACTGGTTATGGTACCTGGTTTTAGCACTAAATTAATATTTCACTATTCACATAAAAAAAATTTTGCTAGCAAAAATAGCAACTTGTGGCCACTTTTGCTAGCAAAAAAATTTTGCTAACATCAGCGACGTCTTTATGCGTGGTGATTTAGGAATCGAGTGTCATTGTCCGTTTTTTTCTCATCTGTCAAAGCTTGAATTATTTCACTGTGACTGAATGAATTGTTTTTGTACTGGCGGCCTAATTGTTATTAAAAATATACTGACTAAAACATTTCATACGGAATAAGAAGCTTTACTCAATAATAATACACTTTCGGAAACTCACGGGTGTATTACAACAATAATTTTTACAAACGCATTCACCGTGAAATTATTCATGTTTTGACAGTTGAAAAAAAACGAACAATAATGAAGAAGCAATAAAAAGAAGTAATAAAAAAGTGAAAAATTACTGAATAATCATTGTGCGACAATATTAAACTGAGCTTAAACTACCTAATTATGATAATTACATACATATACAGTTAAGCACGCGTTCATAACTTCTACGACTATGAATCAATTTGTAAAAGTGTCACGCTGCTGTACTTAAATCTTGGACACATTAGTCTTTTTTTTTTGGAAGGGGGGGGTTATATTGTGACACTGTTCCAAAGCATTTGTTTATTTATGAAATCAAAATTAATCGTAAAACACCTGTATTTTGCCGAACGCTTCCGATTTACTCACTGTCGTGTAGCTGTGTACGGTGCAGTCAACCAAGATGGCGGACCGAACGCTCGTGAAAAGGTAAACATATTTTATTTTCTCGATTTCTCTATCTTAATCCACGTGTATTGCTGTATAATCAGTTGTATTCAACCAGGCATAGATTCCGATGCATAATGCACAACCTGTTTTCGCTTGATATCCACCCAAGAGCTTATAAATGAATCACAAAGTTGGTCGATCTATGATTTTGAAATTTGAAGCGAGAAAAAAATCTTTTAAGTTTGATTCTGACTTTATTTGAGCTCTTAGATTCAAATCAATTGACAGAGTAGCGTAAAATGATCGACCGAGTTACTCTGTCCCCTTACTTTGGAGGAATATCCTCTCCCTTCCACAAAAACGTTCGTTTTATGAGTGTACACAAAGTGAGTGCAGTCGCCGGTGTATGGTGTAGTCAAAACGCACATTTTTGAACGGTGCAGTCTCAAAAAACTGTACGGTGGAGTCCTTCTGTACAATTTTGGTGTACGGTGTTGTCTCATTTTTTATTTTCAGTGCCAACTTTCATGAACGACCTTTAGTTCAATGATAATGAGTTCCTTTTCGCTCATTCGACCCAATTTGTATAACCAGAACATACCATTATTAATGAATAAACTAGTATCAGTTGCAAGAAAGTTGCAATATAACTCTAGAAAATATGCGTAGCTAATTATAAAATCGGATTTGTTGAAAAAATGCCAACCTATCTTCCCTACTTTGGGGCGAATCTAAATCAATGGTTTTACACATATTTACGACAGGTCGCGCTAATTCCTGGAATTCTATAAATAGACTCAATGGTTTTACATCTTGACCAGGGCACGCTAATTCTTGTCTTCTATAAATACACCTTTGACGGTTTGATGCGCTGAGAATGCACGGCTAAACAGCGATTTCAAGCATTTTTGGAAATGCTTATACTTGTATAAATGTGATATAATTATAATATAACCAGTAATCAGTTGATTGGTTATATACTTTATTGCGATAATTAAGGCCACCGACCCATTCACATAATTATTACAGTACATACATACAAAAACATATCAGTGTGATGGAGAAACATTTTAACAATAAGATTAAGATAAGTATACTATTATCTCTAAGGTAAATTGTATAATCATATTCAAACATAGTATACATGTAATTCACATACTTAGCATACAGTCACTCATAGATAGGAATTTCGCTCTCTTAAGGTAAAATGTAAAATCATATTTGAACACAGTTAACAAGTAATCTAAATAATTATACAATTACTCAACCATTTCAATAAAGGAAATGTTTAAACAAAGGTAATGTTTCAACATGTTTAAAATATAACACCAGTAATTTACCTAAGTATACTATTACAATTACATGTACAAACCTTTCCAGAAACAAATTTCATTCTTTTTAGGTATAATGTATACTCAAACTATTTAAAAAAATTGCAATTATTTTACCATATATTTAAACATAGTACTCAAACTATTTACCAAATATTTGAACATAGTACACAAGTAATTTACCATATATATAAACATTTGTACACAAGTAATTTACCAAATATTTATGGTTAAAATAACTATGTTACCTTTTTGTAGAAATGTTCCAAAAATCTATAAATACACAAGTGCAGTCACGGCTGACCGGACAAAATCGGTCTAAAAAGTAATTATCTAGACAAATAATTGTGTGTGAGCGGACGGAGAACGAACAAACGACGAATGAAAGGACCATTACCAAATATTCATATTACCAACCCAAAGATGGACATTTAAAAAGGAATAGTCCAATTTGGTTTCAAATCAGCTTACAATCGTCATTTGTTTGATTCTATCATTGTGATCGCCTCTACTAACTGAGCTAATTCCGTGTACATAATTTTGTGTTGCGTTGTTACCTTATAATTTCAAATAGTCAGCTACTATCCAAAAGTTTGAAACCATACGTCTCAAATTATCCAAATCGATTCATAGGGCGTATTGCACCAGAGCCTAATTTCACAAACGCATTCTTATTTCAATTTCAAACCAGAGTCGATAGCGCAATTGGTAGCGCGCCGGATTCGGAATCTCGTGTCCAGAGTGAGGTACGGATCGAATCCCACCCGGGGAGGTTATACCCTTCCATTAAAAATAGACAATAATATCAATTTTCCTGTATTGATTAGATGATACGGAGAAGTTTCTGGCCTTGTGGAGGGTAGGTGAGTGCTGGTTATAGACAAAAGGTCCAGGAATGCTAGGTTAGGTTAGACACCGTGAAAGGACTTAAAATGAGTTGATACGGCGTTAAATCCAATAAATAAATAAGTATCAAATAATTTTTAATTTCCTTGACTAATCATTTGGACAATCACTTAATTCGAACGCATGTAATGCAAGACAGACATCGATTTACATTAACCCAAGTTTAAAAATAGTTATTCATGTGTATGCTTGTACACATACTTCCTATCGATTTCTTCCGTTTTCATCTAGATTTCGTGGTAACTTGATTCAAACAATGAATACGTTTATTTATATTTTACAGTCTATGTTCAAAACCAAGAATTAGGTGATTATGATGATGTTTTGATGTGTTTTGGATTTTTTGTCTTTTTGAATGTATGTAACTAGTGTCTTTGAACGTTCGTACTATATGCGTCAGCTGAGGACGTCAGCATAGGGGACATCAGGAACTCAAACATTCATTTCATTCATAATCTAGACACATTAATGTCATAGCGTTTATTTTGTTTAAGCTCAATTTCAAGTCAATTGATCGAACCAATGATTACGTATTAACATTTAAAGGTCATCGGGTCGAATGAGCGAAAAGGAACTCATTATCATTGAACTAAAGGTCGTTCATGAAAGTTGGCACTGAAAATAAAAATTGAGACAACATCGTACACCAAAATTGTACAGAAGGACTCCACCGTACAGTTTTTTGAGACTGCACCGTTCAAAAATGTGCGTTTTGACTACACCATACACCGGCGACTGCACTCACTTTGTGTACACTCATAAAACGAACGTTTTTGTGGAAGGGAGAGGATATTCCTCCAAAGTAAGGGGACAGAGTAACTCGGTCGATCATTTTACGCTACTCTGTCAATTGATTTGAATCTAAGAGCTCAAATAAAGTCAGAATCAGACTTAAAAGATTTTTTTCTCGCTTCAAATTTCAAAATCATAGATCGACCAACTTTGTGATTCATTTATAAGCTCTTGGGTGGATATCAAGCGAAAACAGGTTGTACATTAGGCACCGGAATCTATGCTTGGTTGAATACAACTGATTATACAGCAATACATGTGGATTAAGTAAGAGAAAACGAGAAAATAAAATATGTTTACCATTTCACGAGCGTTCGGTCCGCCATCTTGGTTGACTGCACCGTACACAGCTACACGACAGTGTTACTAATGAAGACAAAAATAGACCCAGTACCGAGTTTAATAAATTCTTGCATTAAGGTCAAGCTCAGGTTAGTATTGTCGGTCTACACCATATGGAATGCCATGTACTTCAAACATTTCTATTACCAGACGTTTAATAGGCATTTTGTTGTTTGCTGTTCGTAACCATAAAAAGTTCGGGATGAAAGTTCTTGGAACGAATCTTTGAATACATAACGATTCGTCCTTTAACTTTTCGTAACCAGGAAGTTGAAGACGAAATTTCTGGGGACGAATCTTGCATACTATTGATTCGTGCTCAACTTTTTGTTACCAGTACATGTTGGGTACGAAATGTCTGGAGATGAATTGATTTATAAATCGGTTCATCCCCAAATTTTTCATAACAAGAAAAGTTGGTTACGAAATTTCTAGAAACTAATCCGATTTTAATTCGACTCGTCCCTTAACTTATCCTAACCAGAAATAAGATAGGTACGAAATTTCTAAGGACGAATTTCGACGTTTCCAAACTTTTTGAAAGATGAAGAGTTAGAGGACAAATTTTAACATTTTGTTTCGTCCCAATACTTTTCATAACAAAAAGTTGAGAAAGTCAATTTCGGGACAAATCTGTTTACATTTCGATTCGTCCCCATTTTTTCGAAACTTTGAAAAGGTAAAGTACGAAAGTCCATGGGACAAATCTTATATTTCGATTCATCCCCAATTTTTCGAAACAATTAAAAGTTGGGAATGAAAGTTCTGGGTACGAACCTTGCATACATTTCAATTCGCCCCCAAACTTTGAAACAAAAAGTTGAATACGAAATTTCTGGAAACGAATAAATTGTGTTTTACGGCGTATTAACCCTAAGGTTATATCACGCCAAAAACAGTAGACAATTTCTTGGGCACTTAAGTCTAACCAATTTGTCCCTTAACTTTTCGTAACCAGAAAAGTTCTGGTACGAAAGTTCTGAGGACGAACCTTAAAATTTTCATTTCGATTTGTCCCCCAACTTATTTGTCCCCCAACTTTTCGTAAAATGAAAAGCTTGAAGACTTGTTCGCCAAAAACTTCGTAACAATATATACGACCTATTTACATTCCGGTCCACAGACTTCAAAACCAGAGAATAGGTAAATAAAGTTCTGGGGACTTTTTTGTAACCATTTCGATTCGTCAGTCAACTTATCGTACCAGAAAGTCATGTACGAAAGTTCCGAGGGCGAATCTTAAGTTTACATTATCAAGATTCGCCCCCTTTTAACTTTCGTACTCACTTGTCATGGACCGAAAATATTGAGGGATGTATGCTTACATTTGGATTAGTTTCCAGGAATTTCAGTACACATTTCTAGGTACGAAAATATTAGGGAACGAGATAGTTTAAATTTGGATTCGTCCAAGGAAACTTCATACTAATCTTTATGTACGAAAATATTTGGGGACGAACATAAGTTAACATTCCATTCGGAACTACCTCGGCGATTTTTCACGCAAATAAACCTCGGATATCACGAGGAGCGAAAGTTTCATCATGGAATCTAGCCTCGTTCCCGACGTTTGGAACGCTGGCACACACCAAAAGTGACGGACGATTATGGGCAGTTACAGCTCTTCAATCCTGTAACTGATATTCACTCAAATCAAAGTTGATCCTCGAACATTTTGTGTACTCGATACTTTCTGCAAAATGATCTGCCATGTCGATTGTTTACATCGGCACTTAATCGCCTGACCTCACAACTTAGTTGTATTTCTACTACGATTAATATCCGAGGTGCATCTTTGTAGTTGATCGCCGAGCTAGTTCCGAATGTTAACATTCGTATTCGTTCCCTGAGAAATTTTAGTAAACTATTTTAGGGACGAAAACCTCATTAGACGAATAATCATTGTCGCCTCACTCTAACAATGCTCGAACTACCATATTTTTATTTCCAGGAAATCGAGTTCAAAAGTTCATATCTTAATTGTTTCATTATGTATAGACATTAGACTTGGCAGGCACATTAACAATGCATAGAGGCAAGAAAATCTTTTTAGAACAATGTCATACTAGTAGCTTTGGATGTATCTCATTTGTTTTTCATGAATGGAGATAGAACATTGTTAGAGAGCCGACGATTTGGATTCGTCTACAATTTTGTATTGTTCGTTTTTTCTAATCTGTCAAAGTTTGAATAATTTCACGGAGAATGATTACACACTATCAAAAAGCACGAACTCCGTAAAATTATTCATGTTTTGACAGTTCAGAAAAAACGAACAATACTTACTATTAGGTATGAAGGTATCAAGGGACCATCCATCCCGAATAGTGTAACCAACTATTAAACCATTATAAATAATAAAACAACACAAGTTAATCAATTTACTTGGACAACAAGGATCTCAAGGACAAAGAGTCCGAGTTCACTTGTTAAATATCAGCAGGCCAAATTAAATCAAGTACAGGACATTGGGCAACAAACATCTCAAGGACAAAACGTCCGAGATGACTTGTTGGAAAAGAAGGACCAATTGTACATGAAATTCATTGGGTTGATTCTTCTACAGCAGCGGTTACTTGTTTCACATTCACCAGTTAGATGTGCTACATCAGTACTTCTGCTCATTACGATCTGAAATAAAACAAACAAGTTACTTTATTTTAAATAAAGTGCAATATTTGACCGACTAAAGTAGACCTACAGTGTCTAACAAAACATTAAACACATTTACTGCTCAATCATCATTGATTTGTTCAGTCCAATTAAAAACTCGTAATTATGAAAATTTACAAAGTAGACAGCTCAGGGCTAGTTCCAAAATTTCAAATAAATAAGGGACTTAAGTCATTATTTCCCCACATGTGTATACACTTAAAATAAGTAGGTCCTATTAGTTGGAATACTTGAATTTTACCCTTACTCTTTAATGTCAATTTGCCAAAATTATTATAACTTTTTTGTAAACTGTTTATTTTGTTTGATATTTAAGCTAAGTATTTGTTGGGTAAAGAACTATCTAAAGTTCATCACTTCTGATAATATCTCAATTAACAAGAAATATATTAGATGAAATATTTTGTTATCCTTACATAAAACTTCAATGATAAAATCCGAGGATTCCAACTGTAAGGACCTACTTACCAATTGGATAGCTTCAGATTTTATCAAGATAACTGACTAAAGTCCCTAATTAAGTAGCCGCCTGTCTAGCACAGTTGGTAGCATGCAAGTTTACTGATTGAGGGGTTGTGGACTTTATTCCTGGAAAGCGCATACTTTCGTGGAGCTTAGTCATGAAACTTTCCTACTGCCATTCTCCCTCCTACCAATGATTCTTAATGATGTAGGGAAGTTATCAGTCACTAACAAAAGTGTTCGACTAGTGGTTGGTTTAGCCTTTCCAGGAACAGCGAGTCTAGGAGGACTGACCACCTAAATATGACCTATACTATATGTTACTATGGTGTTAAACTTAACATAAAAATAAAATAAATTGAGAATACAATAAAAGCACTCATATTCAATAAATTAACCAAAGAATTGTTTCAACTAACTACCCCTTGTAAATTAATTATAGCAAGTTTATTCAAAGCGCAATGTAAAACCATCCTTCAAACACTGTTGAGTATGGTAACAAGCAACAACATTTTACTTTAGATTATCATGTTTTGATTTATTGTTTTCATTTGTAATATTACACCGCCCTCCAAAAGATTTGGACAAATAAAATTTTGAGAAAAAATGATCATGCATAACACAAATTAACTATCATTAGGCTTTATTGATGTAATATTGTTTTAATCATATGTTCATAAAGTAATCAATGCTGACTTAAGAATTTGCTCAGATGACTCTTTCTTCCTTATATTCATGAATAAAGATTAATCAGTTTATCTTAAATCCAAGATTTTGTTCAAGAATTTTTGGAGGGCGCTGTATTTTAAATCGGCATCACAAATCCTCAGTGAACATTCAACTACAAATGTACTTTTCTAAGGAATAATAAATTCAGCATGGATAGTGGAATTCAAACTAGGACAATGACTTTATTCAGCAATTTAGACAACTTTTGCAAATTCAAATGACAAAGTCATAATCTTGATGCCCCTATGCTTGAGTAACTAGGTTTAATCTTTAAAATTTGAATAATTTCATGTTTTATAAATACTATTAGAAATGCTAACTTATCTTGATAAAATTCTCAGCCATAGCAACATATTGTAATGGTCATATAATGGCGGCCAGTCAACCTACTCACTGTTCCTGGAAAGGTTATATCGACGGATTTAGCTGTTAACAAACTACTAATCACATACTTTTGTCAAAGACTGACATCTGCCCTACATAATTAAGAATCATTGGTAGGAGGGAGAATGGCTGTACCAAGCTCCATGAAAGTATGCCCCACCTAGGAATCAAATCTGACATTGTCATGACAGATTGTCATATAATAACATATTTAATAGTTCAACTTGACTATCTATATCCCTATCATAACTATTTTCATTTTTACTGAAAGTTGGAATAATACAACCACCATCTTCATAAGTTTACTGCTGAGCTACTAAACTTTCTAGCAGTAAAGTTACAGTTGTACTGCTGTATTGCTGACTTGGCACATTCAAATCTTCCAATATTTAACTTAGTAACACGGGTATATTTATTTATACTAAAGAAACTAGCCACTAATTGCATTTGGGTATAAAACAACCTTCAATTGATTAATATACTTTTTGTGTACAGGACCAATCAAAATTTAAGAGACAAGAAAATAAACAGCTAAATTCTTTAACTTCAATAATTGTTTTGTAGAAACATTATTTTAAGTACATTTTGCATGGTTGGTGATAAATAAAAACTTAATAAATGCATCACTTTTATAAGAATCAGCATCTGACATAGAAAAAGCCTCAAAACCATGATCAATGTAATGCTTTTGTTGACTTATCTATAACTACAACTACAAGTAACAATAATGATTTTCAAAAGTTCAATGAAAGCTATTTAGAAGACCTACAAAGTTAAATTGTCACAAAACATTTGGTTGCCACTGAGAATTCACTGTTTTCACTGCATATCAATCATGTCACAATTGGACAAAAGTGGATCAGGACAACTCAGTTTGAAAACAACTCAACTCAAGACAGCTTATGCTGTGGGTAGGGACCACTCAACACGTAGACAACTCAGACCCTAAACAACTTCCGTTAGGCATATTATCTGGATGGCGATATGTGAAAGGGAACTAACCCTCAAAAACCTTGTTAAGAGAAAATCACATTTTAGTCTTTTCTACGTGCCCCCAAAAATGATTTATTTTTCACTACATGTTATCTGAGTTTTAAATTCAAACAGTTTAAAGCATTAATAAACAGTTTGGTTTTAACTTATACTATCTACTGCTTTTTAAAAACAAACGTTTTGTGGGATAACTTATTAAGGGAAAAATGTGGATTAGTACATAATAACAATAACTTAGGTTGTAGGCATGCTATACACGCCTCAACTAGACAGAATTGATGCTGAGAGTTTGGAGATCTTTATGGGACAGATAACTTGGTTTTTTTCCAAAATGAGGGTTAGTTCACTTTAACAAATCACCATTCATCTATTTAATGGAAAATAATGATAAAACAATGATTTTAAATTAAAATTAATTTTATATTTATAAGTATGATACAGGATGAGTTGTCCACAGGTTGAGTTGTCTCATCCTAGGGGTTAAGTTGTCCCTACTTAGGGTTGAGCTGATCATCCTTGGAGTTGTAACTGACCCTGACATATCTCATTCTATATGATATAGATAAAGGAATAAAAGTACCTGCTTAGTTCTGGTAATGGGGGTCTGAAGAGTAGAGATTCATGGTTTTATTGTTACCATATCCATTTATAACCTCACAAAAAACATTCTAGTTCTGAAATAACAAAGGGAGATAACCATTTATAGCATCACTAATTACATTCTAGTTCTGAAATAACAAAGGGAGATAACCATTAATAACTTCACTAAATACATTCTAGTACTGAAATAACAAAGGGAGATAACCATTTATAACTTCACTAAATACTGTCTAGATCTGAAATAAGAAAGGGAGGTAACTATCAATGTAATGAAAAACAAAAGTGGGCATTTTTCAAAGTACATGTAATGCTCAATTTGTCGGTAGCGCATACATTAACTTCCCTTATTTAAATCTATCAATCAAGAGTACTGTAGTACTTTAGTGAATATTCAAATCAAAGGGGCTAATTTACGGCCACTAAAAACTGAATAAAATTGAACAAGAGTTTCTAATTCTATGTTTTTACAGTTTGATCCGAAATCTGTCGAAGCATGAATAATTTCACAATGACTAAATCGGATAATTTTATATATTTGCTCTTGTTTATTTATTTATTGGATTTAACGCCGTGTCAACACAATTTAGGTTATTATACGTCGTCCAGCACACCTAACCTAGCTTTCCTGGACCATTGTCTATAACCAGTACTCACCTACCCTTCCACAAGGCTAGAAACTTCTCCATATTTCTAATCAATGGAGAAAAATCGACATTATTGTCAAATTTTCATGGAAGGGTATAACCTCCATGGGTGGGATTCGAACCCGCACCCCCTTGGGCACGAGATTCCAAATCCTGGTGCACTACCAACTGCGCTATCAACCTGGGTTTATTTGCCCATGGCCTAACTGAAATATCATAGCAAAAAGCTTATTCTACAACACAAAAAGTTCAATCACAATATGAAACACACCATTGATAAATCACAAATGTAAGGAGATGACAATAATTTAACATACATGAAGTCACCATAAAATTATTGATGTTTTGAATAACCCATAATGCTATTTTACAGTTATGAATATTTTTTCAAAATCATGATAAATTATTACAAAACATAATATTTTTCATTCATTACATCATGATAATAAAAAAGCATGAATTAGATTCATCAAACAAAATTCTGTAGAAAAGTTATTGATAAAAACTTTAATCCAAGTGAAAAATTATCTCCCTTTGATATGAAAATTGTGTTATTTTAAAATTCCAAATACTACAGTTTCGACAAGAAAAAGTAAAGAATTTGCCTCGATTTAAAGAGCTGTTAATATTCTAATTTAGTCAAATTTCAATGATACCTATGCAAGACTAAGTAGTAGAAATTGCGTACTATTTGCTTGTCTAGTTTCCAGACGTACTTTGACAGGTAAAAGTATGTCAGGCAAACCATGATCATGGCCGTGCCATATGATATGTAATGAATTAGGTATTGGATAATTATGTTTCAAATGACCAAACAGAACGCTGCGCACGCATATTTATATTTACTTCCGGGATCCGCTAAACTAGATGAGTCCCTATATGTTTTACAAATGTTTTATTTTAATGTTTATCATGCTTGCTATATCTAGTACATAAATATTTTGTGAGGCTCACAGGGAAGATTGGGCTTTGCCTAGCAGTGTTGCCTCTATAAATAAAGTCTTTATTATTATTATCATTAAATTAATATTCATTGTTTTCATTTCATTAATACTTTCACAACATGATAAAGCTTACACTTTTAAAATCAAATGAGAGCTAAAAGGTGGTTTTTTAAACTAAAAAATAACTTTTTTTTTTTAATTAGATTTAACGCTGTTTCAACACATTTCAGGTCATTTTACAGAGTCCAGCGCACCTAACCTAACTTTCCTGGACCATTGTCTATAACCGGTACTCACCTACCCTTTCACAAAGCTGTAAACTTCTCAATATTATCTGATCAATGGAGGAAAATTGACATTATTGTCTAATTTTCATGGAAGGGTATAACCTCCCGCAGTAGGATTCGAACCCGTACCCCCTTCAGGACACGAGATTCCATATCCCGGCAAGCTACCAACTGCGCTATTGACCCGGGTTTGCACCTAACCTAGCTTTCCTGGACCCTTGTCTATAACCAGAACTTACCTACCCTTCCACAAGGCCAGAAACTTCTCCATATTATCTTATCAATGGAGGAAAATTGACATTATAGTCTAATTTTCATGGAAGGGTATACCCCCCCCCCCCTTTCGGGACACGAGATTCCGAATCCCAATGCGCTTTCAACTGCACTATAGACCGGGGTTTAAAAAATTTCTAATAAAACATAACAGTGATCTTTAAAATGTTAATTAGAACTCATTTTTCATTGAATTCTAACAGCAGCCCAACAATAGAGAAGTTCAAATAGCACATAAAATGAATTACATTTTTATGTCCAAAAATGCTAATGTTGGCCTGTGAATAGTAATTATTAACTTCAAGTTGGTTGCATAAGTTTTGAATTTTGCAAATAACGTAGTTTATTGTCTGTTCGATGTCGTACTAACGATTTTTAACTGGCTATCAATATCTATGAGATTAACTGGGGAATTCGGAGGAAATATTGTCTAGAAGGAGAAATCGGTGAAAAACATGATTTTTTATGAGTTTACATCTATATCTTTTTCTAGTTCGAATGAGAAATTACTAATATATTTTATTAGTATCATGTTTAAAATCAATTGTAACAATGGTTATGAGAAACGTCCTTTATTGTCTGATTCTAAAATAAAAAATACTCTGTTTTCGTACAGTTGTATTCGTAAGCATTTTAAAAATAAACAATGTCGAACAAGACACAAGCACATATATTGATGGCATAGGTCGGTTACATAACAAAACAGAACATTTTTATGACAGAACAATTATTTGTCTCAGTTTACACAAAAAACATGAGAACAAATGAATAACAAACACAACAAGACCGTAAATTATCAATTTCGTGCCAGCTACTTAAATGACAAATTAACACGCTATTCAATTAAGCATAAGGGATTTATCTTCAAATTCCCCTAGTTATTGCTGTAGATTGCATGACTACAGACCCTGTATACTTAGGGTTGAGTTGTTCACATGAAGAGTTGTCTCTACTTACACATTCAGCAGTATCTAGTTTTGGTTGAGTTGTCCATGAATTGACTCAAACCAGAACAGCAGAGAAATCTAACATTTCATGATCTATCAGTTAAAACAACTACATGTATAATAACCAAAATATACCTTTACGTGTCTTTCTATTTTGTCACATGACACATGCATGATCCTGGATGTTTTTGTTTACAGTTTCACTATAGTCTAAGCTCAGTGATACACTATATGCAGTGGACCTTCCAGGGTGATTCTGTAAAAAAAAGACAAACAAAAAGGTAAAGAACTCAGTGATTCACTTTCTTTTTTAAACATGGACACTTTAGTTAAATTTTATTCAACTGTGAGTGGTGAATACATTAACCCTGCCCAAGGGTTAGATAAAATGTTGCACAAAAAAACTTAACCAAGAAATTTTATAAGTATAAAAGGGCCATAATCCAGTCAAGAGTAAATCAAGAGTTATGCAGCTTGGTAGTTGACCTTCAATAGTTTCAAAGATAAAATGTTGCACCAAAAAACCAACAAATTTATAAGTATAAAAGGGCCATGATTCAGTCCAAATTCATCCTAGAGTTATGTAACTTGGTATCTGAACATCAATGGTACCACGTAGACATGTGTGAAGTTTAAAGTGAATCCCTTCAGTAGTTGCAAAGATAAAATGTTACACCTAAAAACTTAACCAAGAAATTTCTAAGTATATAAGGCCATAATTCAGTCCAAATTCATCCAAGAGTTAGGTAACTTGGTATTTGAACTTACAGGATAACCCCGTGAACACAAATAAAGTTTTAAGTGAATCCCTCCAGTACTTGCAAAGATATAAAAGAAACAAAAATGTTGCACCTAAAAACTTAACCAAGAAGTGTTAAGCTGAAGCCGACGCCTCCGCCCACCTGAGTAGGATAGCCCACTATTCGAAAAAACTACCAAATTTTTTTGAAATGTTATCATGGGATAAGCATAAAATACATTTTTGCAGGCCACAAGGATGCAGTATATTTTTTTAGCTAATGAAATGTTGCCAATAACTTTACCGCATTTTATCCAATTCTGTATCTTTCGGATACACAGAAAAGTTTAACAACAGTTACCTCAATTGTGGCCCTTGAAACATGACACCATTATAAGTTGGAGTTGTAGCAATAGATCTTAGATCTGAAAACTCTATGACTGAATGTAAGCATATTTATAACCAGCTACATCTTCACCACTCATTATGACAAACTTTATCTAACTACTTCATCCAATAAATGTCATTATCTGCTCTCCAGTAACCTACAATATGAGATAAATATTAAACTTATTTCATTCATAGTGTGTGCCATAAGATAGTACAATAACTATTGTCTATTTGGCCCATAAAAAAGGATATAGATAGTTTGCATTTATCCTGGAACTCCCAAAACATGTAATGATCTATATGACTACAACATATATTTAGCTAAGATTTTGCACACAGTCTTTTTCCAACTTTCCTTCTTGAATTAAGATTTTTTTGAAAATTTAACAAATAAATAAAAAAAAATCCATATGGTGAAATGCAAAATATTTGCATTTTTATCAAAAATTCAGAGAGGATAAACAACTGTTCAGATTATTAACATTGTCATACCTTCATTGTTTTTATACAAAAGCTCTTTTAAAACTCACAGTGGATTTGATGCCAAAATAAACAGTTGACAGTCTGCTTAAGCCTAGGGCTGTCTTTTTTATTATACTTGTAATAAAACATGCATTAAATTTTAAATTAATGTACAGTTTAAATTAATTGGATGTCAATCAATTTAGTGTCGGGACCTCATATTTAGCTATAACTTAACATCTCTTGTTATATGGCTGTTCTGATTATGGCACATACCCCTTAAACAAAATTCTGGTATTTTGGATTCGAGAAGGAAAACGCTAGTTATGATCACATATAAATATCAGTTAATTCCATCTGATAGTCATTGAGATATTTTATGTTTCAAGTGTCCCAGTTTAACACTAACTACCTATACATCACCCATGTGACAATGTTATTCTGTGTCAGAACTTTGTGTTTATTACACCCATATTGAACATTGTTTCATGAACGTTTTATTCCTTCAGTGTTTATTGCTGCCTATAACATATTTGTAAACTATATAAGACAAGATATGGTTCACTTCTAAAAAAAACATGGTAAAAAAACAATGATGATAATGATATTTCAAAAAGATTCCAGTGTTTGACTCTAACAGTGTCCCGGGATTTAAAGGATCCCAAAAACTTGGGGAGTCCTAGTAATCCTTAGCTTGGGATTCTATCAAGATCCCTGAAAATAGCCATGAATTGGTTACTGCAATTAGTGACTGCAAATCTGTACCAAAATTTGGGGTTTTTTATTAGAGGAATCCTAAACATTAAGGAGGAATCCCTGAATTACTGAATTGGGGCTCCTTTGGGATTTCTGATAAAAACATTTATAGAGTCAAACCTTGGAATAATTCTAATCATAGTAGAGCTTGTTGTCAAGAGATGACTTACCCAGTGCAACATACCCTCAGTCACAGCACCTCATTTTCTATGTCAAAGAGGAGTCCTAAACTGATAGGCATTCAGTTGATGATAATAACTGATGATCATAGGTTCTTAATCAAATGACAAAACCATCTAACAATGACTTATAGATCTTGCTTTAGTTGTTCCAGAATAAGTTTCCTGCCAGTACACATTGTGTCAACAGAGCCTGAAGAGAACAGTATATTTTTCATCAATAAGATATAAAGGTTTTTTTTAACTGAACCCAGTCACTGCAAAACTCAACAGTTAATTACTGTACAGTAAGGTCCTGTGAAGATCAAAATTTTACAAGGAATTAACCAAGTCTTACAGGACTGGAAACATTTTAAATGTTTTGATGCATTAAAGCTATGCAGATGAGGTCAATTATCCCCTGGAAAATGGGTCCTGTTAATCTGAAGATCTACATGGACCTTTTAATCTTTTACAAGATTTGTCCATCGGTCATGTTTTGCAGACGGTGACTAACTGAACCAGTGCAATAGTTGTCCCATTTGTATATTTTTCAACTTTAGCTTAAATACCATAAGTAAAATATATAAGGTGCAAATTTGAACCTAAACAATTTTTGCATAATAGAACAATTTCTGACATTCATGCACTTTAGAGATAAAACTAAGCCTTGCTCTCACTTAAACTAGTCTTATCCATTGGGTCATTTGCCTGACATAACAGCTGAAATCAAAACCCAATGACTTTTCAATTACAGTCTACATTATTAGGATATGAAAATGGTTGTCCAAACATATTGTTTTAGTAGAGAGCTATATATCTCGTTTGTTGATTTTTGATTGCCCAAGAGAAAGTTTTGGTTGTCCCAGCAACCAGACACCCACTAATCATAGACTACAATTTTACAATATATTTGCCTTAAACACATGGACCATCTAAAAAACAACTAAAACTCAAGAATTTTATGTCAGAAACATTTACATAAGAAAAAGGACCCATACATATTCAGTCCCCAAAATCCTGATTTCATGACCCATCTTGAAAAATAAACTTGTAACCCAAATAATCAGAAGATAAGAAAAGTAATATACTTACTACTCCATCTAGATTACTGACATATAGTGAATGTCTAGTCTCTTCAATCTTAGTATATATACAGCTGTCAATTTTGGATCATTAGTGAAAATCACTTGACTACCTCCAACACTTTGTAACTGAAATACATGTACAAGTATTTTTACAATAAAATGATATTTGATATGGTTGGCACACAGGTGCCGGACACAATTTTCCTTCTTATTGTATATAAAGAGACTCACTAGATGCACAATTAGTAGGAAAATTGTAACCGGCACCTGCGAGATGGCATTTAAAATTTAACAAGAAATGTAATGTTGAATCCACATTAAAGCCGTATTTAAAAACTTTATCGCAAAAATTACGAAGGGCAATAATCCATAATAAAGCTAGGTAGAGTTGTGGTTACTGTCTTATTCTGTTGATCCCATGGTATGTTATAGTGTTAAGTTTCATAAAGATCTGAAATAAATGGCAGAGATATATGCTAAATTGAAAACTTTAACTTAATTGTTAATTACACTGGACATCCGCCAACCCCCCAACCGCCCACCCCACCCGTGTTTTGCCAAACTATTAGTCAAAATCCTGCTAAAAATCCAGGAGAACAAGATTTTAGCATACTTTACATAGCAAAATTAAATTTCTAAGGTTAAAAATTATGTGACCTTGGTACCAGCACTAAAAACTGAACCCTTGAATTGAAGTTAAACGAAAGATATTTTTAAACTTTGGTGAACTATTGATTTCCCTCAAATGAGAATGCTCAGAAACTATAATTCTTTTTAAGTGACTTCAATATTAACAAGTTTGAGCAGGCCGGTAATGCAAGCAGTAAGATGAAAACTACAGCCTACAGCAATAAGTTTTATTTATTTATTTATTGGAGTTATCGCCGTATCAACACAATTTAGGTCATTTCACGGCGTCCAGCGCACCTAACCTAGCTTTCCTGGACCATTGTCTATAACCAGTACTCACCTACCCTTCCACAAGGCCGGAAACTTCTCCATATTGTCTAATCAATGGAGGAAAATCGACATTATTGTCAAATTTTCATGGAAGGGTATAACCTCCCCGGGTGGGATTCAAACCCGCACCCCCTCGGGCACGAGTATCCAAATCCTGGCGCGCTACCAACTGCGCTATCGACCCGTACAGCAATAAGATCCATCTTACTGTTATTGAGTTTTTGTCCTAATACTGTTGACTGTTTTTTTCAAATTATCTTGTTTCTTCCAAATAGACATTGGTACCTCATAAGCGATGATTTCAACCTGAAATAAATATAAAAAAAACAGAGAAAAGAAACCCAAAAGAAGTTACGAGTATGTACATCATGTGTAGATTTTGTTTGTTATAGTGGCATGTTTGTGTACAAGTAAAATGATTTTGTTGAGCCTACAACTGTTCTATAGTGTTGTTAAAGTGAATACATATGTGTCTTTGCTGTGTGAGTCAAACACTTGCTTGTAAAAAGCTAACTAAGATAGTGTGCTGGTCAAAACAGCTTCTCTTGACATAGGGCAAGGTAGGGCATGGCTTGGTTCAAGTAGTGTATGTAAGCAAAGAAGCTATTTATGGCTGAAAGAAAAACTGAAGTTGTATTATATTCAGAATAAACCATTTGTACACCAGTCACATGTGTGTAAGAAAAGATGTAATATAATATAATTCCATTTAAAGATATCTGTATCACTAAGGATAAGAGTAAGTATAAATCACAATGAATTATTTCTGACATATATTCCATAGACAAAGAAACAGTGACATGTATTGGGTATGTTCATTAATGTATAGTACACTAGATGTTACAAAAAGGAGGTGGGGCATGGCTTACAATCAGAACTATTATCAAGATAAAAATATATTTCCACCAAAATGAACATTTTGTGGGGCAAATGATCTGATTTGATGCTGGCTTTGTTGCTTGCAATGACGTAATGCCATAGTAGAACATTTGACAAGAGTGCCAAGATGGTTTGATATTGGTCACCAAAGTTCAAACAATAATTTAGGTAACTGGTGTTAAAACAAAAAAGATGCTGACCAAGCCATTTGAAGGGATAAGTATAATAGAAAATGGACATACTTTAAGCCAAATGGTTATTAACCATGAAACCTTTGAATTTCTTATTGATATACACTCAAAAATAAAATTTAATTTAATTAAGCATAAAAACTTCTAACTTAATATAAAAAAATAGAATGCATGTACATGCTTATCAGAAACAACGTTCCTAGAAATTTTGCCAACGAACTTAAGGATACAAGAAATAAGAAGTGGATGTGCCAATTACTTAGTCTAAATAAATCGCACATTAATGTAAATCTATTGACAAATTATGATGACAAATTAAACTTTACATCTTTAGAGTTCAAAACAAAAACAAAATGTAAGTGCTTGACAAGAGATGTCAACCTACTGTGCAGTATCTAAATGCACTGTACAGTAACCAGTACCGTCTTAGGCATTGCCTAGCCATGATGTGTCAACATGTCCGTGCAATGTATATCACTTACAAAACCTTCCACTAAAAATCAAGAAAGAATTCGTTACTAAGATATCAAATTGCGTCATAAAGAAACAGTTAATACACTTAAATGTACCAATATATTAATTATACTAGTAAAATGCAATCAAATAAGCCTAAAAGTCTATGTTATATAACTTGGCTCTAATTTAAATCTATTGAGAGAAATTTTAATAGATTAAATATTAACCTATGTTTTTTAGGTCTCAAAACAGAAACAAAATGACTTTGTAAGTGATTGACAAGACAAGTTAACGAGTACTGTCTTAGCCATTGCTGACAGGCAAAAAATATACCTCCACATTACCGAAATGAGCAACAAGAAGGCATAAGACCTACTGACCACTCCTAAAAAATGAGTGACCAGAACAATGACAGGTGCTTTCCTCGCCCGTAATTTGTCATGTGCAATGTCTTTCACATACAAAACCTTACACTTAAAAACAATTAAATACTAAGTTAGATACTATTATCATAAAAAATTGCTACTTTAAGTGAAACAATTCATTCTTGAAAAAAAACTCTTGCTTAAAAAATATACTAAAAAAAGTTAAGAAACATACAAACATCAATACTTTATCGTACAAAAAAACCTTACATCAGTTGTAAAAAATAACTTACCAGCGAAATTTTAAAAGATTAAATATTAACCTATGTATCTTTAGTGCTCAAAACAAATATAAAATGACTTTGTAAGTGATTGACAAGACAAGTTAACGAGTACTGTCTTAGCCATTGCTGACCGGCAAACAATATACCTCCACATTACCCAAATGAGCAACAAGAAGGCATAATACCTACTGACCACTCCTAAAAAAATGAGTGACCAGAACAATGACAGGTGCTTTCCTCGCCCGTAATTTGTCATGTGCAATGTCTTTCACATACAAAACCTTACACTTAAAACAATTAAATACTAAGTTAGATACTAACTTTAATCATAAAAATAATTACTACTTTAAGTGAAACAATTTATTCTTGAAAAAAAAACTCTTGTTTAAAAAATATACTAAAAAAATTAAGAAACATACAGACATCAATACTTAATCATACAAAAAATACCTTACATCAGTTGTAAGAAATAACTTACCAGCGAAATTTTAATAAATTAACCTATGTATCTTTAGTGCTCAAAACAAAAATAAAATGACTTTGTAAGTGATTGACAAGACAAGTTAACGAGTACTGTCTTAGCCATTGCTGACCGGCAAACAATATACCTCCACATTACCCAAATGAGCAACAAGAAGGCATAAGACCTACTGACCACTCCTAAAAAAATGAGTGACCAGAACAATGACAGGTGCTTTCCTCGCCCGTAATTTGTCATGTGCAATGTCTTTCACATACAAAACCTTACACTTAAAACAATTAAATACTAAGTTAGATACTAACTTAAATCATAAAAATAATTACTACTTTAAGTGTAACAATTTATTCTTGAAAAAAAAACTTGCTTAAAAAAATACTCAAAAAAGTTAAGAAACATACAGACATCAATACTTTATTGTACAAAAAAATACCTTCCATCAGTTGTAAGAAATAACTTACCAGCGAAATTTTAATAGATTAAATATTAACCTATGTATCTTTAGTGCTCAAAACAAAAATAAAATGACTTTGTAAGTGATTGACAAGACAAGTTAACGAGTACTGTCTTAGCCATTGCTGACCGGCAAACAATATACCTCCACATTACCCAAATGAGCAACAAGAAGGCATAATACCTACTGACCACTCCTAAAAAAATGAGTGACCAGAACAATGACAGGTGCTTTCCTCGCCCGTAATTTGTCATGTGCAATGTCTTTCACATACAAAACCTTACACTTAAAACAATTAAATACTAAGTTAGATACTAACTTTAATCATAAAAATAATTACTACTTTAAGTGAAACAATTTATTCTTGAAAAAAAAACTCTTGTTTAAAAAATATACTAAAAAAATTAAGAAACATACAGACATCAATACTTAATCATACAAAAAATACCTTACATCAGTTGTAAGAAATAACTTACCAGCGAAATTTTAATAAATTAACCTATGTATCTTTAGTGCTCAAAACAAAAATAAAATGACTTTGTAAGTGATTGACAAGACAAGTTAACGAGTACTGTCTTAGCCATTGCTGACCGGCAAACAATATACCTCCACATTACCCAAATGAGCAACAAGAAGGCATAAGACCTACTGACCACTCCTAAAAAAATGAGTGACCAGATCAATGACAGGTGCTTTCCTCGCCCGTAATTTGTCATGTGCAATGTCTTTCACATACAAAACCTTACACTTAAAACAATTAAATACTAAGTTAGATACTAACTTAAATCATAAAAATAATTACTACTTTAAGTGTAACAATTTATTCTTGAAAAAAAAACTTGCTTAAAAAAATACTCAAAAAAGTTAAGAAACATACAGACATCAATACTTTATTGTACAAAAAAATACCTTCCATCAGTTGTAAGAAATAACTTACCAGCGAAATTTTAATAGATTAAATATTAACCTATGTATCTTTAGTGCTCAAAACAAAAATAAAATGACTTTGTAAGTGATTGACAAGACAAGTTAACGAGTACTGTCTTAGCCATTGCTGACCGGCAAACAATATACCTCCACATTACCCAAATGAGCAACAAGAAGGCATAAGACCTACTGACCACTCCTAAAAAAATGAGTGACCAGAACAATGACAGGTGCTTTCCTCGCCCGTAATTTGTCATGTGCAATGTCTTTCACATACAAAACCTTACACTTAAAACAATTAAATACTAAGTTAGATACTAACTTTAATCATAAAAATAATTACTACTTTAAGTGAAACAATTTATTCTTGAAAAAAAAACTCTTGTTTAAAAAATATACTAAAAAAATTAAGAAACATACAGACATCAATACTTAATCATACAAAAAATACCTTACATCAGTTGTAAGAAATAACTTACCAGCGAAATTTTAATAAATTAACCTATGTATCTTTAGTGCTCAAAACAAAAATAAAATGACTTTGTAAGTGATTGACAAGACAAGTTAACGAGTACTGTCTTAGCCATTGCTGACCGGCAAACAATATACCTCCACATTACCCAAATGAGCAACAAGAAGGCATAAGACCTACTGACCACTCCTAAAAAATGAGTGACCAGAACAATGACAGGTGCTTTCCTCGCCCGTAATTTGTAATGTGCAATGTCTTTCACATACAAAAACTTACACTTAAAACAATTAAATACTAAGTTAGATACTAACTTTCATCATAAAAGTAATAACTACTTTAAGTGTAACAATTTATTCTTGAAAAAAAACTTGCTTAAAAAATATACTAAAAAAATCTAAGAAACATGCAGACATCAATACTTTATCGTACAAAAAAAACCTTACATCAGTTGTAAGAAATAACTTACCAGCGAAATTTTAATAAATTAACCTATGTATCTTTAGTGCTCAAAACAAAAATAAAATGACTTTGTAAGTGATTGACAAGACAAGTTAACGAGTACTGTCTTAGCCATTGCTGACCGGCAAACAATATACCTCCACATTACCCAAATGAGCAACAAGAAGGCATAAGACCTACTGACCACTCCTAAAAAAATGAGTGACCAGAACAATGACAGGTGCTTTCCTCGCCCGTAATTTGTCATGTGCAATGTCTTTCACATACAAAACCTAACACTTATAAAAAAAATTAAATACTAAGTTAGATACTAACTTTTATCATAAAAATAATTGCTACTTTAAGTGAAACAATTTATTCTTGAAAAAAACTCTTGCTTAAAAAATATACTAAAAAAAATTAAGAAACATAAAGACATCAATACTTAATCGTACAAAAATACCTTACATCAGTTGTAAGAAATAACTTACCAGCAAAAATCTTAAGATAAAAAAATATCCTACAAGCAAAATTTGAAGTTAAAAATGAAAAAGTCAAAATTTTAACTTTATATAGAAAATAAACATGCAAATACATCACAGACTCCATATATTTCAATCAATTTTCATTTGAACAAAGCCTACTGTCCATCGCATGAAAAAAAAACTTTCGTAAAACATTTTAAATAAATAACCAAAATCAAATGCAAAAAGCTAACCTACGAGCAAAATTCTAAGATTGATAAAATAAACTACCAGAAAAAATTTTTTAATAGGGAATAAAAGTAAAATAAAGAAAAAACATGCGAACACATCATGAACTCCATAAATATTAATTGGAGAGGTAAGACTCAGTGACCAAGTGATATCGACCATCTCCATTTGTGAAATTGTGATAATTAAAGTCTTCTATCGTTAGACTAACACCCCAGGTAAAATATTTGCTGAAACCATATGAAATGCAAATTGCTTTCCATGCATTGAATGTTTACAGTAGACTTACCAATGACAAGATAGAAAAATAGGAAAATATACAAAGAAAAAAGTAAGAATGGGTATGTGTATTTGAAAGATTTAATGTGTAGTGCACACTACAACATGCATTTCTATATTAATAATAGGTTTGTGTATACTAAAGCATGAAAAGATAGAAAAAGATTCAAAGAAACAGAAAGAGATGGTACATTTTAAGACAGATTGAATGTGCATAACACCACATGAACTGCATATCACCACGATGCAATATTACAATATACATGTACGTCCAAGGTTTGTCAAGACTTGAGTATTGTTTTTGTTACATTTAGGGTATAATGTGTCATACAGCAACAAATATAGAAGTGATTTTACCATGTGTTATTTTCAGTTATATAAGTTATATAAGGCACACACAATCAGAATGATTTTATCATGATTTATTTTCATGTATAAAATGCATACACAATGGAAATATGTCATACAGTGACAAAGAAAGAAGCAATTTTATCATGTATTATTTCCAGTTTCCTGATATATAATTCATACACAATGAAAATGTGTCATACAGCAACAAAGAAAGAAGCAATTTTATCATGTGTTATTTTCAGTTATATCATGCATACACAATGGAAATGTGTCATACAGCGACAAAGAATGAAGCAATTTTATCATGAGTTATTTTCAGTTATTTAATGCATACATAATGAATATGTGTCATACAGCGACAAAGAAAGAAGCAATTTTATCATGTGTTATTTTCAGTTATATAATGCATACACAATGGAAATGTGTCATACAGCTACAAAGAAAGAATCAATTTTATCATGTGTTATTTACAGTTATATAATGCATACACAATGAAAATGTGTCATACAGCGACAAAGAAAGAATCAATTTTATCATGTGCTATTTTCAGTTATATAATGCATACACAATGGAAATGTGTCATACATAGACAAAAAAGTGATATAATCAAGTGTTATTTTCAGTTATATAATGTATACACAATGAAAATGTGGCATACAGAGACAAAGAAAGAAGCAATTTTCCATGCATCATACAATGCACACACAATATAAATAGGCCATACAGCAACAAAGAAAGAAGTGATTCTACCTTGTGTTTTTTATTTCAGTTGTAAAATGCATGCACAATAAAAATGTGTCATACAGCGACAAAGAAAGAAGTGATTTTATCATGTGGTTTTTTTCAGTTATATAATGCATGCACAATAAAATGTGTCATACAGCGACAAAGAAAGAAGCAATTTTTCCATACATTATTTTTCAGTTATAAAATGCATACACAATAAAAATGTGTCATACAGCGACAAAGAAAGAAGTAATTCTACCATGTATTGTTTTCAGTTATGAAATGCATACACAATAAAAATGTGTCATACAGCGACAAAGAAAGAAGCGATTTTCCATACATTATTTTTCAGTTATATAATGCATGCACAATAAAAATGTGTCATACAGCGACAAAGAAAGAAGACATTTTCCATACATTATTTTTCAGTTATATAATGCATACACAATAAAAATATGTCATACAGCGACAAAGAAAGAAGCGATTTTCCATACATTATTTTTCAGTTATATAATGCATACACAATATAAATGTGTCATATGGTGACAAAGAAAGAAGTGATTTTACCAAGTGTTTTTTTTTTCAGTTGTAAAATGCTTACACAACAAGAGTACCGCTAGGCGGAGCATTACATGCCTGATAGTTTTTTTTTGGTTAAGATGATGCATTTGTAAGACATGAGAATATTCATATATACTGTGGGCCAAATGGAACTTAAGTTATGCTCTGAAAACTGTTTTCAGTTTTAAGGTAATAGTGACCTTGACCTTTGACCTTGAAACCCCAAAATCAATAGGGGTCTTTTACCGGATACAGGGGCGGCGAAATCAAACGTCCATAAGTTGGTTAAGATGAAGCATTTGTAAGACATGAGAATATTTGATATGAATATCATCTTATGATAATTGTTGAAAACTAAGTAGAGAAAAAAGATACCATGGACAATTCTCCCTTGAAAATTGAATACTGTGGGCCAAATGAAACGTAAATTTGTATTATAGAATGCTAACACAGATATTATGCGTCGGATAGTGACAGTGACTTTGACCTTGTGACCCCAAAATCAGCAGGGGTCTTCTACCCGAGATGGACAATCATCCTATGAAGTTTGAATATTGTGGGTCAAATGGAACTTCAGTTATGCTCCAGAAACCAAATTGCTAACGGACGGACGGACGCCAGGGGGTATAACACAATATGTCCAAAAATCTTTCGGGCATATAATTATGAAAATGAAGCTTAAAATAAAACACTTACTCACTCTGTTTTACAATCAAGCTTCAAAAGAGTTATAAAATAATTATTTGAAAAAATAATAAAATAACTGCACTTATCCTTTTTTTCTGATGACCATAAATTTCTTGTTCATAATCATCTAAAACAATCATCCACACAGTTATATTGTATATCTGAAATGATAAATCAAACTTGAAAGAACAGACTGGGTAATGATAATGAAATTGTAAAAGGCTGATCATGGCCCAACTCTTTTTTAACAAAAAACAACACAAAAACACATAAGAGCAGTCAAAGGACAATGCAGTCAACTTTGTGAGTGTTTTGTACGTGGCAAGGCCTATCTTTAAGCTTAAGTGCTTTCAGGACTAAGTTTTTCAAAGGCAATAAATCAGTCAAAAAGTTATCAAATTCATATTTGTAAAATAAGAAAGGGGTAAAACTTCAAAAACAAACATTATAGTAACAAATACTACATTGAGATGTGGTATGAATGAATAAGCAAACTAACTTCTGCGATATTAACTTCAAATAAAACAAGTTTATACATTAAATATTACAGCATAAAAGGACATAACTCAAAAAATAATCCATGAAGAGTTCTATCCCTTAAAATTTGTGTGGATGTGGTACCAATGAATAAGTGTACCACCATACAGTTACGTACCTTGATTAGCACAAAAAATATTTCAGTTTAAACATTTTAACTTTAATTAGTTAGAAGTTAAAAAAGAGGCACAACTGCAAAAATAATTCTTCCACAGTTACATCCTTTGTATGCCGCATAGATATAGTACTGACAATATACAGTTATTTCATATGTGATTTGGGAACAGTTAAACTGTTGGCCCGAGGTGGAGGGAATAGTGTTTTGATCTGTTTCCCGAGGCCGTAGGCCGAGGGAAACAGTTTAAAGCACTATTCCTGACATTGAGGGACAACCGTTTGACTGTTCCCATATCACATATAAAATAACTGTGTTATTACCTGATCAATTACTATTTTAACAGTACTTGACATATTTAAAGCCTCTGGTAAAGTCTAAAATCCCATAGCAGTTACTTCCCTTTATACAAGTACAGTAACAGTTCGTGACGTAAGAGCACGCGCAGGAAACAGTCAAAACTATTGACCGGTCAACAGTTCACTCAGAAAACAGTTAAAAATATTGAATTACACTTGTATAAGCATTCAGGTAATAATAAGTTTATGCCCTTTCACAGTATGGTTGATATAGTCCATTGAATAAGTATACTAACTTCCAATAAAATATCTACAATAGTGTTGAAGATATAAAGCTTTAAAAAAGGTCTCATTTTCTTCAAATAGTCAAACTAAAAATTTTTTATCTATTTTATTTTTATTGGATTTAATGCCGTGTCAACACAATTTAGGTCATTTTACGTCATCCAGCGCACCTAACCTAGCTTTCCTGGACCCTTGTCAATAACCAGTACTCAACTACGCTTCCACAAGGCCGGAAACTTCCCCATATTATTATATAATTAGTGGAGGAAAATTTACATTACTGTCAAATTTTCTTGTAAGGGTATAACCTCCCCAGGTGGGATTCAAACCTGCACCCCCTTTGAGGCACAAGAATCGGAATCCCGGCGTGCTACCAACTGCACTATCGATCTGGGTTAAACTAAAAGGGTTTTGGGTTTTTATAGGATAGTGTGGTTTTTACAGGTTTGTTCTGTAAATCGTGCTTCTCTAATTGCCAATTGATGATAATTTTATTGTTTTCTACAGCCTACTTTTAAAACGTAATTAATCTGAGGAAGCCAGGCCCCTTCCCCATATACTGAAAACTGTCCTGATGTAGAACTTTTCAACAATTAGATTTTAACACTAGTTATAGTAAGCATCTATCACAGACAAATGGATGGCCCTACGCTACAGTGAACTAAGCCACAAATGTATGATTTTGAGAAAATGGCATTTAAAGAGTTTGCATGTTCCCAAGAGTTAATTCAAATTTCAATATAACGAAATTGTATACATAGTCTAGAACACATTTAAAGCAATGAAAACAAATAGAGTTAATGAAGAATTCAATTTTAACTTTTTTTAAAACTCAGCTTTTGTGGGGTAGTTCACTATTGCGTGGCTTTGTTTTGTATGTAGAGAGAAATCATGTTAAAGTGAACTATCCCCACTGATGATTGTTTTTAAAAGAATGAAGCACAATTAATGCTAATCAAAGTGCTGAAAAGCACTAAAGCAAGACTGTGTTGAAGGCTCAAACAACCATCAATAGTTCAAGCTTTAGTTTCGTCTCACGTATAACCAGTCATTAATTTAGGTATAAATCAAATCTGATGATTAAGAGCTTTTTAAGAAAGATTGGCATACATTTTCTTATAACTCACTGATCAATTGACTTGTATAATTACTAGTTGATGAAGAGCTGTGAGAAGTCTTATTTCCTCATTCAATAGAAATAATGATTTTCAGTAATGTCAACACAATTATTTCATACATCCTGTCTATAATAACAAAATATTGCACTTCAAGTAAAATATCAAAATCATGTTGAACATGTGAAGAAAAAATTAAAATCATAATTCACAAGCTAGATGATTCAAAAATGGAAAAAAGAAATTTCAAATAATTCTTGTTTTTGTAATCTTACTTTCATAGCTATCATAAACAGAACAGAACTGTTCTGCTAATATGAGTTACTTTTAAGGTAAGCTGTAGAAATTATCATAAATGAAGTTGATAACAATTGCTGGATCAGCCTGCAGTATGTACATTTTTGAAAAAAAGGACAACGCAACAGCATGAGGTAGAGAACAATATCATTAATTGAAATGAAACAATATGAATTGTGAAATACACATTAAAAATACAAAATGTTTTCATTTTATAGGTATTTTGCCTTAAAGCTGGACCCAATGAAATATCTAAATAACTATCGGATGGAATTTACTCAAATTTTGTTTGTGATTTTAACTAGCATAGATTTTAACCTCCGCAAATCCAAAAATTCTGATTTTTTTTAAATTCATAACATACTTTCCATAGACATGCAATGCAAACTTTGAAGCCAAAAGAGGGTTTTATTTAATGGGTACATGCCACAATTAGGGCAGCCATGGATATAGGTATAAATGGTTATCGTTATGAATCCCTGTGTCTTCAACGAGTTGGTATTGACGATGACCATGAAAAAGCGGGTGTTCGGGGACAGTAGCCCCCGATAAAAGACAAAATATCATGAACTTAAAACAAGATCACTTATTTACACATTGGAGTCGTCAGAATCTGATGGTAGAAGCAGTTCATGATTTCTTTTACTTGCGTCCTCCTTTTTTATTTACAAATGCTGACAGAGCTAACTAAATTGTAATCATTTTTAATTTTAATACTGCAATAAAAATTCTGCCATTGATGGGCACTTTAAGTGCATTATTTTCATTAATTTATTTCTTAATACATAGCAAAATAGATGCTCTCCTAAATTGAGGTTCATGCTAAAACCACACGTACTGATATATTTCACGCACGTCTTTGTGAACAGATTTGCTGCATATTTATAAGCGATAGCAATTTATAAGTGATTACTCCAGCTAGGAATTTTGGATCGGGTTTATCGTAAACGAAGCACAAAATGCATGATGTAAAAGTTATAAATTATTTGTACTTGTCTTTAGTAAGTTTTGATACTGTGTCTGCATGCTGAACTTTTAGATATTGTACATGTTTATCTATAACCTGCCATTTAATCATGGAATACTCTCATATTCTGTATTATACCTTAGAATACATAATTGTGTACTCTTTTTGCTTTATCTGTCTTTGTTTTCTCTTGATGTATGTACTCATAATGTTACCACTACCCGGCGGTATTTAATACTTTGCATTAATATTTTCTTGTCCCTCTAATCAAACAGGGCTATAGGGTAAATGTTATGGTTATTATTATAGCTGCGTCAGCAGCAAAAAGTACAATTATCAAGATTTGAGGATTTTCGTGTTGACACCGGTTGTTGTAAGCCAATCAGAACAATGCATTTGAGGTCACATGATGAAAAAGTGGACATCGGACAGTCAAATAGGGATGCACTTCTGAACTCTTTCGCACATTTTTTGTCGGGTTATCTGCGTGTATTACCAGAAAATAACATTATTATTGCATGAAGTATAACCAGTGTCAATGAAGTTGCAAAAAAAAAAAAAAATATGCACAGCTAATAATAGAATGTGTTTTCTTTTTTAAAACTCCTTTTTGTTGAAAAAATGCAAACATATCTTACCTACTAACGGGCAAATGTATTTATACGGGACAAGATTATCTGTATCCAATCAGCCGAGAGGCGTAACCAGTATCCACTGAGACAGGTTTAAGTCATGCCCCTCATAAACATAGCTGTTAGCTTAACACCCTTCTTATTTATATAGGAATATTTCGGTTTGCTCAAAGATTGGGGCTAGTCCCGATATGTCAAATAGACAGGAACAGTTCTAGAGTCTACCATAATAATGCTGTTTTATGTTCGTAGTCCGAACAAATCCTGGACAACACCTGTTTATTCGGTGTACTTTCATCAGCCCAGAAAGTTCCATAAAATGATATATATAAATTGTATCACAAATAAGGCCAACCAGTCCTTGGGCTTCCTAAGACGCAATCTCCACATCAAATCCAGTAAAGTAAAAGACCACGCCTATAAGGCACTCGTCAGGCCCAAATTAGAATACGCGTCGACAGTCTGGGACCCTCACAACAGAACACAAATAAATCAAATTGAAAAAGTGCAAAGAAGATCAGCCCGCTTTGTATCAAACAGATATCATAACACCAGCGCTGTCTCTAATATGTTACAAAATCTTAACTGGCCATCTTTAGAAATAAGAAGAACAAGAGCACGCCTTATTATGCTATACAAAATCATCCACCATGTCGTTGCAATAAACCCACCTCCAAACTTACTCATACAAGCTGACCAGAGAATAAGATCTAACAATCCCTATACATATAAACTCATTTATACCGTTAAAGACTCATACAAATACTCCTTTTACCCAAGAACTGTTGTACAATGGAACCTCTTGCCTTTAAGTGCCCATGAGGCAGTAACAGTGGACGCCTTTAAAGCTATGATCCCTGTGTCTGTCCTTGTCCCAATGTTTCAGCAGTAGATAACAATTACTTTGTAAAATAGTTTTAAAATGCACTTGTAAATATGTTTACTTTTTAATACCACCCAGAGTTACCTCTGCTTGTAATATACACTTTTGATTGTTAAATTATGCGCCGGCACAAAATCTTCAATAGTGAAGGAGTGCTGTATCAAGAAGAAGAAGAAGAATCAAAAAAGGTCTAAATGTTAGATATCATTCACGTGTCACGCACATCTTGATAATCTCTAAATAGACTCGGCACGGCTTAAAACGTTGAGGGATATTACTTCAATTCATTTACTCCAATTGTAAACAAAGGGTGCTAATTCCTGGAATTCTAAAAATAGACTCAATGGTCTTACATATTATCAGGGCATGTTAAGTCTTGTCTTCTATAAATAAACTTTGGACGGTTTGGATACGTTGTGAATACACAGTAAAACATTTTTGAAAATTCTAATACTGGTATTTCTAGTTCAGGTGAATTACTACGTACCGGTAAATGCAATATCCCCCTCCCCATCTAATATTGAAACGGGCCGGGGTCTAATTCACATAATAACTAGTTTAAATCAGAAGTTACCTTGTAATTCATGTATATATTTTCTGCGTTCCATGTTTCCTGTTTAGTGAGCATGATGCATGTCTCTAGCCATAAAGCACACAATGACTAGTGTTCTGGGCAACACACAGAACACATTAGCACATATATGTAGGTTATGAACTAGGATTCTGAGCTCAAATCAATGTTTGTTTATCCAGTATGTTTCGTAACCAGTTTTCGCGACGTTCGCATATTTGGATCCTCTACATTCCAGTAAATTTGTATCCTTTAATGTTAAATCCTAATCCTAGATGTGAAGTAGTTAATTCCGTACACTTTTGCTGAATGTTAATGTTTAAATCCAGTTTTAACGCAAGTTTTGATCCATTTTGTTACGAGCACATTTTGTCTAAATGTCAGCGTTCCTGTCATGTTTATATCTGATCTACGATGATGTTATTATAAAGTCTATATTATACTGTTGCATGAGTTTACCATTGTTTTTTTGTCATAATATGAGATACAAAACTATTGTTCACACATTCGTAGACAATTTTACATTCACATTTCCGGTTTAAAATTAAAACTTAAATGTCAAACTTTAAATTGAAATCAAACTTCCCTCACACTATAATCCGACAATATTAACCTGAGCTTGACCTTTATGCAAGAATATATTAACGTTATTTCTTGATAAAATTGGATAGAACAATGATTTATACGTATTTGGATAGAACAATGATTTATACGTATTTCCAATGCAAAATTCCATGATTTTGGTTCGTTTTTTTTTCTAACTCTGGGAATTTATTCCTACGCTGTACAGTCTAAAGGAACTATGTTTTCGTCTAAAAGATTGTTTAGGGGCCAAATCAAAGTATTATAGTCATGGATATATCTACAAATTCAAAGTAAAGCGTTTGATCGAGTCTTTCCAGGTTTATTGAATTGTTAATCACGTGACTATAGTGCTTGATACGGGGACGAGTAAAATATTTTCATTCATAATTTTTCATGAATGAAATCGATGTACATGTATACATCCGCGGTAACCAGTCGAGTTATTACTTTTCTAACATAGTTTAATTGTTCACAAAATTGAAGAGATTTGATGTCACAATGAATTTTATGAAATATGTGTGAATGCAGGATAAAGGCAGTTATATATCGAGTTTTTAATATTGAACTATTTGCTGGCAAGCGGAAAAATGGACAACTACTCAATATCGCAGTTCTGAAATGCCGCTTATAGCTTCGCCTGTTTCACAGTCTTGCTAAAAATCAGTTCAAAACACACTTTTATTTTAAACTTGATGTTTATGTACATTTACATGGTCTCAATGTCTTACTTATTTTAATTTTGTACAAACATTAAAATGTATTATGAAATGCTTAAAAAGTGTTTATATATGTTACAGGCAATTTGTAAATTTAGGCAATTTGTAAAATGCCTGAATTTTTTGGCATTTTCTAAATAGCCTGGCATCTTTAAGCATTTTGTAAAATGTCTAAAATTCTTTGGCATTTTACAAAATGCCTATAAAATTAGCTCAATATTTTACAAATTGCCAAAATAGTAAATATAGTGTATGGTCTGAAATTTTTGGATTCCAATCCTTGTTTGATTAAGGTGATTTGTTCCTTTGTTTACATAAAAATGTCTTTTGGACTCTGGACCACTTTCAGCAGCAAATGACATAGTAACCCAAAGGCAAAGAAACCTTCAAATAAGAAGGTTAACAAACAAAATGATGTACTTTTGCTGTCACATTTTCAGTTCATTTTGACCCCATCAGCTACAAAATTTTAGACTTGACAAAATGTATGGTCATTTCGTAGCAATTTGACTCTGTGTATTGCATCTGATATAAATCACAGAAATAATTCATACCAAATGTATACGATTCATTATACAAAGAGCCAATGTCTGCATTTTTTGTCAAATGACGACAGATTCAAATGCTAAATAAGTGATAAAGTTTCATAAAGAAGTACGGGTAATGACAAATTCATTTTGTGCATCAACAGTGCACAATACATTATATGAGCTCTATGGAATGCCAAAATGTTGTTGTTGTTGTATGTGGCAAGTTGTACAAATTGTATCTGTTCTTCAACTAATTCTCAACATACAAATGTATTAAATATGACACAGTTTGCCATGATCAATGTCATTTATACATGTAAGACATCAACAGACCTGTTAAATTATCAGTTTTTGATAGCAATACAGTATGTGTGGTTTTCTCCAATTATCATGTATGACTTGATTGACATTATTTTCCATACTAGGAATTATAATTTCAATCTAAAAATGTTTTGCAATCATTATTTACAAAGCTTTACATTTAAACTAATGTATTTTTTACCCGAAATTTCAGGCAATTTGTAAAAAACGTTCTTAAATTTCAGACATTTTGTGAAATGGCTAGATTTTTTAGGCATTTTATAAATTGCCTGACACGTTCAGGCCATTTATAAAATGCCTAAATTTTTAGGCATTTTAAAAATTGCCTAAATTTACAAATTGCCTATAACATATACATTACATCAATATGTGTCAAATCAAACTTCCCACACCAAAATAACTGATTCTGATAATTGAACAAAATAACGCCTAAAAAATGTTAGTCACTGTCTAACGAGACAGAGTCATAATAACATCCAATATGGCATTTTGTTACACATATCTGTTTGATGGCTGCAAATGAAACCATCATATATTTTTATAAGGAACATAAAATCGTCACCAAAATTAATATTTTTTAACTCGTCAAAGAATTCAAACCGTGCAGACTACCACTGGGTGAAAACTTGAAAACACAAAGACAAGTACTGCTTAATAAACATGATAAAAGTTCCTCACATTCCATTGGGCTCAAGTAAACAGTCCTTTCAATATTCAGCTCCAAAAGCCCTTGTAAAAACTGTGGTAGAAGTATATAGGATTTTTGTGTTGGATCCTCAGATAGGGGACAAATTTAATAATTAAAATGTTTAATCTGGCATGTCCCTGTAGACTTTCTAATTCCTTGAAGTCAAGAAAGCCACACCCACTTATGTTTAATACCTTCAGATTATTTAGATTCTTAACAAAGTACAATGAACACTGTCTCTAACAAAATATTGTTTTGAAGATTCAATTTTGTAAGATTTTGACATTTTGAAATGTTATTGTTAAATTGAGTAAGTTCACATTTATCAAATGTACCTGGGTGATTTCTATACACCAATTTCTTTAAACCATTGCTGTGTCTTGTAAGGACCATATCAGAGAACTTGTCGAGGCTCTGGCAATATTTGTTTCTAAGAAAATTTCCTTAAAATTTCATATTTTAATCATGACAACAATGTGAGATCATTCTTCATATGAAATAACTAAACGCATTGACTTCGATAAAAATAAATTTGTTCGAAGTTTTACAGGCGCTTTTCCTTCCGTTTTTCTTTAAAAACTACAGGCGAAACTGACGTTATGACGCTGCTTTATAACATGCACATATACACTGCCCTCCAAAAGTTTCTTCACAAATTCATAATTTATATTGTACCAAATAGAATTTCAAAATGTTGTAAAAACTTTACTGTTACGTGATTTTCAATTGAGCTTTTTCTAATCAGAAAATTTGTCTTATGGATATCTCAAACTTGATAACGGTTCACGGAGATACATTGACCATAGTTTTGGAGGCTGATAGATAACTTAGGCTGCAACTCAAAAAATAGAATGTATCAATAGAAATTCCATTTCCATAGCATGAATAATGGATGAAACCAACAATGATATGATAATACTTCAAACTAGAACTGAAAAATTGTAGCAATTTAATTAATTGTACTGTGAAGAAACTTTTGGAGGGAAGTGTATAAAAATATGTATTGGTTATATAACATGGAAAACAGACAATGTCTTTGAACTTGAATTACATGTACATGTAATTAAAATACCAAATGTATAGAACTAATTGGAAATTTGATAGATTTTATAGATATTTAACTGAAATGCTATAAATACCGAACGACAATAATGCATTTAATTGTTAAAACTAAGATCTTTGGGGTTAGTTCACTTTTGCATAATCACTGGAATGTACTAACCAGCTTAGTTCACTATAGCGTGAAATAGGCTATATTAAATATAGGTGTGGGTTAGTACACCCTATAAATAACTTTTGATCTAAGAATGCTATCTGAAGTCTACTAGACCAAATGAAAGCTCATGGTTTGAAGAACACAAAGGGACAGATAACTCAATTTTGACCAACTTGTGGGTTAGTTCACTTTAGCGTAGGACCATCCAAATAAACTAATTACTATTTTATTCTAATAAGTAAACAAATTTGAGAGGAAAGGGAGACAATTGGATTGTAATTATATGTATTACTAAAAAAGAAACCAATTTCCAAAGGGAGCTGCCATTTTGAAAAACAGAGGGATTCTGACTGATATGGCGAGGAGTGGTGCAATTTGCTACTTTGTTGCAGACCGTTCTTTATTAAATCACTACGTATGGATACATAAGGCTAGCGTTGCAGAACAGGCTCAATGTACCAAGTTTATTACTTTAACCGAATACAAGTAATGATCCAGAATTAACCAGACTGGTAACCTTGAGTCAACAATTCTTACCAAATATAAATAATTTATGCGTCAAAAGAAAGAGCAATCATTTTCAATTTAATACTCAAAATACAAAACAGAAATTTTTGTGCCGAGGATTCGAAGCAAATGATCAATGATTTATAGTGAATCAATTCAGAATGGGACAAAGAAGGTAGAGGTTATCTAATGTGCTTCATGGCAGGCCTTTTTTTCCTTCTTTACATGACGCCGTTAAACGGCGTCTTCCCCAAGCAAAATAAGTATCTTTTTTTCCCCAAAACAAACCAATTTTTCCCCTCAACAACCATTTTCCCCTTCAAAATATCTTAAAACTATGTATAAACATCGAAAATACAGCAAAAGAGAAACCGGAAATCTCGCATGATTTAATTATCAAAACGGTTATTTACCAATATTCTATTACACGAACGGAACATGGTCATTTCGTTAAATAAGTTTATCAAAAAAATAAGTAATCAAGTCTGCGAGTCCTTCAAATTACCAGTTCGGTAATTTCTTGCTAATAATTCGTCCTCAATCACATTCGCCCCTACATTTATTCGCACCCAAACCGGCATCGAATTAAAAAATTTTTTGTTCGTTTTTTCCCGACGCACGTGGTATGTCTTTCCGAGCATGTTGCAATCGTTGGGTTACTTACGGAATTGGCGCAATTATACAAAAAATACGAAAAAATGACTTAAGAAATACTTGTACCCTGAATTTGTTTTCTTAAAAACTTCAAAACATCAAGATGAGTCCTAGCCAGGTATTAATCAGTTGAAAACACAACACATTTAGTTTGAAAAGCCAAGTAATGATTTCAATGACAAAGGAACTAACAGTACCCCTGCCAGTGACAACTAGGAACCCTTGAATGAAGAATCTGATGTCCTTTTGGTTGAACATGTAATTGAGTCAACACCCATTGATGATGATACCTTTAAAGCTACTAAATCTCCACCCAACAAACATAAACAATAACAGTTTAAATGAAATATGATTACAAGAATTAAATATATACATATATATAGATCTAAATAGTCTAGTTTTATTTTTCCCCATTTTCCAATTATCGCGCGCCATTTTTCCCCTTGTAAAAGGCTACAGGCTACTTCCCCAACACATGAAAAAAAGGCCTGCATGGTGTCAATCTAGTATTTATCTAGAAAGAGAAATTGATGAGAAGCAAGGTCTGGTTACCTTATATGTGACTGCTATAGATTACATTAGTCCCAAAGGGGTACTGGTTCGAATTCCACCTGGGGAGGTTATACCCTTCCATAAAAATTTGCCAATATTAAATATCAATTTTCTTTCATTAACAATATGGTATATGGAGAAGTTTCCGGGCTTGTTGAAGGGTACTGGTTACAGCAAAGGGTCATAGAAAGCTAGGTTATGTGCCCTGGACACTGTAAAATAACCTAAAACATGTGAAAAAAGGGCTGCTGCGAGTATCCAAGTACTTAGGTATTTGCAATCCCGACCAGAAAATTGAGTACAAAAATATTTGTCACATCGGAAATCGTCTGATCGCGATCTATTTTTGGAAATGGTGAAAGAACATTTTCAGCTTAATTACCACTGAAAACGAGCCGCACTACTTATGAAAATTAATTTTATTTAGTTAATTTAATTCAAAATTTTAATAGATACACATTTAAGCAAAAATGTTTTCACTGAAAATGCCTGGTGATAGAAATGTTAGGGAGTTTATGGTTTTCGATACAGTAAAAGTTTAGAACTGTAATTCTTAACTTTTTTCATCATATGAGTTCCTGTATATGCTTCTCTATTAACAGGTGATTCATGGTTCGATTGGTGAATCGATCAGATCGGAACGGATCGCCACTATCTCAATGATCCACAGTCCTAGTTATACATTTAAATAAAGTATGTAAGTAAACAGTTAACGTACCATGCAAGCCATGTCTATCACTTGTCTATCATCATTTAGATGATCTATCAGTTGTGTCACAATGTCACAAAACTCACATTACCACCATTGTTGCCATGGAAACAAATCTATGATTCTACTCAGGATGAAACACAATCTGCAATGACACAATATTTTGTGGTCATTTATCTGAAATACTCTTGTTGTGAACTTTTCAAACAAATACAATTATATAATTCATAGAGGCACAGGGCCATTTCAAGAGGGGTTGTTAGTAGGGGCCCAGGTTGGGTTGAGTGGATCTAACTGCTTGAGTGTTAATCTAGCTGTAGACAACAATACAGCAATAAGATCAATTTAATTGCTGTTTCTGCTGTTACTGTTGTCACTGTTACCTATACATTCATTATTATAGTACAACCAAGGTCGGTAGCACAGTAGGTAGCATGCCTGGCCTGGATTTTGAATCTAGTGTCCGAAGAGGGTACCGGTTCAAATCACACCCCGGGATGTTAAACCCTTCCATGAAAATTTGACAATTATGTCAATTTTCTCCATTGATAAGGTATATGGAGAAGATTCCAGCCTAGTGGAAGGGTAGGTGATTGCAAGTTTTAGACAAGGGTCCAGGAAAGCTAGGTTAGGTGTGCTGGGAGCAGTAAAATGATCTAAAAAATTGTGTTGACACAGCGTTAAATGGGTGCAAGACATTTCGACCCCAAGACATTTCAACCCGAGCCTTTTATGGAGACATTTCCACCCCACGACGTTTCGACCCCAGAGTTGAGACGTTTCGACCCCAGTCTATAGATAATATTATAAATGATAAATAAGGTTATATACGAAATAAATTATGAATCGTTATATTATTGAAATTATGGCATTACATCATTTTATTTTATTTTGCAGGGTTTGTGATCGACATGCAGCATGATGTTGTAGATGTATTTCAATCCAAGAGCATAAATATGTATTTAAGTGTAAACTTATAAACACTTAAAAGTTTGAAAATCAATAAAATTGAATTTATACATCTAGATCTAGAACTTTATATTATCATTATTTTACATAAATGATAAATTATTGAAGTTGATGAATCAATATGTTGCTTGTTGATATGTTAAATATAAATAGTATGTACTCTCATGAGTATTTAAACATATAATAAAATTATGAATTTACACAATATCAGGTTTGTTGTTTATTATTATTCAAGTTCTTAAAATATTAATCTGTGTGTTCTAATAAGTTATGTTTTTGGTGCAGCAGATCACTCTCTTCCGTTTTCATACGTCTGTTTTCTTCCTAATAAATTGTTATGGTTTTTTTTCATTTTAAAATCTTCTAAAATATTACATTCAAATTCTAAGATGTGATAAGCAAACTACCTTCTATCAAAATATACAAAATGTACATAAATACAATACAAATACGAACATTAAAGGGGCGTAAATGGATTTGATTGAAAAATCGATATAAAATCTATTTATTATTGCATTAATTACGTAAACATAAGACAAGCACATGGTGATAATGCCAAATCTACAAAGAAAATACACTTCCCAAAAAATAACTTTAAAAATCTAGGCCGCATCCATGTACTGTAAACAATAATATTTACATTCAGATTTCGCGCCATACACACAGTTTCCGAAGATTACCGACAAGTTTGTATACTTTCGACGTAACTCCGCCCTCGAATAACAATATTGACCAATCGCGTGTAAGGTAAATAAAAACAGACTTGCTTACGGATGGATGCATTGCAAAACTGGAGCAGTAATCCGTGAATCCAAGATAACAAAATTTATTGTTTTGATTTGTTGAATAAAAGCCAAGACTGGTTACTTCCACGTCTTCCCACGCCGACTCGGTTGCTATTTCTATGAGCTTCAGGTAGGTTTACGGGTTAAATTGTCATTGTCCAAAATTCGCCAATGCAGTTTTGACAACGCCGCATTGTCGAGACGTTGTACGTTCACTAATGACACAACGCTGTTTGACACTGTCTATGTATAATCACAATTTTAATATACATATGATATAACATGAAATGACGATGGACTCGTATTTTATTTAACAGTTTTATTCGTGACACAACAATCCTTGGAAGTTTATAGATCACTCGGCCTTGAGTCTGTTCGCCCTATATTTACTCATACCTTTTGGTAGCGTACGATAATGATGTAAAGTGATCATCGATAACCATGTATACATACACCTTGATGATAAGCAGATGATGCTTCATTTTAATAGCGACTAAAATTGACTTACATGATATCAGGGATTTTATATAAATCCAATTGTTATATACATATAGAAGATTTATTTATAGCAACACAATTTTATAGACAATGTATAGTACTATAACATTGTATGGTACAGTGAAATAGCCAGTGTATAGCGCTATTTAAGTGAATCAAACAGAATATAAATATTCAGAGGCACATTCTTCTTCCCAGAGGCTATTGAGTAGGAAAATGACAGACACAGAGGCTTGGCTAAAGTGTAGTTTATGTAATAGATTTGAAGATTTGGATGAATTCTTATCATCCTTCCTTTGTATCTATCTATCTATCTATCTATATTGTATATTCATTTTAGATTGACAGTTCCAAGATATTATGTAGTTAGTCGGGATTAATGTTCAGAGTGAAAGATTTTTGTTGACATCATTGGTTAGCATGACAAGAAGAATTGTTTAGCGAAATGAAATATATATTTATTAAAAAATATATAATGGAAGATGAGAGTTTATGTAACTCAGACCTACTTAATATGTAAGTTAATAGTTTGCAAAATATATCTAAATATTTTTAATATTTGATTGAGTAAAGAAACAATTATCGTTAAAAAATGGTACTGATGCCTATTGATCAACCATATGGCAAATAATAAATAATTATATGATACAGTAAATAAATTATTAGACTTTGGTATTTTCCTTTTAACTGCTAACTGACATAAAGCTTTTAAAGATTAATTATTTCACATAAATTAGTTAAAAATTGAATCATTACTGTGTTGCACATATTCAAGATACACTGTCTAGATCGTGAAACGGTGGCGATTTTCCGTGTTACGGAGTAGCCACACCAAGATGGCGGAAAAACAACCAACCAAAACGTACGTGTCGCTTTTTGTATGATATTTTGAGAAATATTCAGGCCCAAACGCGTTATATAGTTTCATTTGATCCGTAAATGTATAAACTAAAGGCGGGTGTACTCACCTGACATGTCACGAAGGATTTATGTGACTTAAAGCCACCAAAGTTGACGAATGACCGTCAGTCAAATTTGAACCGAGAGAAGTGTATGACTTTTGATAAAATCGCCGTAAGTACGGCACTTACAAAGTTATAAATACGTTTGTGAGATAGTGTATATGCATGCAATCATACCTTAAAATTGTACAAGTTCTAATTTATTTTGTTCTGTCAAAACATGCCTACTTTCGGTTTTGTCTAAGCAACGGTTGAGATATTAGCCCCGGAGAAGATTTTCCGTAAGAAATGACTCGGTGTTGCCATAAGAAATGGACACGGTGTATACATTTGCGTGAAAGTGAACACGGTTCGGACACTCATCCAAAGGTTAAACGCAACCATATCATTTGAAGTAAATCACATTGGCATTATCCTTCGTATTTTGCTATACAGAAAAGCCCAATGTGTTCAATACGCAAATCTTTGCAGAAACAACGCTATTATTTTATTTCCACTATTCCAGATCGTCACCTTTCGTATTGATACTTAAAAATAATGTAGTATAAAAATACGAAACTAATACTTATAAAAGCCCTTTTGTGATAAGACTAAAATTATAATTTTGTTCTCCCCAGTGTCAAAATGGAAAAAGTCTATAAATGCTACTGCTGTAAGTTTTCGAAATCTGGTCTCCTAGCATGCATTCATCTTTCATTAGAAAAGCATGCCAAATTGCAGATACAATGACCAATGAGATGATTTAAAAAGTATCAACCGGCCGATATAACCTTCTGACGATAGACTACAGACTAACACCAAATTCAGAACTGCAAACTGGGGAATATTTCAAAGTGAATCAACACATATCTACATCCTTTCTAGAAAATAAGAAGTGTCCTTCTAAAAGAGCTAGAAAATATACAAGAATCTAAACAAGAAATTTCTGTTGATACTGATTTAATTACTTCCCAGTCCAGATGTGAAAAACGTACAAAACGTCAGCATCAATAAGATCATTCGGCAGTGTAACTTTAGCATCTCCCTCTCAGCAAACGTTAATTCCATTTACGAGGAACTTGATGAACAGTTAGAAGATTTAAATTTGTTTACGATTTGATCAAACCCGTATCTGTGTTTTAACAAATACTGCTACGTTTTGCATTGTCTACAATTCGACTGTATAGCAAATGGTCTTGTCGCATTTCAAACGTTTGAATGAGTGTCGTAACCGTGTTCTATTTAACGCAAATGTATACACCGTATCCACTTTTAATGGCAACACCGAGTCATTTCTTACGGAAAATCTTCTCCGGGGCTAATATCTCAACCGTTGCTTAGACAAAACCGAAAGTACGCATGTTTTGATAAAACAAAATAAAGTAGAACTTGTACAATTTTTAAGTATAATTGCATGCATATACACTATTTCACAATCGTATTTACATCACGCTAAGTGCCGTACGGCGATTTTATCAAAAGTCATACACTCTCTCGGTTCAAATTTGTCAAACGGTCTTACCGTCAACTTTGGTGGCTTTAAGTCACATAAATCCTTTGTGACATGTCAGATGAGTACACCCGCCCTTTAGTTTATATATTTACATATCAAATGAAACTTTATAACGCGCTTGGGCCCGAATATTTCTTAAACTATCATGCAAAAAAAACGACACGTACCTTTTTGATGGTTGTTTTCCGCCATCTTGGTGTGGCTACACCGTGACACGGAAAATCGCCACCGTTTCACGATCTAGACAGTGAGATAGTGTTTGTAAATATTAGGCGCTGACTGTTGAAATCTGTAAAGTAATGTATGCTTTGTTTGGTTTATGGAAATTTATTTTAAGTTTTACAAGTATAAGGTATTTGCTGCAAGATATTTAAGGCCAAGACTGTTACATTATCATATTTGATATTACAATGTAGTTGAGAGTAATTGTGTCAGAAGTGGAAAATAGGCAAACATTAACAAGGGTGGTGGTCATAAATCTAATAAGTTTCTAGATGATCACAGAGAAAGATTTTAATCCTAACATCTTTTCATTTTAATTGTGTTTCAGGTTTCCCTCATGGTATCAGAAGAAGATGGGATGGGCTAACAATGATGATTATATTTTACACTTTATAAATACAAAGAACACTTAAAAATAAAATAGAACATAAAACTTATAGTGATGTGTGATTATCCAACTGCCAACTTACACTCACCAAGAACCATTAATGTTGTGTGGACAAAAGTTTCATGCTCTAGTTTGTAATTATGTTAATTTGATACCTGTACATATTAACACAATCTCAGTTGATCAGAGATTGTTTTTATTCTATTCTTTTTTCTGTTATGAGTTTAAATGTTTAGGTTTCTTCACATAAAACAAATTAGTTACAATACTGGTTAGTACTTAATGGCATATATATAAGTCCTAACTGTCTAAATGAATAAATCAAAACACTTGTACTGGGTATGTAATATTTTAATACTTATTCCCTTTAAGATTACATTATGAGGTAATACATTTGCTTAATCAATGAGTTGATAACTTCTTTATGGAATACATACATTGTATGTTATTTCTAGAAGTCTTCTACATATTTATTCAAGCATTTTCATCTTGGTGCAGAAAGTCTATTTTTAAATTAGACTTATATCATATTATGTCCCATGATTTTTCCATGCCTTAAAAAAGAAAGACAAATGCTGATTTGTATGTGAAGTCTTTTGAACACCATTGTTAAGAGTGTCTCTTTTCAGGAAAACAAAAAATATTTCAGTTATAATATTTGATATTATCAAATATTCAATTTTGAGGCATATTATATACATGTGACTGTTTATATCAATACTAGTGTGATAGTTTTCAATGTATACCTTTAAGAACAATATTGTATATCAATCGAAAAAACATCAGTTGTAATTCTTTTTGAACTCGGGTGAAAGCATGAAATAAAGCTCAACAATTGCGTATTTTTTTGAAACTTTAATTCTGTGGAACAATTTTGCCTTATTCTTGTTATAATAAACTAAAATATTCTTCAGATCTGTGTTTTTATCATTTCTACTAAATAGCATTCTCGTACTCTGAGCTTATCAAGATTCTCAATCTAAACTAGCTTTTAAAGCTATCTTCTCAATCCTCTCTTTTGCAACATTTGACTATTACTTTGTATATGTATTTATGTTTGTATTTACCTAAATAAAATATTGTTTAAACCAACTAATATCGAGAATCCTACTAGACTCTGGGAACAAGAATGCCAAATAGCTACTCAATGGTGAATATCTATGCATGATGTACTTGTTAGCACTTTTTCAACTGGAGTTGATCTTCTTTATGTTGAGACTGTATACTTGTGTTAATTATATTATTTAGTATGATAGTAATATGGCAACTTTATTGAGTGGTGTGTGTCTCTCATTATGAATATAGAATTCACAATAGTTTATAATTACAATTAAGTACATGGTATATCAGACAGTAATGTCTTGGGACTAGATTGTCAATCCATGATACCAAGGTGCAAAGTCGATTTCTACTCCAAGGATCCTACAGGATAACCATCAGCATCAGAGCTCGCAGTCTAGTACCCCGAGGTTATCAAGATTGTCTAGCTAATATTGAGAATCCTTCTAGACTCTGGGTACAAGAATGCAGTGCTCACACTGTCAACCCAAGTATAATTGATAAAGGCAATGGTCATATTATTGATATAAAGGCAGCCCTATGCCATTGGGAAATCTGGCTAGATTCTTACATGTGGTGTTTGTCTGTTCAAGGTACAAAGTCACCGTCAGTTGAACATGACACTGGTCCTATCAGAATTAACTTTTATTGTATTAAACATTAAGCCAATTTATTGGATGGAACACAGCTGTGAGTAATGAATGTGAAATCTCTCCCTAAATGGGACTACCTGGACTGAGTCTCCTCATTCTGGTTTTACCATAGTGATTATGGATAACATAATGAACAACTTTCCAAATAATAACAAACAACTAAAATATTTTTTTATTAATTTACCTTGTAAATTAGTAACAAGTATTTAAATATGTATGAAAGAAAACAAAAAATATAAAATAATGAATAACAAAAAAAACATATAAAATGTATAATAATACACAACATACAAATGCACGAGACACAAGAAATGTTAGACAAAAATTATGCACCAGTACAGAATGTTGACTATTTTAAGCATAGAAAGCAATAAGAGGACCAAATGTTTCTGACTCATTTAAATTTGAGGAACCAAGAACAATGAGCTTTATGCATCTCATAGAAACAAAATTGTAACTCAATTAAAAGGTCATGAAGCATAGAGGCCAAGGGTAATTAAAAATACATACAATAATGATGCAAATTTCAGTAAGTACAGTAAAACCTGTTATAAGCAGTCACCTGCTGTAAATGTTCAATCTGACTTCCTGCTGATGAAAATCCATTTATTTTACACCTGTTATAAGCAGCCAATTGAGGACTGTGGCCAGTGGTAACCCAATCCCTTACCAATTTACCAGTGTTATGTGGTCAAGGTCTATCAAATTTTAGCATTGACAGAGTCACCATCACTGTATAATGGCACAGAGGTATAAAAACCTTGCCAGTTTAAACAATAGGGGTCTGACATATAAAGCCTCCTGAGCTTATTTATCAACTAAGAGTCATAATTATATAAGACTTCGAATTAACAACTGACATTGTATAAAAATGTTGCACCTAAAAACTTAACCAAAAGTTGTAGATTTATGAAAGTAAAAGTTATCTTATTAATTAAAAGGTGTATTTTACTTAGTCTATGAGAAGTCAGCTGAAAATTATAATTTTACTTCCATAATATTTATAAGCAAGTTGTTAGGTGTATTAAAAATACATGTTAAATGTAAAACTGTCAAAACAGACTGACCTATTTACTTACATCATAAATAATAGTTGTAAAAATTAAATAACATATGCACATAGAAAATTGAAGGAAAAAATTAAAGGTCAAACATAACATATAGTGTGTGTAGCTTTAAGTAAGGAAAGTAAATAGTTTATCATAATTACTTGTGCAAATATACAACATACAAATATACACAAACAAATACAAAAAGCAACCAGCCCTATCAGCCAATGGAGTCATAAATGTTTACAAGGTAAAAATTAAATTTCAGAACATTTTGGAAATTGATCAGATATTTTAACCAACATCACTAGCATCAAAATGTTACATAAATCAAAGATACACATGTACATGTAAAAGGCAAACTGTGTTATTATAGTTGGACTTTAGATTAACATAAAATTAAGATTTATCATCAAAGTTCATGTTACTTTATATTGGCCATTTACATGTACCTAAATAAAATTAATTGTTCACAAAATCATGAATACACTGCACATTGTCTTGTTCATCAAGAATAAATTTAGAAAGTTTCCTTGGTTATCATCAATCAAACTAGTTATTCATCAGGTGGTAACTGTCTACATGTAAAGTCACTGAACAAATCACTTTATGTTTTGCCTAATATGTTGTTCCAGTTCAAAAGGAAGTGTCTCTTTATCTTTAACCATTAGACCATCTGGTCTACACAGTGTACAAAAATGTGAATTAGCTGTCTGCTATAATATATTTACTTGTTTCGAAAGATGTTCTGAAAATCTTGTAAAGATGTTCTGAAAATCTTGTCCTGGAATATAAAATCATTTTCTATTTTTTGTATCCACATTTACTCATAATGATGTAATATTATAGAGAAAACATCCAGGTCATAAACAGGAGTGTTCACAAACTTCTCCAATACATAACCTTGAATGACACCCAGCTAGCTTAGTAGGTAGCATACAAGTCTAATGATCGAGGGATCATGAGTTCAATTCGCTGGCAGGGCATACTTTTGTGGAGCTTGGTCATGAAATTATTTATGTGACAATTCTGCTTCCCACCATTGATTCTTAATAATGTAGGGCAGTTGTCAGTCCCTGACTTAAGTATGCACTGTTAGCTAATTCCAGAGATTTAGCCATTCCAGGAACAGTGAGTTTGTTCACTGACCACCGTTATATGACAAATACAATGTGTTGCTTATGGGCCAACACAACAAACAAAATAACATAACCCTGAATGTTTAGAAATTTTGATTAGTACTTTCAACGATGTTGTAACAAAAAGATTTTACCAAGAACACTTCTTTGAGACACACATCAAGATCACACACTTTCTTGAATTCAGATTAATGTTAAAATTATTTCATTTTCTAATAAAGTTGTCTTACATCATGATATATACATCTAAATACATGTATATATGAACTACTAATGTTCAAAAACTGAGTGATGGCAAATTATTCTTACCAAGTAAATCCCATTGAAAAATGGTAAGAAACTTCCATTGGAAGGTAAACAGCACAACAATACTTAACACTCATTCATAGAATGCTAAAAATCTCGAAGCATCAAGCTGTTCCATCTTCTATCTGAAATTGAAAAATATGGACTTATGCGTGTTATAGTAACAGAAGTTTTTTTGTAGAAATGTCAGGAATGATAGTGTATCTTTGAGATAACTTCAATAATAGCTAAGTTCTATTACAAAAATCTAGTGCTTCAAGGTTACATTTTGTCTAGTTGTTTTCATTTTTATTCAAGCATAAAAAGTGTCTATTGATAATACACTAACAGTTAACTTATACATCATTCATTTACCAGCAAATACTACAGCAGTTAAGTCATAAAATAGTTATGGGAAAATTGTATTAAACAAAAAATGCTAAAGACTTTTGAACAAATCACATCAGACATAAAGACAAATCATATCAGTAACAAAGAAGACAAATTTTATCATACATGTATAAGCATATGAAATATAGAACAATGACTTGGAAAATACATTAACACTAACCTCAATATTGACTTATTCCATTTTTTATGAGTATGGCTGAAAGCTCCAACCGTCCTTCCCTCTCATGAGTTTATCATGCATTTCGGACCAATTCACAACTGGTCCCTCAAAATGGTTTCTCTCATATAAGATGTTAAATGTCAGCTGTTTGGTGCCTTTAAATAAATACAAGATAGTGAAGATAATTATATCAAATGCTGTGGATGAGAATTTTAAAATTGAATAATAATCAGGTAAATCCCATGTGATTAAAATATGTACCTGAGATGCGTAACAGAATGTTCCTGCAGTATCTGAGCTATACTGATCTATAAGTGAAATGTCCGCAGACATAAAAACTTGGATTAAAATAAGCAAGCAAGTCAGACTAGTCATTACTTTTTTCTTTACAGTATTTTTACTAGCCCGCAAATAAAATAAATTTTCTCAAGCTTTCAACAGTGGGTATTTATGATATGAACAGAACAATGTGCTAATTAAAAACTAGTGGATATAATTGTATTAAGTAGATCAACATATTATTATTGATTATATGCATGCAAGAATTTCATCAAGGCAGTTATATTGATTAGAATTTCAGTAACTCAATATGGAAATGCTTCTACCATAGCTGCCTGGCTAGCTCAGTTGTTAGCTTGCAAGTCTACTAATCGAGGGGTCGTGGGTTAAATTCCCGGGCGGGGCATACTATGTTGAAGCATGTCATAAAATTATTTCTACAGCCCTTCTCCCTCTTAACAAAGATTTAATTATTTTGGGCAGTTGTCAGTTACTGATGAAAGTAAGCACTTAGAAGTTGGTAAACAGCTAAATCCAGAGATTAAGCATTTCCAGGAGGAGAGAGTAGGTTGACCAACCGTCGTTATATGACCTATACAATGTGTTGCTAAAGCGTTAACACCTCCCCAAAAAAAAAAACCCAAACAATCTTGATCATATAAAAATATAAAATTCACTGTAATGAGAAGAAACTAATGTTTACACAAACCTTAGTATTAACTTATTCCAAATGTTATCAACATGGCATGAGTTTAAAATAATCAACTGTCCAAGAGCATATCTTGTAGATCAGACCAATTCGTTAACACTTCAAAGTTGTTCCACTTCAAACAGGTTCTTCTACATTTCCAAGACTAAATTACTCTATGGAATTCTGTTGAATGACTAGCTGTCTACAAATAAAAGCAAGATATTCTAAATACAGTCCCGTTATCAAATGCATGTATACTTGTATAATTTAAGACAATTTCATAATAAAACAATATATGCAGAAATATCACAACTGGTGAAATGGGAAGAACACCCTCTTAATTCCTAAGGACCGTCAGATGTTCCTGTTAAACAACCATAGGCTACAGTCCTTAATATTAAGCAGTCATGACAGTAACCTATTTCAATTATATTTAGTGTCCTTGTCTAGATCGATCTACTGAGTACTTAAAAAACATTGAAGCAGAAATGACAGTACAATTAATCTACGCAAGCACAACTCAACAATGCAATGGAACACTCCCGACAACAAAAGACACCGCATGCATAGCCTTCCATGCAACGCTCGATTTGACAAGTGTAGACAAAACGAACCGAAAGTAAATTCAAACTCGCGAAAACTTGATACCTTAATATAAATCGAATACAAAAGATGATATAAACCCATAATGTGGTAGGGATTGTGAATACTTTAAATTATTATTACATTTTGTACGAGTAAAATTACAAACCTGAAGATCTAAGTCTGATTTCTTCACAAAATCCTCGATTTACATGTTTATTATCTCAGCTACGCGCTATGATGATTGACGTATACATAATCACGTGATCTATGCTTACGACGTTCCCCGACAAGTCGCGGAAAAAATCGATAGCTACCGAGTATAGTCGACCGGTGCGTATGTAAACAAATGCACGGCAAAATGGTCCATTTTAATTAGTGATTTATTAGGTAACAAAATGATATTTTGAGATGGAATTTTCGCCAAAATTATTTTTTTATCATTCTTTAGTCGACCTTATATGAATTATTTGATTTCAAATCCAATAATGTGCCTTTAACCTAAAATACCATCTGGGGTCGAAGCCTCGTGGGGTCGAAACGTCTTGGGGTCGAAAAGTCTCCGTCAAACCTAGGGTCGAAACGTCTTGGGGTTGAAACACCTGTAAGTCTGGAGAGCATGGTGGACTATGTGACAATGTGCTCCAACATTTTAATCAAAAATGCATATAAAATGGCAATGACAACCATAATGAAGTAATGCAAAATAAACAATGGAAACATGTGAACAATAACAAAACTTACGTACCTGCAAATATAAGCAAAATATGCAATCATTTATTAAAATGTAAGACACGACGAAAGAAATCATACTAATTCACGTGCTCCATTTTGTGCTTAAAGCGCATGCGTGTTGTAAGAGTAAAAAGAAAACGACTCAATGCAGCATCGTTGTCGTCACTTGACGGATGAAATGAAAAATTAATGAGATTTTACTTAAAAGGAGGCCGTGATAAATTAATGGATAATGATTAAAGATAAATCATTATAACCAAAGAAATAAATACCTTTCATACATGTACGTATAGCTAAGGCTCATTGGAATGACATCGCTCAAAGCGGAATTGACATTATAAAAGCAATGGTCAAAATTATGGAACATTATTCAACTAAAGAATAACGAGCTATTAAACATGGCAAGTCCATTTGTTGGGTCTAAGGCCTCAAGTCGGTATTATGTGTATTGAGTAAAAAATCGGCTGTCAGATGGGTCATGTTTCAGGTCTCGAATCTCGAGTTAAAGCGATTTAGCTGGAAACTGGTGTATATCACGCTAGAGGTCTGACCTTGGACTAGCTCGTGGGTATAGCGGCTACCATGGGAAAATTCCGTGGACTTGGGCCAGAGACCACAAAATGTCGGTACTTTACTTTTTGTGCATAAAATCACCACTAAGATGGGCCATGTTTCAGGGCTCTAATCTCGTGTTAAAACGATTTGGCCGGGTACTGGCGTATACCATGTTAGAGGTATGACCTAGGGCTATCACGTGAGCATAGTGGCAACCACAGGAAAATTAGGTGGGCTTGGGCCAAAGACCACTAAAGGTCGATACTTCACGTTTTGTGTATAAAATCAGCACTCAGATGGGCCATGTTTCAAGGCTCGAATCTCGAGTTAAAGCGATTTCGCCGGATACTGGCCATATCACGCTTGAGACATGACCTAGGGCTATCACCTGGGCATAGTACACCACTCAGATGGGCCATGTTTCAAGGCTCGAATCTTGTGTTTAAACGATTTGGTCGGGTACTGGCGTATACCACGTTAGAGGTGGGCCAGAGACCACAAAATGTCGGTACTTTACGTTTTGTGTAGAAAAGTCAGCATTCAGATGGGCCATGTTTTAGGGCTCGAATCAAGCGGCTACCCTGGGAAAATTCCGTGGCTTTGGGCCAAAGACCACTTAAGGTCGGTATTTTACGTTTTTTGTATAAAATCAGCACTCAGATGGGCCGATTTTATATACAAAACACATAATACCGACTAGTGGCCTTAGGCCGGACAAATGGACTTACCATGTTAAATAGCTTGTTAATGTATGCCGTTTTAGGGCTAAATTATAATTTCACGATTCGTTAAATAAAAAAAATGCTAGCAAAAGTAGCACTTTGTGGCCACTTTTGCTAGCAAAAAAATTTTGCTAACTTCAGCGTCATGGCCTGCTCAGTTATTATTCTGGCAAATACGTTTTCTTTATCTTGCATGATCATTTGCTGACGATAGTTACTTTAGTAGGAGTTCGGTACTACATAGGTCATTCGATTTCGATTTTATGATTACACGTCGTATATTTAGCGAAAGATTAACAAAAAACGTGTTTCAAGTGAACACAATTCGGACGTGGATCAGTCTCGATAGAATTTCGGATACTTTATTTAGCATAAATGTAACCGAACAACTAAAAAAGGTATTTACTGTAATTCTTGTAAGATGATCCTTTGATTTAAGCCTGTGTAGTGAAAAATGTTCATTTGAAAACATAATTATCCAATACCTAATTCATTACATCGGGAGCGGCCATGATCATGCTTTGCCTGACGAAATTTTATCTGTCAAAGTACGACTGGGAACCAGACATGGCCAATGGTACGGAATACAGGAATACAATGTACAAAATTGTGTGGTACTGTTGATTTTTAGTAATATATTTGGATAGAATATAAAATTACTGAATTAAGTATTAATACTTATGAATTCACCGGCCCAAATTACAACAGTACAATATACAAAACAAAAATGTATCATAACGATTTATATATGATAAAAAATTGTGAAAGATCTCATGTACCAGCAGAAATAATGTGCTGTTTGACGCCATCTTGGATTTTATAGTGAACGCTTGCAAAGGTTCAATAGCCTAAAATTCGCGAAGCAGGCACTCGCTCGAGCGCTCGCATTGTTGAACGCACCCCTGATCCATTACATATCCTTCCCTCTATAATGTGTACATTCAACATACATCAGAAAGTAGGTTTGGTGTTGCGATTGAAGTCAGCAAACGTCGTCTTGTTTATTTATGCTAAGGTAGCTCCACACTTTACTAATTAACTTTGGACTTCCATTCGATCGTGCTCAAATTAAGTACACATGCCAAAGATCCGTCTTTTCGGTTTTGGTGTTCAAAATTGTTAAAACGCTGCTTTGGTGATGTTATGCCGCGAATTGGTGCGTGACGTATCTTGCGGTGATTTTTGCGTTTCAATGTTCATAAAATGGACAATTGTTTCTATTACGCGTCGAGAGGAAACAGCGTCAGAGTGTTAAAGCAATTACTTTAAGCTACGCGGTCTGAAAAGGTAAGAAGTGCTGCTAAATACATCAGATTTACCGTCTATGTTTATCTCGACTATTCGTTATCTCGACTATTGTCGACGGTCCCAACAAAGTTAAGATAACAAGAAATGACTGTATACATAACAATAAAGTAACCTTTAACAAAAACAAGTTTATTCTAAGTGACTTTAGAATACATATCACTGAAAATGTTGGAAAAGTTTGAATTTCTTTTGAACTTGGCGTACCAAAAGAATGAGTATAAAACACTACATGACATAATTTCAAAATTCATTGTAATGACAGATTTAATCAGGTTACAGCGTAAGAATTGAATGCTAATGGTTTGAAAGCATCATCTTATACCATAGTACTTTTCCATAACACCAGGCGCGCGTAGGAACTAAGGCCGCAGGGGCCGCAGCCCCAATATTCTGGCAAGCAGCGGCAATGAGACCGCAAGTAATATTTTTCACATACTGAAAATCTTGAAGTCTAATATAAAGATTTGCTCTTTACAGGGGGTACTGGAAGTGCTGAAAAAAAGAGTTTCAGAGCTTACTTGCACAAAAAATTCGACCGTCGACAGGGGACAACCCGTACCCACCCTATCTGCGGCCCCAATATTAAGATTCTTCCTACGAGCCTGTACACTCAATACGTACCGTGGGCAATTTGACTGGTAAAATCTCGTATTCATGAGGCAGGGGAAACTTCTTCCAATGAAATCGGGTGTTACCATTAAATACTCTTCAATAACAATGTCGTGAAACTGGCTTTTTCCACTTTAAAAAGATATCAATGCACCTGCTTATTTTCAAACAATGGTTGCGTAATTTCATTGGCTAGTTTACTGCAGTCGTTTCCTTGCGGAACCAATGAAACTGCCTCATAAATTATTCATGATTACGAGATTTTCCAAACCAAATGGCACACGGTACATCACGCAAAATAGCGGAGTTATGTATCGCGGGATAACAGACGATGGTATGAAAGGAATATGTTCATATAATAGTCTTTCTGGAGAGAGTATATAACACTAAAATAGATATTTTGAACGTACATGTGTACATGAACTAAAATTGACCACATACATTAGAATGTATAGCTAATGTTTTATCTCCTTAGGCACTGTTTAGTTCATTTTTAAAAAAATGTTTAAAACTAAACATTCGGAACTGCTGGGCCATTCGCTACTTATAACCTCGGACATATATAGATGCCATTTTGGAATTACATGTACCGGTGTTGAAATAATCAAATATACGATCGTTAAAGCGATGAGTGATGTTTCGTTTTTAGTTATAAATTTGAAATATCACAGTTCAATAATATCGCTGAATAATATTCGGTTCAATATATAACTAGAAATATGTTTTGACAAAGATCTAAGTGTATTCTTCAAGAACTATTTTGCATAACCGTTACGTGTTTCGCCTGTGCTTCGTCCCGCGTAGGTAGTAAAAACCCAAGCCGTCAGGGTAAACGCCCATTAATTCTTCCGAGATTATTCATTCATGAAAGGTCGAGGTGACCCGAATAAAAACTTGAATGTATAAGTCATCAACCGGTTGTACATTTGTTAGTTTTTTAGTTCAAGGTATACCAATGCAAGACAGACAAATAGGAAAGCCTATCAAAAGAATCAGGCTTTAGGTATACAGAATCAAACTAAATACACAATTCATCAGATTAAAAAAATACCACACTCGACAAATATTTTTTATTAGAAAACTAAACATCATTTTACAAAAATCAAAATTCAAGAAAAATATCAATGCATTCTAGTGACACATCTCCTTCGCTAAGCACATTTGTACTGATCCACTGGTGCCTTACACGTGTGATAGGACACTGAACGACCTTCCAATTCGAACCATTCACATTGATCATAACATTTATGAATGTTTTATATATCGGTTGTAATAATCATGTTTTGATTATACGTATATGTATACATATATTACTAAATATTGAGTTTGTCTAGGAAAATACTTTTGAAAAAAAAAAAGATTATTCTTTGGTGAATTTTGAACAGTAAGGTTCATTCTAGTTTACACATGTCGAAGTATATACGTACGTCTCAGTAAATAAAAGAACACACGTTGCAAAGTTCCTTGTCGTTGTATTGTTTTCTATTACTCTGACATTCGTATTTGAGTTTTGACATTTGAAACAAAACCTTACACAATATTGATACTGTCTTTAAGCGCTAGAAGATAGAATAAGAAACGGAAATTGTCCAATGTCATGAGATGTTCCATTTTGATTTGGAACTGAATGATTTTTATAGAAAGAAACCGTGACATCTCCTTCAACTACTGTGTGTGCGCCATTTCCCCCATTGAAAGATAAACTCCCTATCAATGTACATTTCAATGTGTACTTCACATCTGGTTCAAGACGTACACTATTGGCAAATAATATATCTTCAGTTTTATCAGTCCCATTATATGATATATTGACATCTTTGCTTGTTAAACATTCATTTAGATTAGAGAGAGACACATTACCTTCGAGTCTATCGTTCTTTTCAATAGGTGTGTACAAACCAACACCGCATATAGTAGACCTTTTAGACACAGAAAAATCAATAACATCTACACTGCCGTCATAGCCCCAGCCACTTGATGATTCTGCAGGGAATCTGCATACTACAAAACTTTTCATTCTAGGTTTAGAAATAAACTTAAATTCATCAGCTTCTACTTTGCCAGCAAGATACTGAAAAATGGTAACTTTTTCTTCTAAAGATAAAACATCCTCGTGTGAAACCTTAGTTGTAAAATCAATCAAAGACATGATTGGAAATCTAATCAAATAGAGGAGTTCCCCTAGAGATGTTCTTATATCACGATGGCTTACACTATCGTTATCACTAGCCATTTGTAATTGATGAACAGCCCACTTCTTACAACCATTGTATACTTCAACCTCATCTACATACAATTCATTTATTTGTAGTATTTGTTGTAGACTTTCTCTTGATAATTCACAAAACTCATCTGACAAAAAGACTTTCGATGCGTTCATCACAACAAAGTCAAGACATTTTTCTTTTAACTCCATAGCATTAAACCTATCAGCTTGGTTTAGTATAGTACAAACATTTTCAATGCTGACTTTTTCTGATAGAAATTCCTGACAATTATCTTCTAGACGTTTGATATTGTATTTTTTTGCAGCATACAATAAAGGTAATGCAAATTCTTCATTTATTGGGCAATCTTCTGTATACATAAACCTGAAACAAAAATATAATACATGTATTGTCAGATAAGAGTCTGAAACCATATATCAAGAACAGCACCAGTCAAAACACACAGATTTTCCAAACAGTCCAAATAGCAGAGATAAAGATAAATTTTGCTTTTTAAACTTTTGTTTATAAACAGCTAATTACGTCCCTATTTGACGGATTACTAAGGCCAAGTTATGAAGAAAGTGAACAGTCATATCGTGAAATATATGGTTCATTATTGAGGCACAGATAAGAGGCGGTTGGCTGTTCATAGTTAGTAAAGAGCTGTCGGCCGAGGCCCTCGTCACCTGGCCCCGTCCAATGTGAATTAAGGTCGCTCAAACAAAAATCCACTCCACTAGGCGACTAGAAAATGTTGGATTTGTTAACCTGTTTTCGACTAGAGTAAAGTAATATCACCTACTTCAATAATGTATGCATTGTATCAGGATCAATATCTACTATGTCAACGTCTTTACACTCTGGTTGTGATAATGGACCACAAAACATGGCAAAGAAAACAGGACTACGGCTGGCCAAGATAAACTTATGGGCTTTAATCTCCTGCCTGTCGGGTCCAACATGAAATGTTACATCACACAGGGTATTCTCATTAAACATATGCAAGTTGGTGTCTTCGAACGCACGTTTCTCCTGCCATATCTCGGAGTCACTTTGATTTGCCATTCTGTTTCTGAAAGACAAGTTCACATTGTCTTTTTAAATCCTGATTATCAAAAGTAACGCTTCTAAATACTTCAAAGAAAAAAATACTTCTTTCTATTCCAAATACCTCTGATGGAAAGAACTTTTTATTAACTGTACGAGTAATTATCCCCTATGTTTATGAACTTTTTATTGATTGCTTTTCAAAATGAAAGTATTTCGAAACCAAAAGTAGGGTTTAATTGTCCATGATTAAAGCAGCAGTTTTGATTTAAGTATTTTTAAAATGAAGTCTTGTGATTTAATTCGCTCCTAATTTGAAGCAATTGTAGATTCTATTCTATTCAGTATAATACATCACGTATAAGCACACCTTGTTCAAAATTGTTGATTTTGACAGCCAAATTTTACTTACGGCTGCGGGCTACTTTTTCTTTGAAATGCAATAAATACTAATAGTATGAACATATTCAATTGAATATTCTATTTTGATAAAATTAGGGTTTTTTCATAAGAGGTGTATGAAGTTATATAAAACACGTACATTTACATCAGATAATGGTCTATTTTATTGGCAGTCCATGAACACAGTTAATCTTGATATAATGACTTGAATATAAATAACAATTACATGTAATGGAAACTTTTTTTATTAATCACTTATAACAAGACTTACTTAAACAAATAAGTGACTTTGACAAATAATGCATGTATTAATTCTACTTTCGTTTTGTCATATTCAACCATTTCGGTTAAATATCCTACTTTCGATTTTGATTCAGTACACAATTTAAGTTTTCAGAAAAATCAACAGAGCTAGTATACTTACTTTCGATAGATATACTGTTAAAAGTGAGAAATAGCTGTCTTACATTCACTAAAGAAGTCGCCTTAACACATATCTTAGTTTAAACAAGTAATAAGCGTTTCACACACGATTACGCTTGATGACGATAAAGATCGTGCTGCTTAAACACGAAATGGTGATGTTTGGCGAAATGGAATTATAAATATACGTACGTAAACTCAAACTCCCCGCAGCGGTTATTTCCCTTTATCAAGTTAAAGTAGCAACGCGTGTCGTAACCGCTGTGAGGAGTTTGCGTAAGTGTTACTTTCCACCAATAAATGCTGACTGTTTCACAAATCTTTCAATGCACAGAAAGTTTATAAAAATGATATGCATGTATATAAATAAAGCTCTATAAACTGTAGACAGAACGCTCCTTTAAATGGGAAGTAAAATTAAACTAAGAAAGCAAAATTGTTTGAATTGTTTAAATTGTCTCTAAGTACATATATCTACAGGCGGAACAATCGGCAGGGGGGGTTCAGGGGGTCCGCATCCCCCCCAGAATTTCCACTGTTTTATTGACAGTAAGTCATTTTTAGTAGCATGAAGTAATATTTCTCTGTGCTTACATAGATTAAATGATTATGTAGCTTGTATTATTAATATGTTGCATTATTCTGCAAAATGTGTATAAAGTGGTTGTGGTTCGAAAGTTTGGACCCCCCTAGAAAAGTTCGGATCCCCCCGGAAAATCCTGGATCTGCCCCTGTATATCTATATACTTTGATAACTAAACGGTTGAAAGATTGTTTTCATGTCGGTTGTAAATGAATATATCTTCATATAGTGACTTTCAATACCAAATAATATATATGTTATTAGGATTAATTGCAAAGTTACTTTGAAGTATGATCAAGTATTCCGGAGTTAAAAGAGTTATATGTGGAACTTGTATATCAAGTCCGTAGAAACAAGATGAGGTTAAGAGGTGGGGGCTTTCCAATGTTTTTAAAAGTAATGGGATTCACCCTTAGGCAAACACTGATGTGTATCACACCAGACAGATGTATATATGTATAACACAAAAATACCCAACTGACCATCTCCAATCTTAAAATATTTCCTTCCTAATTGTTATATATTGTAGATAGAAAGTTATGTATCTATTCAGACATATGCATTAGCTGGGAATTATTAATGGATGAAGTTTTCACCAGAGTGTTTGTGGGGGCCAAAGCGAGGATTTCACCAAGGGAAACTTTTTATAATGCACAGTCGAAATCCCAGCTACGCCCCTGAGTGGGGTGTGAGTTTACGGGTTACAAATGATTGTGTATTAGTGGAAACATTTGTTAAGAAATATTTTAATGATAACCTTTAAGTGCGGCGATATAAACTCCACAAATAATGACACTATCCATTATCGTAACGCCTACAAGGGGAAGGTTTACAGTCAACTCGTCAAACGTACGAATCGTCAAACATAATTTAACGCACAATCACTAGACCAACTCGTCAAACTGATAATATAGAGTATAGAGTGAAAAAAATGTGTGAAAACTTAGGACAGTCATATAAATTATATTCAATTGATTTAATATGATACTGTGATGGAAGTGTTACTTGTATCAGACAAGTTACAATATTTTGATTTTAATTACTAGTTGTATAAATTAAAATAAATACCATTTTGTAAAGAAAAAAAGTATGTTTATAATGTTAATTTTAGTACAATATTGTGAGAGAATATATAATTATTATATCAATTATTTCATTTTATTATGTTAAAAATGAAATAAGTGTCGATATAAAGGCTCTGATATTAGATAAATGTAATGTAAATTATTTAATCTCCAGTATTTTTCAGGTTTAAACAGTATATTTGGGCTAGTTTTAGTTGGTTATCGGTGATTCATTAGTTTGAATCCCATATAACGATACGATATTATATGCTAGCTTTGCTCAGCACCAACGCTGAAAGGTCACAATATGATACTATAGAATATTAAGTTTGTCACAACTGAGTTAAATGTTTGTTCCTAATTCCAATTACCAAGCAACATTCTCGCTATAATCCGTTTGTTAGTGAATCTGGTGGAAGTGTAGCATAGGCTGCTAATTGATTAATATCATAGTGATGGTTGGAATCCCACAAGATGGTATATGTGGTACTATTTCATAATTATAAAATAAAATATAACAGTGTAACTTTACAATCATTTATTACTATCAACGGATAATCAGCATAATCAAATTGATAATTGCAATTTGTGAAGACTTTATTGATCATCTTTTTAATTTGTTAGTAATATTTAACTGTGTAAACCAAACCTTTGTTCATTTTTTTATCTAATTATCTAAATATACTTATTCACATATTATATATTATTATGTTGTTAAAACACAAAGAATAAAAATGATTTAAGTACTTGATTTATTTAAATAAAAAATGCGACAATTTTTTCATTATACGTACATACATGTATTTCTTATTATTATAAACATTTTATTCATTATTCATAAAAATACACAAACGTATAATTTATCTAAACATTTTATTCAAAATAATTAACAAATATTATATTTTACACTTTAAATAAGACAACTATCCCTTACCCCTGCTATATATTTTTTCACTCTATATTATCAGTTTGACGAGTTGGTCTAATGGTTGTGCGTTAAATTAAGTTTGACGATTCGTACGTTTGACGTGCGAGTTGACTCGCATCCGACTAAACTACGATCCAAGATGATTTGCCGTTTCGTAGTTATTTCCCTTGGGATGCGAGTCAACTCGTCTTGTTTACCTTACCTTATCATAGATAAACCATTGAGAGACAAACAGAAGAAAGAACAGTGAGCGCCATACAACTGTTACCAAATTATAAAGTTGTTTTTGGAAGGAAGACTTCTGTTTTACCTGCATTTACTCACCGAGCCTTGTTTTTTCTTTCTATAGATATGCCAACGCAAGACATGCATAGCCTAGGAAAGAACAGTTAGCACCATGCCACTCATTCGGAACTACCTCGGCGATCATCTACGAAGAAATATCTCGGAAATAAGATGTAGCAGGAATACAACCAGGTTATGAGGTCCAGCGACTGTAATTTTCATGCCAACATTTAATAATAACATTGAAACACGCTTATCACATCATTTCATCAGTACAATGTCTCACACGTCGTACTTCTGTGTATATCTGTATAACCACAGAAACCAAATTCCTAGATCTACTTTTTCACCTTATGATATCCGAGGTTTATTTGCGTAGAAGATCGCCGAGTCAGTTCCAAATACATGCCACTGTTACTAAACTATACTTTTTTAACAGAAATAAGTCATCCGTTTTACCTGCAATACTCACCGAGCCTTGTGCGTCTTATTTTAAATATACCAATGCAAGGCAGATATAGGGAACCCTAGTGAAAGAATCAAGCTTTGTGTATACTGAATCAAACACAATTCATCACAAAAATAACAAATAACTCGAAGAATATCCTTTATTAGAAAACAAAACATGATTGTATAAGAAAACAAAATTCAACAAAAAACAGCAGTGGATTCTGTTAATTCCTGTCCATAGCTAAACCAATTTTCTACTGAACCATTGGTGCCTTATACACGTGAGAAGTCACAGAACGATCTTCCAATTCAAACCACAAGTTGATCACAACATTTATAAGTGTTTTATATATCGGTTGTGAAATCATGTTTTGATTATACGTAAGATAAGATAAGATAAGATAAGATTTTATTTAGACTTGTACATGATAAAGTACATTGTCGCAATTTGATAATACAATAAAAAAGTGAAATACGCTCTCGCTCACTCATGCACTTCCACTCGCACATATTCATACAACACTCACTCGCACACACACACGCCCCACACACACACACACTCTTACACATATATTTATTACAATCATCATAATGATACAATACACACAAAGTAAGTATAAATGGTGAATGAAAAACGATAGATGTTTTGTATTATTCGAGGATGTTAAAGAATATTACAAAATAACTATTTGTAAAGTTATAGCAATACTGATGTCAAAACAAATATGAATAACATACATGTTACACATGTATTACAATACAGCTGACATTAAAACATTAGTATTTATCTGTCAAAATACCATGTAAGTATTGACAATACAGATGTCAAAATATCATTACTATACAGCAGTAAAAATGCCATGTAAGTATTAAATATGACAGTACTGATGTCAAAATATCATTACTATACGGCTGTCAAAATACCATGTAAGTATAAAATATGACAGAACTGATGTCAAAATATCAATACGATACAGCGGTCAAGATACCATGAAAGTATTAGATATGACAGTACAGATGTATATATATATATATATATATATATATATATATATATATATATATATGTGTGTGTGTATATATGTATACATATATTACTAAATATTGAGTTTGTCTAGGAAAATACCTTTGAAAAAAATCAATAAAGATTATTCTTTTGTGAATTTTGAACGATAAGGTTCATTCTACATGTAGTTTACAAATGTCGGAGTATATACTTCTCAGTAAATAAAAGAACACACACGTTTCAAAGTATCTTGTTGTTGTATTGCTTTCTGTAACTCTGACAATCGCATTTGGGTTTTAACATTAATAATATGTATCAAACCTAATATGATGATAGTGATACTGGTTTTAAGTGCTAACAGATAGAATAAGAAACGGAAATTGTCCACGGTCAGCAGATGTTCCATTTTGATCTGGAACTGAATTATTTTTAGAAAAAGCAACTGTTACATCTCCTTCAACCACTGTGTGTGAGCCTTTATCCCCAGAGAAAGATGTACTTCCTGTCAATGAACATTTCAATGTGTATGTTACTTTTGGTTCAAGACATACAATATTGTCAAATAATATGTCCTCAGTTTTATCAGTCCCATTATATAATATATTGACATCTTTGCTTGTTAAACATTCATTTTCCTTAGAGAGAGACACATTACCTTCGAGTTTACCTTTCTCTTGATTAGGTGTGTACAAACCAACACCGCATATAGGAGACCGTTTAGACACAGCAAAATCGATAACATCAACTTTGCCGCCATTGATCCAGGCACCACATGACACAGCAGGGAATCTCCTTACTACAAGACTTTGCATTCTAGGTTCAGAAATAAACTTAAATTCGTCAGCTTCTACTTTAGCAGCAAGATATTGAAAAATGGCAACTTTTTCGTCAGAAGATAAAACATCCTCGTGTGAAACCTTAGTTGTAAAATTAATCGAAGACATGATTGGAAATCTAATTAAATAGAGGAGTTCCCCTAGAGATGTTCTTATTTCATGATGGCTTACATTATCGTTATCACTAGCCATTTGTAATTGATGAACAGCCCACTTCTTACAACCATTGTATACTTCAACCTCATCTATATGCAATTGATTTATTTGTAGTATTTGTTGTAGACTTTCTCTTGATAATTCACAAAACTCATCTGACAAAAAGACTTTCGATGCGTTCATCACAACAAAGTCAAGACATCTTTCTTTTAACTCCATAGCATTAAACCTATCAGCTTGGTTTAGTATAGTAATCACATTTTCAATGCTGACTTTTTCTGATAGAAATTCCTGACAATTATCTTCTAGACGCTTAATATTGTACTTTTTTGCAGCATACAATAAAGGTAATGCAGATTCTTCATTTATTGGGCAATCTTCAGTATACATAAACCTGAAACAAAAATATAATACATGTATTATCAGAAAAAAGTCTGAAAACATATATCAAGAACAGCACCAGTCAAAACACACAGATTTTCCAAACAGTCCAAATAGCAGAGATAAAGATAAATTTTGCTTTTTAAACTTTTGTTATAAAACGGCTAATTACGTCCCTATCTGACGGGTTACTAAGGTCCAATTTTGAAGGAAGTGAACAGTCATATCGTGAAATATATGGTTCATTATTGAGGCACAGATAAGAGGCGGTTGGCTGTTCATAGTTAGTAAAGAGCTGTCGGTCGAGGCCACTCGTCACCTGGCCCCGTCCAATGTGAATTAAGGTCGCTCAAACAAAAATCCACTCGACTAGGCGACTGGACAAAATTGGATTTGTTAACTTGTTTTCGACTAGAGTAAAGTAATATCACCTACTTCAATAATGTATGCATTGTATCAGGATCAATATCTATTATGTCAACGTCTTTACACTCTGGCTGTGATAATGGACCACAAAACATGGCAAAGAAAACAGGACTACGGCTGGCCAAGATGAACTTATGGGCTTTAATCTCCTGCCTGTTGGGTCCAACATGAAATGTTACATCACACAGGGTATTCTCATTCAACATATGCAAGTTGGTGTCTTCGAATGCTCGTTTCTCCTGCCATATCTCCGAGTCACTTTGATTTGCCATTCTGTTTCTGAAAGACAAGTTCACATGGTCTTTTTAAATTCTGATTATCAAAAGTAACGCTTCTAAATACTGCAAAGAAAAAAATTCTTTTTTCTACTCCAAATACCTCTGATGGAAAGAACTTTTTATTAAATGTACGAGTAATTATCCCCTATGTTTATGAACTTTTTATTGATTGCTTTTCAAACTGAAAGTATTTCGAAACCAAAAGTAGGGTTTAATTGTCCATGATTAAAGCAGCAGTTTTGATTTAAGTATTTTTAAAATGAAGTCTTGTGATTTAATTAGCTCCTGATTTGAAGCAATTGCAGATTCTACTGGTTGGCGACCTACAAACTCGGACGTCCTACAAATCCGGACGCCCGCGTAGACGCTTTATTTATGATTTACCTTGATTTACCTTGATTCTACTTGTTGATTACTTTGATCATTTGTTGTCGATCACTCAAGCGCTTGGTTTTGTAATGGCCCGTACCAACAAAGTCACCACTATGTACGTATGATTGTTGAAAATACAATATTTACATTTGCGTGTCATTTGACCAGTTTTCTGTTCGCGGAGGGAAGTTACATGTAGTGTATCGCGCATGCGCAATTATTTTACAGAGGCCCGGACAATTAAAAAGGGGTCAAGTGTAAGGACATTTCAGTAAGGTGTTTAATCAATTGATATTTGACAGTAGAATGTCAACTACAGTATAAATTTCAAATGAAATCAATGTTGGTGGAACGTCCGGAAAACATGGTACAGTTTGGTGCGAAATTAACACAATTTATTGACCCTCTGCCAGGGCCTCAAAACATGTGTTCTATTTTTAGAAAGTAGCAAAATACGATAACATTAGAAAGAACTTGAACCTAACTTCTTCCAGGTAAAAAATCTAGCGTGTAGTATAAACAGTTTTAAAGTTATTGTAAAAAAAGTTCGAAAAACGTCCGGTTGTAGGACGCCAACCAGTATTCAGTATAAGACATCATGTATAAACACACCTTGTACAAAATTGTTGATTTTGACAGCCAAATTTTACTTACGGCTGCGAGCTGATTTCTTTGAAATGCAATAAATACTAATAGTATGAACTTATTCAAGTGAATATTCTATTTTGATGAAATTCGGGTTTTTTTCATAAAAGGTGTATGAAGTTATATAAAACACGTACATTTACATCAGATAATGGTCTATTTTATTGGCAGTCCATGAACACAGTTAATCTTGATATAATGACTTAATGTAAATGGCAATTACATGTAATGGTGAGACATGTATTAATTCTACTTTCGTTTTGTCATATTCAACCATTTCGGTTAAATATCCTACTTTCGATTTCGGTTCAGTACAAAATTTAAGTTTTCAGAAAAATCAACAGAGCTGGTATACTTACTTTCGCTAGATATACTGTTAAAAGTGTGAAATAGCTGTCTAACATTCACTAAAGAAGTCGCCTTAACACAGATCTTAGTTTAAACAAGTAATAAGTTTTTTACACAAGTTTACGCTTGATGACGATAAGGAACGTGCTGCTTAAACACGAAATGGGGATGTTTCGCGAAACGGAATTATAAATACACGTACGTGAGTCAAACTCCCCGCAGTGGTTATTTCCCTTTATTAAATCAATAATGAAGTACTTAGCAAAGCGTGACGCAATCACTGTGAGCAAACACTGATGTCCATCACGGATGGGACTAATTTCCATAGTTTTGCCGTTTTTGGCCGGTTATAGAGTTAAAATTGACCGACGGTTTTCCGAATGTATTTAGTGGTGTTTTACCATAAAAATGTATAGCATACGACACCAATCTGCGGCATTGTAGTATTGTTTATAGTACAAGAAACCAGTGATAACTGATTGTTGTCTGGCATAATGTCAACATATATTACTCTTGTATTGTTGTGAAAGATAAATACGTCACATACATTGTTGCATTCAAACTGGCGTAAATGATAACGTCGTATTGTGTTCGCAATGGGAGCGAAAACAATGAGTTAAAGTCTATCAAGAAAGAAGTGTTCTAATTTCAAAATGTCAAAAAGTCTTCTAATTTCATCGTCAATGGCTTTTTCTGACTAAACACCCATTTAGCAAGCTTGCAAATTAACAATAGATATTCTCAAGGTCATATTGATAAATACATTGTACATGTATATAATTTTAGGTTATCGTAAGACACCAGGCTTTGATGTTTTATCATATATCTCAATAAAATTTCTACTATATGACCTCAGCAAGATAAAATTTTTACTGTACTTAAAATTTAACAAAAAATCATTAGTTAAGATATTCCACGTCCTGGAAACATTACGTATGAGCATATAAATCATGTTTATCCTAAGATAATTAGGCATCCAAATTGTTGATTTTTCAAATATCTCGATATAACCTCAACTCTATGGCCGCAGCAAAATCACATTTGTATTTCACCAAGAACTTCGAAAGCTTGCTTACCATCAGTAGGGATGTTCAAGGTCATGGAAACAACATTTATAAGCATAAAAATCATGTTTATCCTAAGATAATTAGGCATCCAAATTGTTAATATTTCATATTTCACGATAAAATCTCTACTCCATGGCCGCAGCAAAATAGCATTGGATTGTACTCAAAACTTTGAAAGCTTGCTAATAATCAATAGTGATGACCAAGGTCAGACAAAACAAAATAAATAAGCATATAGTTTATGTTTATCCTAAAAAAATTTTAAATCCAAATTGTTGATTTCTTATGTGTAAAACGATATAATCTCTACTCTGTGGCTGCAGCAAAATTACATTTTTATTGTACCAAGAACTTTGAAAACGTGGAAATAATCAGTTGAGATGTTCAAGGTCATGAAAACAACATTTATAAGCATATCAATCATGTTTATCATTAAATAATAAGGCATCCGAATTGATTTTTTTTCTTATATCTTGATAAAATTCCTAATCTATGGCGGCAGCAAAATTACATTTGTATTGTGCCCTAAATTTTGGAAGCTTGCAAATCATTAATAGCGATGTTTTAGGTCACAGTAAACAACATAAAGGATCATATAAATCATGTTTATCCTAAGATTATTAGACATGCAAGTTGTTTAATTTGTAATATATCGCGACATTATCCCTACTCTATGGCCGCAACAAAATTTCATTGGTATTGTACCAAGAACTTTGAAAACTTGCATACAATCAGTAGACATGTTTAAGGTCATGCAAACAACATTTATAAGCATATAAATCATGTTTATCCTAAGATAATAAGGCATCCAAATTGATGTTTTTGTCATATAGCTTGATAAAATTTCTACTCTATGGCCGATGCAAAATAACATTTTTATTGTACCCTAAACTTTGGAAGCTTGCAAATCATTAATAGCGATGTTCAAGGTCAAAGTAAACAACGTAAAGGATCATATTAATTATGTTTATCCTAAGATTATTAGACATGCAAGTTGTTTAATTTGTAATATATCGCGATATTATCCCTACTCTATGGCCGCAACAAATTTCATTTGTATTGTACCAAGAACTTTGAAAACTTGCAAACAATCAGTAGACATGTTTAAGGTCATGCAAACAACATTTATAAGCATATAAATCATGTTTATCCTAAGATAATTAGGCTTCCAAATTGTTGATTTTTCAAATTTCGATTACAATTTCTACTCTATGGCCGCAGCAAAATAACATTTGAATTGTGCCCTAAACTTTGGAAGCCTGCAAATCATTAATAGCGATGTTTAAGGTCACAGTAAACAACATAAAGGATCATATAAATCATGTTTATCCTAAGATTATTAGACATGCAAGTTGTTTAATTTGTAATATATCGCGAAAGTATCCCTACTCTATGGCCGCAACAAAATTTCGTTTGTATTGTTCCAAGAACTTTGAAAACTTGCAAACAATCAGTAGAGATGTTTAAGGTCATGCAAACAACATTGATAAGCATATAAATCATGTTTATCCTAAGATAATTAGGCATCCAAATAGATGTTTTTGTCATATACATGTATCTTGATAAAATTTCTACTCTATGGCCGCAGCAAAATAACATTTGTATTGTACCCTTAACTTGAGAAGCTTGCAAATCATTAATAGCGATGTTCAAGGTCACAGTAAACAACATAAAGGATCATATTAATCATGTTTATCCTAAGCTTATTAGACATGCAAATTGTTTCATTTGTAATATATCGCGAAAGTATCCCTACTCTATGGCCGCAACAAATTTACATTTGTATTGTACCAAGAACTTTGAAAACTTGCAAACAATCAGTAGAGATGTTTAAGATCATGCAAACAACATTGATAAGCATATAAATCATGTTTATCCTAAGATAATAAGGCATCCAAATTGATGTTTTTGTCATATAGCTTGATAAAATTTCTACTCTATGGCCGCAGCAAAATTGCATTTGCATTGTACCAGGAACTTTGAAATCTTGCAAATAATCAGTAGACATGTTAAAGGTCATGCAAACAACATTTATAAGCATATAAATAATGTTTATCCTAAGATAATTTGACATGCAAATTGCTTAATTTGTAATAAATCGCGATATCATCCCTACTTTATGACCGCAGCAAAATAACGTTTGTATTGTACCAAGAACTTTGGAAGCTTGCAAATCAATAATGCGATGTTCAGGGTCACAGTAAACAACATTTAGGATCATATAAATCATGTTTATCCTAAGATTAAAAGACATGCAAATTGCTTAATTTATAATAAATCGCGATATTATCCCTACTCTATGGCCTCAGCAAAATAACATTTGTATTGTACCAAGAACTTTGGAAGCTTGTAAATCATTAATGCGATGTTCAGGGTCACAGTAAACAACATTTAGGATCATATAAATCATGTTTATCTTTAGGTTATTTGACATGCAAATTGTTGTATTTGTGATAAATTGCTATATTATCCCTACTCTATGGCCGCAGCAAAATAACATTAGTATTTAACCAAGAACTTTGAAAACTTGCAAATAATCGGTAGACATGTTAAAGGTCATGCAAACAACATTTAATAGCATATAAATCATGTTTATCCTAAGATAATAAGACATCCAAGTTGATTATTTTTTCATATATCTTGATATAATTTCTACTCTATGGCCGCAGCAAAATAACATTTGTATTGCACCCACAACTTTCGAAGCTAACAAATTAAATTGGCGATGTTCAGGGTCATAGAATACAACATAAGGGATCATATAAATCATGTTTATTTTAAGATTATTTGACATGCAAATTGCTTAATTTGTTATATATCGCGATATTACCCCCACTCCATGGCCGCAGCAAAATTACATTTAAATTGTACCAAGAACTTTGGAAGCTTGTAAATCATTTATATCGATGTTCAAGGTCACAGCTATAATTAAGGGTCATTTAAATCATGTTTATCCTTAAGAAATTAGGCTTCCAAATTGTTGATTTTTCAAATTTCACGATACAATCTCTACTCTATGGCTGCAGCAAAGTTACATTTGTATTGAAGCCATAACTTTTGAAGCTTGCAAATCATTAAGAGCGATGTTTAAGGTCACAGAAAACAACATAAAGGATCATATAAATCATGTTTATCCTAAGATTATTAGACATGCAAATTGCTTAATTTGTAATAAATCGCGATATTATCCCTACTTAATGGCCGCAACAAAATTACATTTGTACTGTAACAAGAACTTTGAAAACTTGTATATAATCAGTAGACATGTTTTAGGTCATGCAAACATCATTTATAAGCATATTAATCATGTTTATCCTAAGATGATAAGGCATCCAAGTTGATAATTTTTTCATATATCTTGATAAAATTTCAACTCTATGGCCGCAGCAAAATTACATTTGTATTGAACCAAGAACTTTTAAAGCTTGCAAACCATCTGTACAGATGATCAAGTTTATGTAAACAACTTTTATAAGCATATGAATTATGTTTATCCTAAGATAATGAGCCATCCAATTGTTAATTTTTCATTTAACACTTTAGTATCTGTACTCTATGGCCGCAGCAAAATTACATTTTCATTGTACTCACAACAAATCACCAATAGTGATGATCAAGGTCATGGACACAACATTAATGAGCATATAAGTTATGGTTATCAAAAGATCATTAGGCATCTTATTTGACGATTTTTGTTTATCTTTTTATTATCTCTACTCTATGGCCGCAGCAAAATACTATTTATACTGTACTGAGAACTTTGAAAGCTTGCAAACAATCTGTACAGATGTTCAAGTTTATGGAAACAATATTTATAAGCATATAAATCATGTTTATCCTAAGATCATTAGGCATCAAAATTGATGATTTTTTAAATATCACGATAATTTTTCTACTCTGTGGCCGCAGTAAAATTGCATTTATATAGTTCTAAAAACTTTGCAAGCTTGTAAATCATCAAAAGCGATGAAAAATGTCATAGAAACATCATTTTTAGCATATAAATCATGTCTATCAAAAGATAATTAGGCATCCAATAGACGATTTTTATATATCTATATATAATCTCTACTGAATGGCTGCAGCTAAATTACATTTGTATTGTACTCAGAACTTTAAAAGATGTCAAGCCATCAGAGAGATTTTCAAGGTCACGGCAACAACATTTATAAGCATATAAATCATGTTTATCTTAAGATTATTAGGCATTCAAATTGTGGCTTTTTCATATATCTCTATATAATCTTTCTTTTTTATCAAGAAATGTGATAGCTTGCAAACCATCAGTAGAGATGTTCAAGGTCATGGAAACAATATTTATAAGCATATTAATCATGTTTATCCTAAGATTATAATCATATAAATAATGCTTATTCTTAGATAATTAGGCATCGAAATTGTTGATTTTTCATATATCACAATATATTCTCTGCTCTATGGCCGCATCATAATTACATTTGTATTGTACTCAGAACTTTGCGTGCTTGCATGTATTCAAAGGAGATGTTAAGGGTCATACAACATCATTTATCATCATATAAAGTATGTTTATCAAAAGATGATAAGGCATGCTTTGATGATTTGTATAGATTACGATAATTTTCTACTATATGGCCACAACAAAATTACATTTTTATTGTACTCAGAATCTTGCAAGCTTGCAAATCATCAGTAGACATGTTAAAGGGCTCAGATCAACATTTATAAGCATATAAATTATGTTTATCAAAAGATAATTAGGCATCTTATTTGTATATTTTTTCATATATCTCGATATGATATTTACTCTATGACCGCAGCAAAATGCAAGTCAATAATAAGTGGCAATACAGAGTTTGACTGGTTTGATTGGCCATATTTCTGTAAGTATTATCGTTTATGGTAGAATTCCCATAATAGCTGTATTGAGGTAATAAAAAGAAGAATTCACACTTCTGCATATCTATATGTATTTTGATAATACATACAAGCTGCAGTCAAACTTCAGGCGTTTATCTTCACTGCGTTAAAATTGGTAAAAATCGTATATACTTGTGTAAATGATTCCTTTTTCAAAAATTTATTACATTGTATATAACTTTTGAAGTATGATATTGTCTGAATTTATCTCTTTTATCCGATATTCTATTATCTTGGAATAATGTTGAATATAATGAGGGTATCATGATAATTCCCCATTAACCCCAGCTGAAACTGTACTTGTTCGAACTTTTAATATTCGTTTACAAACTTTTAAGTGTATTCTTTCAATAACGTTTTCTTTCGAAAACCCTAAGGTTTCGGCAGAATTGTTAACAAAAGAACCGACAAAAGCGTCAAACAACTGACACATTATATCTGGTTTAAAAAGATACATTCTACAATTACATAATACAACATGTAATGCGTTACGATTTTTCTTTCGATGTAAATGTATAACACTTCAAAAGGTTTAACCCGGGTCAATAGCGCAGTTGGTAGCGCGCTCGGGTTTGGAATTTCGTGCCCGAGAGGTTACGGGTTAGAATACCACCCGGGGTTATACCCTTCCGTGAAAATTTGACAATAATGTCGATTTTCCTCCATTAATTAGATAATATCGAGAAGTTTCCGGCCTTGTGGAAGGGCAGATGAGTACTGGTTACAGACAATGGTCCAGGAAAGCTAGGTTAGGTGCGCTGGACGCCGTAAAATAGAAAATGACCTATATCGTGTTGACACGGCATTAACTCCAATAAATAAATAAACGAAAGGTTTTTCACCATTGTTAAAAAGCCACGATGTATACATGTACTTTTCGGCTGAGGTAAATAAACGAATGAATGCTGACGGCATTTTGCAACCGGTTAACTTCTGCATTTGGCCACCTTACTAATGGAAAATCAATCCAATAAACAGTGCATCACTCACGTATGGTTTCACACTAGGTCCAGTCCCCGGCCAAAGACTCGTAACTTATTATCATGCAAGTGCTGTAGACTCGGATCAATGACGTGCTCAGTGGTCAAGTGACCACCCGCGCGAGCCCGCATGGCGAACTGGTTATTGTTAAAAGTATAGTATATTTGCTTAATGTTGCTAGGTTTCAGTAAGTTGTCTCTAGCTGTTGTTTCGAGTTGGTTAGTTGGAGAGTTTCGTGAATAACGAACTTAGAAAGTACCGCCGCTCGTCGTAGTTTTTTGGATAACTTCGAGGTTATGTATACGTGTTTAACTATATAGTGACAAGTTGTGGACTCAGATTCAACTTTTACTTATTATAAACGCTAAGTACGGTATATTAATAATCAGAGTAATAATTTAATCAGTTTCTCTTCAGTTAACCGTGAATCTCTTCTCTTTTTTAAAAATGTAATTTGTAAAAATACTGGTAATAGTAAAATAATTAATTACATACGACGGACTTGTTTTTATTGTGTTCCATATTCTTTATAGTGGTCTGAAAACATAACGGAAAGGAAACCTACCACTTGAAAGAGACCTACCTACCAACCACTTTGTAGTCTTTATCTCCATCCGGCTACAATGGAACTATACTGCAGCTTAAAGAAAATGAAAACGAAATGAACCCGATTGTATAGTGGTGAGAAAAATATCAACGAAGAACAGTAGCATGCCTAAAACTACTTTGAGTAAAGTTCATCCTGTTGGTCAATCAAATGTACAACATCTATAGCACATCTACAACCTTACCCTTCCATGTGAACAAACTAATTTTGAATATTTAACACCTGTGTTAAAGTTGAGTATGATATGATACATGGTAACAAACATTATCGTTTAAGTTCTGGTGGTTCTAGGTGGCACCAAAATTACTACAAGAGCGTTAGAATTCCACTACATTGCATTTCGAACTATCCTCTATTCAGAGTTTTCCACTTTTTTTATTTTAAGTGATATATGTTTATAATTTAATAAAGTCAGGACATATAGTCACATGATCTTCATAGTATAAACAAACGCTTGTTTTTGTTTAATTCTTACAAATAATAGAAATATTCATATAGTGCATAAAGTAACTATTTCTTTTTTTTTCGAAAATACAACATTTAGCCTATGAGTTGTAAATGTCTATGCTGAATTCTCCTCAAAAGATATTTTGCTTATATCCTAGTTTACTGTTCGATTCAATTTTTCAGAATCCTTCAAACTTTTTGGAAAAGAAAATGCACGAAAGAGAAATCGACGAACAACCAGCGTCAGTTTATCTCATTAGTTCAAGCAATAGATCACGTGATTGTATACCCTAAAAATGTTTAAATAAAAGTTTGATTATAGTGGAACATTAAAGTCAACAAACGATTCGAATGTACGAAAATCTCAGGCAAAGATAAATCTTTGGTAACGCATTTGCCTTTTGATGCTCTATTGCTAACATAGTTGCCAATTGCAATACATGTACCTGAAGATTTTATATTCCTGTTGATTAAAAAACGTACCCAATAAATGTATGTTTTAAAAATAATTTTAACACTTTCCATAGGCGGATCAAACGGAGGGTCAGAGGGTCCGGACCCACCCTAGAATTTCCAAAGTGTACCTGTCCATAAGTGTATTTCTTGACTGTAAGTCATTTTTAAGTATTATGAATCATCTTTTCTCGGAGCATTACATATATTTAATGGTTATGTATTTTTATTATTAATATGTTACATCATTCTATAAAATGTGTAAAATGTGGTTGTGGTAAGAAAGTTTGGACCCGCTGAAAAAAAAACCCGGATCCGCCCCTGCTTTCAAGTTAGTTATAAGTATGATCTTTAGAGCGCGTGCTTAACATTATTTTACGATGAAAACCCGTTATGGAAGCCATAGCTGTCTGAAGTCTTATTATGTCTACACTCTGTCTCATTATGTCCAAATATGGTGCTGATTTGTCGAAACGATGCCTTATTATCTCAAAACGTAGTTTTGTTATGATCAAATGTAGTGTTGACTTGTTTAAAAGACATACTGACTAAAACGATGTCTTATTATGTCAAATAGTAGTGTTTTATGTCAATATGTGATGTTAGCTTGTCGAAACGATGTCTTAATATGTCCAAATATGGTGTTGACTTGTTGAAATGTCATTTGGACAAGTCAACACCACATTTAAACATAGTAAGACATTGTTTAAACAAGTCAAGCCTACATTTAGACGTAGTAAAACCTTGTTTAGGCAAGTCAATGCTACATTTAGACATAGTAAGTCACAAAAAGTTATGAATTAACATAATAAACACACTTTATTTCTTTACAAAATGATATTTATTTTAATTAAGACAACGAATTAAAATCAAAATATTGTAACTGGTCTGATAAAAGTAACATTTTCATCAAAGTATCGTATTTCAAAAATCAATCAACTTTGATGTATATAACTTAACTAAGTTTCCCACATTTTCGCTCTATATTATCAGTTTGAAGAGTTGGTCTAATGGTTGTGCGTTGAATTAAGTTTGACGATTCGTACGTTTGACGAGTTGACTGTACCCTTTTAAACAGTTTCATTCTATATTTAACTTATTTGTATCGTTCTGGAACAGTAGATATGAATGGTATTTTTAAAACAAATAAAACTAATGAAAGTAGCGTATTCAATAATTATGTTTTTCTGAAAATATCTGGCATACTCTTCTGTCTTTTTCATTTATTCCGAAACATAATACCTTAAAGAATGCAACCGTATTGAATTTCTCAAGAGCTTGACCATTACTACTATCAAATAAGTGAAATTTACAGCACATGTTCTATTTTCAAAAGCACATTTAATAATGCTATAGGTGTGACCTTTCATCAGCCTATATCTAAAAAAAGTATACTAGCCCATAAGAAAAGATTTATACTACGTACAGAACATGTCTACAATGCCTATACATGTAATTGATTTAAAACTCATATTTGATGACATGAAAAAAATGGAAAAAATAAATATGCCCGTATGTCCACGGAATTGAGTCATATACGTCACATTAAATTCGAAAAAAAAAATACCATGATCAGTTATCCAACATATCTAATACAAGAGCAATACATGTAGCTTCTTACATTTAACCCACATGCGGAAACTTGTAAATGGGGTAAAAGTTTTGGGGATGCTGGTATATAATAGTATATACAAAATGTATTATGAAAATAGTTTTATTATGTTGGTTAGTTACCGATCAATTTGCTATCAAATCTTTACAACATAATACGCAAAATAACTGAGATAAAACGTGACATCATAGTGATTCTTTTCAATGGAGGAAATAATAAACAAACAAATCCGAATAGCAATGAACTATTTCTCTATGTTCAACGTACCTATCTAAAATAATTAAATATTACTTTTATCATGTATTTAGAATAACTAAAAAAACTAAATACTGCACTGGGTGGGTCTAAAACATTTATGCTTCATTATGTCGTTCTTTATGCTTTGCAGGTGTATTTTTGATAATATTGAACAACGATCACCTTCAAATGGCTGTTTCCTTGACGCGAAACAAGCTTTCGATAGAGCATGGATGAGCTCGATTCTTGCTGTGTGTTCAAATACAGTGTTGATCAGTATTGTTACCTTCAAATCCATATCATCATTCTTAGCAAACTGTTCTAGTTGTGTCAGATCCAACGGATGAAAATCGAACTGGTTCCCAAAGAAGGGAATACTTCAGGTTCGGGAAGCAAGCGGATTCCCTTTAGTTCTTTTTAACGATAATATTTTATGATAAACATAATTTATATTCATTTAAAGAATGTTTCCAATGACTTTACTATCTACAGTGATGATATGAACAGTAATCAAAGATCTGAGTGTTATATAAATGTAATTACGCTGCGGCCATATAGTAGAGATTTTTTTCGAAAAAAAACCCATAAAAATCGTGATTTATTGAACCAATTATAATCTTATGATAAACATAATTTATATTCATTTAAGGTTGTTTCCATTGACTTTACTATAATCGGTGATGATATGAACCGTTTTCAAAAATCTGCGTGTTATATAAATGCAATATCGCTGCGGCCATATAGTAGAGATCTTGTCGAAAAAAATAAAAGTCGTGTATACTCAACCAAATAAAATCTTATGATAAACATAATTTATGTTTATTAAAAGGTTATTTCCATTGAGGTTCATATCATCACTGATGATATGAAAAGTTTCCACAGTTCTGAGTGCTACATAAATGCAATTTTACCGCAGCCATATAGTAAAAATTTTGTCGAAATTTTTTTTGAAAAATTAGTATGTATTAATCAATTATAATCTTATGATAAACTTATTTTATATTCATTTAAAGGTTGTTTCCATTGACTTTACTATATTCGGTGATGATATGAACAGTTTTTAGAGTTCTGAGTGCTATATAAATGCAATTACGCTGCGGCCATAAAGTAAAGATTTTGTCGGAAAAAAACATAAAAATCGTGATATATAAAACCAATAATTATCTTATGATAAACATAATTTATATTTATTTAAAGAATGTTTCCAATGATTTTACTATCAACAGTGATGATATGAGCAGTTTTCATAGTTCTGAGTGCTATATAAATGCAATAACGCTGCGGTCATATAGTAGAGATTTTGTCGAAAAAAAAACCCTGAAAACTAATATATATTGAAGCAATTATAATCTCACAATAAACATAATTTATATTCATTTAAAGAATGTTTCCAATGACTTTACTATCTACAGTGATGATATGAACAGTAATCAAAGATCTGAGTGTTATATAAATGTAATTACGCTGCGGCCATATAGTAGAGATTTTTTTCAAAAAAAACCCCATAAAAATCGTGATTTATTGAACCAATTATAATCTTATGATTAACATAATTTATATTCATTTAAGGTTGTTTCCATTGACTTTACTATAATCGGTGATGATATGAACCGTTTTCAAAGATCTGCGTGTTATATAAATGCAATATCGCTGCGGCCATATAGTAGAGATCTTGTCGAAAAAAATAAAAGTCGTGTATACTCAACCAAATAAAATCTTATGATAAACATAATTTATGTTTATTAAAAGGTTACTTCCATTGAGGTTCATATCAACACTGATGATATGAAAAGTTTCCACAGTTCTGAGTGCTACATAAATGCAATTTTACCGCAGCCATATAGTAGAAATTTTGTCGAATTTTTTTTTGAAAAATTACAATGTATTAATCAATTATAATCTTATGATAAACTTAATTTATATTCATTTAAAGGTTGTTTCTATTGACTTTACTATATTCGGTGATGATATGAACAGTTTTTAGAGTTCTGAGTGCTATATAAATGCAATTACGCTGCGGCCATATAGTAAAGATTTTGTCGGAAGAAACATAAAAATCGTGATATATTAAACCAATATTAATCTTATGATAAACATTTTTTATATTCATTTAAAGACTGTTTCCAATGACTTAACTATCAACATTGATGATATTAACAGTTTTTATAGTTCTGAGTGCTATATAAATGCAATTACGCTGCGGCCATATAGCAGAGATTTTGTCGGAAAAAAACCCATAAAAATCGTAATTTATTGAACCAATTATAATCTTATCATAAACATAATTTATGTCTATTATAAGGTTGTTTCAATTGAGGTTTAATATCAACACTGATGATATGAAAAGTTTCCAGAGTTCTGCATAAGAGTGTTGTATAAATGCATTTTACCGCAGCCATATAGTACAGATTTTGTAGAAAAACTTAAAAATCATGATACATCGAAGCTTTATAATCTTATGATTAACATACTCTTAATACATCTAAATATCATTTCCATGAACTTTACTTTCAACAGTAATGACGTAAAAAGCTTCCAAAGATCTGAGTGTAACACAAGTACAGTTTTGATGCGGCCATATAGAAGAAATTTCGTCGAGATTCGTAAAATTAGTGATCGTTTGGAGCATTTTTAAGATTAACATGATTTATGTATGTATTTATAAATGTTGTTTCCATGGACTTTACTATTATAAGAGAAGATATGAGAGCTTCCAAACTTCTGAGTGCTATATAGATGTAATTGACTGCGGCCATATAGTAGAGATTTTGTCGAGAAAAATGAAAAACAAATCATCACATTTTTTAACCATAACTATCCTTACTTTCTGATTATTATACACATAATTCGATTCACTATTAGAAATGTTAAATATATTGTATATGCTCACTATATACTTATTTTTAATTAATGCGCTCGTGTAGGACGATAATGTAGATAAATACAATGTAAATGTTTTTTTTCTGCTGCCAGTTTGCATTTTGTCGAGAAACGACGTTCCAAAGTATAGTGCCGCAGATTCGCGTCGTGTCTGAAACATTATATGGTTAAACGCCACTAAATACATTCGGAATATCGTCGGTCAATTTTTACTCAATGGTCGGTAAAAACGGTAAAACTATGGAAATTAGTCGCATCCGTGTATCACACCAGACAGATGTACATGTGTATATATGTATAACACAAAAATACCCAACTGACCATCTCCAATCTTGAAATATTTCCTTCCCAACTGTTATATATTGTAGATAGAAATTTATGTATCTGTTCAGACATATGCATTAGCTGGGAATTATTTATAGGTGAAGTTTCCATCAGAGTGTTTGTGTTAGATACAGTAAGGGGCAGGTAATCCAGACTAAGTTTAGCCCTGTCCTTTCATTTGTTAATTTTTTACTTCCGGTTCCGGTTAAAATTGTAATCATGGCTGATGTTTTGAGTATTTTGCGACAATATAACATCAACAAAAAGGAGATTGTCGAGAGAGATGACCAAATTATATTTGGGGAATTTGCTTGGCCCAAAGATGTCAAAACAAACTACCTTGTTTGGGGGTAAAACTATTTTTTCAACGTTCCTTTCAATTCCGTGACTGTGTTGTCCTTTCGTTTTCGTAAATTTGTCAAATGACCATTACATAATGTTTATTTTGTTTTCTTATGATATAACTCGATATTTGCTTATTGCCTTTTTAATTTCCAAATCATGTGTCACTACGATACAGAATACATCTAACTTTTAAATAATTTTTGCCAATATTGGCTGAGTCAGTAAGTGTAGCTGGAAAGTACTTTTTTAAAGTAGAATTATGGTAATATTTGGTATATCATATAAAACCTCCATCCTCCAAGCTCTAGCCTCACCTTGTAGTGATGTCAAGAGTTACAGCACTCGCGTTACTTGAGAATCTGAGGCTAGAGTTTCATTACTTTAACCATGAAATAATATTATGTGACGTCGGCAAATGGCAACCGCGACAAGCAAAAATTATCGAGAAAAAAGTGTTTAGTGACGAATGTCTGCTTCATAGTGAAGTCGATTTTAGAATCGTCGATTGTTACAGGTACATTAATGAGTTGTTAATCATATGGCTAAATGATTTTGTGATCAATCGATGTTTCGTTGCTTTCTGAGGGTGAATTTGACTAAGTAAGTGAGAAGATGGAGATTGGATGCGTTGCATTCCTGGTGTTTTTATTATATGTAAGATGGGAATTTTCGTAGTATGATATAAAGTGTCAAGCTCCTGTGCTTTAACTCAAGCATCTGCCATAAAAAGCAGCCATATATAAATGATATTTGCGTGTATGTTAAATCTTGTGCTACTCTTCTGCTAATCAAGTCTATGTTATCTTAGAAATTGTTGACATACAACATCTCAATGTAATGGTGTTAACAGGCTTGGGGCAACAACGGGTAAGTGCACCCAACACCTTGCACTGACAGAGATGCAGGAACCCTCTCAAAGAAAAAGGCAGAAAATTCGCACTTTCAAAGAAGTATTACTGGCTCGACTCTATGGCTAAAAGATTGTATGGCATAGCTGGGGAAACAACTCGTATATTAGAAGAGATTTTGTGTAATTTTCTGAATTCTAAACCTAGAATTCTATAAATGAGTATCGTGTAATGATTCAATCAAAATGAAACTGTTTCTGTTTCAGTACTGGTAAAGAGGGAATACCAAAAAAATACTATACACTGGACTGTATTTTATTCTTATTGAAGAATGTTCAGTATGCTCATCCGCTGTACGTCAGAGAAGCTGCGGTAAGTTTTTGACATATTTTAGAGAACACCTCTCAACACTTAGTACACTGTATGGATCTTTATACAGAACAGATAATTTATTTCAGTAATGTATACAATAGTATCTTGTTACAAGCATTTGTTTATTAACAATGTATCAGTCACGCAACACACACCAAACACAGCACACGCACACACACCCCTCACTCACGTGCACTCATCCACACAAACACTCATAAACCTCTAACAACATCTCAGACTGACAAAATAATCAAACCATATGGTCATATAATTATACAGGGCTCAAATTCTATGAAAATGGTCTTGTTATTTGTGTGAGCTGTTTTTATTTTGACTCTCACAATGAAAAAACAGCACAAACATTTTTTTCCCAAAATTTTATTTTCATAAACTATTCATGTGTAGTTAATATTTTTGCAGTTGATTACAACTCACAAATGTGTGTGGGTTGAAATTAAAGTTACTCAAAATTTAAAAAAACAAAACTGTCATTTTAGTAGAATGCAAGCTTAAAATTTTATATTTTAAGGCAGATCTGAGATTTTGACTTGATTTTCAAATGTTTATATACAAATCTGAGAGTTTTTGGAAATAAGTTGCTTGATTTAAGATCGGTGAGCTTTCAGCTTTAAATGTTTATGTTTGTAAATTTTTAATTTTATAGCCAAGAAAAGTAGCCTGTTTACATTGTTTATATTTTTTTCATCTTTTCTGTTACATTTTCATATTTTCTACAAATTTAGCCTTCTTGTTGTAAATTATGATGTTCAAAGTACATGTAGTTAAAAAAAATAGTTTTAATTAATAATTTGTAAACATAACAAAGCATGATGTAAGCACTGTGAGACGTATGGGCATTCTATAAATAGATGGTATTACTAGCGTCACGTGATTTACGTGGTGGCAGTGTTTAAAGTAGCAAAGCATGACGTAAGCACTGTGAGGAGTTTGTGTTTGCCATTGCTGCTCTTGCTTAATCAATGATTTATTTATCTACAGGCTAGCAATGTGCCAGTTGTACGTCGTCCTGACAGAAAGGATTTACTTGCCTATTTGAATGGGGACACTAATCAATCTGCAAGTATAGATAAAAGTGCTCCTTTAGAAATATCCTTACAAAGACCTACTCAAGGTACGTATCTGTACATTTGTTGGGATTTTCTTTTGTTTTGTGAACCCGGGTCTGTAGCAGAGTTGGTAGTTCTCTTGATTCTAGTTTACTGAAAGGGGTACAGGTTCAAACCCCACTTGGGGCAGTTATACATTTCCATGAAAAATTGACAATTATGTCATTTATACTCTACCAATAAGGTATATAGAGAAGTTGGCCTGCCTTGTGGAAGGGTAAGTGATTACTGGTTATAGACAAGTGCACCTTTTCACATAAATTCTTACAAGAAAAATTATCCTTAGTCAATTCTATTAAATTTAACAGTTCAAAGACAGGAGGATAAAAGACATAATTATAATATGATATTCAACATGTGTAAGACATTTTCTTTCATGCGTTATGGTGAAGCACCAAGTTATTGGATGAAAATAAACGATGAAAATATAAATTTTATATTTTCATTCTAGTGAAAATATGATCTTATATTTTCAGCGTCGGTGACATCATTTTAGAGAATAAATTACGTCATCTTGGAGAAGAAATGACGTCACCTTATAATTTGTGTAAAATACATCTAATTAAACACAAAATTAAGCTTGAAAGAAACAGAATATTCGTCAACTTTGGTGTAAGATCTTTTTTATTTCAACTCGTGAACTCAGAAAATGACATTTTCACTAAAATATGTTTTCTGAGCTCACTTGCTGAAATAAAAATCGATCTTACTCTAAAGTTGGCGAATATCCTCTATTTACATACTTCAATAATATTTGGAAATGATTGGCCAAAAAATAACTGTTATGTGAATGTTTCTTGCTTTTGATTTACAATGATTTTTATCGTAAGAATTTTTGTGAAAAGCGCCAAAGAGTCCTGAAAATCTAGTCTAGAAACAAGTTCATATTTGGAGTTAGTCAAATATCTATTTAGCATATTTAACTGAGACACATTACAGGTAAAGCCTCAGTCCCATAAAATCATGGCTTGTTACGGACCTGTTCGTGCAGACAGTCGTAGGCTGTGGAAAGCCTTGCGTATCAAGGTGACGGTACGCACATGGTACAAAACAACACACTGGTACAGAACCGTAGTTGGAAGTTATGCATGTTTAATCCATACTCAGCCACAATTGTGTTCACGATTTGACTTTGAAACTGATACGTGTATCATGGACTCATCTCACGGACCCTGGTAATAACTTAACAGTCCGTACGGGTATGCAAGACTTCGTACGGGTCCTTGCGGAGCTTGATCGCACAGCGCCCGTCCGGTGCTCTCACAGCTATTTTTATGTTTATGGGACTGTAGCTTTACATACATCTAATCTCCATGAAAGCTAGAATACAATTCTGCTTCTGATCTGTACTCTCCTGCATGTTACTAGACAGTAATATGATCACATATTGATCAGGAGCAATCTCTTTGGTCCATTCTGTCCCTGACTTTCTATGATATTGTCATTGATATATTTTCAGTAAAAAGAACAGCTGAAGACACGTCAAATGAAATAGAGAAAAAGAAACCTAGACTTGAGGTATGTTTTGTAGTTTTATTGAACATTAAGAGCTATTTTTTAATCTTTTAGGCTTTAGTCTTCTGTTAATGTTGTTCATGCTTTTGTGAGTTTTTAGCCAGATTTTTCAATGAAAAAATTCATCTGGTGTTGTTAACAATTGGGTTACAGTTTTCAATTTAGCACATATTTCTGCCATTTATTGTCAGATCTTTATGAAACTTCATACAATGGTAACATACTATGTGATGAACAGAATTACAAAGTAACCACGACTCTACCTGGCTTAATTATGGATTATTTCCCTTTGTAATGTTTGTAATGATTTTAAATGCGGCTTTAATGTGGTTTCCACATTCTTGTTTCCATTGTGAAAAGACCTAATATCTATGTCTGCAGTATATTTAGACAAAAAATTACTGGCTTAAGAATAAGTTTAATAAAGAATTAGACTGGTATTCCGTAAAGTTTGTACCAGATTTTTTTGGATTGTTGAACAAAGTTGAACTTACATGTTTGTGCTTCGAACAACAGAATAGGAGAGGTTTTAATTTGTGTTGCATGACTTTCAGCAATAATATGTAGAATTACTTTGTTTTAATTGAATTTGAGTTCCTAATGATATCAACTATTCTACAAAGATTTAGTTATTAGAACTTTAGTTATAAGAGGGATGCCACAAACAAATTACGAAAACGAGATACTAAGGGGTGTCTGTCTTGGAACAGACTGTCACAATTTTTGCCACTGGGGTTTAAAACCAGGAAAAAGGGTTCACCATACTGACTATACCCTTGCTTCAAACAAATGCATTCTGTACAAACGACCCTCTTTAGCCAGAAAAAAAACCCATAAATTTGAATGCCATATATATTCTGTTCTACAAAATTCAGATAAATCTTTTGACTTTCGTTGTTAGCCGGATTTTCAACAACAAAATTTGGCTTATAGTTTGGCGGAGCCTGGGTGTGCTTGTGTCCGGTGTCGTTTACAATTGTGTTCAAGTTTTTCCATATATTTCTGCCATTTATTGTCAGATCCTCATGAAACTTCATACTATGATAAAATACCATGTGATAAACTGAATTAGAAAGTAATCAATAATCTACCTAGTTTTACTATGGATTTTTTCCCTTTGTAACTTTTGCATTAAAGTTTAAAAAAAATTTGGCTTTAATGTGGTTTCTTTTTTTACTGTTTTATAGGAAGAACAAGTTCTTGCAGCCAAAAGGAATTGGATGAATAAAATTGATGCTCCCAGAGAGACCTCAGTGCTACCTGCAGCTATTGCGTAAGTTCAGTATAATATTTTCGTTCATGCCTTACTGTGACTTTTGGTGTTATTATATGAAATTATGCCATGAAAATAAAATTTGAAGTATTATCCATTTTGATCAATTATCAGCTGCCCAGCTAGCTCGGTAGATTACTGATTGAGAGGTTTTAGTTTGGATTCCTTGGTGGGTAATTCTTTGAACGAGTTTGGTCATGTAATAATTTCTACAACCATTCTTCTAAATCATGTAGAGAAGTTGTTAGTCACTGAGGGAATTCTGCACCTACTAACTGGTCAACAGCTGAATAAGGAGATTAAGCCTTTCCAGGAGCGGTGAGTAAGTTGACTGACTGCCATGATATGGCCTTCACAAAGTGTTGCAACAGCGTTTAACCCTACCAAAAAATAATGAGATCAATTATCATTAAACAATAAGAATTTTCTGTGATCTTAATCAAAATTTTAAACCAATGTACAATTTTATAATTAATTGCAATTGAAATTGTTTTTTAGGTCATCATCTTTACATGAGGCAATGCCACTTGAGAAGATTGCTGCTATTAAAGCTAAACGTCTTGCTATAAAGAGAACTAAAATTAAAGGTAAACAGACTTACCTCCATTGTCATTTTAGTTAGCACTTATCTCCCTTGCAATGTATAAACATTAGTTAGAGTGTGGTATTAAAGTTTGCTTGCTTGTACAAGTTCAGCTGACTTAGATTGGAGTGAAACAAATGTTGGTAAAATTCTTGCTCAAGGAAATTAGCAGTCCGTCTGGCAGCGTTTTACCTGAAAACCCTTTAATACTACGTGTGATCATGGAATCACTGCTTCTACATAATGATTTACAAAATTCTGGACTAACTTCATTAATGCATCAATAAAAAAAGTACAGAGAAAAGCACTCCTAGTGTTAACTAAGCTATTAAGAGATATCCTACCATGATTGCCAATAGCAAAAACACATTTTGGCAAGTAAGAAACTATCCTTATATCAATTATATCATGATTTTTTCAAAATTTGACTCAAAATCAATGTTTTAAGGGATGAAGATCCACATTTTGGGGTCTGCACATATGGAGCGAACGGATCCTCATTAAAATTAAATAAAACAAACAAGCTGTAAGCTAATTAACTTATATTTGTGTTGCTAGGTGACGATGATATACAACCTGGTGCGTTAGAACAGAGAAGTTTTGTGGATGCTGAAGTTGACGTAACAAGAGATATTGTCAGTAGAGAACGTCTCTGGAGAACTAGAACTACGATATTACAGAGTAATGGAAAGGTCAGTCCTATAACTCATTGCAGGGTTTGACACTAACTGTTTTCACCAGGGATCCCAGAGGAGGGTTGTCAAAACTTTTAAAGTTCTCATTTTTAATTACCCAATTTACACCTATTTGTTATGAATATTTAATGGCATTTAAGCATTTATAATTGACAAATCTAACATTTTCTGAAATAGACATACATCACATAAAAAAATAACAACAGTTTTATAATTAATGTTGAATTGCAATGCTAACCCTGTCTATAGTTTGAGAATCTATCTTGAATACTTTCAGCAATTTACCAAGAATATATTTAGTTTATTACAATCAATGCAAACCCGGCCTGTAGTTTGATCATCTATCTTGAATATTTTCAGCAATTTACCAAGAATATATTTAGTTTATTACAATCAATCAAAGCAAGAGAGGAAGGAAGTTCAAGAGGGACACATGGAGTACCACATACACCTTCTGTTGTAAGTATATTAATTTAACACAGGGTTTCTCCATGGTATGTAGCGGACTCTAGCAAATCCTCATTTAAATCAGTCGTAGACAATAAGATAAGGTCAGGCACATGCAACTGAAGGGATAATTACTTCTGAAGTTAATGTAGTTCTCACTACCCTATAACAAGCAGATGATATGCTGTTTGTGCAATTGAAGTACATGTGTACTAATCTGACTTATGTAAGGAAAAGGTTCCTTGTCTCACTTCCATTTATTGTATAAGTCATATACTCCATCTAAGCCCCATTCCTGACAGTGGTTTTCACGCTTTGATTATTTGTTTTATTTTTATTTTTTTAAGCTTGTTGGTGAAACAAGTTCTTTCACCTTGGATTAATCGCTTTCAAGCCCACTTTCTGGTCCTCCAGTACTGAGCTGGTAGGATAAAGTTTCTTGCTCAAGGAAACAATGTGGTAGGTTTTGGATGGGATTCAAACCAATTTGGAGATAACTTTCCAATGATTATCAGTCCAACATTGTAATCTCCCGGCCACGCCTGCTCTGTCGGTACACTGCCACCCATTATTACCTTTACAGTTTTGTAAAATGAGTGATTTGTTTTTTTAATTTTTACCAATACTTAAGTCTTAAGAAATTAAAAATATCTTTATTGTACACTGGGGTCCATATGTTTCTTCCCTAATTTATGTTTTCATAAAATTTTCTTTGAAAACTTGACATTTTTAGAGAATTTACTTTAAAGTCATTTTTTATTAAAAACTAAATTTTGACAAAAAGGCGATACTATGAATGATAATAAATTGAAGACTCGTGTTAAAATGTATATTAGTTGTGAAACTAACAACATGTTAAGTATGTCAAAGTATAATCGAAAAAAATGAAAATTTACATGTGTTAAGAAACTTTTGGACCCCAGTGTATGTTCATAGTAATGAATGTTTGTTGTGAAGACTGTTTTTTAGCCGCGGCCGTGGCATAGTGGTTAGCATGTCTGACTTCGAATCCGGAGATCGTGGATTTGAAACCTGGTCACGGTAGGTTATGCCCTATACATGAGTTATCGGCCTCGTGGTAGGGTAAGTTAGCACTGGTGATAGAAAATTGTCCAGGAAACCTATAGTAGGAAGAGTTGGTTGTCGTATATATGACCTATATATGTGTTGAATACGACGTTTAAAAAAAAAAGAAGACTGTTAAGAACAATTATTTATATACTTTCAGCCTCAACCTAAACCACAACCAGTAGCCGGTTATAACAGATACGAACAAGAAAGTTTCAGAAGAAATGAAGGTTTTACACTTTAACTTTTAATTAGATTAAGGCCACAACAAGTTGATCATGTGTTCTATGGATATTTCTGGAAAAAATGGGGCGAGTGAGCGAAGAAAAAAAAAAAATCTTAATTTAGTTGCTTTATATTACGGTTTGACCAAATTTTTATGAGCGTGTGAGGAAATAAAAAAAATTGTAAAGAAGTCAAAATTAAGGTGCGAGCGAATCCATAGAACACATGATCAACTTATTGTGGCCTAAATGTCTATTTCTGTATTGTAAAGTTGTAAAGTCAATGGCATTGTACATAATGAATACATTGTACATTGTAATGATAATTATAATTTCCAAGTCTTGTGCACAGTCTTAAACTTATTTATTTCATAAAAGTTATGAATATAAGCTCAGATTAAGTGACTGCTAATGGACAGTAATAATAAGAAAACAAGTGTATGAAGCGAAATCTAGCAGTGATAACTTTCATGTTTTTGGAAAGAATGGTGAGGTCGTTTTAGTGTGTGAAAAAATAGTAACTAAAAATAAAGTTTTAGGAGAAAACCTTTATACTATCTCTTGCAGCTCTAGTGATATTTTCATAGAAATATTTCTGTGTTTTTGTTATAAAAATTTAATATAGAACTAAGATTATTCTGAGATTTCCTTATAATACATCAGAACTTGAAATAAACAGTATGAGATCTTTAAAATGGAGGAATTAAAATATATACTTTTTAGAGACAAAGGAATTTTGATACAGAAAATAGTAAAATATATACTTTTTAGTGACTATGACATTTTTATACAGAATACAGTAAAATATATACTTTTTAGTGAGAGAAATTTGGTCAATTTTGGTCCCAAAATGCATAGAAATTGCCTTGAAATGCAAACTAATTCTACCATGTCGTGATATTTCAGCTACTGAGGGTTTCAATATTGAAACTATGGGAACATACCACGGTATGACACTGAAGTCTGTGACAGAAGGTGCCTCAGCTAGAAAGGCTGCTAAACCAGAACCTGTTCAACCAGCCCAGCCAGCATCACGTCCAGTCTCACAAGCTAGACCTCCACCCAATCAGAAAAAAGGTAAAATATTTCATTCATGCATTGCGATTAAGTGTGGTGATTTGCGCCACCTGGCCATCTCAGTTGGTTGCATGCAAGTCTACTGATCGAGGAGTCATTGGTTCAATTCCCGGGCGGGGCATACATTTGTGGAGCTTGGTCATGAAATTATTTCTATGGCCATTCTCCCTTCTACCAATGTTTTTTTTAATTATGTAGGGCAGTTGTCAGTCACTGACGAAAGTATGCACTTAGTAGTTCCAGGAGGAGTGAGTAGGTTGACTGACTGCAGTTATATGACTTATACAATGTGTTGCTACTGCGTAAAACCAAACAAACAAACAAACAAGTTATCTAATTTTAGTGAATGAATACATTCATAATGATTCATTTTAGAGGATAAATGATTTCATCTGAAAGAAGAAATTATGCGGGGCTGCTGGAATTTAACAAAATATTGGACTTGCTTTTTTTGCTAGTTGATCTTATTTCAACTCTTCTAAAAGTCACTGGTCCGAAGGTGATTTTGTGGTACTTGGTCCACGGTCCACTGGTTAAATTAAAAATCTGACTTTAATTATTTACTATATTTCAGGATCTCGTACACCTATTATCATCATACCTGCTGCCACCACTTCATTAATTACAATGTTTAATGCTAAAGACATATTACAAGATCATAGGTTAGTATCGTTCAATTGTAATATTGTAAGTACATGATTGTGTTGTACAATTTTCCTTCTCTAATAAGGTATATGGAAAAGTCATCGGCCTTGTGGAAGGGTAGGTGTGTACTGGTAATAAACAAGGGTCCGGGAAAGCTAGATTGTGTGTGCTGGTTTTCATTAAATAACTAAACATTGTGCTGACACAGCGTTAAACCCAGTATAAAAACCTATCTTATGATATTAGTTACAGATATGATGACATTGAGGCTATTTCAGCACACTTTCATTGTAGTTATGTTAATATATTTTGTTCCTCAGTCTGACCAACCAGTCTTTAATTTGTAAGCTTGCATATTGTCTGTAAGACCAAGTTTTATTTGTTACTTATATAATATTACAGATATGTTGGTACAGATGTTACTTATATAATATTGTAGATATGTCTGTACAGATGTTACTTATATAATATTATAGATATGTCGGTACAGATGTTACTTATATAATATTATAGATATGTCTGTACAGATGTTACTTATATAATATTATAGATATGTCGGTACAGATGTTACTTATATAATATTATAGATATATATGTATAGATGTTACTTATATAATATTATAGATATGTTGGTACAGATGTTACTTATATAATATTACAGATATGTCGGTACAGATGTTACTTATATAATATTATAGATATGTTGGTACAGATGTTACTTATATAATATTACAGATATGTCGGTACAGATGTTACTTATATAATATTATAGATATGTTGGTACAGATGTTACTTATATAATATTACAGATATGTCGGTACAGATGTTACTTATATAATATTATAGATATGTTGGTACAGATGTTACTTATATAATATTATAGATATGTATGTACAGATGTTACTTATATAATATTGTCGATATGTCTGTACAGATGTTACTTATATAATATTATAGATATGTCTGTACAGATGTTACTTATATAATATTATAGATATGTATGTACAGATGTTACTTATATAATATTATAGATATGTCGGTACAGATGTTACTTATATAATATTATAGATATGTTGGTACAGATGTTACTTATATAATATTATAGATATGTCGATACAGATGTTACTTATATAATATTATAGATATGTCTGTACAGATGTTACTTATATAATATTATAGATATGTCTGTACAGATGTTACTTATATAATATTATAGATATGTTGGTACAGATGTTACTTATATAATATTATAGATATGTTGGTTCAGATGTTACTTATATAATATTACAGATATGTTGATACAGATGTTACTTATATAATATTACAGATATGTCGATACAGATGTTACCTGTGTAATATTACAGATATGTCGGTACAGATGTTACTTGTGTAATATTACAGATATGTTGGTACAGATGTTACTTATATAATATTACAGATATGTCGGTACAGATGTTACTTGTATAATATTACAGATATGTCGGTACAGATGTTACTTGTATAATATTACAGATATGTTGGTACAGATGTTACTTGTATAATATTACAGATATGTTGGTACAGATGAAAAGAAAGCACAGGGAGCTAAACGTGATAATGAAGTATTGATACAAAGACGTAAACCTGGTGGTAATACCGTACCTTATAGAATCATAGATAATGCTTTAAAATTGAGTACCGAAGATTGGTAAGAACCTTCTTCCACTTAATACCTTTACAGGGTTTTTTTTCATCTATTTTGGGCTTATATTATCTCCTTTGCTGTAGCAAAACTTCCCTGAGTCTTTAAAATTTCATGCTGAAGGATGTATTTGTTCTGTTTCTGTAGCATAATGATTAAATCTTTGACGTAGATATTGGTTCAATAGTGAAAATTTTCGGACAGAAAACCAGAAATATGCCTTTAAAAAATATAGCTTTTTAGTGTATGTTTCCATTATTATTGAACCTATGAAATTTATCTGCTTGTCGCTATTTTCCCCTAAAAAAGGGCCTCGTCACTTTTCTTTTTCATGTGAAAGGAACACTGATTTAAACATTATTTTTGTGTCTATTGACAAGGTTCATTTTCATGTACAAATGTAGGCCACTGGCTTGATGCTGAGTAAATAATAATAGGTATAAATCTTGCACGCTAAATGACCAGATTATTTCAGTTTAAGCTGACTACACCTTTTGTGGAGCAGTGGTCCAGTAGTAGGATGCGGGTTTAGGGATCGAGAGGTCCTGGGTTCGAATCTCACCAGGGGCACTGCTAAATTCCTTGAGCAATAAATTTACCTGCGATTGCTTCACTCCACCCAGGTGTAAATGGGTACCTGTGAGGGTGGTATTATTCCATTGCGTCAATTTGTCGGCTGCACTAATAAGGGGAGTAAAAAGACTCCCCAGGGAGATTGATAGATAGATACCAGTACATGTAGCCCAGTGACCAGTGGTAATAGCTGTAAAGTCGGTGAACGTGTGTAAGCATGAAACTTAGACAATAAAATGCAATTACATTTTTTTACATTTACCTTTTATTTTATTTTTGTTATAAAGGAGTGATAAATTTTGTACAATACAGTTTGTTGTAAATCACATGACTATAGACCCTGTTAAACAAGTATATGTTTATATATAATTTTAGGGATCGTGTGGTTGCTGTATTCGTACAAGGTCCAGCTTGGCAGTTTAAAGGTTGGCCATGGGATGGAAATCCTACTGAAATCTTCTCAAAAAGTTAGTTATACTTTTGTTATTTTACATTTGTTTTGTGTTATTTGATTATTCAGTCTGATAGTAGCTGTATATACAATACCCACCAAAAGTTTTGAGACAAAAGAAATTTACTATATATTACCATAATTCTTCAAGTTTGGTGATTGTTTTTGTAGAATCATTATTTTTAATATATATTTAAGTATGTTTTGTAATGAAATGACTACAAATTTAAAGAATGCAACACATTCATAATATTCAGCATCTGACATTCGAAAGCCTCCAAAACCATGTTAATTGTAATTATTTTCCATAATATAGATTTTATGCTAATTTTGTAGTCTCAGTTGTGTTTATATTGATAAACAAAAAATGAATCAAAAACTAAAAAGCATTTAAAAAACAAGCATTTATCAAATTTTAGATTAAAGCTTTTCAATAGGCCTACAAAGTGAAAATGTCTCCAAACTTTTGGTGGGTACTGTATTATGTTATAATCATGTGAAAAGTCTTCAATTCTGTTTCAAGAAATATGGTCAATAAAATTTATTGTTGCTCACCTCACTCAGTAAATAACACTCAAGTCTACAGACAGAGCATAATTTTGTGGAGTTAGGTCATAATTTGTATTGCCATTAAAATTATAACGAAACAGTTGAAGTTCTGACTTGAAATTTTTGGCTGGATTTTTCAACAAAAAAGTCGGCTTATTGTTTTGCAAAACCCGGGCTGTTGGGTGTCCAGTGTCGTTAACAATTGTGTTAAAGTTTTTCTTTACCATATATTTCTGCCCTTTATTGTCAGATCTTTATGAAACTTCATACAATGATAACATACCATGCCATGAACAGAATTAGACAGTAACCACAACTCTACCTGCCTTCATTATGGATAATTTCCCTTTGTAATTTTTGCATTAAAGTTTTTAAATCCGGCTTTAATGTGGTTTCTCATTACATTTCTTGTATTCTTTATTACAGGATCTCTTACACCTATTATCATCATACCTGCTGCTGCTATGCTATTTTCATTTAATATTACTTTGATGCTGTTTTTGTTGGCTTGTTTTCTTACTGCTTAAGAAATAACTCACTGCTGTCTATGTTTTATTGTATAATACAATATAGGCGCATGTTTGATGTGCATAGAAATTAAATCACTAGTGCTTTTACTTATGTGTTTTAGTTAGCTCATCAATCAAGTGCAATATTTTATCGCAAAATATAAAACGTGACTGTGGTAGAATAAGAAATTCAGTGAAAATAAACGATGAAAATATAAGTTTTATATTTTCATTGTAGTGAAAATGTAATCCGATATTTTCATCGTCAGTGACATCATTTTAGAAGATAAATGACGTCATCATGGAGAAGAAATGACGTCATGTTATAATTTGTGTAAAACACATTTAATAAAACACAAAACTAAGCATAAAAGAAACAGAATATTCGTCAACTTTGGTGTAAGATCTTTTTTATTTCAACTCGTGAACTCAGAAAATGCCACTCGTAAAAAATATGTTTTCTGAGCTCACTCGGTGAGTTAACACCAGAGTTAATGAATATCCTCTCTTACTTAAGTTTTACTTTTGTTAAAAAAATTTTTTATGAATTTTAATGTTCTATCTTTCACAGTCAAAGCATTTCATTTAAAATGGGCAGAATTACCTGTGGATAGTAACGTTAAGAAATGGAACGTGACCATGGTAAATTTAGACAGAAATAGACGTCATTTAGACAGAGCTAATATACAAGTTGTATGGGAAGTCCTTGACAAGTATGTACATTATGTAGTTTATCATAACCAGGGCTTGACATTAATTTTTAAACGAGGTTGTCTGGTTGGACAACCTGCAATATATATCTTGCCTGAACCATATATATTCTAGGAGCAACAGGTTGTACAAACCCATATATAGGTCATTAGGGTCCAAACCCAAATGTAGGTCATCAGGAGGGTCCAAACCCAAATATAGGTCAACAGGGATAATTAAACAACTTTTATTGTTTAGCCCTGTATTGTAGTACAACCAACGGGGCAACAGAGAAACTTTGTTATATACGACCGCCAGCTCTTTCTCCTATAGGTTTCTTGGACACTTTTCTATCACCAGTACTAACCCTACCACGAGGCTGACAACTCATGTGTAGGGTATGGCCTACTGCGAACCGGGCTCGAACCCGCGATCTCCGGATTCGAAGTCAGACATGCTACACCACGGCCATGGCTCATGGTGCTTTAAGCCACTTAACTACAAAAGTCCAGTCTGAATTGTTTTTGTTGCATTTAAATGAAACTATACTGATAGTCCCTTTTGCTCTATCTTTGTAGTGGAAGTAGTGTTTAAGCATCAGACAAATTTAAGGCCTTTTTGATGAAATATTGAATTATTTCATTAATTGATGATAAATTTATCTTTAGATCAAAAAAAGGTTGTCTGCATATAATCCTTTCTAGAGAAGACAATGAAACAGTTTAGACATTAGGGTTGTTTTGTTTGTTGGGTTACCATTGGAAAGCTATGACCTTAAGAAAAGTGTAAATGGCCGGGGCCTTGGCTTAGTGGTTAGCTTGTCTGAGTTTGAATCCGGCGATCGTTTGTGCGAGCCCAGTCGCGGTAGGTCATACCCTATACATGAGTTGTCTGCCTCGTGGTAGGGTAAGTTAGTACTGGTGATAGAAAAGTGTCCAGGAAACCTATAGTAAGCTGGTCGTCTTATATATGATCTAAAAATGTGTTGGAAACGATGTTAAAAGAAGAAAAGGTGTAAGAGACCTTTTTCTAACTAAATATTAAGTAATAAGGTCGAATTATATCTGTCACCTGTGACAGGCCTAAGAGTTAACCATGGATCTGGAAGGATTCGCTATTCATTTATCATTGTTGTCTAGTTAAAACCTCGTAACTTCCATTCAAAAAGGTAAATTGACAAGGTTTTGACTAGATAACGATATATCCTCACAATCCTGGGACACTGTTAGTGTCGAAACCTTGTAACTACTATGATCTTAATGATGCTTCAGGCAACTTCAAACTCATAACTTAACGGTTTGTTTCATTTCTTTTTCAGATATATGGCAAAGGCTAAACCACATTTGAGATACTGAGGTTTTTTGTAAATATTTGAATGAGATTTGGTATCTCTATGGGATTTAAACCTTCTGAAGGAACAAAAAACCTTTTAAAATATGAGAATACAAGGACTTGATGAAAAGTTTTGACATTCTTAGCAAAAAATGATGTTTCGTGACATTGTTTGATACTCTGTGTTGGCTGTGAGGTTTAACTGTTAATATGTGGAACTGAATGAATCTATAGGTCATCTGTTGCTGACATTTAAATGTTATTGAGACCTAGTAGAAATGGATGATTTTTGCATCTGATGCATTTGATATTCTGATCTATCAAAACTTGTGTTTTCAAAAATTTCATTCTTACTCATCTTACTGTGTAGCAAGAAGTTGAGATGAGTCAACTGATATACAAGCTAACATTAGAACCAATCAGAATGACTTTTACATTATATCAGTGTATAGCTTAACATCTGGCTTATTCTAATATCATTGTTGAATATAACTGGATCTGGATGCTCCACTTAGTGCACTGATGTAGTTCAATATGCGGTTTTTTGCTTATGCATGTTCAAACACTTGGCAAAATTATGATGGACTGAGGAATGTATGGACATAATTGTAGTTTTGTGAAAATATGACTGTAGAAGACTATGTATGTACGCTGGGGAGTACTTTGTTGACGCTTGTTCGAAACGGCTCTGTATTTGTATTGATTATTAGAAGTCAAGCTGTATGTGTTGTCTTTATTAAAGATGTATAAAGTTTCATTTAGTTTCTTTTGGTTCTGTTTTACTGGTCTGTGTCTTAGACTGTTCAAAATAATAAAAAAAATGAAAGTGCTAAATTTCTTTCTTATTACAATTATTTAAAAAGATAAAGTGTGGTTTAAAGTCTGCTTTAACCCTGATCATTGAAATTTCCTTCTACCAGGTGATCCTTCTCTGTACATATTTACATCTGGATGAAGTGGAACAAGTGCAGATGAATCTCTTGCTCTTGGAAAGTAGCAGTGACTCTAGTGGGGCTCGAACTCTGAACCTCTCAATACCTAAGCATGCCTTACCACTGAAACCCTGCTGTTAATGTTATTCAGACTTTCACATTTGGAGGTAGTTGATATGAGTTTTAAATGATATTCCATTTTGTCACTTTTTGTTTTCCTTTGGTTATTTGCTACTGAAATGACCATTTTATCCCAATTTTTGCTTACCATATCAATGCTAGTGGGGTGCAAAATGGTCAAACAATGCATTTTTTGCTTCTTTGTTTCATTATCCCTGTACATAAATATTCAATTGGTACCATCATATGTGATACTAAACTATCTGAAGGAAGCAAATATTTATCGCAAAATATAAGGCTTAAAACCATTACCATTCGGGTGCATCAGTTGTTATTATCACTTGGCTGCAAAACACAAACAAGCAAACATACATAAATACAGGTATCTATTTCATCTATAGTGAGTACAGAAGTGCTGTAATGCATATTTAAGTCAATGGGGTATATGTATGTGCCGCTGTCATTTGCATATTTAGTCTACGATATTAGTGGGTGACCAGTTGCCCGGGACAACCACTTTTTAGTTCGGGGAACCAACAATTTCTTTTAGGCTACTCAAATTCTGCAAATGAGTTATAGCACTTGCTCTTAAAATGATCTTTTTCGGACAACCACTTTCATAACCTAATTTCGTAGACTGTATATTTAGAATACAAGCCGTAAATTTTAGCTGTAGTTGTCACACATTGGATTATGATGAAAACAGTGACATTATTAGTTAACTTGAAACATGTACTTGTAGCTTGTAATATCCTTGTAATATGTAGCTTGTAAGTTTTGAGCAATGAAATTTGTTGATTGGCTGGCAATTTTAAATCTCACTTGGGAAAACCAACTTGCCAACTGGAGATTACTAACTTAGTTTATATTAGGGCTGGGAAAAATATTTGAATATTCGAATTGTCATCAAGTATTTGAATGCTGAAAGATGAAGACAAATATTCGGAATTCTCTGCATAAAAATGAACTTTTTCAATTTATGCCACTTAAAGTTGCAATTAAAATCACATTTTAAGAAACCTGATTGAAGTTTGCATGTTTGTTTAACACATGCCAATTAAGTTCTGAGTATTACCCCTAATTAACTTTTCAAACCTTGGTTATACATAGATCATGAAGGAACTGTCCTCATGGGCGGATCCAGCGGGGGGGGGGGGGGTTTCAGGGGGTTCCATTAGTGTATTTCCTGCGTGTTTGTCACCTTTAAGTTGTATGAAGCAATTGTTCTCGGTGCTTTACATAGATTTAGTGGTTATGTAGCTTTTATTATCAATATGTTGCATTTTTTTCTGCAAAATGTGTATGTTGTGGTTCGAGGTTCGGACCCCCCTAGAAAAGTTTGACCCCCCCCCCCCCCCCCCCCTAGAAAAAAATCCTAAATCTGACCCTGGTCCAAATATTCAGATATGTGAATTCAGACACGAAAATTATATAATAAGATCCTTACATACTGGTAATCTTTTTTAGCTTTATTAAAATGACTATTTGAATATCAAAAATGAATATTCCAACATCGAAATATGTATTCGTTCTCAGTCCTAGTTTATATTTATGTATGGAATATCATTATTCATGTACAAAGTTATGCTTTATGAGAAAAATATGTTACATGCTAAATGCAAGCCACCTGGCTAACTCGGTCAGTAGCACACAACTCTACTGATTAAGGGGTCGTGGGTTCGATTCCCGGGCAGGACATACTTTCCTGGAGCTTGGTCATGAAATTATTACCACGGCCATTCTCCCTCCTACCAATGATTCTTAATTATGTTGGGCAGTTGTCAGTTACTGATGAAAGTATGTGCTTAGTAGTTGGTAACAGCTAAACCCAGAGATTTAGCCTCTCCAGGAGGAGTGAGTAGGTTGACTGACTGCCGTTATATGACCTGTACAATGTGTTGCTACGGCTTTAAACCCAACAATAACAAAACAAACTTGCTTAATGCCTAACTCACATGGGAAATCTGTGGTACCAAAGTTATTAAAATTAGAATTAAGTAGAGGTTATTTTAATATATTAATTATTCATGAACAAAATGCTGTGCTTTATGGTTTATTTGGCTCATATGATATAAGCAGGTACTTTAAATGCGTTTGAAAGTTAATGATGCATACGAATAGACTTTTAAATTAAATCACCTTAGCGCTGAAATAATTTGGATTACAATGTAAAAAAATCATAGGATTTAATTGTTTTCATTTTTAGCTCGACTTTTCAAAGAAAATGAGAGCTTATACTGTCCCCCGAGTGTCGGCGTTGGCGTTGCAAATCAAGGTTAAAGTTTTTAGAAATTTAAATAACTTCAATACATGTACTATCAAAGATATTCAACTCAAGCTTTGAATACTTTTTCATCATCACTACTTCCACCTTACTGTCAAGGCCAATAACCCTAGCTGGCTCCACTGTTTTATTTATATGTACATGTATTTATATATTTTTATCAAAACCCATAACACCGATTCCTAAGAACTGAGAAAAGTTGAGTGCGCTGTTTTAAGGACAGCTCATGTTTATGTAAGGAAACTACCCCAGTCTTTGACTCTTGGTAACCAGAAGTTAAGGGGTAATTGTTTCTACAATTCATTGACCCTAGGTAAAGCCCATTCTTCCCTAAGATCCTACAGACTATTTAAAATGGAAATACATACAAACACACTGATGGAACTGCTCGCAGATTCAGCCCCTAAGTACATTTAGGGTCTGAAATTTCAGCAGATATGTTAGTTAAATTTCAGGCTGATTAAATAGCAAACAATTAAATAGCAGTCTACGAAAATAGTAGGTATCTGGTTGCCCAGGACAACCACCGGCACCAGAGTCCATATCTTATGATCATAAAATGAATAATGCTTATGTCCCTATATATAGTTCTCTGTGCATACATGTACATTACCTTATATATAATATACTGAAAGTATAGTTATAACTCGTACACGGTAATGTATACGGGACCAAATTTTAACTGTGTTTGATGACAAAATATTATATATGTGCGTATTTAATGAGTGTGAGGACTTTGATGCCAGTGAGGACAACCAATGTCTAGTTCGAGCAACCAATATTCTCTGTGTGGCTACCAAATTTCTACAAACAAGAGATAGTGCTAGCTGCTAAAAGGACCTGTTTGAGCAACCACTTTCATACCCTAATTTCATTATCTGAAATAGCAAATACAAAAAAAAGACAGAGAGGGATAGCAGAGAATGGAACCTCTATGTGATGGACCCTCAAGAGAGAGACACCTGGAGATCAGGTGTGAGAAATATCATGCGTGCAGCAAGCCAGTTACCTGGAAGGAGGCCCACTGATGTGGATAATGCCCCTACACCTGCACGATAATCAAAAGACCGATGATGATGAAAATGTAGTTTATCCTAATTGAACATGTTTGATAGTAGCCCATAATTGTGAAAATGTTATTCCATGTTTCATGTATTATTCACTGTCAGATGATTGATTTCAATGTTTTATGTTTTAAAACATACTTCTGATAGAATATATTAAAATTTGTGATTCAAGCATGTAATGAGAGGATGCTATCAATTTTGTCATCGCCCACTATAATGTGTTTTGCATTGTTTTTTTTTCATGCGTTGACGTATTTTGTATGATGTAAATAATTCATATGAAAATATTCCTGATTATTTTTGGTTTGGATGGCTGGGCATTTATTAACAATATATATAGCTAGGAGTTCCATGCTGATAAGCAAGTGTTATGAATATTTGTAAACTTCATTGTCAATTATTGATTATTATTATAAATGAGAAACAAATTTTGTGGGATATGCTTCAAAGATTAATAAATTTTATTCATCCGTTAGTGGCACATATATGAATTGTGTGCTGACTTCAATACTTGGTATTTGTTGAATACTCTTGGTAATTAGTCAACATGAATACAGAAGATCTTTAAATGAGTGGAGTTAATGTAAAGTGCGTAAAGTTTGACCCCGATCTGACCTTTCACATTTGCATCTAATGATCCCGATGAATATCATTATCATGCCTATTCTACGCTTCGTCAGCGATTGTAAATTTATAGAAGTATGTTTATGAGTTAAATTTCATCACAAAATCCTCATGGCCAAAGTGTAATCGAGCATTCATACTACATTTGTATACAATGTAATGAATGTTCTTGCATAAAGGTCAGATTGGGGTCAAACTTTGCACAATATGTGCCATATTCACAATTTTGATGATATACAGTGTATATAAAAAAGTAATATGTTGCATGAACTGATCTTGTACATTACGTTTTATTAGCGTTAATCATGGCACATATGCATCTAGTACCAACAAATCTTTTTCTGCTGGAAAAACTCATAAAATTATTTCTGTATATGAACTATACAATGTTTTTATATTAAATTTTGTACATACATGTTTGTTTATAAACTTTTATAGCAGAGCTTTAGTTTAAAGTTGTAATTATTGAAATTATGAAACAATAAATATTGATACCCTTAATTAATATTGTTGTTTTTGTCGCCTGTAAAGGTGGTATATTGATGTTACTTTCTGAGATGACGGGGATGTTTGGGGCAATAGTCACTTACTATTCAAGCTACTGACTTGAAAGTTCACAGATGAGTGAAGTGCACAAGAACCATAAATCTGCTTCATAATTTTGGAGTTATTCCCCTTTGTTGTATTTTCTGGCCGGGACACATTCGGAACTCCTCGGCCATTCGCTACGAATAATTTTTGAATTATGAATTATTCTTTCATGAAAGGTTGAGGTGTTCCGAATGATCGGAACCATAAGACCAATACTATTTAAGATACTGATTTGAAACTTGACAGATGGACAGATGTCTTATTATAGAAGTGCAGCGCACAAAAAAACTTCTGATTAAAACACACTATTTTTTTGCTGGCCAATTATCTACCTGCTGATCTGGGTATTTCGTTATGAGTGAGTCGTTCAGGTGACTTTTTGGTTTACATTGTCAACGTCACTCAATTTGAAAAGAGCCGTTCGATCACATCCTGTGTATAATACTGCAGTCAAATTGGCTTGAAAAGCTAGGTCTAAATTAGAAATTATGAAATCAAGTTGCTATTAATAATGTTTCGTCTAGTTATAAGCTATGCATTGTTTGGTCGAGACAAAGGTCATCTCTACGTGACCCTGGAATCGGCCATAAGAAATCCTTTACGACAGCCCTCTATAAATTACTTGTTTACAGAGATTGGACCATAACCTGATTTGCTTCTATGTCTATTGACCTTTGCCCTGTTACCTTGTTGATTTTGATGGAACAAACTATGAAATTAAAAATAATTTCTTAATTACTTTCCGATTCATAGAAAAAATAGTTTCTTATCTGTATAATTGCAACCATTACATTGTAATTTGAACGATTCACTGGGTTCCATTACATGTAAACAATACATGTAATTATTACAAAATAAATTTCTAGTTTTTTTGTAAAAAGAAGTAGAATAATCATATTACACATGTAATGATGTAAAACCACAATGATAACCTTAGGCAAATAAAACGCTTAATTATTTGCCTAATTAAGCTCTGAATTGAAAATCAATTATTCAGCAATTAATCAACAAGTAACGTTTTCACCATTAATTGTCCTTAGGGACACTTTATATTTTAGTCCGCCAGAATCATGACCAAGCCTAGTTTTGAATTACACAGAAAAATGTTTTTGGTGATTTTGAAAGATGAAATGAAATGTTGTACATATGAAAACTGGTAGGTGCCACCCTAGCTGCTACCCTGAGCAATTCTGAGAATTCAAGATGGCGTCCAAGATGGCGGAAAATCATTGAAAATAGCAGAAATAGCTAATTGTTTGGTGGTATATCCATCCCATGTAACCCGGGTCGGTAGCGCAGTTGGTAGACCGCCGGGATTAGGAATCTCGTGTCCCAAGGGTGGTACGGGTTCGGATCCCACCCGGGGAGGTTATACCCTTCCATGAAAATTTGACAATAATGCCAATTTTCCTCCATTAATAATGTATATGGAGAAGTTTCCGGCCTTGCGGAAGGGTAGGTGAGTACTGGTTATAGACAATGGCTCAGGAAAGCTAGGTTAGGTGCAGTGGACGCCGTAAATGACCTAAAATGTTTGACACGGCGTTTAACCCAGTAAAATAAATAAACCATCCCGTATAATGGACGTCCAAGTAAATCAATACACCAGCGTGCCTATATAAAGACTGGTCAGTTAATTATCACCTTCATATTCATGGTAAGATAATTAACATATGGTTTAATTAAATATTCATACATAATACGATAAAATCAAGCAATAAACATTGATATTTCACACTGTAAGACAGTAGCCGATACTTCTTATGTAACAAAAATGTAGGATGGTTAGGTCAATGGTTCAATAAGAGACTTTAGTCTCTAAAGGTCAACGGTTCAATAAGAGACATTAGTCAGTTATTTCCCCTTGTATACTCTTCAAATGGGTAGGTCCTATTAGTTGGATTACTCGGATTTTACCCTTACTTTTTAAAATAAATTTGCCAAAATTAATATTAAATCGGTTCTTTTTGTAAATCATTTAATTTGTTTGACATTTAAGCTAAGTATTTTCAGGGTAAAGAACTATCTTAATTCTAACACTTCTGTTAATATCTTCATTAACAAGAAAGATATTAGATGAAATATTTTGTTGTCCTTACATAGAAATTCAATGATAAAATCCTAAAATCCGAGGATTCCAATTGTAAATTGGATTGCTTCAGATTTTGTCAGGGAAAGATAACTGACAAAAGTCTCTAATCAAAAAACTAGGTCTATAGTCACGTGATCTTCAGATTGTAATCAAACTCTTGCATTCGTCAAAATCTTGCTGCAGCCAAACAATCATTCGGAACTACCTCGGCGATAAACCTCGGATACATGTATCATAAGGTGAAGAAGCAGATCTAGGAATTTGGTTTCCGTGGTAATATAGTCTGAACTAAATGTACACAGAAATACGAATGGTTCCGAATGACAAACCATATGAAAGTTTAAAAGTATAAGCAAAATCAATGTCGCAGTTTTATAGAAAGACTTGTTGAGAACTTGACGGAAAACTGTCGTAACTACCTTTATTTTCAAAATATGACTTTTTTAGAAATTTGGCTTTAGAAATGCCAAAAACATGTTCCTACCAAATTTCATCAAAATATTACATTTATTAAGTTCATAAATTTACTTAATTCCATGTTCGGAATAACTCCCATTTTCAGTGGAAAACTATTGTAAGTAATAAAAGCTTGTAAATTCACAATAATTAGTTTTTTTAGCACAGTGTAATTACATAAGACATGTTACTTCTTACCAACATATTACAAAATAGTTACAGAATAACATGAGAGAAAAATTTTGAACAGTTTTTGCTTCTCCTGAAAATTTTTTGACAGTTTTCCGTCAAGCCCTCGACGTATTTACGGCTTATAAGGGTCCAGTGTCAATTCAAATTGCCTATAAATAGAAATATAAGATGTGTACAAGTAGGTCGCCCATAGAATCTCACGCAGCTATTGTTTAAACACGAATAGAACAGCACTGACGTACATGTATGTTTTTGTTCTAATTTAAGAAAAGCCAGTCATAAATAAGCACGAATAATGACCGAGGAGCAGGGGTGGTGTTGTCCAAAATTTTAAACTGAGAACCAATGTTGAACAATAAATGCTTTGTCCGACTTAAAACCTCAAATTTAGATATGCAATGGTTCCGTACATGATAAAGGTACGCTAGCTTGTAATCATTTTATTTGGGACGGGGTCGAAGACAAAAAATAAAAATTCTAAGAGACAGTTGCCCACCTTTATCCCGCTGGATTAGCGGAAGAAGTTATGCATTTGTATAATTCCTTCCGTGAGAAAAAAATGCAAAGTCCGTTATAAAATCTGTGTTAAATGGTTATTCTAATATTTCTATAGCTGATTAGTATGGCTGTTGATCGATTAAAAAAATTCATCACTATAGAAAGATATGTATAAAAATATCTATTTTGATTCAATGGGAATCTCAAGGGGACAGAAAACAAACATTGTATTGTTGTTTATGGAACAATGGTCACGGATATTGTCTGGACAAACAATGAAATACATTATATACATGTATGTTAGTTGTATTCTTATACCCAGAGGTTATCAAGATTCTAGATCGAGAATCCTGATTTGTGTTTGTTTTGTTGGGTAGCAACACATTGTATAGGTTATATAACGGCGGTCAGTCAACCCACTCACGGTTCCTGGAAAGACTAAATCTCTGGATTTAGCTGTTAACCAACTACTAAGCACATTCTTTCGTCAGTGACTGACAACTGACATAATTAAGAATCATTGGTAGGAGGGATAATGGCCGTAGAAATAATTTCATGACCAAGCTCCAAGAATGTATGCCCGCCCGGGAATCGAACCCACGACCTCTCGATCAGTAGACTTGCGTGCTACCAACTGAGCTAGCCGGGCGGCTTGAGAATCCAGGTAGCCTCTGGGCACGAGAATGGTTAGTTGCGACGAGTTTTCAATTTTCCCGGATATTTCCGAGTTATTACGATTGTCAAATTATCGTGAATTCATGAAGCTGAAATCGTGAATTCCTTAATTCGGTATGTTGAAAACGTGAATTCACGAATTTAAAAATGTGAATCCTTGAAGATGAAGTCGGGAAATTATGAAGTTGAAATGGCATTACCGGTCTTTCGTAAAAATCGCCATAAAACTCAGCTTTCTTTCCATTTTCTTTTTATACGTAGGCCTAATATGTAAAATTCCGCTATTAAGACCATCAAAATCGATGGACTTAATAACGGAACGGAACGGTCTCAAAAATAACTATAGATAGTTTTGTCTCCTTCAGTTTAGCCTTTGGGACCTACAAATTATCGTAAATTGCATGATTTTACAATACACGAAGTGATCTTCAAACGGAACTTTACCTCAGTACGTGTAAAATGTCACTTCAAATATTTGTTTGTTTATTCTGATTTAAAACAGAATGATACATTTAAATCAAAGTATTGAAATACAGAAAGAGTTTGGTGAACATTGAAACCCAACAAATCCATACTAATGATTACTCCTTACACATTAGATTCAAGTACGAATCTAACAGGGCTTAAAATGCGGGCGGTTTTTTCCATTCTACCCTGTATTGTGAGCAAATATTATAAAAATTTAATTTTCCTCTTCTTGCCATACAAAATCATGAAGTACAGCTTTTTTCCCTGTACACTTTGCGTACAAATTCTGTAGGTTCATTAGTGTATTTAAATATGATAAATATGGTACAATACTGAAAAACAACTTAAACTTCAAGTTATACAATGAATGACTAGATCACTATGTATACTGCTTAGTGTATTAACGAGATTTGACTACGTTCCTTTAACTCGCTTATCAATATAAGTAAACGGAACTACTTTAATCGCCTAGAAATTGTCTGCGTAGTAAATCAGAGACACATGTATCACTCCACAGGTTAAACTTGCCAGGCATTTTCGTCGATAGTTTTCGATTTGTGCCATATCGCATTTCGGTGAAATCGCTGAAAGTCTAAAAGTTGTCTGTGATCTTTAATGTAACAAGAGCCTGATAGTTTGAGTTTCATCCTAATTAATTGGAATACGTTACCATGGTGACACGTTGTATTAAATTTAGTAATAATATACAAATATTACTTTACTGTGCTTCCATAGCAACCGAATATGAGAATACCCAAAGGGTTTATGAAAATAGATTATTTTATGAAAATAAAGAGATTAAAAGATATTTTCTGTATTTAATTGTTTGGGTCCATCACCTTGAACAAATATATCTACCGTGCTATCAGCCTCTATATATCTTTAAGTACGGAATTTGCTAATAGTTCCTGCGATTTATAAATTACTATTTTGAACAGATTGTCTGCTTTAAAAGAACAGAACACAACAGAACATATATTTCATTTACGATTTATACATAGTACATCATCATGGGCTGTGCTCCAGTGGTAGGACGCGCATAGGGATCGAGAGGTACCGGGTTCGATCCCAATTAGGAGCACTGCTATTTTCCTTGAGCAAGAAATTAACCTACGATTGTTCCACTTCACCCAGGTGAAAATGGGTACTGTGAGGGATCGCCTGCCTTAGGGTGGGGTGGTTTCAGTGATCAGGAGTAATTGTACATGATTGTAAAGTCGTCTGAACATGAATATGGAAGCAGACTTTAAACCGCACTTTAACTTTAAACTAACTAATCATCAATATACAGTTTAAACTGTTTTGCTATAAAAGGAGCAATTATTGCTAAACTCCTTAAAGGCACCATACCGAAGAAGTAGAATAAATGTACAAGGACAGTAAGTTTAAACCTGTGGTCATTGAATGTTATTTAGAATGACCCCTTTAGCATAGGTTACAAGGAGTCAAAATCAAAAGCCACTTCTTTTAAATTTTAAAAAGAAAACGCATTTAACCTATTAAATTTTACTTTGTAATTTGTAAACCAAATAAATTCTAGGCTTCAGCGCTATGGTTTTTATTCTGAAATTATGTAATTCTCTCTTTATCACTTGAATGTGCCTAGCAGTATGGCCGCCAAGATAAGGATATTATTAGATTTTACATTAGGGGTCGTGGGTTCGATTCCAGGCGGGGCATACTTTCGTGGAGCTTGGTCATGAACTTATTTCTACGGCCATTCTCCCTCCTACCAATGATTCGTAATCATGTAGGGCAGTTGTCAGTCACTGACAAAAGTATGCGCTAAGTAGTCGGTTAACAGCTAAATCCAGAGATTTAGCCTTCCAAGGAACAGTGAGTAGGTTGAATGACCGCCGTTATATGACCGATACTATGTGTTGCTACGTCGTTAAACCCAACAAAAACAAACTAACATATTTTTATATGTGGTTATCCATGTTTTGTAGCACACCTCATTTCAATCCTCCACGGATGATTACAATCGGCCGGACATGTGCAATTAAAGCGATGATTACTAATGCAATAAGGGGCTTTAGTCAGATCTTTCCCTTTGTATACTCTTCAAATAGGTAGATCCAATCAGTTGGATTACTCGGAATTTACTCTTACTAATCAATAATAATTTGCCATAATTAATCTTAAATAACTTTTTTGTACATCATTTAATTTGTTCGAAAATAAAGCTAAGTATTGCAAGGGTAAAGAACCATCTAAATTTCATCATCCCTGTTAATATCTTTATTAACAAGAAAGATATTAGATGAAATAGTTTACTATCCTTACATAGCACTTCAATGATAAAATCCGAGGATTCCAGCTGATAGGACTTAATTTCCAATTGGATTGCTTCAGATTTTATCAAGGAAAGATAACTGACAAAAGTCTTAGTCCCTCATTAAAGTAGCCCTCTTTACTTACTTGTGCAAATGAATTACATCGTAACCACTTTTAGTGTTCCAATGATCGTTGCAAGTAAGGAGAGTTTCCATTAAAACATCGTAGTTTAATGTCAGGCTTTATACTTCAACAAAACCCCATGTCCGACTACGCAATCAGCGCTTTGAAATCATAATGTGAAAAGCATGTATTAGGTATTGTTAAGATATCATGTACCTGACAAAAACATACTCTAGTTGACGTATTGACCTGAAAGATACTTGAGTGTTTAATCGATCAAACACACCCTAATTAATAACCACATTACCGATAATGCGAGAAAATCTGTAATTAGATACCTTTAACATTTCGTATCCAATGTAATATATATACAATGGAGTTTCGCTATTAAGAACAGAGCAGAACAGAACAGTAAATTTATTCAGAAAGAACACAGAATATATTCATAAATAGAGATGAAAAGTATAATAACACAGTTACATAATCATGACAGTTGCGTATAAATATGAGTTTCTACCACCTTGTTTATTAAAAAATCATGCGATTTTTGACAATCTATAAGTTCCAAATTCTTCATTTGAATAGAAAGGGTCCCTTTATACAAATACAAAAAAGTTTATTGAAATATAGGCCACCGGCCTCTGACACATGACATAGTCAAATATTATATATATATGTGCATAATATAACATAAGGTATAGACACTATAATATAGACATCAGTGATTCCATACAAGTTTTTACTCAGTTCATAACTTATAATATACTTAGAATGTCTCGCCTTCTACGATCTTCGTAAACAGATATCCTGTAGACCGCTGTCGTACAGGATCTCTACTTTCTCTGTGGAAGGTCATGTCGAGATGAACTTTGTGTCGACCAATAAATTCGTAGCTTTCATCTAGACGAAACACTATTAATAACATTTTGATTTCGTAATTTCTAATTTTTGGACCAAGGTTGGCAAGCTAATTTAACAGCGGTATTATTCACATTCTGCGATTGGACGGCTCATTTCAAATTGCATGAAGTAGACGACGTAAACAAGTTCAAGTCATAACAATTTCGTCATTAATGTTATGATGAGAAAAGGTCACCTGAACGTGACCTTCGTTTGAAAACGGCCAGATCTAAATTAGCGAGTAGGCGAGCGGAAAATTTTAGATCGGGTTTTAATCAGATTGCGCCTTCTATGATAATCATGCCATAGATAAATGACAATATTGATTATAAGTCTATCATTATTACTAGACAAAAGTATATAAAGTTTGTTAATTGTCGGATTTATCCAGAAATTTTTTGGTAAATGTATATATGAATGTCTTGAATCAGTAAATACATAACACTTTAGCAGAAAATGGAGTTTATTTTCTACTTCATGTGAGTCACATAATTTACAGGTACGGTTTATTTGCTCAATGCCTGTATATCTACCTCTTTCTAGTTCCAGATCATGGACTTCTGATAAGGGCTGCTGCAAGTATCCCAGTACTCGGATACTCGCGATCCAGACAAGAAAATCGAGTACGAATATTCGTCACGTCCGAAATCGTCGGATCGCGATCTATTTTTTTTAAAATTCTTTTTAGCTTACTTCCACTGAAAACGAGCCGCATTACTAATGTAAACTCAAACATTTGATTGATTCACATTTAAACAAAAATGATTTCACTGAAAATTCCCATTTAACGTCTGGTAATAGTAATGTTTGGAGTACATAGTTTTCCATTTTGTAAAGGTAATGTAATTTAGCGCTTATTTTTGTTATTACGTGAAATTCCGTATCCTTCTCCATTAACAAGTGATTCGTGGGTCGATTCGTGAATCGCTACACATAAATTGTGGTTCGGATCGGATCGGATCGCCACTTGCTCAACGATCCACATCCCTACTCCTGATCTAAACTTAGTATTGCAATCTTTATTTAGACCGTTCCACAATCAAGAATATTGATTTTGATGGTTCTTTGATAGTCAACTTTACTATATCGACAAAGATGGAGGATTAATTTCAATACAAATATTAACAAATCATCAATTCCGGCATCAAAGTTTTTTAATTGGTCCGCTGACATGTATGAGTTCTACCGTGCCCTTCGAAAGTTCTTGAACAAAATCCTGTTATAAGGTCTAAAGGTAAACTCATTCACAGATTTCAACTTAAATATCGACTTTTTCTATAACTATCAAAATCGTTTGGAACATTTTTTAAAGCAGGAAAGTAGTGTTCTGATAATGACAATTTTAGTGCAAATTGACATACAACGACAAATGATGGTGTTTCATGTTGTGAATATCTACCCCGTATGTCCCGGTATAGACACTTAAAGAGCATTTTGGTGACTTATGTAGTATATTTATTGCATTCTATAGGTCAGTTTGTCCTAAAATATTAAGGCTATACAATCAATGTGTCATCTGAGCAAATTCCAAAATCAACATTATTTAGTTTAACAACATGTCGCGGGTTTAGCGAAAAACGGTCGTAACTAAATGTATGAAAAGAGCAAGTTACGATCGTTTTGTGCTTATCCGGGATATGATTTTAAGAGCAGTAATGTTCTGCTATACAGCTCACCTGGGTTATTTCAAAATCATGTTATTTTCGACAATTTTGAGTCCCTATATGCTTATTTCGAACAAAAAAGGGTCCTATATGAAGGCTAGTTGATTCTTAGTGGTACTTCACTGTATTTGTACACGAATAAGTTTTCGACGAAGCGAAGAAGCGAGCGTGGCCGAGCGGTTACGACGGTGGACTGGTAATCATTGGATAGCCAGTACCGCGTTGGTCAATCTGATTAAAACCCGATCTAAAATTTTCCGCTCGCCTACTCGCTAATTTAGATCTGGCCTTTCCCAAACAAAGGTCACGTTCAGGTGACCTTTTCTCACCAAAATATTCATGACGAAATTGTTATGATTACAGTAACTTGTTTACATCGTCTACGTCACACAATTTGAAATTAGCCGTCCAATCGCAGACTGTGAATTATACTACTGTTAAAATAAGCTTGCAAACCTTGGTCTAAAATAGAAATTACGAAACCAAAATGTTATTAATAGTGTTTCGTCTAGATGAAAGCTACGCATTGTTTGGTTGACGCAAAGTTCATCTCGACGTGACCTTCCACGGAGACAGTAGAGATCCAGTACGACAATGCTTTACAGGATATCTGTTCACGGAGATTGCGCGTTGGTTGGAATCCCATCTAAAACATACTCCGTTGTTTTATTGAGCATGAAACTTTATCCTACTTGCTCAGTACCGGGGGACCAGGAAGCGGACTCTAAAGTGATTAATTCAAGTTGTAAGAACTTGTTTCACAATTGAGCTAGAATAAATTAGTATAACAACAATAACTAAGTACATGTTATTACTTGCGGCATGCATGTTCGGGCTTTCTCAAAATTTCCATTTGTCCATTGACAAACTTCTTGAGAACACTGTATAAGTTTACATAAAACACATCTCAACCTGAATGTTGATAATCAATACAAAGAATTATGATTGCCGGGCATTGATGTGACCTATTAGTTTTCGATTTGCTGCTAAATGCCACAAAATAGCCGAAGTCCGCCAGAAATATACATTGTCGTACATTTAGTATGTATAATTATTGTTTTTTCCGTTTTTCTATCCAGAATATAACAGTAGATAAGAACGAAGGCAACATAATTGTTTTCAATAATTCATATGTTTATCGATGTTTGGATTACTTTTACTGGTATACCGGTTGTACCCTTAAATAGCACTGACTTATGAAGAGCTATTTTATTTGCGTAACTAGCGACCAGAGAGCGAATTACATGCAGACCGATTCTCACAGCGCGGATGTATACATGTATTACTACGCCACGTTATTTAAAATTTCTAAAATGGATTGGAAAGAGTTTTGTTGAGAATTTCTGATGAAGCATCGGATAAATTATTAACATTTAAATAGTTTCTGCTTCTACTAGTTGTTAGTGTTTTATTTATTTGAGTAGAAATGTACTGGCAAGTGTTCTATGCTATAATTGCGCCAACAGAAGTTAAGATATTTATCGTCGCAGTAATTCTTGCTGCAATCATGGATATAGTTAGCCGTTTGGATAAAAATAAACATTTTTGTCGAAGATTTTTGCAACTTCTTTGGAGAAAAAGACAAAGGAATTTCCAAATTGTGGCGGCTGATCGAGCATTTTAAAACAGTAGGGCACAGAGGACGTAAATAAGAAGAGAAAAAAGAGTAGGTGAAGATGAATTTAGTTTGGCGTGAAGATAAAAAAAGTTTGAAGTAATTTATCTTTTAAGTGCAAGTCCGAAGACGTAAAGTGTATAAATAACTTATAAGTAACAATGACGGACTGGCACTATACAAGTATGCCAGTGACCAAGAATGCCACCGTCTTTCAAAAATCGAAGATCTTATATCCAAACTAAGGACGGAGAATGTACCAAATGGCAGACAGATTTATGTTAGGAAAACGCAGTTAGTTAGTCCTTAAGGATTAGCAAACATATTTTAGACTGTGTTTTAGTATCTTAACTCATGTTAAACAAATAATCAGAATTTCGATATTTCCTTCTTGTGTTGGCGTGTCGTCAAACCCAACGCAACAAACAAACAAATGAGCAGAAACCATCGTATACGAACCACCACTTGTGTGTTCTTTCATCCATTTTGTGCTTGCCTATGATTTTTACCTGTATTCCATGTTTTGACGTTTCTGTGAGTTATAGAAATTAATCACAAACAAAGTAAAAAAGTGATTAAAACAATAACAACAATATCGTGGAATAAGAAACAGCGAGTTTGGCGTTTGATTTTAGAAGGAATTTTTCATTTGTTTCAAACACGTACTCACATTATATAGGTCCGTGTTTCAACCAATGATGTTTAAGCATTTTTGTTTTGATTATGAATGGACAAAGACAAACGGAATTTTTTATCTGATCAATTTTGATACAAGACAAATCATATGAGACAAGCTTTTTATTCTTCTGTTTGGCGTTTACTTGCTAATCAGGATCCTTCAGCTCATAAGGATGGACTATGTGCAGACCCTGGCTAGAACCCAACTTCAACTTGAAAGTTGTGACGCATGAGTGACATTTTATTGAAAGAAACTTTCTTCCTCTGTTAGTCTTCGTCAAGTTTCAAGTCAGTGTATTATCCTAGACCCTTTTTTTAACCAGCCGTGTGTTCAGTAACGACTGTTAGCGAACGTTACTGATTCGGGACAACTCAACCCGTATAGACAACTCAACCCGTGGATAACTCAACCCAAAATTGGGAAAACTCAAACCTTTAGTGAGGTATTGAGTTTTCTCGGGTTGAATTGTCTTTGGGTTGAGTTGTCCCAACCCTAACGTTACAGAACGTTTCGGAACGTTCGGGTTAATTGAACACGCTGCAGGCATTGAACCGGCTTTGGCTAGTTCGACAATACGATATATTATACGGGTTACTTCATGGATGTTGCTGCCATAGAAATGGAGACTTTATTGTGCTAAATAAAATATGAATGAAGAAGCATTTGGAGAGGAATGTTTGAGTAAGACGCGCAGTAGGATTTTACATTCGGAACACCTCGACCTTTCATGATTCGTTGCGAATGGCCGAGGAGTTCCGAATGTAGGATTTTAAAGACCATTTTATTGCCTGTGTTCTGTTAAACGTAAATATTAATGTAAGTGTTTATACAAACTTGAACAATTTGAAGACGTTTATATGGAGTTATAAGTTGTGATTTAAGTTTTTGAACTTATTTTCGATTTTTTATCTCAAGTCGCTTCTTCCATGTTATATTATATCCAGCTAGCTCTACTGTAATAAGGGACCTTATTCATTTTCCCTTGTATGCTCTTCAAATAGGTAGGTCCAATTAGTTGGATTACTCGGATTTTACCCTTACTTTTCAATGTCAATTTGCCAAAATTAATCTTTAATAACTTTTGAGTAAATCATTTAATTTGTCTGAAATTCAAGCTAAGTATTTCTAGGGTAAAGAACTGTCTAAATTTCACCACTTCTGTTAATATCTCTATTAACAAGAAATATATTAGATGAAATATTTTGTTGTCCTTACATAGGACTTCAATGATAAAATCCGAGGATTCCAACTGTAAGGACCTATTTTAGATTGCTTCATATTTTATCAGGGAGAGATAACTGATTGAAGTCCCTAATTATGAAATATTCTATTTTTACTAGCCCGATTTATTTTCATATGTCTTGGTCTCTGGGCTAGTGTGTTTAGGCTTATGTATCATATATAATAGTGTAAGGGGACTATCAACAAGCCCGACCATATCGAATATCTAATTTTTTCTAGCCCGAATAAGTTTCCATTTGTTTTGGTCTGCAGGCTAGTGTGTTAAGTTTTTCGCTACAGAAGCATCGAACTGTTACATGTTTGTGAAACTTCAGATCTATCATGATTAACTGGCGTGATAAATTGTCGCGTGCCATTTCATGCATATTAAAATGTTTAATTAATTTTAATTAGTCACCTAGTATGCATGTTACTTTAAACTATTTACATCTCAAAACATACATCGATTGATTTGTGACTTCAAGGTTTTGGAGCATTGATCTTTTCCGTTTGATGTTCGATATTTTACAATCGCTTATTAAGGAGCAAGCTTGAAAAATAATGGTGAAGAATGCAACATATACATTTGTTTTTATTAGCCGGAAAGTTTGATTGGGCGGCTGGGCGGGCGGGCGTCCGGTGTCGTTAACAATTGCGTTAATTTTCTTTTCCATATATATCTGCCATTTATTGTCAGATCTTTATGAAACTTCATACAATGATAACATACCATGTGATGAACAGAATTAGAAAGTAACCACAACTCTATCTGCCTTTATTATGGATCATTTCCCTTTGTAATATTTGCGGTAAAGTTTTTAAATCCGGCTTTAATGTGGTTTCCACATTACATTTCTTGTTGAGTATTTATTTGTAAATTGGCACGTATGTATGTACATTTATATTTATTTGTAAACTATTTTCTGTAAATAGATTATTCTCTTTCAATTGTGTGTTTACAAAATACAATATCAGTAGCCTGTTCAATTACCGTAAACGTTCCAAAAACGTTCCGTAACGATACATTCGGAACTCCGCGGCCATTCCCTGCGAATACTCTCGGACATATTTAGTCGCTATTTTGAAACTACCGGTGTTGAAGTAAACAAATATACGATCGTTTAGGCAATGAGTGATGTTTCAATTTTTAGTCCGTAAATTTTGAAACATCACTCATTGCCTTAACGATCGTATATTTGTTTATTAGATTAGGTTATTCGCAGAGAATGGCCGAGGAGTTCCGTATGTATCGTGACGAAACGTTTTATAACGTTTAGGGTAATTGAACAGGCTACTGGTTTAGTTTTGTCGTTTATATTTCATGATAACATCATTGATAAAATATGCACTGGCACTGGAGTCTTAATATTGGATAAAATATTAATATTTTTGATTAAAAATAAAATTATTGAAGAAACATAGAAAAGCGGTACCTGTTAAACTATCGCTTTAAAGTCATGCCACAGCTTATTGTAAAATACATTATAATAAGCTGTGGCATGACTCAAAAGCGATAGTAAAAAGGACCGTTTTAATAGTGTTTTTTTTTTCAACAATGTTATTTTTAATTTTAGTATGAATATTTTATTAAATGTAAGGACACCAGTACAAGTGATATTATAGTGTACGTGTACAGACGAAGACCATTCCATTTTTACTACGTGAGTTGGTCATTTACTCGTTTTTATTGGGGTTAACGCCTAATATAGCTTTCCTGGATCCTTGTCTATAACCACTACTCACTTTCCATTCCACAAGGCCGGCAACTTCTCCATACATCTTAATAATGGAGGAAAATCGACATTGTTGTCAAAAGTTCATGAAAGAGTATAACGCCCATGGCGGAATTCGAACTATAAAGCTCTGGCTGGGCCCATTATCATTCCAGAGGGCGGATATTTGCCATCAACCCCCTCAGTCGCGCATAAACCTCTAAATATTGAATGAATAATATTATCTTGTAATTCATTAAATAACTCTTTATTTTACTTGATGATTTTTATTACATTACTAGAAATAACAAAACAATTGTCATGGAAACCCATTATAATTGGAATATGATACATTCCATATTCAACTAATATGGTGTTATAAATTTTAATTCGCCATGAAGTTATTGGGTTATAGCGTGTTCCCTGCAATAAATTATCCCAAGTTCACAGATATCCATAGGCGGATCTAAGTGTAATTTTGACTGTAAGTCGTTTTTCAGTAGCATGACGCAATTTTTCTTTTTAATGCTTATCAAAGATCCCATAGTTATGTAGTTTTCACTATAAATATTTTGCATTATTCTGCAAAAAGTGTTTAATGCGGTTGTGGTTCGAAAGTTTGGACCCCCCCAAGAAAAGTTCGGACCCCCTAGAAAAAAATCTGGATCCGCCCCTGGATATCTATACCCTTATTACACAGCCAACACGTGGGTATGTCACATGTATACTTCTAATCCATAAAGTGGATGCTAAATTGTGTTGAACATCCGGAAGACTGTACATAGAAACGTGACGACAACGATATTAAAGCGGTAAATTATGGAAAGCCTTGACTGTCTTATACGCACATTCACAAACGTTGTTATGTTGAAAGAACATTATATTAAGTAGTTTGTTCATTATATTGAGTGCTCTCTTCATTATACTCGGTGGTTTGTTCATTATATGAAGTGCTTCTTTCAATATAAAAAGTGGTTTGATCATTATACCCGGTGGTTAAATCATTATATTGAGTGCATTCTTCAATATATGAAGTGGTTTGATCATTATACAAGGTGCATTCTTCTTTATACTCAGTGGTTAAATTATTACATTGGGTGTTTTCATTATACTCGCTGGTTTGGTCATTATAATATTATAAAGTACATTCTTCATTATACTCGGTGGTTTGATCATTATATGAAGTACATTCTATATTACACTCGGTGGTTTGATCATTATACTGAGTACATTCTTCATTATACTCGGTGGTTTAATCATTATATAAAGTACATTCCTCATTATACTCGGTGGTTTGATCATTATATTTGGTGCTTTCTTCATTATACTGGGTGGTTTGATCATTATACTGAGTACATTCTTCATTATACTCGGTGGTTTGATCATTATATAAAGTGCATTCTTCATTATATTCGGTGGTTTGATCATTATACTGAGTGCATTCTTCATTATATTCGGTTGTTTGATCAATATATTGAGTACATTCTTGATTATATTCGGTGGTTTGATCAATATACTGAGTGCATTCTTCATTATATTTGGTGGTTTGATCAATATACTGAGTGCATTCTTCATTATATTTGGTGGTTTGATCAATATACTGAGTGCATTCTTCATTATATTTGGTGGTTTGATCAATATACTGAGTGCATTCTTCATTATATTTGGTGGTTTGATCAATACACTGAGTGCATTCTTCATTATATTTGGTGGTTTGATCAATATACTGAGTGCATTCTCCATTATATTCGGTTGTTTGATCAATATACAGAGTACATTCTTGATTATATTCGGTGGTTTGATCATTATACTGAGTGCATTCTTCATTATTTCGGTGGTTTGATCAATATACTGAGTACATTCTTGATTATATTCGGTGGTTTGATCAATATACTGAGTGCATTCTTCATTATATTTGGTGGTTTGATCAATATACTGAGTGCATTCTTCATTATATTCGGTGGTTTTATCATTATACTGAGTGCATTCTTCATTATATTCGGTTGTTTGATCAATATACTGAGTGCATTCTTCATTATATTCGGTGGTTTGATCAATATACTGAGTGCATTCTTGATTATATTCGGTGTTTTTATCATTATATGAAGTGCATTCTTCAATATACTCGGTGGTTTGATCATTATATTGGATGCTTTCTTCATTATACTGGGTGGTTTGATCATTATATTGGGTGCTTTCTTCATTATACTGGGTGGTTTGATCATTATACTGAGCGCATTCTTCATCATACTCGGTGGTTTCGTCATTATACTGAGCGCATTCTTCATTATACTCGGTGGTTTGATCATTATATGAAGTGCATTCCTCATTATACTCTGTGGTTTGATCATTATATGCAGTGCTTTCTTCATTATACTGGGTGGTTTGATCATTATACTGAGCGCATTCTTCATCATACTCGGTGGTTTCGTCATTATACTGAGCGCATTCTTCATTATACTCGGTGGTTTGATCATTATATGAAGTGCATTCCTCATTATACTCTGTGGTTTGATCATTATATGCAGTGCTTTCTTCATTATATTGACAGGACTAATTAACGGGGTTATTTTTATTGTGCACCGTCATGCACCGTCACTGAGACTCCATATTGGAAAATTTTGTCCGGATGATAACTCAACAACAGCTGTACCTAGGTTCACCAAATTTTATGTTAGGATAGCCCTTGGATCAAGGGTGTGCTCTGTTGATTTTGAGGCCCCGGGGTCAAAGGTCAAGGTCACTGGGACTCCATATGGGAAAACTTTGTCCGGACAAGAACTCAATAAGGGATGTACCTAGGTTCACCAAAGTTCATGTGTAGATAGCCCTTGGGTCAAGGATGTGCCCTTTTGGTTCTGAGACCCCTGGGTCAAAGGTCAAGGTCAATGGGACTTTATATAGGAAATATTGCTTGTTCGGATAATTTAAACTCAACAACCGCTGTACCCAGGTTCACCAAATTTTATGTGTGGATCGATAGCTCTTTTGTTCTTCAAACAACGTTATTTTATCCATTCCGAAACCACATTTTTCTAAGATTTTTTGCATTTTGTTGGTTGTTTAAATGTGAAAGTTGCACTCGCCAGTTTCTTGAGAACATTAGAATACATAAAAGCAATTAAATCGCACGTTTGGTGATATATAAGGACAGTTTTACATAATATAATCCTTAATTCACATCATATAAAGACATCTTGACTTAGCAAAGGGTGCCATCAACACAATATAATGACCAAACCACAGAATATAATGAAGAATGCACCTTATACAATGCTCAAACCACCAGGTATAATGAAGAAAGCACCCAATATAATGGTCAAACCACCGAGTATAATGTAGAAAGTACTCAGTATAATGTTCAAACCACCGAGTATAATGTAGAAAGTACTCAGTATAATGTTCAAACCACCGAGTATAATAAAGAATGCACCCAATATAATGTTCAAACCACCGAGTATAATGAAGAATGCACTCAGTATAATGACGAAACCACCGAGTATAATGAAGAAAGCACTCAGTATAATGACAAAACCACCCAGTATAATGAAAAATCCACCTTATATAATGACCAAACCACCGAGTATAATGAAGAATGCACTTTATATAATGATCAAACCACCGAGTATAGTGAAGAAAGCACTAGGTATAAGGACGAAACCACCCAGTATAATGAAAAATTCACCTTATATAATGACCAAACCACCGAGTATAATGAAGAATGCACTTTATATAATGATCAAACCACCGAGTATAATGAAGAATGTACTCAATATAATGATCAAACCACCGAATATAATAAAGAAAGCACTCAATATAATGAACAAACTACTTAATATAATGCTATTTCAACACAACAACGTTCGTTAATGTACATATAAGACAGTCAAGGCTTTCCATAGTAAATTGAGAGACTATGTTTTAGACTTGACCCAGCATTTGTCACTTCGTCTGATAACAACTCAACGACTGAAAAAGAGAATGAAATAATTTGTTCACATAATAAAATATAGTTTGCTGAACCTTGAAAACAAAAGACTTACGTCTGCAGGAGATTGTTACAATACAGACTTCTGTATCAATATTATGACGATATGATATTATTGATAATTATTTAGTAGGGCTGTCACGATATACCGGTATATTGCCATTCGGAAAAACCTCGACCTTTCATGACCGAGGAGTTCCGAATGTTATATTGCAATACGTAGCTGCAGCAATACGTACCGCGGTACAATTTTAACGTACCGGTATTTGGCGATATTTTTTATTTCATTGGAAAATTCTTCCCTTCGCGAAATAAAAGTAGCGAAACATCAGTTTTGTTTCCATTGTTCATTCCATTTAACCTTCATCCCCCCTCTCCAAAACAGAACAAAAACCATTCAATTTATTTAGAGATGACAATCATAAAAGGCTGTGACACTGAAATATTAAGTAGAAAAAAACCCATCATATTTCAGATAAGTTAAAACATAATAATATTATCCTGTTAAAATCAATTTTTCTTCGACATGCCAAGGTTTAGTTTATACTAATTTATGTTTGCTTGATTGTTAAACAAGTCCTTAAAAGTTAGATTAATCACTTTTGAGTCTGCTTCTAGGTACCCAGTATGCTTAAATAAACTATAGTGTAGGCTTTGGATGGGATTCAAACCAACATGGAGCTGGCTATCCAATGATTACCAGTCTATCATCCTAACCATCAGGCCAAGCTCGCTCACTCCTGCCAAGGTCAAGGTCAAATATTGATAGACAAAATGATTAAATGTTTTGAATGCAATTTGGTTGTCATCACTCCCAGGCCATAATATTAGATAAAATGAATGCATCTGATCTTTTTTGCAACGGCCTATGCCTTTTAAATTCAGCAAAAAAAACAACTTAAAATTGAGAAAAAGGATTTGTAGGACAACGTATTGATCCACAATTTTGAAAAATCTATTGTAATTTATACTTGATAATACATTGTGTTAAGTCTAAAAAATCTCCTTCTTTGTTTTTTTTTTACTGTTGCCATTCCTGATTACGTGCTTACACCTTTTATAATAATAGAAGTATCAAAATAGCTACATAATTATGCCTAAGTACCAACTACACAAAACATGCAATCTATTTATACAAAATACAAACCATTTTAATTACCTCGTTATCTCTAAGAGTACAACAATTCCACCAAGAAAGGATAAAGAAAACCAATGACTGATGGCAATTCTAATGATATTGAATAAACGTTTGTTTTGGTTTAATGGCCCATCAACACAGAAAGGTTATATCCCATTAAATAAACGAAAAGATCATAAGAAAAACTGGTGCCAATTAACAGTTATTAAAAATACAAATTACTTAATTGTCAGTAAGATATTCATAACATAATTAAAGAAACATTGAATACAATAAAAATAACATACATTAGAAAATTTTAACGTTTAAATTCAAGTTTTATTTTTTTAAAGCCTACATTGGGTCACAATAGTTACTGGTTGGTACCCCACATTGAAATGTGAACTACATTGTAGCTAGATTGCAATTACAGTAAATAACAATTTTTAAAGTCCAATTTAAAATTCAGTAATTATTCATTTTTTGGTACCTGATTTTAATATTTTTCTAGTTTTAAATATTTAATTGGTTGGCAGTAATTACAAAGTTTGTTAAAAAATTGTAATGTCAGCTAGTTTCTCTGTGCAATCTTAAAAAATTCTGTACAGACAAAACTATGTAATTTCATACTCAAACTCTTAGTAAGATTTCTAAGTTCTTAAAACTGTACTACTTTGTAAGATAATCAATTATATAACAATTATATAAGGGTATGATCTGCCCCTTTCAGAAATCTAGCACTGCTTGCCATTTCTAATTCAAAAAAACAACAACAAAGTACAATGTACCAAGGTAAAGACTTCAAGTATCAAATCTGAATCAATCTGTCGCATGTTAAACAATCAAGAAGATTAATTCAATAAGCGCCTTGAACCACTTAAACAAAGCCCATGACCAGTGAACACTGATTTGTGCAATTGAAAATAACTGATTGCATATAGTCGGGCTTAAGTAAAAAATTTTGCCCACTGCTATACAGCATAATGAATCAGGCTATGGCTTGTGAAAATTTAAAGTCATAATTGTAAAATTATAGATGATTTTTATCACTTATTATTTAACATGTAAATTATAATAAAGCTGAAGTCTAGCCAAACATATGACAGACTGGTTTAAGTTTAGCCAGCATTAATAATCAACTCAACAGAAGATATAATGAACCATTCTACACTGTTAGAATGGAACCCAAAGATTGAGTAATCACACAAAACAAATGAACAATGAACCCAAAGACAATGATGACAAAGGGTTGAAGGTGTGTGATATATTAAATGCATGACGAAATACTGCACAATGACATATGATTAATAAGTCTAAGATTAATAATGGCTTTTAAGTACAAGTTGGCGTCAAGATTTTTATCCATAGAAGAAAAAGATGACACATATAAAGTTCAGCTTCTGTATTTCAACTAGGGCCTATGACACATTTGACTTTTTAATTAAAATAATCCAAACCCAACCTATTTTAAACATTATCCTACTTTAATGTACTCATCCGCAAAAAATGTCAACAATAGATGATTTTGCTAAAAAATATGACAAAAATTTAGTGCTAAAGGACTGTCAACGACAAGCCTTTGAACATCTACAAGACAATAAAGGTGATCTGTTATTTAGTTTGTCTGTTGCGTTTGGACAAAATTCAAAAATTGTCACATGATCGTTTTAAACGATCACATGTTTGGGGACTACTTTCGAGACGTTAACAGAGATAAAGATCACTGTAAGGATCGACAACTCTGTATGAGAGATTGGATCGCTAGCGGTAAGCGTTTTGATTGGTTGAAAGCCGTGAGTGAAACATAATTCACGTGCGTTCCATTGATACCTAATACAATGGTGTTGACAATAGGTAAAATGTGTGAAATGTTTGTGATTGAAATTTCAAAGCTCGCACCTGTCTGGTCAGTTGTTTGGATACTTATATACAGGTAAGACATTTTGAATTTTTGATTTCTTTATTTGGATTTAATTTTGTTCAAAATGATTGTTTATTAGATCTGTGTCTGTATGATCAGAGACATAGATAACATCTAATTCCCTGGTATGATATAATATACGTGTGTCTCAGATACCAAATCTACGTTTATTTATGAAATGAATCTTGAATCGTGGTTTAAAAGTTCAATTGAATGAATGAAAAATTTTCAAAATGTTTTCAAAGTCAACTGATCAATGTTGATCAACTTGCTGCAATTAGGAATCTTGTATCCAATTACGAGTGTGACAATTAGCATGTAACATGTTGTTTAGAAATAATACTGACATTTATGTATTTTATGATTATGATGGTGATGCATTTGTTCATAAAAAGTTGTTCGTGTGACTTGGTCTGCATAATACATTGCTTTCTAGTGAATGCCTTCTAGTCTGTATCAATGACATGTCCAACAAGCATTACAAACTTGAAAGACAGTTATTTACACTTTATTGCTGAAAAGCATGAAACATAGAAGGTATTCTGTTGTTCTTTGTACACATTTTTTTATTGTACCATCGTAGTTAGTTCTAGCTTTCAAAAGTTAATAGGCCTTTTTTTTTAATTTTCATTAGATGTGGCAGTACCTGTTTATTAACAGTACACACATGGATTAGCTGAAGACCTTGAGCAACAATGTGGTTTGTTCCTACTCGGTAATGCAAAGAAAACCCATAGTGTTTAAATTCAAATTATATTCTACTATATGTCTTTTATTGTACCTGTAGGTGTCTTTAATGTACGTCCATATATTCTAACTCTATGTTTTGTCTATTTCATGTATCACAGACTTCACTGTTCATCACCATATCATCTGATGTCTTACCAAACTACACAGATCTGATGGCTTTGGTATTGATCATACATACATGAACATGGTCTTATCAAACATAGAACTCAACACTGTGACACTGTGTCTATCCTGCATTCTTTGGTAAGTAGAACTTTTTTTCAGTTTTTATTGTGTGAAATTTTGTTGTTTGTTGGGTTTAACGCTGTAGCAACACATTGTATAGGTCATTATAATGGTGGCCAGCCAACCCACTCACTGTCGTAGAAAGGCTAAATCGCTGAATTAAGCTCACAGTTAACCAACTACTAGGCGCATACTATTGTCAGTTACTGACAACTGCCTTACATGATTAAGAATCATTGTTAGGAGGGAAAATGACCATAGAAATAATTCCATGACCAAGCACCAGGAAAGTATGCCTTGTCAGGAATTGAACTCACAACCCTTCAACTTGGGTGCTACCAACTGAGCTAGCTGGATGGCTGAATAATAAATTATATGCTGATAAAGCTGGACAAAATTAACCAGAGCTTGACCTTTTTAAAAATTTATTTAACTCAGTATTTACTGTCTATAATTTTGTCTTCTTTTATCAATCACACTTTATAGGAAGCTTTCAGGGAAAATACATGTATAATCAATTTTCAAAACATTGCATGTTCTTTCACTTAAAATTTTGGATTCATCCACTAATAGGGGAAACACATGGGTCCATGCTACTTTGAGTAGTTTCAAAATGTAAAAAAAATCATTTTTTTTTATTTATTCAGTTTGTGTGGCTCATTGAATAAGAGTTTAAATATTACTCACTTGATTATAAAAGAATATTCAGGGCCTTTTCAGGAGGTTTTGGGAAAAAGGCTCCTGACCAAAATGGGAATGTTTATAATGCTGTAAATAGTTCGATTTGGGAAAAATATATTGACAAATCAACCCAATTGGGAAATTTCATCATTAATTTTTGCTTTCCTTTGGTGTCTCTGAAAGTGTTGCAGTGCTCTTAAAGAGTATGCTCTGACAGTTCAGTGAGGCACTCAATTCAAATTCTCATGTATCTATTATTATTTTTACATGAAATCTTGAGGTTTCTTTTGTAAAGGCAAAATACATCCTGTTCAAATCAAATAATTTATCAAGATTGGGAATTTTTTTCTTGAAATTGGGAAAAATGGTCATTATTTGGCATTGGGAATGGGGCCTATATTCGGCCCCGTGAGATAGGCTGAAAAAGCCCTGATATTTTTGAATGTATTCATCCAGCCCTTTTTCCACTGGTGGACTATTCTTTTGGTTAATCGATGCACCATGATGTTAAACGAAATAACTTATACTGAAAATGACTTTTGTTTTGATAAGAGTAGATACTATAAAACTGTGCCACAATATTGTGAACTTACACATTTCCCATTAAAGAATAAGTCCAAAATTAAAAGTACAAAAACATGCCATGTTTAAAAAATTGATTTATAATTGTATTACTCGTATACATGCATTTGGAAAATTTATGATATAATGTAAATGAAGTGTGTAATTATTCTTATAAGGAAGTTCTGATCAGGTTTAAACTGTAGACTATAGACCTACTTGTAAATAAATTTAGCTATGGAACAAGTCACTTTTTACATACTTCCATCAGTGACTGACAACTGTTCTACATGATATAGAATTAGTAGTAGGAGGGAGATTGCTCATAGAAATTATTTCATGACCAAGCTCTGTGAAACAATGCCACGCCTGGTAATTTAACCTATGACTCTTTGATCTGTAGACTTGAGTGCTACCAATTTAGCTAGCCAGACAGCTATCCAACTAGTTTCAACAGCGCTGATAATACATTGTTATTAAAGGAAGCATAGGAAATCACCATGGTTTGACGAGACCTGTAGGCAGTCTTAATCTATGTGTTATAAAGCAAAAAGAGCATGCCACGTTGATAAGTCTGATGCTAATAAGTTAATTTTTATGCAATCTAGAAAAAATTATATTAAAATAAAAAAGCATGCCAAGCATAAATTTTATTACTTTGAAAAAGTGAAGTTATCAAGTATGAGTAAACGTTCACCAAGGGCATTTTGGAAATATATCAAAAAGTTTACTAATAAAACTAAATAATTAAACACTAACGAAAACATAACAAAAGATGAATTTAAAGATTTTTTAGAAAATGCATTGAACGAAACACATGGTAATTTTAGAAGTGAGGATTATTCAAATACTAGAGATGAACCACTTTCTGTAGATGATCTAGACAAACCCATTTCTGTTGATGAGGTCATTAAGACTATATCTATGTTAAAACGTTTTAAAAGTTGTGATAATGAATGTATTGTTGAAGATTTTTTTATTGATATTAAAGATTTTATTGCACCATATCTATGTACTATATTTAATGTTATATTTGATACTTGTTATTACCCGAAGTTATGGTGTAAGGGTAATATTAAACCTATCTTTAAGAAGGGAGATAAGTCATCCCCGACCTGTTACAGGGGAATAACTCTTGTTTATATTGTTGGTAAAATATTTTCTCTATTGTTGAGAAATCATATTTATTCATGGTGTGAAAATGAAAATATGCTAAACGAATCTCAGTTTGGTTTTAGAGAGAGTCGCTCTACGGCTGATGCCATATTTCTTTCACACTCTGTTATTAAAAAAGTTTTTAGCAAAAAATCTAAATTATATGGTATATTTATCGATTATCAAAGAGCTTTTGATACCGTTAATGGAGATGCATTATGGGTAAAACTAATACAAACAGCCCCGGTGAAATGAAATTCATGAAATCATGCATTTTTCATGACCATTATGAATTATTCAGGAACTGTTCTTCATTACTTCTTAATCTGACTTCATGAAGTTTTATGCATGAAGTGTCATTTGGTCCACTTAATGAAGATATCAAGCATTATTGACAATTTAAAAAAATTCTTGAAATATTCATGAAGTAGTAGAAGAATTAATCAAGATTTTTTCATGAATGAAAATTTACCGACATAATTCAAGAAAAATTCTTGAAAAAGGAGATGAACATTTTCTGTACTGTTTTATAATATTTATTTCTGAAAACATTCGTAACTCACAGTTCCTGACAAAAAGTCATGAATATTTTATAATATTTCTATAACTACAATTCTCGAAATCTTCTTAAGAAAATTGACCTTAAAATACACATGTAGATGAATAGTGTATCAAAAATGATTAATATACATTGTAAAATAGCTTGGCATTTATCAATGGTTTATAAAATGTGTATGGTGATCCTTAAAAATGTAACTAACAGGCCCAGTACTTAAATGCTTTCAGGGGAAACTACTGTGTATTTAATAAATACAATGTAAACACATTTGGACATGTTTTGTTTTTATCGTTCCCATGAATAACTTCAACAAGCATGGTTGCCTTGTTTCCCGCTCAACATTTTAAAAAGGAAAATTTTAACGAGAGTGGAAATAAATTAAGAGATCTGTTGTCATCATCAGCTACTATAGGATGCAAAGATTATATAGACATCTATGTACTTTAAAAATCTGCTACATTAGCTAAGGCAAGTTAGGTTTTAACTTTAGTGTACATATTTTCGGATAGCAAATTTTCGGATAATCTTTTTTGTAAATTCGTTATAATGATACATTGTTCTAATAAAAAAATCATGGTATTATAACCTAGTAGGTCTATTTAAATTTCCTATGAAAATTATTAATTATGTGGCACTGTGGTAATGAACTGTGAGCTAGATTAATAAACTGCAATTCATGAAGTATTCATTTTTAGATTAACTTGATTGGTTATGTTTTTACTTTTTTCTTAGACCTACCAACTTTCATTCAACACTTCATTATTGTTTTTCATCTCATAAGTTTTGATCATCAAATAATCTTATCATAAACACTTCTTGTTTTAAGAATGTTTCACATTGTTCTATAATAAAGATCAAACTTTATTTTTGATATAAACAAATAAATATAGTGGTGTCCGCTAATATCGCAGGTTCGGTAATATCGCGGTATTGTCCCTTTGTTGTTATTATTTACCGGGGATTTACCGGGGGGGCACTGGGGGCACGTGCCCCCCCCACTTGGCCCCACAGATATTGATTCTCATACAAAGAAAATGGCACAAAATCGGCACCATCAAAGCAATATCAACTCTACTTTTAGATTAATTTTAATATGAAATCATCCATCCGAGCTATTACAAAAGATAATGATCTAAATTGATACATTCAAGCATCTCAGGGTACCCAGATCAGGCCTTATCAAGCGTTCAAATCATTGATTGTGCAAGTGTATGGTCCCTCTATACAGACACATAGATACCAATTGCAGGGATTATTCTGGGTCCAGATTTTGGTGAGAGAAAAAATCCCATTTGACCAAATTTGGTGAGAGATTTCAAATTATGTTGAGATTTTTTTTTTACTTCAATTAAAACGGCAAGAATTTTATTACATTATTAACAGGCCTCCTAGTGAAACCTTTCAAACCTTTAAAAACCTTTAATTTCAGAGCAAACCTTTAAAACCTTTACATTTCCCCAGAAAACCTTTAAAACGCCAAAATAGCCTGTAATTCTCACTCAAAACCTTTATATTTGCTCTGACTGGTTGCCGTGCTAGCTTAAAGCAAGTAATGGATTTTGTTCTGCATTTTCCCTACACTGTAAAACAGGAGCTATGTATGATATAAATATGCAGAGAAAATAGGTATACGAGGGGTGATTGGAAAGTTCCAGGAATTTATATATCAATGCTACACTGGATAGCATAGGAGAAAACAAAATACATCATTCTGTACATTGACCAAAGACTGATATAAAGCCCAAATATTTCCTTGATACATTGGAAAATAAAGTTTTCATGAAACATTTTACAACACTAGTACACTGTACTTGAAGCACGCTGACATCATCATTGGGTTACTTAAACGTCAAAGTCAAGTTTCCTATTTACTTTTGGCAAATAATCACCACCAGGGACCAGGAAATCGCCGGTTTTTCGGTTTTCGGACCGATTTTTTCAGTTTGGACCGATTGAGATTTCAAAATCCTTAAAAAAATCGGTCCGGGAAAAATTCGCTAATTTTGACCTCAAACCATTAATTTCCATCATTTTCAAGAAAACGTATCGATAAGTTATTATCAAACAACTATCAGTTGCTAAAACCCACTGTTTACTGATGTAATATCCTGCTTAAATGTCCACAGGTTACACATCAAGGACCCTGTATAACGTATCCATGGTTACAGGTATCATGTGGGGTTGAGGCAGTGATATTTTTTTTGATCGAGCACAGCAAGGTACGCTTGATTTGCACTTGATTAATATTGAAGAACAGCAGAAGAATATGTTCTTAATTAATCGTGTCCATCGAACCGATTACGTTTTTCAATCGGTCTGTTTGAAACCTGTAAACTTGTAAAAAACAATAATCTTTTATAAAGAATGTTTTATGAATAATTAAAGAAAATAATTTAACTGCTTTTGTTGTCAATTCCTGATTGATGTATTCGATTAATCTTTAATTTGTTTGACTTGATTCATGATTTATTCTTACATCTTAAATTGAGGTGTGAATAATAAGAAATTATCTTAGGACATGTATCTACGCAAATTCTTATTAATCGAAGGTACAGTTGTTGATGATCAAAATTCAACCCTCTCTTCTCCCTTCTTTGGTGAACAAAATTAATGATTAATATTAAATTCCAAATTCAACGAAAATAATTTTCAAAACGAACAGTTTTGTTATTAAACTATCTATAAATGGTGTACTATGCACGATTTGATAATCTTTTGTGTTAAAAGAAACCGCTTGAACCATTGTGATGAGATGTCATACATTTTCGAGACCCACGCTAGATCGTCACTTTGTATGAGAAACGTTTTAATCTACGTGTGTAATTGAAAAAGCTTATCATTATTTTACGTTTTCTTTCTTAATTTAGCGAACGACGCTTAAATGCGAGATATTAACCTTGGACCCGTTTTTCAGCGCATGCGCAGTTAAAATAATTTCCCCACATGACGGAGTTTTCCAACAACATTAGAACTAGATGAAACAGCCATTTTTCAAGTTCTGTTTATTGAACGACCGACGATTGCGGGGAGTAATTTCGGAAACCACTCTTTTATGCTAGATAGAAGTTAAGTTTGGTAAAAAATTAAACAAACAATGCCAATGTATCGTATGCCTTCCTAATAAAAGGGAGCAAAAAATAAGTACTAACATGGTCGTGAATAAAGTACAGTAAACAGTCGGGTCCGTACGGTACACGTTAAAACCCGTATCCGGTACTCGGACGGCTTTGGACCGATTGACTTCGGCGAATTTCCTGGTCCCTGATCACCACCTATTTCCACACACTTTCTATGGCTATGTACCCACAGATTAAATGTTACCTTGAAGTATTCCTCACTGAATGAATAAATAATTAACTTGTACAATACAGCACACTGTAAGCCATCAATACTTATCTAGAAGCTTCTCCACTCACGCTGTCTTTCCAACAGAGACTGTCAATGTCTTTTGACCTTGTCTTTCTTCATCAAATACCCATGTTTTACCTTCCCTGAACTTCTGATGCCATTTGTTGACAATTGTTTTTCCCCATATTGGTAATGTATCAGCAGTTTTAATTTGTTGAAGCGTATCTGCAGGTGACAAAATGAGTCAAACACAGCAATTAATGACTGCGCCCAACTCAAAATCATCTGTTGACGTCATTCGTTGTTTCGAAGCCTTGGCTCTAAAATCTCTGCTGTGCAATAACCGTTCAAGACAATTTGATTAAACTTTCAGGAAATGATGTTGAGACAACACGCTAGTGCAATTAATGTTGGCACATAATTCCTACCAAAATTGAATGTGTAATACAATGTTAGATGTTGTCAAAATAGGCGAAAAATAGTGTGCTTCAAGTCACCAAACAATGGTTGCTATGGATACCATATTGATAATCTGTTCACCGATATGTTTGTTAAAATGATAATGAATTGTTTTACCCTTATTTTAGTTTTAATGTGATTGGATTAAAGGGTAAATATTTTAAAAGGGAATTCCGCGAATTTATCAATCACCCATTGTACACATTAAATAAGGTATGTATTATATTGCATAATTCAAACAGTATATAACATAAAAAATGACTTTGGTATGACTGTGGGTTTAATAAAGAAATAAGAACTTTGACGAAAATAGCCTTTATCTACTCTTTATTTTTTCATATTTTACACTAAAAGGCCTTTATTTTCATACATTGGAGCCTTTATAAAAACCTTTATTTTTGTTTTGGCCTGCTAGGAGGCCTGCATTAAGGTACTACATGTACACAAGATGTAAATGCTTATTTTTAATGATGGTCAATAAAACAGAAGTTTCAAAAAATGTTAGTTTTCTTGGCTTTTATTTCACAACCTGAAATACCTTAACACTTTATTGCAAACAGAGTAGACCCAGATCACTTTATTGCAAACAGAGTAGACCCAGAAAATGCAGCTGAGTTAAAATATGTATCAAATGTTTTACACAAAATTCACAGAATATAGAGATTTTGTATCAAATTGTAAACTGAAAATATATATTTTTCATTTCAATAGAACAGTTCTTCTGATTTAGCATGTTAGCTAACTGGTTTATGTTCATCAGAGATTAAAATGCATTAAGGGGTATCAATGTCCTTAATTTTGATCCTTCTTTGTTTAAATATTTCCTTAAAAATAAGTTCTGCTATAGATATCAAACCTTTTCGTAAGTAATACTATTAATTAGCAATTGGTGTATTTTATTGTTTTTTTAGAGTCTAATACGCAATTTTAGCTGATAGATTACGTGACGAATATTTTATATTTTTCACAAATTCAACCGATGTTTATTCTTGAAATCGAAAAAAAAAGGGAATTTTCCCCTCACTTATTGCTAATTTAAGAAGATCTAACTTTCGAAATAATAATATTAATAGATAACTAACGCAATTTTAACGATTTTCACTTTATTGGCGATAGCGTCGGTCGCGAAAATGTATGACAGTACGAAATATGAAACTTCGTTCATTGTAAAACGATAATAAAATAATTTGTTTTACGATTATTTTGACGTGGAATTTTATGCTTATTATTATCATTTGATCAGATATTATTATTGTTGTCAACTTTAATTGTCTTAAAAAACATTTGCAAACTGATTATTACGTCTATTTAAACATGCTTATAATTAAATACAATTATCAATTGAACGCCAAGCATCCAAAAAGCCCTATCTACTTTAATCAATGCAATATCACAGTTTGTCACGTGTTTGTTTAATTGCAACCGTTTGATTACGCAAACAATCTTATTGGGCCGACATGTAGCATTATTTATTTTTTTGAGCGGACGTTGATTGGTCTTCATTGGCGACAATATATACAATGATCAACATGGACTGCAACTCCTGCGTAGTGCGCATCGCTGATCGGTCGATTACATCACATAGGCGGACGTAACATAGGCTCAACAATTCAACTATGACTTTTGAAGACAAAATATACGCGGGTCAAACTGACACACAGGCGATTTTGAATGAGGGTCAAAAAGGGTATTTTGGATTTTTTGTGCGTCAAAACCCGAGGTCTCAGCTCTAATTCAAGCCCTGTGCGATGAACTCTTGCAAGCTATTGGAAAATCGAATGCGTTTTATCGGCAAGCATTTCAGTGAGAGCGTTGACGAGCAGGACGGTATAAAAGCCGTTTCACCGACTCTGGTTACGTCCCTTCCTCGCGGGTTACGTCCCCTACACGATGGTCATTGGAAAAGACCGGCAGATCAAGTTGTGCGATTTTTTGTCCCATTTAGCTAATTTTCATGCGATTTCTGCTGGGAAAATGCGCAAATATCGCGAAATCGCGCCCCAAAATGATCCCTGCAATTGCTATTTTATTGTCTATATTACACATACCTCAACAGTATATTTAAGACTAATCTTATTTACTAGTGGAAATCATCGGCGTTTTAATAGCAAGTTATAGACAGAGAAAAGACGAGGACAGCTAGTCAAGTGCATTTTATACGTCACTACTATCCTAAACATAAATTAAGTATTTATGGAGGACATCGGCGTTTTTCATATCAAGTAATAGACTGAGAAAAGCCGAGTATAGTCGAATGAATGTTTGTCATTAAAATGAGTTGATTAAAAGTTAGTTAAAATCGGAAGAAAGCGAGCGTTTTATGTTGTTGTTGTTGTTTTTAGAAAATGTAGATAAATGAATTATACTTTCAAGTAACTTTTCAAGAGTGACCTAACATACAACAAGTTTTCTTACGAAAAACAAGACAAAAATTAATCAGTGGTTAAACATTTTTTTCATCAAATCATAAATTAATAGGCTTGTGTTTCGTTAATTTTTAAATCGTTGCTTTTATTTTATATCATTTTATGTGTTTAAAATACTTGTATTCCTAATGTTTTTTTCCAAAGGAATCGAAAAATGTGATTCTTCGGCGGATTTCCACGTTTTGGATCGTCCCAACAACCATTCTTGTAAATCCACTGAAACGTCCGAAAAACTCACAACAACGCTGAATTTCAACACAATAAACTAAGCCTCTTATTTAAAAAAACCCGTATCATAAACCGCCTTTTTTGGATGTTAAATCGGAGAATTTTCTCATTGCATTCGGTGATTTTATACAAGTTACCAAGTGTATTTTTTATAAATTCTCGTCATTTACATGATGAAATTGCTGATTTTTTTGTTAATCAGTATTTTATCCATTCTCGTTCCTTGAAAACCTCGGGGTACGTTAATGGGATTTAATAAGCCAACAAGTTAAATCTAAACGAACAAACCGGGCACATGCATAAAGGATACCTCAATTAAAGCGCTCAATATTTCCTTTGTAAGTGCCCAAAAGTTTAAAATGTAATGATAATTTACCAAATTTTAGCTTCAATTTATCCTTTTAAAGTGTGTTCAAAAGTGCTCAGATTTACACCTTTTACATGCAAAAATTCAAAATTTTTCCACATCTTCCGGAGGGGATACCCCTCCCGTACCCACCCCAATCGTACTCCCCACTAACGACCCCTCTGTATCAGGCCCAGTGATCTAACTAACATGAATGCATTTTCTTTATTTATGAATATTTAAAAGCTAATCAATCACATGAATCTGAATTGTTACGCATTGCATCACTTTTCTACAGAGAAAAATGATAATTAACCTAGTTTTAGCTTCATTCAATTTTGTTTAAAAAAAGCATTTTAAAGTGCTCAGATTTGCACCTTTGACATGTGAAAAACTCAATAATTTCTATACCGTCGGGACGGGGGTACCCCTCCTGAACCCACCCCCTGTGCCCCCCCACTTACGACCCTTCTGGATCCGGCCCTGAGTATTATGCAAATTTTAAAAATGGTTTTATTTATGAACAGTAACTTGATAATGTATTTAATGATAAATAAAGAAAACAATTAACTTGTTTTAGATTAAGCAATCATAATTTAGAAATCGAAGCAGGAAGAATATCGGGTACTTTAAGGGAAAATAGACTGTGTAGGTTATATAACATGAATTTTGTTGAGACTGAGTATTATTTTATTAGGTGCTGCCCAGCCTATATTGACATAAGAAAAAAATATCTCCCGTATGCAAAATGGGCATGTATCCATAAATTTAATAATATAATGTCGTCAAATAATAAGAAGTTTAACATAAATTCTGCCAAATTTATTTCAGAAAGTCTTAAAAAAACGTAAAAATATTTTGGAAAAGGTATAATGTTTTTGGATGATTAATTATTGTATAATTTCTCATATATATTCTGTTAATTTTATTCATAGATATCCTGTTTATTTTTTATGTAGATTCTCTGTATGTAATGTATGAAACTTGTATTTTTGTCTTTGCCATAAAATATCTCGATGGAAATGGCCAAAGGCTAAACTTAGCCGATAGCTAATAAACATATATATTATATTATTTAAAATTTAATATTTTATGTTTGCAGGACGTTTACCATAAGATGTAGACGGAAGTAGTATGTTGTTTACTGTGCTGTTATATACCCATATGTATGAGCTCAACATATTGAATAACAAGACATGGTGAAACACTCTATACAAAGTTTATGGGAAAGTTGAAAAAATGAAGAGACGACGAAAGCTAAGTTTTTTTATATTATGTATTTTATATCATTGTGTCCAATGGTATTATCCATTTTCCTAATCTGATGGTTCCATGTTTCTGTTTTGTAATGATCTTGGCCAGGAAGTCTTTACGTTATGTTAATTATCATTGATTTGTTAAATACAAAGATGATCTTTACAGTTTCGGAACCATCAAAGATTCTATTATATATACATAGTGTCTTGTATTGATTTGTATGGTTTTGGACCATGCTGGTCACCTTTGATTCTGTTTTACTGTTGTGTCAATGATACCTTACATGATAATACAGTGTACTTACTCACATTCATCTTTGGTGTTGTGTCAATGATACCTTACATGATAATACAGTGTACTTACTCACATTCATCTTTGGGGATTTCAATTTATTTGTAATATTTATATGCAGGGAAGGTTAGGTGTAAAAATTGATCTTTTTTTCTTGGAATTTAGCATAAAAAGCCTATCTGCTTTTGTTCTACGTCTGTAAGGGTAAACTTTTATTCAAATAGTACACTTTCTTATGATGTAAGGATATCATTGACTTCGCTTGTTTGTTTTTTCTCAACTGTCAAAATATGAATAATTTCACCGTTACTTCTTGCGTTTAATGTTTGTTGTCTTGAATTGTGGGATTCATATTTGGTGTTTTAGATGGGGTAGAATATACTTAAAGCTTTTATGTTTTAATACCTTGTTGCTGTGCCAATGTTTGCTTTCATATTTATATAAGAGAACCTATTCAGTCATCGTGAAATTATTCAAATTAACAGTTTAGAAAAACAAACTATACATGTCCATGTAAGTTTCCGCTGGTATTATTTTTGGAAATGTAATTTTCATCATTCATTTGAGGCTACATTCATTACTTAGTAGGTTTTGTATGTTTGTTGCATCACAACAGGAACATTATTCTAGAATATACTGAAACACAGGCTGTCGGCACCGTCCCAAATCAAAAACACTTTGTGTATATATAGTGTTTTTGATTCGGGACCATGCAGACCGTCTGTGTTATCTGATATTATCGTTATCCATGTTTATTGATGTTAATGAAAGGGAGATAATTCAGTATTGATTTTTTCTGTATAGAAAAGATATACTGTATTACTTCCCTTTGATATATATTAATAAACTTAGTAAGTAATGTTTATGTGAAAGATACAAGTAATAGAGGCCAGATTTGAATTACATTTGCAGGTTAATATATAAAGATTATTATTTTCTCAAGCTGCAATATTAATGATTATCTTTAGAATTCAATTTCTATTTGGATTTTCTTTTTTTGTAAAGTTCTGAATTTTATTGAATTTAAATTGACCTGATCATTTTATTTTCGTTTGTTTTCATCTTATGCAGCTAACAATTTTAACGATTAGCAACTTGACTTTATTTAATTTTTTAAACTTTTATTCAGATTATGGTCAATATTTGTGTTGTTACTTTTCTTTTATACGTTTTTTTTTATAATTTTACAGTTTGATAATGAATCATCACTTTCATTTTTGTCGTGTGAATTCATTTTTGTTGTTTCTTGAAGCATTTAACACATTCTTACAAAAAGTAATTTACAATTGTACATATTTTTGTCTTTTAAATTGTTATTGATATTTTCAACAATTAATACTTTTTTATATACCTTCTTAAAAGTAAGTAAATTTGTGTTGTTTTTTTGAATTCAAGAAATTGTTCATTTTATTTTTAAGAAGTGCGATATTTTTTACTATTCTAATAGTGTGACTAGGATATCTAAATTTAGGCCACAACAAATTTATCATGTTCTATGGATTTTTCTGGAAAAAAATGGGGCGAGAGAGCAAAGAAATTTCTTTTAATAAAGTCTTTATTCACTTGCTTTATATAGCGGTTTGATCAAATTTTTTTGAGCAAGTGAGGAAATAAAAATATTTTTTGTAAAAACGGTCAAAATTAAGGTGCGAGCGAATCCATAGAACTCATGAGCAATTTGTTGTGGCCTTACCTAATGAAATATTTATGTGTCAGTGCAAAACTAGTCTAACTTCATGTAAATAAACAAGAATGTAGAGTTGTTTTGTACTGATCCATCAATATTTCTTGCATTTTATGCTGTTATCATTTACTATTCATTATAGACTTACGCCAGGTCTCGGGTGCTGTGTTTTTCCATGTTTTTTTTAAAATAAAGAGATTTTTTGTTACACATTTTTATAATGGAATTTTGTAAAATCAAAACTTTTCTTGTACTTTTTGCAAAAACTGTGAATGGTCTTTATAATAATACTTACATTGGAAAACCCGGACACTTGATTTCTGGATATTGTCTATTGAAAATTCGTTCTAGAATAATGTTCTTGTTGAGTTGTACAAGCATCAATCCTAAGTCTTGGGTTTTGGGATAGATTATGAGACTGCAAGGTTTGTGGAACCTGGATATACTGGAAGTTGGTTGTGAGCCCAAGCCCCGGATGTACCGTTGATGTCACTAAGCAAGGTTGGGTGGAGTGTCGTCTGATTAGAGGGGTCATACTTAATGTTCCTGATATCTTGTATTGGCTGGTAAATTTTGAACCTTCGATCTGGACAGTGTTGGTGGGGTTTGTAGGGATGGTAGGGAGTTGTGTGTATGGGGGATGGAAGGGTAGGTGTGTATGGGATGGTTGGGCTGATTCATGTTGTGGGTGGGGTGATAAATGGTGTTATCTGAAAGTATCTGAGAAAGGCTGGTGGGTATTCCATGATTTAGTGCTATCAGAAGTTTGTAATGTTGTACAGTGAGTTGTATACAAAGAGTGACTGTACAGGGGATGATCCAAAATTAGTTAGAAGGTTCATATTCCATGTGTTTATTTGAATGCACAACTCAGTTCAGTACTTAGTTTGTACAGAAACAAACAAAGAACTATGTCCAACAGATGAAGTTAATGAGTTTATTTAAAATAAACAAGGCTTGTTTATTCTAAATAAATTCATTAACTTCATCAGTTGGACATAGTTCTGTGATGAATGGACTTGCAGTGTCTACCAGGACTGCGTATCTCCTGTCAAGATGTGATGCCATTCAGATCATGATACAGTAGTTGTGATACAATATTTTTCATGATATAATATTGAACCTGCCCTCAATAGACTTTTGTATTGGTTATGAGATAAACTTGCCAAACCAGTGAATCTTAGAATACATCTTTTAGGTTTAAAGAGTAAACTCAATACATGATTCATGAAGTTGGCCGAGAGTAGCATCCAATTGTAAACAAATATGCATCAAGGGCAATTCCAAATTATATGATAAGAGTAGTGATAGGGTATTTATCAGAGCTCATAATTTAGATGTTCATAAGACAGTCTGTATAAATTTATTAATCTGCTCCTATGTATTTATTACCCATACAGTAAGAGTAAAAATTCAAAATATCAAACATTTAGTCACAGGGCATTAGCTCAGCGATACTCTAATCCATTTGTAATATATTATTTCATATGAATTAGAGTATCATAAAGCTAATGGCCTATGTATTTAGTCATATTGTTTATCTTTTCATTGAGTTATTTTGGTTGTTATTGAAATTCTACAAATTATTATTGTTTCCAAACAGAAAGTTTTATTTCATTTCACTATTTGGTTATATAGATTGCGATTTAATTAACCCTTTTTGTTCCATAATATGGTTTGGCAATACATCAGTTGGACAATGCAGCCCTCGTATTTGTAGCGTACTATTGATTTGTTACTGAATTCAACTTGTGAGTTGTATTGTTTATATAAACATGTTTTTCTTGTGTCTTTACCTATGGTCTGTAGGCATAATTTGATTTAATTAATTTATTATAGATATTGGTATGAATATTTGTAAGCATGCAGCATGCTTCAATAACTTGAATAACTGGCTCACAATTGAATTGGTCTTTACTCTACTTAATGCTCTTAAAGCTTAGAAATTGAACATCTCCATGAAAAAAAAGTATAATTGTTACAGTTACTCAGTTACTTTCAAGGTTTTATTGGTCAAGTGGTCTAAGATGCTGGATTATGATCTTTTGATCCTTCTCTGCTGTGTGTTTGATATTGCTTGAATCATTTATTGTTATCTGTTAGGACTTCGTTTAGGTTTCATTTAAAAAATGCTTGACTTTCCAAAATATATTTTATCAGCCTCCTTTTTTTGCATACTAAACAAGGTTATTTTACCTCATTAGATATGTTGGAGTGGTAATGTGGGCATTGATTGCCCATAGACATTGGATTGTCTATGGTATTGCCTCTTACTTTCTGATAGCTACCAGCATATCTTTTGGGAAGTGCAAATTTTTTTTTTGCCAAGTAGTAGCATTTAAGTAGTAGCATTTAGTTAAACCCGGGTCAATAGCGCAGTTGGTAGCGCGCCGGGATTTGGATACTCATGCCCGAGGGGGTGCGGGTTCGAATCCCACCCGGGGAGGTTATACCCTTCCATGAAAATTTGACAATAATGTCGATTTTCCTCCATTGATTAGATAATATGGAGAAGTTTCCGGCCTTGTGGAAGGGTAGGTGAGTACTGGTTATAGACAATGGTCCAGGAAAGCTAGGTTAGGTGCGCTGGACGCCGTGAAATGACCTAAATTGTGTTGATACGGCGTTAACTCCAAAAAAAAAAAAAAAAAAAAAAAGCATTTAGTTAGGATATTTCATTTTGTATTATTAGGTAGAAGTCAAACTTTTAGATTCCACTTATTTTTCCTTTATATTTTTTCTTGATATCGTTTAGTTTTATGTTTCTCGGCTGGTATGTTAGAAGCATCAAACTCACAGTTGAAAAGAACCGTAAGATCATGATTCAGCAGTTTCGACCACTTGATCGATGAAATCTTGTTAGTTATTGAGTGTATTAATCTAAAGGAATTTTAAATTAATAAGATAATAAAAAATTTCATTTCTCTATTTGATCATCTATATTGCAATTTAATAACCTTTTTTTTCTCTTATATAGTTTGGCTATACATCAGTTTGACAATTCAGCCCTTGTATTTATAGCTTACTATTTATTTGTAATTGAATTCAATTTGTGAGTTTGATAAACTTGTAATATTGTTTATAAAAACATGTTTTTTTTAGACTTTATCTTCGGTCTGTCGGCATAATTGGAGCATTTTAGTGTTTTTGCTTTATTATAGATATTGGTATGAATATTTGTGAACATGTGGCATGCTACAATTACTTGAATAACTGGCTTGCTATTGAATTGGCCTTTTATTGGACTTAATGCTCTTGAAGCTTAAAAATTGAACATCTCTATGAAGAAAATGCTTAATTGTAAGAGTTTCTATGTTTGACTAGCCTGACTGTCGGATACATTAAGGATGAGCCATACAGTTTGTGTCTAGTCTGTTGCATGGAATATTAGTAGATACAACTCTTTGAACACCCCTTACCAAATCATTTCTGTCTAATGTGACTGCTATTCTCATATTGTCACTGTTGAGTCAAATCCTGTTAACTTTACCATTTGGAATTGAAGTTACGAGGTTTTGACTTAACAATGACAATATGACTGTGTTCATGCTATACTTGTATGATATTGGCGTACATACGATCACCACTTTGTGATAAGATCATACTCATGTATTATCTTTAATGCATTTTCTTCTGAAAGTCACATAGTTCTGATAATTTTGGATCATCCCTTGTACAGTATTATCTATGAGGAGTGTTATAGTTTCATGACAAGTGTTTTTTGTCATTTATTGACAATTTGTTCTGATCTCTTGGTCAGTTACAATTGTTACTGTATACTGGCTTGAATGCTTAAAGTATGTAAAGGATATTAACTGAGTGCGAGTGTTTTCTGAGTTAGAACAACCTGGCTGCGGACTTCTCGGGCAAATCTGAAAACAGGAAGCGTTTGAGAATTTTTAGAAGTTCAAAGCCAGAAAGTCCATAGCACGAGGTTAATATTCAACTTACACAACAATTCAAGTGATAAGTAATACATGTATGTACATTGATTGGGAATAGACCACAGTTTTGCAAATGAATTTGACTTAGGTGCATCTTTTCTCTCACGGGTATTAAGCGGATCTGAAAATATTTGTTAATAGATAACGAGTGTAATTTGAGTATACGTTTAAGAATCCGCGAAGGGAAATAATATTTCTTAATCAACAAGAAATGCATGATTAAGTTTCAGGATTCATTATATTGAACTTTATATACGTACTATAAAGTACTGTAACTTAATTCATTTCCTGATTTTGACTTAATTGAAACTTCAGTTCGCTGATGCATTATGGTCTTAAGTGTAATTAAGTAAAATAATTTATAATTTCTTTTTCTGACAAGGAATAAATTAATCTATAAAATAAAACTTTCATTTAAAGTCATTTTTCATGATCATGACATTGTTTGTATAGTGTGTCTGTATTAATCAAATTTGTGAACATGGACTGTTGGGTATTTTTATTTTGAATTTATCCTTTTATGGGGGAAGCACTTTGCAATGCATTTTCAAAGTATATAAATTGTGTTTGATTAATTTCGGTGAGAATTTGATTCATGGATTCAAAAAATGTAAAAAATGTAATTACATTTTATAGTCTAAGTTTCATGCTTACGCATGTTCATCGACTTTACAGCAATTACCCCTGGTCACTGGGCTACTGGTATCTATCTATCAATCTCCCTGGGGAGTCTTTTTACTCCGCTTATTAGTGCAGCCGACAAATTGGCGCAGCGGAATTATACCACCCTCGCAGGTACCCATTTACACCTGGGTGAAGTGAAGCAATCGCAAGTAAATTTCTTGCTCAAGGAAATTAGCAGTGCCCCTGGTGGGATTCGAACCCAGGACCTCTCGATCCCTAAGCGCGCGTCCCACCACTGGACCACTGCTCCTACAATTCAACATTAACTCTTACTTGTTAATTAAAGAGTAATGAACTTTGTTGTTAATTACTATGCATGACAACTACAGTCTTACTTTTAAAAGTAATTTGACTTGAACCTTAGAAAATTGTACAGCAATTAGCCACATTGTAAGGTCTTTAAATCCATAGATAGCAAAGCTTGTCTGCATGATCAATTCTCAACCACATGTACCAGGAACAATTTTAACCCTATTTATACATTATATAGAATGTAATGAATAAGTTGGGTAAACATTATACCTGACACCTGTGAATGATTTTTTGTTATTCTGAAGTTTACTTTTGAAATGCGGAATCAGACTTTTGTATTGATGTGAAATGTAGATTATCATATGTCTCATCTAGATATATGACATCTTAGGTCAGTCTAAGATATTAGGATATGAAAATGGTTGTCCAAACAGGTAGATTTAGCTTCAAGCGCTGTCTCTTGTTTGTATAATTTTTGTTACCCAAAAGAAATTTTGGTTGTCGGAATTAAAAAGGTGTTGTTCTGGGCAAGGACCCTTGTTCTAGGCAGCTGGACACCCACTTATTTTGTAAACTTTTTGGTACTGAATGTATTAAGAGATTATGATAGTTATGTTACTAAGTGGGTATTGATGTAATGCTGGTGCATATTAACCTGAGACAGTCTTGTACATGTAGGGCTTTGCTTATTGTGTATGAATTAATGTCTGTGTTCCTTTTCATAGGCTTAATTAACTAAAGTTTATCTCGGAATTTTTGGGTAATAAAAATTTCTAATAAATGATATATGGTAAACTTTCATTAATTATTGAAAATTTAAAATATATGAAATATGAATTTGAAAGCATCGAATTGAATTTGAATTGCGTTTCAATGTAAATTAAATTAAATTGAATCAAATCTAAATGATTTGAATTGAATTCAATTTGTCTTTTGGTTTAAGTTTGAATTTGAGTATTTTCAATACACTCAGTTACTTTCAAGGTTTAATTGGTCAAGTGGTCTAAGATGCTGGATTATGATCTTTTGGTCCTTCTCTGCTGTCTGTTTGATATAGCTTAGATATAGATTTTTTTTAATATAGATTAGATATAGTTTTCCTTCTGGTTTCATTGTATCAGCCTCCTTTTTTTGCATACAAAACTTGGTCAGTTTACCTCATTTGATATGTTGGAGTGGTAATGTGGGCATTGATTGCCCATAGACATTGGATTGTCTATGGTTTTGCCTCTTACTTTCTGATAGCTACCTGCATATCATTTGAGAAGTGCAAAGTTGTTTTTTTTTGCTGTTAGCATTTTATTAGGGTATTTCATTTTGTATTATTAGGTAGAAGTCAAACATTTAGATTCCACATATTTTTCCTTTATATTTTTTTCCTGATATTTTTTAGTTTTATGTTCCTGGCTGGTATGTTAGAAGCAGAAAAGAACCATACGATCATGATTCAGCAGTTTCAACCTCTTGATCAATGAAATCTTGTTAATAACTGAGTGTATTTATACTAAAGGAATTTCAAATTAATAAGATATTATAAAATTTTCATATTCTGTATAATTTCAAAATAGCAATTATTATAAAACTCTAATAAATGTAAGATAATTGATAAAGCATCATAAAATTTTCATGACTTACAGCATTTTTTAATTAATAAAATGTTATAAAAACTAAAGGAACCAGCCTATGATGTTAGTATAGGACATGTTATAATTTACTGTTGACAGTTTTGAGACTTTTGGCGATTTTGCTTAAGTTTCTACAACAACTCGAAAACTATCGACAATTCAAATGTCTGACCAGTTTAACCTGAGGAGTGATACATGTGTCTCTGATTTACTACGCAGTTTATTTTTGGAGAAAAAAGGACATTAGTTCTGTCAATCAACTGACAAGTCTTTGTTTCAATTTCAGTAACAAATATAAGCATATGAACAGGCGGAGTCAAATCTTGTTAATACCCTAAGCAGTAGTATTTGCAAGTTATACAGGATAGAGTAAACACTTTGCAGGTATTTTTTGCCCTGCTCGGTTCGTACTTGAATCTAATGTGCAGGGCGCTTGGTATCTAAGAAACACTTTAATTGGGTTGTGGACGAGGAGAGATGGGCAGGGCGCTTGGTATCTAAGAAACACTTAAATTGGGTTGGAACGAGGAGCGACGAGTTAGGTGCTAGGTATCTAAGAAACACTTCAATTGGGCCTGGACTAGGAGAAATTGGTTGGGTTGTGTGTTTCTAGGAAACACTTCAATTGGGCTCGAACGTGTTAGAACAAGAAGCGATGGGTGAGGTGCTAGGCATCTAAGAAATATTTCAATTGGGCTTGGACAAGGGGAGATGGGTGGTATGTTAGGTATCTTAGAAATTCTTTGAATAGGTTTGGGGAAGGAAAGATTGATTGGGTGTTTTGATATCTACAAAACTGTTCAAAACTGCATCATGACACAACTGTCTATTTTGCTAGTTTGTATAAATTTAGCTCATATTATACACGTATGTTGAAGTCTCAATCAATGATCTTATAAAATTTACAGAATTAAATTCAGTGGAAAAAATCCCATAAAATTTATCAAAATCAATTAAAAACTAACACTACTAGCTGTGAACATTTTGGGTGCATAGTAACTGTTGTCTAATGGTATAGCATATTTCATTGGCTTCTTTTAAAAATACTCAAATAATGAACTTAATCTAAGTTTACTTATGTTGTACTGAATGCATGTAGTTGGTTTCATTGACTGACTTGACCTGGTCTCATACTCTGTGCCGAGTTTGAGTATTTTCAATACACTCAGTTACTTTCAAGATTTCATTGGTCAAGTGGTCTAAGATGCTGGATCATGATCATTTGATCCTTCTCTGCTGTGAGTTTGATATAGCTATAAATGTTTATCTGTGAGGACTTTTCCTTTAAGTTTCATTTTAAAAATGCTTGATTTTCCAGAATAAATTTTATCAGCCTCCTTTTTTTTGCATATTAAACAAGGTCAGTTTACCTCATTTGATATGTTGGAGTGGTAATGTTGGCATTGATTGTCCATAGACATTGGATTGTCTATGGTTTTGCCTCTTACTTTCTGATAGCTACCTTTATATCTTTTGAGAAGTGCACAGTTTTTTTAGTGCATAATTATATAAATAGCATTTGCTTAAGGTTTTTTGCATTGTATTTTTTTCGACTTATGTGGAATCAAATCTAAGGTCAAAATACCCCATTTGATATGTTGGAGTGGTAATGTGGGCATTGATTGTCCATAGACATTGGATTGTTTATGGTTTTGCCTCTTACTTTCTGATAGCTACCTGTATATCTTTTGGGAAGTGCAAAGTTTTTTTTGCCAGGAAGCTGCATTTAGTTAGGATATTTCATTTGGTTTTTTAGTTAGAGGTCAAACTTTTAGATTCCACATATTTTTTCCATTATATTTTTTCCTGATATTATTAAGTTTTATGTTTCATGGCTGGTATATGTTAGAAGCATCAAACTCACAGCAGAGAAGGACCAAAAGATCTTGATTCAGCATCTTAGATCACTTGATCAATGAAATCTTGTTAGTTGTTGAGTGTATTAAAAGTACTCAAGCTTGGTGCAGCGTTTGAGACCTAGCCAAGAGTTCACATGATAGTTCATAGTTGACATTTTATGCATGAAACAACTTGGTCAGATTTCATATTTGTTAAGGTTCATATGGCATATTGAATTTCTGAAATTCGTTCTAAACAATACCATATTTAACTGAAATAATCTGGAACCTTTAAAAAGTCTCAAAGAGACTATCATTCTTCCACATGTGGGGAAGCATTCAATCTCATTAAAACCTGATCTAAAATTTTACACTCGCATACTCGCTAATTTAGATCTGGCCTTTTCCAAACGAAGGTCAGGTTCAGGTGACCTTTTCTCATAATAATATTCATGACGAAATTGTTATGATACGTAACTTGTTTACATCGTCTACGTCACGCAATTTGAAATGAGCCACCCAATCGCAGACTGTAAATAATACCGCTGTTAAATTAGCTTGCAATTCTTTGTCTCAAAATAGAAATTACGAAATCAAAATGTGATTAATAGTGTTTTCGTCTAGATGAAAGCTACGCATTGATTGGTCGCCACAAAGTTCATCTCGACGTGACCTTGCATTGACTAAGTAGAGATCCAGTACGGCAACACTCTACAGGATCTCTGTTTACGGAGATTGGGAAGCATTGTGATGGAAGATTCTAGCTTGTAATAGAATAGGTTAATGGAGCTAACTAATTAAATACTTTATCTTTGGTCAAATATATTGTATATCTTTTTATGATATTCCAATAGGAAGAGATGGTCTAGGTAAATATTATAGTAACAGGACCTGTTTATCCCCTCAGTTTTATGTCTACTTTTAATCTTGAATGCGTTTCCTCTGTTAGATTTCAAAATCAAAGCACTTGTTAAATATTGATAACAGTGCTCGGCCGCGAGGGCGATTCAGGCGATAATGTCGCCATGTGTGTTACCATTTCGCCCTATCAAAACATCAAGGAGAAGTCCACTGCCCGGAGTATTTCCGATTTCGGCGATTTAATAATATCGTGTAGATGTCAATTATTGATTACGCTCCGCCTAGTTTACACCCACAGCGAATCAGAGTGTCGTTTCTCAACATCGAAAGTCGATTAGCCATAACATTATTATCTATATTATCATAACATTTAGATCTAGTAAGAATTTTTTATTTCAATTACTTAATACCTTACAGTTTATGTTGTTGATTGTTAAAATTGTGCATCAGGATTAAATATTCATTTTAGTGAAATATGTACAAAACATGCAGGTCAAGTTGAACTCACTGTAAAAGTCAGACATTTATACATTATGAATGTGAGTTTATTCTGAACTCTTCTGTAATAGTTGTAGTTCATTTACTTTGGTGATTACTATGATATTGTTTGTAATTGACTTCTTCCATTGTTCTGTACACTTGGAAATTGTTGATGTTGGTGCTGTAGGTCGGCCCAGGTCTCTAGCTCCATGAAACTCTAATTCATATATAATGTATGAGCTAGAGTATCATCGAGCTAGTGACCTGTCCGTGTAGGTTCAAGCACTGGTATAGGGTGCAAATTATATAACTTACAACAGCACTTCATAGATTCAAATAGTGTACAGTAGGTCTTATGCTTCCAAAGGAGGTATATTTCTGGTCAGCAATGGCTTGGAGTTCACAAATTACAGTGCAACATATTGTTGTACTGTAAGAGTGGGACTCTGTTCTGTTGTTTACTTACAAAGTCATAGTATGAATCTGTATAATTACTGGCTATATATACACCTGATACATTGTAGCCTAATATTGTTTGATAATACTCATTATTGTCATAATTGACTGAATGGCAAAAGTTGGTCTTTTGTCAAATGTATTTGGTTTAGGAGAGCGTAGTTGTAAGAATGCAACGACCACTCTTAAATGTGTTCCTTTTTTGTAAATTTTAAAAATCAAAGCGCTGGCTATATTATTATTTTAACTGCTTAAGTAGGAAAGTTTTTGTATCAAACTTTTACCTTATTTTCTTTTTGTCTTTACAATTTACTTGATTTTTATTAATATTTGATTATATTTGAATACTTATTAATAACTGAATACTCTGTATCACATGAAGAAAATAGAGAACAGATCATGTACTGACTGACCAGTCTTGTAAAGAAAACATTGAAAAACTTGTTAGTAAAAACAAAGTGAGGATCTGAGACTAAACCCATGAAAATCATGATTTACTGTAAAAACAGATTAATAAATTACTACTGATTTTTATAAAAGAGTACAGTCATATTCTTTCGATACAGTAAGCACTCTATAGTTAGACCCATACTTTTGTTGTAATTTTTGTTAATAATTTATCAATTAACATGTATTAACATGTAACTAAGAAGTCATGCAATCAATGCCATCACTCCAGTTCCAAAATTGTTTCACCTGTATTTACGATACAAAAATAGTTGACTGTGTGTAAATAAATGGCGAAGATTTTTATAATTTCTTTTGGTCACTTCCCTGAGTACACTTGTAAGCTTTAAAGTGGTAGAGTGTACCAAATTTGTCATATTCTTTATTCTGAGTGCGCTAAATGTGCACTCCCCCCACCCAATACTTTGATGGCACTTGAAATTTTATCGGCTGTCAGAAGATTATTGTTTATCTGACTAAAAATTTATACTTTAAATACCATATGATAGAAGTTTAGAAGTTACAGAAACAAGATAAATGATGGTCATATATACACTTGAATGTATTAAACAACGTAATTTTTGTATTATTGTCAGCTTAAGTTTTTCATTCTTTGGTTCATGATATATTGGAAATTAGAAACGAAACTAGATAGTTTTTTAAAGATACTATGTTTTTACATTATACATGTGAATAGCGCTAATCATGCTTGAAAATAATGCTAAAAAATAGATCATATGAAATAGAAAAATGTATAGATAAATAAAAATAATATATAGAAAAAATACAAATGATCCAAGCAAGTATAATAAGAAAAAAAAGATGGATCATTGATAATATACAATTAAAACTAATATATAAGAATAATATACCAGATAACCTGGTGAAAGATCTACATTCCGAGCAATCTAGTGAAGGACCCGGGTAACTCTGGGGGGATAGCTAGATCGGAAGATGTCATTGTATTGAGTATGTTTAGATGTTATAATGTTCATTTATAAATTCAAATGAAAGATGGATCTTTGATAATATACAATTGAAACAACTATATAATATACCAGATAAACTGGTAAAAGATCTACAATCCGAGCAATCTAGTAAAGGACCCAGGTAATTCTGGGGGGAAAGCTAGATCGGAAGACGTCATTGTATCGAGTATTGTTATCCGAGTAATCTAGTGAAGGACCCAGGTTATTCTGGGGGGATAGCTAGATCGGAAGACGTCATTGTATCAAGTATTGTTATCCGAGTAATCTAGTGAAGGACCCAGGTAATTCTGGGGGGATAGCTAGATCGGAAGACGTCATTGTATCAAGTATTGTTATCCGAGTAATCTAGTGAAGGACCCAGGTAATTCTGGGGGGATAGCTAGATCGGAAGATGTCATTGTATCGAGTATTGTTATCCGAGTAATCTAGTGAAGGACCCAGGTAATTCTGGGGGGATAGCTAGATCGGAAGACGTCATTGTATCAAGTATTGTTATCCGAGTAATCTAGTGAAGGACCCAGGTAATTCTGGGGGGATAACTAGATCGGAAGACGTCATTGTATTGAGTATTGTTTAGATGTTAGTTACATTTATAATGTTCATTGTTAAATTCAAGTGAAATCCTATTCATTATTTCAGTATACTTGCTAGAAATATGTACTTTTGTACATTATATTCGTATATCAGAGTTGGCTGAAATGTTAACAATGTATTATCATTGTAACAAATACTTAATTATGTTGTTTTATACATTAAAGTGTATGTATTGATAGATATATCATTTAAAAAGTTTCTTAGTAATTGTAAGTTTTCATGTGTCACGGCAGGTCATACTCTTCTATGAAATTTTTATAAGATTATTATCATTTAAAGCTGTTGGTCTCTTGTTGAAGGTTAATCTATGTGAGTCGGTTAGGTGAACCACACCCCATGGTCATATCTCTGATTACAAGTATTCCCATGTAACTCAACTTAACCATAGTCACATGTTTGATTTGGTTTGAAGGGTAATTCTTAGAGAGCTGGTTAGGTGAACCACCTCCCATGGTCAAGTATATGATAACAAGCATTCCCATGTGGCTAAACTTCACCATAAGCACAATGTTTACTAAGTTTTGTACTGTAGATAGAGGTTTTTATATAAAATGAACAGTCAAGTGTATGGCTTTGATAAATGTGACTCGTATCCATGGTTTATTGTTTTTATTAAATAATTATACTATACTATAGACATAGTTATTTGAATAGATTTGAATTAAGAGTTTTGTTGTTTTTATTTTTTGTACATTCAAACATGAGTTTGATAATGGTGACTTCTACCTTCCTTTATTTTCAATTATGCTGTAATATAGTATTAAGAAGATGGATTTCAATTAGGAGTTTTCACTATTTTTTGTGCATCTTACTAAGACATATCAAATATTGCAATGCTAAGTTACGCGATAGACTTACTTAAATATATTCAATGTTTTCTATACAGTTTTGGTCGGCTATGTATAGAATCTCTCATTTCTTCATTGTTAAGTCAGCATATTTTTCATCTCTGAGAAATGTGAGTTACTCTATTTTTACTGAGTTATTTTTGTTGAAAAATCAGTAAAAAATTATCTTGTGCCATCTATGAATGACTTGTAATTTAAATTTTAAATGGTTGCATTATAGTTGTGAGATATCCTCACCATAGCTTTGGTAGTTTGAACATTTAATAAATTGAGGATAAGTATGTAGTATTTTTCCTGATTGCACTGGTTTAGAAATGATCAACAGTAACATAAACTGAGGTTATATGTTTATTATTTTGGTGGATGCAAGTTTGTTGCAACTAGCATAATTCTACATGGGGATTTTATATTGATACCATTATTACTGCAATGAGCCAATATCTTTAATGTCTTAATAAACTATTTTTGGAGAAATCTAGAAAATATGAACATCTACTATTCAGCTATACCAAAGAACTCAATTATCTGAACCTGTGGTCCATTTCACGAAAATTCTTACGTTTTTTTGTGAAATGGACCACTGGTTACTTTACTTTATTGTTTGTCTAGTCATCAACCATTCCTGTTACAAGCTAGAACAATGAATTATGAGAGCTTGATTGACTAAACTAAAAATTTCAATATATAGACTAAATGCTAGATTGTGTTGCTTCCTTCTCTCAGTTGATTCTACTTAGGACTGCGGATCATTGAGCATGTGACGATCTGATCCAAACCACGATTCATGTAGAACGATTCACAAAAAGAACCACAAACCACGTATCACCGGTTAATGAAAAAAACATACAGGAATTCATAAATACAACACATATATGTATGAGTATACATATAAATATAACAAAATGTGAAGAATAACAGAAGCTTTTATTACATTTTCAGCATAACCGTCGGCAGCGTCATGTTAGAGGTTCAAGGAGGTTTTCGTATGTGCTGAAAATGCGCGGTGCACAAATCAGGTTAAATAATGTTTTATACGTAGCGCAGCTCATTTACGAGGATAATTTAGCTGATTTTTTTCATTTTTTTGTAACAATAGATCGCGATCCGACAATTTCAGAAGTGCCGAATATTCGTACTCAGTTCTCTATAGTGAATATCCGAGTACTCGGATACTCGCAGCAGCCCTAATTCTACTAATTAAACTTAATTGACCTGATGAGATTTGACCATATTGTTTTTTACTGAAAACTATTAAGTTAAGGGCTATCAAGTATATGATAGTGAATAACTTTACAGTCAGATACTCAAATACTGCTATAAATTAGTTATTATATTTATTTCCATCTTTCAGCTGATCTGTATTGATCCATAAATTAAAGTTGAAATAATAATGTAATATTTGGCCTCATTATTCTGCTGAACCTATAGAATTCATTAAGTTTAGATGGTATAATTTACAGTTAGAAATTATATTCAAACATTGCTCAGTATTCTTCAGTTTTATTACATGGAGTTTCCCCATGTTTAGTAGTGGACTGTGGCAAATCCACATCAAAATTTGTCGTGGACGATTACATTCGGTTGTGCCCGTGCAAATAAAGGGATAATTACCACTGCAATTCATATACGCCTCAGCCAAGATCAGATGCAAATTTGTGTAACATTTTACTCAAAATTTCAAAGTCTGTTTTGGACATTTTTTCTTGTTTTTTCTAATCTGGTATGGTTCAAGGTTTCAAAATGTGCATACTTTGTAAATAGAACATGACTTGTTAATAAATTATTTCCACAATTAGTGTCAAAATCGAAGTAAAAACTAAACTAAACATATGATTTTTAAAACTTTATTTTCAAAATTTTTTCATTCAGAAACATTAATTTTTTAACTTTTAACTGAAGGAACTGGTATTTAACTACACAATTTTACTAAAGGCAAACAAAGAACATCATTTTAAACTATTTTTTTATCCTATTTTTAACATTTTTTCACATGAAAATTTGTATTTTACTACATATTGTTTACAGTATCTAAAACATATAAAATCAAAGTAGAAAATGATTAACCTTATGATAAACTACAAACAATTACGAATCCAATGATATACAGTTTGCCAGTATTAACTACATAATAACGAACTTGTGGTTTAACTTAAAACCATATAGAAATGAAACCAAATTTTCTACGGACTGGACATTTTGATATTTAAATATAATCATCAAATATATTTATTTACATTCTTTTGTCTTAAGTTTGCAAGTTGGGATGAAAATCAACAAATTTTAATTGTATGAACAATAAAACATCTACATGTAGTAAACACCAATAATGTGAAAAACACAATTTCCTTCAGGAAAAACCAATATGATCATATATGGACAGCATATACATCATAACAAAGTACCCCAAAACTGTACAAAAAGTTGGTAAGCTTTATGTAATCTGCTATTTGACCTGTCTGAATAATACAATTTTAATATGTAACTTCCAATTATTTATCAATTTATGAAGAAAAATAGTCAAGCTGATGTAAATCTACGGACAGGACAAATTTCAAATATTGTGTTATTGAATGAAAAATATTTCAAGATTTGTTACTGAATTAGTTTCCTAATCTTGCCAAACATAGGCACCATTTTAAACATCAAACTCCTGTATGTATGAGCTCTTGTCACTGCAGAGTACTGGCTCTGGCACAAGTTTTACAAGACAAGACCTGTCTTCCCAAGACACGTCCTCCTCCTGGGGCCAGTAGTAATATGTTTGTCCTTTCAATGTTTTCTGTGACATGTATGCCATTTTGTACTCTTCACCATCAATTTCCAGGATTCTTGCAATGAAATCTTGCTGGACCTTCTGTCCTTTACTCTGTTTTCTGGATGTGAGCCTAGCCAAAACATAGCATCCAACTTCAATCTGCATCTCATTGATGAAAAAATATTGAGTAGTGGTTGAATACTTGTGATTTTAATCAATTACTTAACCGAGCAACGGTTTGGCAGATTTGTAACATGAAGCAACAGGACATTGCCACCATCAGATCCCACAACCTCCTCAAACAGCTCGGCCTAGAAGACCTGGACCTCATCTTGATGGAAAGGAGACTTCAGTGGTATGGCCACGTAGAAAGATGTAGTGGTGCAATCAAGGCAGCCAGTACCATGCAGGTCACAGGGACATGCAGACCTGGAAGGCCCAAGTTGACATGGAAACAGTTAACAGAGAAGGATCGCAGAGAATAGAACCTCTCTGCGATCGACCCTCAAGAGATAGACACCTGGAGATCAGGTGTGAGAAAAGCCAGGCATGCAGCAAGCCAGCTACCTGGAAGGGGGCCCACTAACGTGGATAATGCCCCCACACCTGCACGTTAATCAAAAGTTTGATGATGATGATTATTTATTTATATATTTGAATTATACTTAACTACTTACTTGTTGAATGAAAGGGAAACTATTTGATCAGAAATGATTTTACCTTTGCCTGCTTTCACAGTTTATCCTTTTCTTTCATTATCTCATACTGATGCTTACGTTCTGTGAAAAACTAAAGTGAAAGTAGAAACAGGGTCGTGAAAACCTCTTACACTTGTATCTGTCAAAATGTTTTTCATATGGCTTAGTTTTGTTTTAACATTTATTTAGGTTAAACATATTGGAGTACCTTCACTGGAATATGAACTATAATGTTCTGTAAATGATTAATATTAAATAAGTTCGTAAAATGTTCTTGATGTCTTTTAGTATTTTCATTTTTACAGCATCAATTTTGCAAGTGCATCTTTCGTTAAACGTTTTCATCTGAATTAATTACCAGCATCACATTGTATGTTTCTTAAGGAACATTTTGATGTATAAAACATTGCTCATGGTGGATTTTAGTATGAAAGAGTTTGAGTATTTTTATTTTACAATTTTTAATGCAAACTAAGACTTTACTTGAACCTTAACTAGTGTCATTTTACTGGCATGTTCACTTTTCTCAGCCTTTTGAGGCTGTTTAATTTTTCTTCTGAGGTTAGGCATGATTATTTAATCATGTTCTATTTGCAGATATACAGAAAAACATTTTATATGAATGTTTGTCATTTTTTGTCCAGTCCGTAGATCATTTCCTTTAGAAATCAAAGTACCTGATTAATTAACAAAAACCAAAGTAAATACTCTTATGAAAATGATTTTTTTTTACTGAACAGTAATGAAAACAGAAAAGTCCAAAAACTGTCCATTTTATTTGGTCATATGAAAAAAAAACCAATATATTTCAAAATCTATGATTTTTCTATGCACAAACTACTTTTGATTCAAATTATCAATTGGAATACAATCAAAACAAAGTTTTTATGGTACATTAGTATTAAAACAAATAAATGAAAGTCAGAGTTATATGTTAAAATATCAAATATTGAGTATATTTAGTTATTTATTACAAAAAGGGGTGATCTACGGACAAGACATCTTTCTACGGACAGGACATTTTGGTACTTTTTGGGCTATAATGTTTTTGAAATCAATGTGAATTAAAAACTCCTTATATACTTTCAATCAGTAGATGAAGGTCTCTTCAGGGTAAAATGATTATATTGGTACTATATCTCTATCTAAGAAAATAGGGTTATCTACGGACAGGACAGATTTTTTGGGACATTTTCCATTGTTGATTTTAATCGCTGGTAAGGAAATTTTATAGAATTTGTTGGTTTCATGTGTTTTTAAATTGATCATACTGGTGTTCCTCTAATTATTAGTGCAGAAACCAACAAGATTTGGGTAAAACAAAAAAATGTAGTGGCATTTGTAAATCTTTCATTACAAATAATGCAAATCGCATAACGACTGTGTGGTTTCAGTATTTATTTGACTTCTTGGGTTGTTGTGGACAGATTTTGTTCAAACAACCCCCAAAATAAAGGGTACAAAATTATGCATCCATATAGAAAATCACATTACATGTAGACACTGTCTGAAAAGAGAAATTTCTTTTTACCAAAACCCCTATTTTGAAATGTTACAGCATAACGCTAATTTTTGGTCATTTTTTGACTACTTATCAAGCTCATGCAAAATATTGATGAAAGATATCAATGTTTGGTTTTCTGGAACATGTAACTATGACATAAAGCTACCTCCTGCAAAAAGATTTAGTACAATATGATACAAAATACATCAGATACAGGTATATAACATAAGGCAATGATAAAATTTGCATCTGATCTTGGCTGAGGCGATAGTCTGCATTACACGTTAACAAGCATACGAAAAGAAACGTGTGTATATCTTATCTAGTTTATGTAAGGTAAAGGTCTCTTGTATTGCTTTCATGAGTTGTATACAGACATTTACTCTACCAAAACCCCAGGTCTGACAGCGCTATGGGTGCTTTGATACTTATATTTGGAATTTGTCAGGATCATTGCTTGAGACTTCGGTGTAAGAATATGATCAATAGATTTATACATTACTATGTAACGTAGATAGCAACTTAATTTATTAAGATATGGATTTGAGAAGGGTTTCAAACACTGCCTGACTGACTGCCTATAGTTGAAATGTCTTGCATTAGTTTTTGTATCAGTGCAACTGATCTTCCATGATTGCTTCATGAGCAATGGGGCTCATCAGTAGGGGTGTAATGGTTAACTGATATATTGGTTAATATTGCAATATGATTTCTGACGGTTTTGAACCGGTTTGTTTTTCCTTGAACCGGTTTTTGCAGTTGTATGCCGTACTGATTTTTTTTATCAGAATATGAAATTTAAATATTTGAACAAATATTGAAATGAGTTAAAACTTGAAATAATCTTAATGTTTTAAAATGTTAAACATGTTGTCAAATTGGAGAAATATTTTCTACGAAAGTCCTTTTCAAAATGTGCATTTTTCTTACTCAAAGTGCGTTTTACACAAGAAATTCAAGTGTTTGGATAAGTTATCATTTGAAAATACTCATAGGTGTGCAATGTTGATCCAATTTAGACACATGCACATGCATTAATTCATATATTGCATGTCTAAGCAAAAACGGATATGTATTGCAATATATTGCAATACGGTTTTTGAATATTGCAATATATTGCAATACGGGTTTTACCGTATTGTTACACCCCTACTCATTAGCTTGTATGTTTATTCAGCATTGAAATAATTGAGACCTAAAATTGCTTTCTATCTAACATAGCAATTTAATTGATAATAAATGTGACTTTGGCTAAGTTAATACATGTATCTTTGCATGATATTATTTAATATGTTAATATTTCATAATTCTCTGCCTATAATAAATTTCCAACTTTGAGTGTTGATAAAATTACATTAAAGAGGTTTAGACGGCTGTAACATGCAAGTTTATTGATAATACGTCGAATCTAATTTCTATAAAACTTTAGGCAGATAAAATTTAGTACAACAAAATGGTGAAATGTGATGTTGAAACCTTGTTCAATATAGTAAAAAAATAGACACGATCTTAACTTTTCATTTGAAGGAAAATTAACTAAACTTAATAAATTTAGATATATAATAGAGTATATTTACCTCCATTTTACTTTCAAATCTAACTTTTCTCTGTGTTTTTAGACACAATGGGATGGAATCAAAATTGATGATGTCATTTTTGACTAGGTAGATTTTTTCAGCATTTGACTAATTATGTTGGTCTCATTTTGGGACACTTCGAATTATGTCTCAAAAGTGCTTGGTTTGAGGAATGCTCTTATAGAGCATGATTTTAGTGTATAATCTACATTTCACATCAATACATTCTGATTTAACTCTGTGTTTCAACACTGAGTAGGTACGTTGTATCTAGACAATGGTCTCAGTTCATGGGCCTAGTACATTAAACAACAAATTCTGTTCTTTAATGTACTGAGATTCAGGAACTGAAACCATTGACCCCTACCCCCCTGTCTATTGATGGTTGGTTTGGATTTAACTCTTTGTTACAACACACTGTACAACATTACAAACTTCTGGTAGTATAAAATCATGGAAATGCCACCACCTTTCTCAGAGAACTCAGAGAAGCATCATTTTGAACCCTTCCCACTCATGAACACCCACCTCTCATGCATGCTCCCTTTCACCTCTCGGACCACCTTCTCCTTATCAACCCCCTATGAACTTCGCTGGCGCTGTTTGGGTCACCCAGTCTGCAAGGTACTTGAACATTATGTATGCCAAAAACCCTCCAGGATTTTTCCAGTCAGGCTTTGGCACGTTCTCAGCCCATGTGATATCAGCACCACTGGAAGGGCCTTGCACGCGGGTTCATGTATCTCAACCTAAGGTATTGAAGGGGGAAGCAAACTTTGTTGGTATCTTGGTCTCTCTCCGGGTCCATGGCTAAGGAGTTAAGGGTTTTCTCTTGGGGTACATGGCTAAGGGGTTAAGGGTTTTCATTTATTATTTTTCAATATTCTTTATGAGTTGTAAGATATGTTGTATTTGAATGCTTTTTTTACTTATTTTACATGTAATCATTACCAAGAACTGTTGTTAGGAATTCAAAATGTTTCAAAAAAATTTTGTTCTATTTTCTTTTTACAGGAAAGCATTAGTTTGTATCAACACAAGAACAACACATGGATTGATGGCAGAGTATGGTATGAAGAAAGAAGACGCAGACTGTATATTTATGTGAGTTTTTTTATTTTTTTATTATATTTTCATATTGTGTTATATATTATGCTTCTTGTATTAATAACTTTGATATTTTTATGATTTTCATTTAAACAACATGTGTATTGATGGTAGAGTTTAGAATGAAGTAAGTTTTTATATTTATGTGGTTTATTTATCTTTTAAATATATTTTCATATCTTGTTTTATAGTATGCTTCTTATGTTTCTTATTTTTATAACTCAGCTTTATTTATAACTCTTATTTGTTTCATTGTGTTGTTCATTTATTTTATTTTATGTTTTTTTTGTGTAAATAATATGTCTTTTTATTTGTAATTTTAGTATACTTTCTTATATTAGCAACATGTACTTCTACTTAAGGTTTTAAGGTATTTTCTTATATTAGCAACATGTACTTCTACTTAAGGTTTTAGGGCATTTTCTTATATTAGCAACATGTACTTCTACTTAAGGTTTTAGGGCATTTTCTTATATTAGCAACATGTACTTCTACTTAAGGTTTTAGGGCATTTTCTTATATTAGCAACATGTACTTCTACTTAAGGTTTTAGGGTATTTTCTTATATTAGCAACATGTACTTCTACTTAAGGTTTAAGGTATTTTCTTATATTAGCAACATGTACTTCTATTTAAGGTTTTAAGGTAATTTCTTATATAAGCAACATGTACTTCATTTAAGGTTTTAGGGTATTTTGTTATGTTAGCAACATGTACTTCATTTGAGGTTTTATGGTATTTTCTTATATAAGCAACATGAACTTCTACTTAAGGTTTTAAGGTACTTTCTTATATTAGCAACTTGTAATTCTACTTAAGGTTTTAGGGTATTTTCTTATATTAGCAACATGTACTTTATTTAAGGTTTTAGGGTATTTTCTTATATTAGCAACATGTACTTCTACTTAAGGTTTAAGGTATTTTCTTATATTAGCAACATGTACTTCTATTTAAGGTTTTAAGGTAATTTCTTATATAAGCAACATGTACTTCATTTAAGGTTTTAGGGTATTTTGTTATGTTAGCAACATGTACTTCATTTGAGGTTTTATGGTATTTTCTTATATAAGCAACATGAACTTCTACTTAAGGTTTTAAGGTACTTTCTTATATTAGCAACTTGTAATTCTACTTAAGGTTTTAGGGTATTTTCTTATATTAGCAACATGTACTTTATTTAAGGTTTTAGGGTATTTTCTTATATAAGCAACATGTACTTTATTTAAGGTTTTAGGGTATTTTCTTATATAAGCAACATGTACTTCGATTTAACGTTTTAAGGTATTTTCTTATATTAGCAACATGTACTTCTACTTAAGGTTTTAAGGTATTTTCTTATATAAGCAACATGTACTTCTACTTAAGGTTTAAGGTATTTTCTTATATTAGCAACATGTACTTCTACTTAAGGTTTAAGGTATTTTCTTATATTAGCAACATGTACTTCTACTAGAGGTTTTAGGGTATTTTCTTATATTAGCAACATGTACTTCATTTAAGGTTTTAAGGTATTTTCTTATATAAGCAACATGTTCTTCTATTCCGGGTTTTAGGGTATTTCTTATATTAGCAACATATACTTCTACTTAAGGTTTTAAGGTATTTTCTTATATTAGCAACATGTACTTCATTTAAGGTTTTAGGGTATTTTCTTATATTAGCAACATGTACTTCTACTTAAGGTTTAAGGTATTTTCTTATATTAGCAACATGTACTTCTACTTAAGGTTTAAGGTATTTTCTTATATTAGCAACATGTACTTCTACTAGAGGTTTTAGGGTATTTTCTTATATTAGCAACATGTACTTCATTTAAGGTTTTAAGGTATTTTCTTATATAAGCAACATGTTCTTCTATTCCGGGTTTTAGGGTATTTCTTATATTAGCAACATATACTTCTACTTAAGGTTTTAAGGTATTTTCTTATATTAGCAACATGTACTTCATTTAAGGTTTTAGGGTATTTTCTTATATTAGCAACATGTACTTCTACTTAAGGTTTAAGGTATTTTCTTATATTAGCAACATGTACTTCTACTAGAGGTTTTAAGGTACTTTCTTATATTAGCAACATGTACTTCATTTAAGGTTTTAAGGTATTTTCTTATATAAGCAACATGTTCTTCTATTCCGGGTTTTAGGGTATTTCTTATATTAGCAACATGTACTTCTACTTAAGGTTTTAAGGTATTTTCTTATATTAGCAACATGTACTTCATTTAAGGTTTTAGGGTATTTTCTTATATTAGCAACATGTACTTCTACTAAAGGTTTTAAGGTATTTTCTTATATAAGCAACATGTTCTTCTATTCCGGGTTTTAGGGTATTTCTTATATTAGCAACATGTACTTCTATCTTAGGTTTTAGGGTATTTTCTTATATTAGCAACATGTACTTCTATCTAAGGTTTTAGGGTATTTTCTTATATTAGCTACATGTACTTCTACTTAAGGTTTTAGGGCATTTCTTATATTAGCAACATGTACTTCTACTTAAGGTTTTAGGGCATTTTCTTATATTAGCAACATGTACTTCTACTTAAGGTTTTAGGGTATTTTCTTATATTAGCAACATGTACTTCTACTCCAGGTTTTAGGGTATTTTCTTATATCAGCAACATGTACTTCTACTTTAGGTTTTAGGGTATTTTATTATATTAGCAACATGTACTTCTACTTAAGGTTTTAGGGTATTCTCTTATATTAGCAACATGTACTTCTATTTAAGGTTTTAGAGTATTTTCTTATATTAGCAACATTTACTTCTAGTTAAGGTTTGAGGATATTTTCTTATTTTAGCAGCATGTACTTCTATTCCAGGTTTTAGGGTATTTTTTTATATTAGCATCATGTACTTTTATTTAAGGTTTTAGAGTATTTTTTATATTAGCAACATGTACTTCTACTTAAGGTTTTAGCAAATTTTCTTATTTCAGCAACATGTACTTTCATTTAAGGTTTTAGGGTATTTCTTATATTAGCAACATGTACTTCTATTCCAGGTTTTAGGGTATTTTCTTATGTTAGCAACATGTACTTCTAGTTAAGGTTTTAGGATATTTTCTTATATAAGCAACATGTACTTCTATTCCAGGTTTTAGGGTATTTCTTATATTAGCAACATGTACTTCTACTTTAGGTTTTAGGGTATTTTATTATATTAGCAACATGTACTTCTACTTAAGGTTTTAGGGTATTTTCTTATATTAGCAACATGTACTTCTACTTAAGGTTTTAGCAAATTTTCTTATTTCAGTAACATGTACTTTTATTTAACGTTTTAGGGTATTTCTTATATTAGCAACATGTACTTCTATTCCAGGTTTTAGGGTATTTTCTTAATTAAGCAACATGTACTTCTAGTTAAGATTTTAGGATATTTTCTTATATTAGCAACCTGTACTTCTATTTTCTTATGGTAGAAACATGTACTTTTACTAAAGGTTTTAGGGTATTTCTTATATAAGCAACATGCTCTCCTTCTTAAGGTTTTAGGGTATTTTCTTTTATTAGCAACATGTACTTCTACTGAAGGTTTTAGTGTATTTTCTTTTATTAGCAACATGTACTTCTACTGAAGGTTTTAGGGTATATTCTTACATAAACAACATGTACATTTATATAAGGGTTTAGAGTATTTTTTATGGTAGCAACATGTACTTTTACTAAAGGTTTTAGGGTATTTTCTTATATAAGCAACATGTACTTTATTTCAGGTTTTATGGTGTTTTTATATCAGAAACATTTTCTTCTACTAAATGTTTTAGAGTATTTTCTTTTAATTACTACATGAACTTCTATTTAAGGTTTTAGGGTATTTTCTTTTATGAACAACATGAACTTCTACTTAAGGTTTTTTATGGTATTTTCTTATATTAGCAACATGTTCTTACTTAAGGTTTTAGGGTATTTTCTTATATTAGCAACATGACGTCAACGTTTTCCTGTAAATTAGTTATGACTGAAATGTAAGACAATTCTCTTTACAGTGGTATATAGCACTTAATAATTGCATCAGGAATGACTTATTTATTCAACTTCAAAACAGTATCAGATATTTTGGATCACTCTTTACTTCTACTGAAGGTTTTAGATGTATTTTATTATATAAGCAACAAAATGTTCGTCTTATCAAGGTTTTAGGGTATTTTCTTATATCAGAAACATGTACTTCTACTTAAGGTTTTAGGGTATTTCTTATATCAGAAACATGTACTTCTTAGAGCTGCAACGATTCACCGGAAAGTCGATTCGATGCGATTCGATATTTTTTCTTTCGATTCGATTTTTTTCGATTCGATTCATCTATTAAAATATGCATTTATACATTTATTTGAGATTAAAACTATTTATTATTGATAAAATAAAAGTGTTACTCAAATTAAATTCACATGAAACCCGAAAATCTGCTAAATTAAGATTGCTTCTTTAAGTACGAAATGGACTGGGTACGAATATAAAGGTCGCGAAAATGTATCATTAATGTAGTATCAACTAAAACGTATCTATATATACAACATGAAACATAAATTGTTTCAGAATATGCAGCTCTTAATATACTGCAGATAACGCCTTGCTACTTGATTTAATAAAGGGAAATAACCGTTGCGGGGAGTTAGTGTCTTTTAGGTGCCCTTTTGCTTTTATGCTTATAACTTATGTAGATACGTTTAAAGGTCAGTATCGAATCGAAATTCGTTGGTCCCGAATCGAAATCGAATCGCCGCCCTCGCAGTCGAGTTTCGATGTATCGAATCGAATCGTTGCAGCCCTAGTACTTCTACTTAAGGTTTTAGGGTATTTCTTATATCAGAAACATGTACTTCTACTTAAGGTTTTAGGGTATTTCTTATATTAACTACATGTACTTCTATTTAAGGTTTTAGGGTATTTTCTTATTTAGCAACATGTACTTCTACTAAAGGTTTTAGGGTATTTCTTACATTAGCAACATGTACATTTATATAAGGTTTAAGTGCATTTTCTTATATTTGCAACATGTACTTCTATTTAAGGTTTTAGGGTATTTTTTTATTTAAGCAACATGTACCGGTACTTCTGTTAAAGGTTTTAGGGTATTTTATTATAAAAGAAATATGCACTTAATATTTATACAATTTTTAATAATCACATGGTCACTGAATGCATTATGTTTTACTTCTTTGGAACGACTGACCGTCTGTCTGATATTGGTCATTTTTGAACTTACTATATTTGAGGCGATTTGGAATACCCGGAAAATACCTAGTTGAAAGAAGTAAGAAGATACAAGATTCATTAAATAGATTATGAAAGTCTTTGGGTCCAGGGTATGACAGAAAACTGCTTCCAGCTGTGGCATCCCATTTATGGATGTGGGAACGTGAGGCTGCCCTTTACCACAGTTGCCTCTAGGTACATGTTGTTTATATATGAAAAAGCTGCTTTAACCAGCTTTAAGTCAGGAATAGAATGCATGTTATAAATAATGTCTGAATTTTTATTGTTTTTTATGTATATTATAATTATAATGTATAACAAGTTTATGTATCGACTGAACCTTATCCTTGCGTAATATTAAGTTACTGCCCTTTATTCCTCAGGTTTAGGTTTTTTTCATGTCTTAAGCCTTATTATCAAATAAGTCATTTTTTAAAAAAAAACTTTCCATGATAAGATACTATAGTTTTAGAGCATAATAGGATAAATAACTGTTATATCTAGCTAAATTTTGAATTACTGTCTTGTATTTACCATTCAGTGAATAATTATATAAATAAAACCAATGGAATACATGCTTTAATTTTCATAAAATTGAAATTTGATTTTGTATGAGAATGTAATTTTTTACTCTTTACACCACCAGGGTTACAAATGTGGCTTAAACAAAGTTACTAAATAATTTTCATGTCTTGGACTTTAACCATATTACATGTAGTTCATTTATAGTTGTCAGGAATATTTGAAGTATTTAAAATTATTAGACATTAAATGCATAAGTTGATCAATGATAATGAAAGTAGGCCTATGGTACATTATAATTAAATTCTGAACATAGTTTTTAGAGACTGATAGTTGCATTTAATAAGGTTTATGAATATGACTTGTTAGGACTTTGATTAATTAGTTTAACTTTGGGTAATATATTTATACTAGACATTTAACAGGTTAAACAGGATACAGATATATGGTAAAATTTCTTTATTTCGACGTGACATCATAAGGAAGAAAATAATTGGAAACTACCATTTTGATTGACAGATTTTATACATTGAACATAGTTTGGAAGATAGCTACAAATGGCCTCTCCTTCTAAGTGGAACAGTCCGCGGGCCTCAGAGCTGGATGAACGCCGAGCTGAGGGGGTTGTAAGAGTTGCCTGGTATTACAAAAATGGGTTCAATAGCATGTCAACTAAACCGTGAGCTCTATGACTCATAGTACAGTGTGTGGGATTTGTGAACATAGTGGTTGTTAAAATTATATCATCATTTTGTTGTTACAAGCATTTAGAAAACATAGTTTAACTGTAACTGAACAATGTTTAACCTTTCTTCTTGCTATACAGGTTAATAAAAAAAGTGAGATGGATATAGGAATATTTTCCTCCTTTGGTGAATGATAAATGTTTTGAATTCTTATGATAAAACTATTAGAAGATAAATACTTGATGGAATATTTTTGAACTACATTTTTGAACTACAATGTTGAACTATATTTTTGAACTACATTTTGAACTACATTGTTGAACTACATTTTTGTACCTCATTCTTGAAGCTACATGTATATTCAAATTTTAACATTTTTATGTATTAAGACTTTGGATGTAAAATCTTTGATATCAATTAATGATTTAAGTTTAAATTTTAACTACTTGAAAAGTATTTCTCTATGTTATTAGGGTTTCATATTATTAAGGATTTAAGCATTTATTTATAATCAACATTGATATGTAATTATAATGTTAAGGTTCTAAATATCTACAGCTTGAGCATTTGTCTATGAATTGAAGTGTACTATAACAATTAGTAGCTTTAAATTGAATTTATAAAGATGGACTTTCAGGACTTTGATTAATATTAGTAATAGTTTATAGATAGAATTGATTAAAGTAAATAGATCCATTTGGGCTATATAACAATACATGAAATTTTACAGATTAAGCAAGAAAAAGATAATCTCTTAAATGTAATTTCTTTATTTTGAATTTACTGCAGATGGAAGAAAATAATTGAAAACTACCATTTTGATTAACAGATTTTATACATTGAACATAGTTTGGAAGATAGCTACAAATGGCCTCTCCTTCTAAGTGGAACAGTCCGCGGGCCTCAGAGCTGGATGAACGCCGAGCTGAGGGGGTTGTAAGAGTTGCCTGGTATTACAAAAATGGGTTCAATAGCATGTCAACTAAACTCAGATTGTGAGCTCTATGACTCATAGTACAGTGTGTGGGATTTGTGAACATAGTGGTTGTTAAAATTATATCATCATTCTGTTGGTACAAGCATTTAGAAAACATAGTTTTACTGTAACTGAACAATATTTAGCCTTTCTTCTTGCTATATAGGTTAATAAAAAAGTGAGATGGATATAGGAACACTTTCCTCCTTTGGTGAATGATAAATGTTTTGAATTCTTATGATAAAACTATTAGAAGATAAATACTTGATGGAATATTTTTAACTACATTTTGTGAACTTCTTTTATTGAAACTATATTAAAATTTGAACATTTATCTATGTATTGAGATTTTGTATGTAAGATCTTGGATATTAACCAATGGGTTAAGGTTAAAATATTAATTACTTGAAAATCATTTATTTATGTGATTGGGGTTCCATATTATTAAGGATTTGAGCATTCATTTATAATCAACATTAATATGACTTGTAATTATAATGTTAAGGTTCTAAATATCTACAGCTTGAGCATTTGTCTATGAATTGAAGTGTACTATAATAATTAGTAGCTTTAAATTGAATTTATAAAGATGGACTTTCAGGACTTTGATTATTATTTGTAATAGTTTATAGATAGAATTGATTAAAGTAAATAGATCCATTTGGGCTATATAACAATACATGAAATTTTACAGATTAAACAGGAAAAAGATAATCTCTTAAATGTAATTTCTCTATTTTGAATTAACTGCAGATGGAAGAAAATAATTGAAAACTACCATTTTGATTAACAGATTGTATACATTGAACATAGTTTGGAAGATAGCTACAAATGGCCTCTCCTTCTAAGTGGAACAGTCCGCGGGCCTCAGAGCTGGATGAACGCCGAGCTGAGGGGGTTGTAAGAGTTGCCTGGTATTACAAAAATGGGTTCAATAGCATGTCAACTAAACTCAGATTGTGAGCTCTATGACTCACGGTACAATGTATGGGGTTTGTGAACATAGTGATTGTTAAAATTATATCATCATTCTGTCTTTGTTCAGAACTAGGAAATTTATTTATAGTTGGTTTAATTTTTCTTAATTATTGTTTAGGATTAATGAACACAGTCATTTAGATTCTCATCAGTAAATAGATAGTTAACTGTTAATTTACTTTAATTTCTTCTTGTTTAGCTGATTAAACTCAGTCATCAGATGAATACTTAAAGCTATGAACATTACTTTAATAAGTACTTAATTTTTTATCTTAAGTTTGTGTTTCTTACTTCAACATCATGTTTCGTAAAGATTTAAGTGTTTCTTATATTAAACTTATCTTCAAGCTGCAAATTTATAGTACTTGGTGTTTAATATATGGTGGTTTGGGTATGGCTGTTTTGGAAGCCATACTTACTTACAATTCTTTAGTTTGTTTTTTACTTTATCTTAAGGAAGCATAATTTATAGTTCTTCGTGTTAAGGCGGTAAGGGTATGGCTATAAGGGAAGGTTTTAGAGGCCATACTTACTAATTACATTAACATTAGTTTATTAGTTTTTGAGTTTTTGTTTATTTACAACCCTTTAGTTTGTTTTTTATTATATCTTGAGGAAACATATGTTTGAGTTCTTAGTGTTAAGGTGGTAAGAGTATGGCTATAAGGGGAGGTTTTGGAGGCCATACTTACTAACAACACTAATATCAGTTTACTTATTTTAAAGTTTTTTTGTACTTTTTCATCATTCACTTACATGTATAAATTTTATTTATTAAGTAAAAAATATATAGTACATGTTGCTAATGTAAAAACACAATTATCTTTATACTTGTTGCTTAATTGTTCTGTTCTGTTCTACTAACATTAACATTTATGTATCATTTTGTTGTTGCCCCTAATATATGTTATGAAATTCTTTATATTTTACGTCAATTAAGTAAAAATGAAGTACAATGCTGCTAATATAAAAACTTTTTATATATTTTATGCATGTAACTATAGTTGTTCTGTTCTGTTCTGCTCTGTTCTACTAACATTAACATTTATGTATTATTCTATTGGTCAATATTGTTGGTTATATTTTAAGGTCATTTAAGTAAAAAATATAGTACATGTTGCTAATATAATAAACCCAATTATTTTTTATACATGTAGCTATAATTGTTCTGTTCTGTTCTGTTTTGTTCTACTAACATTAACATTAGTTGATTTATTTTTGAGTTTTATTATATTAACAATTCTTAAGTTTGTTTTTTTGTATATTTTAAGTAAGCATAATTTATAGTTCTTAGTGTTAAGGCGGTAAGGGTATGGCTATAAGGGGAGGTTTTGGAGGCCATACTTACTAATAACATTAACATTAGTTTATTAGTTTTTGAGTTTTTGTTTATTTACAACCCTTTAGTTTGTTTTTTACTATATCTTGAGAAAACATATTTTAGTTCTTAGTGTTAAGGTGGTAAGGGTATGGCTATAAGGGGAGGTTTTGGAGGCCATACTTACTAATAACATTAACATTAGTTTATTAGTTTTTGAGTTTTTTGTTTATTTACAACCCTTGTTCTGTTCTGTTCTGTTCTGTTCTGTTCTGTTCTGTTCTGTTCTACTAACATTAGCATTAATGCATCATATTGTCGGTGTCCCAAATATATGTTATGAAGATCTTTATATTCAAAAAAGTATATGTTGCTAATATAAGAGACCTATTTATTTTTTATGCATGTAGCTATAATTGTTCTGTTCTGTTCTGTTCTACTAAATTAGCATTAATGTATCATATTGTCGGATCCCAAATATATGTTATGAAGATCTTTATATTCAAAAAAGTATATGTTGCTAATATAAGAGACCTAATTATTTTTTATACATGTAGCTATAATTGTTCTGTTCTGTTCTGTTCTACTAACATTAGCATTAATGTATCATATTGTCGGATCCCAAATATATGTTATGAAGATCTTTATATTCAAAAAAGTATATGTTGCTAATATAAGAAACTAATATACTCACATTAACATTTATGTATAGTTTTGTTGGTTATGTGTTAAGGTCAATTATGTAAAAAATAAAGTAATTTTGTTGATATAAGAAACCCAATTTTTTTACACATGTAGCTATAATTGTTCTGTTATGTTCTGTTATACTAATATTAGATTTAATGTATCATTTTTTTGTCAATATTGTGTGTTATATTTTATGGTCAATTAAGTAAAAAATTAAAGTACATGTTAATATGAGAAACCCAATAATTGTTTATACATGAAGTCAGAAGTGTTCTGTTCTACTAATTTTTACATCAGTGAATCATTTTGTCGGTGCCCCAAATGTATGTAATGAAAATCTGTTTCTAGAATGTGAATTAAGTAAAAAATAGTTGCTCATTAAATTATAAAAAAATATCAAATGCCCATGAATTTTATCCATAAATACAAAACGCTCATAAAATTATGTAAAAATACTAAAGGTACATGAAATTATCTTTCAATACTTAATGCTTATGGCATTATCCAAGAATACCAATCACACATGCAGTTACCAATCAATTCAATAGGCACATGCAATTATCCATAAATACAAAATTCACATGAGAAAATACAAAACCCTTATAAAATTATTCATTAGTGCCATACCCTCATGACATTAATCATAAATGCAAAACCCATATGAAATTATATATGAATACCAAACCCACATGAAATTATACATGAATACCTAATCCACATGAAATTATCCATAAGTACCATATGCTTATGTCATTAATCATAAATGCCAAACTCATACGAAATTATACATGAATACCAAACCCGCATGAAATTATTGATAAATACTAACGGCACATAAAATAATCCATCAATACCTAATGCCTATGAAATTATCCATTAATACAAAACACTCATGAACTCATCAAAAAGTCCCAAATGCCCAACAACACATGAATTTATCCATATATACCAGACTAGCTGATCCATGTGCATCAAACCCAGATAAGATAATCCATAAACATCCAACCTCGATGACATTATCCTTATACATCCAACCCAGATAAGATTGACCATATACATCCAACCCAGATGAGATGATCCATATAAAATTGCCCATAAATACCAAACGCATATGAAATTATCAATAGATAATAAACCACTTTGAAAATAACAATAAATACCAATCCAACATGAAATTATCCATAAAAACCAAACACGGAACGCATATCCATAAATACCAACCCAGACTATCTGATCCATATACATCCAACCAAGATGAGATGATCCATATAAAATTATCTATTAATACCAAGTACACATGAAAGTATCCCTAAATACCAACCCAGACTAGCTGTTCAATATACATCCAACCCAATTGAGAGTATCCATATACTTACTTCCAACCCATATGAGATGATCCATATAAATTATCCATAAATACCAAGCACACATGATAGTATCCATAAATACCAACCAGACTAGCTGATCCATGCACATCCAACCCAGAAAATATCCATGAATACTAATCCCGCATGAAATTATCCATAAATGACAAACATACATGCACGCATATCCATAAATACCAACCCAGACTCTGATCCATATACATCCAAACCAGATAAGATCATCCATATACATCCAACACAGATGAGATCATCCATATACAACCAAACCAGATAAGATCATCCATATACATCTAACACAGATGAGATCATCCATATACATTCAAACCAGATAAGATCATCCATATACATCCAAACCAGATAAGATCATCCATATACATCCAAACCAGATAAGATCATCCATATACATCCAACACAGGTGAGATCATCCATATACATTCAAACCAGATAAGATCATCCAAATGCATCCAAACCAGATAAGATAATCCATATACGTCCAAACCAGATTAGATCATCCATATATATCCAACACAGATGAGATCATCTGTATACATCCATACCAGATACGATCATCCATATACATCCAACACTGATGAGATCATCCATATACATCCAAACCAGATAAGATCATCCATATACATCCAACTCAGATAAGATCATCCATTTACATCCAACTCAGATGGGATCATCCATATACATCCAACTCAGATGAGATCATCCATATACATCCAACTCAGATAAGATTATTCATATACATCGAACTCAGATAAGATCATCCATATACATCCAACTCAGATGGGATCATCCATATACATCCAACTCAGATGAGATCATCCATATACATCCAAACCAGATTAGATCATCCATATACATCAAAACCAGATAAGATCATCCATATACATCCAACTCAGGTGAGATCATCCATATACATTCAAACCAGATAAGATCATCCAAATGCATCCAAACCAGATAAGATAATCCATATACGTCCAAACCAGATTAGATCATCCATATATATCCAACACAGATGAGATCATCTGTATACATCCATACCAGATACGATCATCCATATACATCCAACACTGATGAGATCATCCATATACATCCAAACCAGATAAGATCATCCATATACATCCAACTCAGATAAGATCATCCATTTACATCCAACTCAGATGGGATCATCCATATACATCCAACTCAGATGAGATCATCCATATACATCCAACTCAGATAAGATTATTCATATACATCGAACTCAGATAAGATCATCCATATACATCCAACTCAGATGGGATCATCCATATACATCCAACTCAGATGAGATCATCCATATACATCCAAACCAGATTAGATCATCCATATACATCAAAACCAGATAAGATCATCCATATACATCCAACTCAGATGAGATCATCCATATACATCTAACACCGATGAGATCATCCATATACCTCCAAACCAGATAAGATCATCCATACACATCCAAAAAAGATAAGATCATCCATATACATCCAACTCAGATGAGATCATCCATATACATCCAAACCAGATTAGATCATCCATATACATCCATACCAGATTAGATCATCCATATATACCCAACCATGATGAGACGATCCATACATACCAAAACCAGATGAGATGAGATGAGATGAACCATAATATTCCATGTCTCTTAGTTTTAGTTTGCATATGAAAAATGCATACGACTCCGTCCTGAGATAAGTCCACAGGTTACGGCAATGGGCGCAGCGCTCTTGATGGAGGTCCTATCCCTAACGGGGTCCGTACCCAATGCATCCGTCGGGGTCAGTTGTGATTTGCCTTGGTTGCAAAGGATATGTATGCACACTTATACATTATCTATAGTGTTTCGTCACTATGTTTAGTGTATACGTCGTATGTCAAAACGGTGCGACTTAAGAGTTAGAGTTAAGACAAGCCCCACCTCTACTCACCCACCCTGAGTTGCACTGACTATTGCTTTATGTGGGTAACTTGACCTTATATTGATGCGTTAGTTCTTAAATGATCTAACTGTATCATGTAAGCCAGTCACAAGTCTGGATAAACAAGGAGTGACCACGATAGTAATCAAGAATAATAATCCATGAATATAATAAATTCCCTGATAATTATTGTACAAACCAAACACACTACCCATCAACATACATAAATAAGTATCAGTCAAGCTCTGTTGGATGGAGTTTATGATCAAAATTCACTTTTCAACTAATAACTCTTTCGAAGTAAAAGTTTATCAATGTGTGGCATGCTGCTGCATATCACTTGGGACCAGCGACATGACACTCTTTTAGTTTAATGCAAAACACCTTGTGCTAGTGATCAGTCTCTATGTCATGAGGAGTTCTGAGTTCAAGTCTCAGTGGGAGTTAATTGGCTGGGTCTCAGGTGATTTGTTTAAGTTGAGTTTAATTTATATTTTAAAAATTGTATAATGAAGAATGTTTTAGCATAAAAGTCAGTATACATCAGAAAAATGTATGCTCTTCATGCTAAGAAAGACAAAAACATATGTTAATATAGTACCCTCCAAATGTTTTAGTCAATAACTTGATAAAATTCTTCTTACAGTATATCTAAGGGAGATAATCAAATTTAGTTTTTCCATTCATATGTATTATTGAATTCTAAAATGTTGATATTTAAAGAAAATAAGTACCTAATTTTTTATTACCTTCCCCTCTTTATTACTGGAGATTACAACATTTGGAACTCCTTGGCCATGTGCTATTACTTCATGAATTAAAAGGTCAAGGTGTTCCAAATTGATATTACAGAACAGCTAATGTATTAACTATTAAACTTGTATTTGGTAAAACCTGTGTAAGCAAATAATTACCGATGTATATTAAGCTTGTACTTGTTAACTTTTCAATTCATTAAAGATTTCAGGGGCGCAATATAGTCTAATTAACCTTTTTTATTTCGTTATTTATATATTTTATGAGCAGATCCATACTGTAGACTATTATGGCTACATTCTGTAGCAAAAATGACAAGGCATCTTCTAATATTAACCTTAAAATGCAATTAAATACAAGAACCACTTCTTCACTTATTTGCACAAAATTATATGCCCATACTTCTCATCCTAATAGAACTGTTATACTTCAAATCATGACACAGCATATTACATAAATTTTGAGATACAAACATCCACAATATGCTTACGACTGTTTAGTAGATGCATGATCAACAACTACATGTATGACGTCACACTTATGACACATTTCTTTGTTTTGGTGTGTTCTGTATGACATATAGTATGTAAGCATGGCATTGCTTCAGAGCATTCTTATTTTTATCGTCTTAATAAACATTGAACATATAAGTTCTATGTTGCTGTATATTATTGTATAAATATAGAAATATGTGAGTGACAGACAAAATAAAGTATGAACATAAGGATAATGGACAAAATTTAGTATAAATATAGAAATATAGGAATGATAAATAATTATAGAATGAATATTGAAATGATGAACAAAATGTAGTATGAATATAGAAAAATAGAAATGATGAACAAAATATAGTATGAATATAGAAATATAGGAATGATGAACAAAAAATAGCATAAATATAGAAATATAGGAATGATGAACAAATATAGCATGAATATAGAAATGATGCACAAAATATAGCATGAATATAGAAATATAGAAATGATGAACAAAATATAGCATGAATAAAGGAATGATGAACCAAATACAGCATGAATATAGAAAAATAGAAATGAACATAATATAGCATGAATATAGAAATATAGAAATGATGAACAAAAGATAGCATGGATATAGGAATAATGAACAAAATACAGTATGAATATAGAAATATTGGGGTGATGAACTAATATGGCATGAATAAGGAAAATAAAAATAATGAACAAAATATAGTATGAATATAGGAATGATGAAATGATGAACTAAATATAGCATGAATATAGAAATATAGAAATGATGAACAAAAAATAGCATAAATATAGAAATATAGGAATGATGAACAAATATAGCATGAATATAGAAATGATGCACAAAATATAGCATGAATATAGAAATATAGAAATGATGAACAAAATATAGCATGAATAAAGGAATGATGAACCAAATACAGCATGAATATAGAAAAATAGAAATGAACATAATATAGCATGAATATAGAAATATAGAAATGATGAACAAAAGATAGCATGGATATAGGAATAATGAACAAAATACAGTATGAATATAGAAATATTGGGGTGATGAACTAATATGGCATGAATAAGGAAAATAAAAATGATGAACAAAATATAGTATGAATATAGAAATATAGGATTGATGAACAAAATATAGTTTGAATGTAGAACTATAGGAATGATGAACAAAATAAAGCATGAATATAGAAATATGGGAATAAAGAACAAAATATAGCATGAATATAGAAATATAGGAATGATGAAGAAAATATAGCATGGATATGGAAATATAGAAATGATACACAAAATATATCATGAGTTAGAAATATAGAAATGATTAACAAAATATAGCATGAATTTAAGAATGATGAACACAATATAGCATGAATATAGAAATATAGGAATGTTAAACAAAATATAGCACGAATGGAGGAATAATGAACAAAATATAGCATGAATATAGAAATATAGAAATGACGAACAAAATATAGTATGAACATAGGAATTATGAACAAAATATAGCATGATTATAAAAAAAGAAATGATGGAACAAAGTATAGCATGAATATAGAAATAAAGGAATGCTGAACAAAGTATAACTCGAATATAGAAATATTAGAATGATACACAAAATATAGCATGAATATACAAATCATGAACAAAATATAGCATGAATTACAAAATCCAGAATGAAAACAGAAGTATAGAAATAATGAACAAAATATAGCATGAATATAAAAAAGAAATGATGAACAAAGTATAGTATGAATATAGAAATAAAGGAATGATGAACAAAATATAGCATCTATATAGAAAAATAGAAATGATGATCAAAAAAAAGTATGAATATAGAAATACAGGAATGATGAACAAAATAAAGTATGAATATAAAATGTAGAAACGATGAACAAAATATAGCATGAATATAGAAAAGATTAACAACATATAGCATGAATATAGAAATTTTAGCATGAATATAGAAATGATGAACAAAATATAGCATGAATATAGAAATGATGAACAAAATATAGCATGAATATAGAAATGATGAACAAATTATAGCATGAATGTAGAAATATAGTAATGATGTACAAAATATAGCCTGAATATAGAAATATAGTAATGATGAACAAAATATAGCATGGATATAGAAATATAGTAATGATGAACAAAATATAGCATGAATACAGAAATGATGAACAAAATATAGCATGAATACAGAAATGATGAACAAAATATAGCATGAATATAGAAATGATGAACAAAATATAGCATGAATATAGAAATGATGAACAAAATATAGCATGAATATAGAAATGAGGAACAAATTATAGTATGAATGTAGAAATATAGTAATGATGTACAAAATATAGCATGGATATAGAAATATAGTAATGATGAACAAAATATAGCATGAATATAGAAATATACTAATGATGAACAAAATATAGCATGAATATAGAAATATAGAAATGACGAACAAAATATAGTATGAACATAGGAATTATGAACAAAATATAGCATGATTATAAAAAAAGAAATGATGGAACAAAGTATAGTATGAATATAGAAATAAAGGAATGCTGAACAAAGTATAACTCGAATATAGAAATATTAGAATGATACACAAAATATAGCATGAATATACAAATCATGAACAAAATATAGCATGAATTACAAAATCAAGAATGAAAACAGAAGTATAGAAATAATGAACAAAATATAGCATGAATATAAAAAAGAAATGATGAACAAAGTATAGTATGAATATACAAATAAAGGAATGATGAACAAAATATAGCATGAATATAGAAATATAGGAATGATGAACAAAATATAGTATGAATATAGAAATATAGGAATGATGAACCTAATATAGCCAAAATATATAACATAGGAATGGTGAACAAAATATAGTATAAATATAGAAATGTATGAATGATGAACAAATTATAGTATGAATATAGAAATATAGGAATGATGAACAAAATATAGTATGAATATTGAATTATAGGAATGATAAACAAATTATAGTAGGAATATAGGAATATAGGAATGATGAACAAAATATTGTATGAATATAGAATTAAAGGAATGATGAACAAAATAGAGCATGAATATAGAAAGGATGGGCAAAATATAGTAAAATATAGAAAAAAAGGAATGATAAACATAATATAGCATGAATATAGAAATGATAAACAAAATATAGCATGAATATAGAAAATATGAAGAAAATAAAGCGCAAATATGGAAATATAGATATGATGGTGAAATATAATATAAATTTAGAAAAATATGAATGATGAACAAAATATAGCATAAAAATAACAATATAGGAATGATGAAAAAAAAAGTATGAATATAGGAATAATGAACAAAATTAAGTATGACTATAGATATATAGAAATGATGAACAAAATATAGTATGAATATAGGAATGATAAACAAAATTTAGTATGAATATAGGAATGATGTACAAAATATAGTATGAATATAGGAATGATGAACAAAATTTAGTATAATTATAGAAATATAGGAATGATGAACAAAATATAGTATGAATATAGAAATATAGAAATGATGAACAAAATATAGTATGAATATAGAAATATAATAACGATGAACAAAATATAGTATGAATATAGAAATGATGAACAAAATATACCATGAATATAAGAATGATGAACAAAATATAGCATGAATATAGAAATAAAGGAATGATGAACAAAATATAGTCAAAATATATAACATAGGAATGGTGAACAAAATATAGTATAAATATAGAAATGTAGGAATGATGAACAAAATATAGTATGAATATTGAATTATAGGAATGATGAACAAAATATAGTAAAAATATATAACATAGGAATGATGAACAAAAAATAGCATGAATATAGAAATAAAGGAATGATGAACAAAATATAGTAAAAATATATAACATAGGAATGATGAACAAAATATAGCATGAATATAGAAATAAAGGAATGTTGAACAAAATATAGTCAAAATATATAACATATGAATGGTGAACAAAATATAGTATAAATATAGAAATGTATGAATGATGAACAAATTATAGTATGAATATAGAAATATAGGAATGATGAACAAAATATAGTATGAATATAGAAATATAGGAATGATGAACCTAATATAGCCAAAATATATAACATAGGAATGGTGAACAAAATATAGTATAAATATAGAAATGTATGAATGATGAACAAATTATAGTATGAATATAGAAATATAGGAATGATGAACAAAATATAGTATGAATATTGAATTATAGGAATGATAAACAAATTATAGTAGGAATATAGGAATGATGAACAAAATATTGTATGAATATAGAATTAAAGGAATGATGAACAAAATAGAGCATGAATATAGAAAGGATGGGCAAAATATAGTAAAATATAGAAAAAAAGGAATGATAAACATAATATAGCATGAATATAGAAATGATGAACAAAATATAGCATGAATATAGAAAATATGAAGAAAATAAAGCGCAAATATGGAAATATAGATATGATGGTGAAATATAATATAAATTTAGAAAAATATGAATGATGAACAAAATATAGCATAAAAATAACAATATAGGAATGATGAAAAAAATAGTATGAATATAGGAATAATGAACAAAATTAAGTATGACTATAGATATATAGAAATGATGAACAAAATATAGTATGAATATAGGAATGATAAACAAAATTTAGTATGAATATAGGAATGATGTACAAAATATAGTATGAATATAGGAATGATGAACAAAATTTAGTATAATTATAGAAATATAGGAATGATGAACAAAATATAGTATGAATATAGAAATATAGAAATGATGAACAAAATATAGTATGAATATAGAAATATAATAACGATGAACAAAATATAGTATGAATATAGAAATGATGAACAAAATATACCATGAATATAAGAATGATGAACAAAATATAGCATGAATATAGAAATAAAGGAATGATGAACAAAATATAGTCAAAATATATAACATAGGAATGGTGAACAAAATATAGTATAAATATAGAAATGTAGGAATGATGAACAAAATATAGTATGAATATTGAATTATAGGAATGATGAACAAAATATAGTTAAAATATATAACATAGGAATGATAAACAAAAAATAGCATGAATATAGAAATAAAGGAATGATGAACAAAATATAGTAAAAATATATAACATAGGAATGATGAACAAAATATAGCATGAATATAGAAATAAAGGAATGATGAACAAAATATAGTAAAAATATATAACATAGGAATGATGAACAAAATATAGTATGAATATAGAAATGTAGGAATGATGAACAAAATATAGTATGAATATAGAAATGTAGGAATGATGAACAAATTATAGTGTGAATATAGGAATATAGGAATGATGAACAAAATATAGTATGAATATAGAAATATAGAAATGATGAACAGAATATAGTATGAATATAGAAATATTGAAATGATGAACAAAATAGAGCATGAATATAGAAAGGATGGGCAAAATATAGTAAAATATAGAAATAAAGGAATGATAAACAAAATATAGAATAAATATAGAAATATTGAATGATGAACAAAATATAGAATAAATATAGAAATATAGAATGATAAACGAAATGTAGCATTAATAAAGAAAAGTAGAATGATGAACAAAATATAGAATAAATATAGAAATATAGAATGATGAACAAAATATTGAATAAATATAGAAATATAGAATGATGAACAAAATATAGAATAAATATAGAAATATAGAATGATGAACAAAATATTGAATAAATATAGAAATATTGAATGATGAAAAAAATATAGAATAAATATAGAAATATAGAATGATGAACAAAATATAGAATAAATGTAGAAATATTGAATGATGAACAAAATATAGTATAAATATAGAAATATAGAATGATGAACAAAATATAGAATAGATATAGAAATATAGAATGATGAATAAAATATAGAATAAATATAGAAATATTGAATGATGAACAAAATATAGAATAAATATAGAAATATAGAATGATGAACAAAATCTTGCATTAATATAGAAATATTGGATGATGAACAAAATATAGAATAAATATAGAAATATAGAATAATGAACAAAAAATACTGAATAAATATAGAAATATTGAATGATGAACAAAATATAGAATAAATATAGAAATATAGAATGATGAACAAAGTATAGAATAAATATAGAAATATAGAATGATGGACAAAATATAGAATAAATATAGAAATATAGAATGATGAACAAAATATAGAATAGATATAGAAATAAAGAATGATGAATAAAATATAGAATAAATATAGAAATTTAGAATGATGAACAAAATGTAGAATAAATATAGAAATAAAGAATGATGAACAAAATATAGTAAGCATATTATGAATGATGAGCAAAATAAAGTATGAATATTGGAATGATGTACAAAAATAGTTTTAATATAGAAATATAGGAATGGTGAACAAAATATTATGAAAATATAGCAGTGAAGGAATTCTGTAAATAAGGGAAAATATAGAATTAATGGACACATTAAGTGTAAACGTATGAAAACATGAATTATTAACGAAATATAGTATTAATATAGAAAAATATAAATAATGATCAAAATATAGTGTAAAATATAGGAATCAAGGAATAAAGTAAAATATAGCGTAAATATGGGAATATAGGGATGATGAACGAATATAGTGTAATAATAGGAATGAATGAAAAATGATCAAAATATAGTGTAAATATTGGATTACATGAATATATGAATAATGATCAAAATAATGTGTTTATATTATGTATGAATAATGATAGAAGTGTAGTTTAAATATATGAATATGAGTGATTGACTAAATATATTCCTCATTTAATAATATATGAATAATGGACAAATATAGTGTAAATATAGGGATATATGAATAATAATCAAAATAAAATGTAAAAATATGACTACATGAATGAATAAAAAATTATCTAAATATGGTGTTTATATAGGAATATATGTATAATGATAAAAATATAGTGTAAATATATGAATATTTGAATAATTATCAAAATATAATGTAGATACATGAATGTATGAACTATGATCAAAATATAGTGTAAATATATGAATATTTGAATAATTATCAAAATATAATGTAAATACATGAATGTATGAACTATGATCAAAATATAGTGTAAATACATGAATATTTAAATAATGATCAAAATATAGTGTAAAAATATGAATATATCAATAATGATTAAAATATAATGAAGATATAAAGATGTATAAAAATGATCAAAATATAGTGTAAAAATAGGAATATATGAAAAATGCTCAAAATGTAGTGTAAATATATAAATGTATGAATAATGATCAGTGTATAGTGTAAATATATGAATGTATGAACAATGATCAAAATATAGTGTTAATAGAGGAATATATGAATAATGATCAAAATATAGTGTTAATATATGAATACTTGAATAATGATCAGTGTATAGTGTAAATATATGAATGCATGAAAAATTATCAAGATATCCATTAAATATAGGAATATATGAATAAGGATGAAAATATATTGTTAATATAGAAATATATGAATAATGATCAAAATATAATGTAAATATATGAATATTTGAATAATTATCAAAATATAGGAATCTGCGAATGATAGACAAATATAGTGTAAATATATGAATTTATCAATAATGATCAAAATGTAGTGTAAATATATGAACGTATGAATGATTGACAATATATAGTGTTAATGTATGAATATTTCAATAATGATCAAAGTATAGTGTAAACGTATTAATATATATATGAATGATTATCAAAATATTTTGTATATATATTAATATATGAATAATGATGAAATAAAGAAAATTGTTTTTGAATATTTAAAAAATGATCAATAATATTAACAATGGACTTATTTAGTGCAAATATATGAATGATGGATAAAAAATAGTGTAAATATATGAATATATTAATAATGATCAAAATATAGTTTAATTATATGAATATATGAATAATGATCAAAATAGAATGATTAAATATAGATGTATAAATAATGATCAAAATATAGTGTAAATAAAATATTACATGAATCATGAACAAATATAGTGTAAATATGGGAATATGGGGTCGATGGACAAATATAGTGTAAATATAGGAATGATGATCGAAATACATCTCGTATCATAGTGTAAAATATCCATACAAGAATGCTGCACAAATAAAGTGTAGATATAGGAATATGGAAATTATGGACAAATATATATTGTAAATATTTGAATATATGCATATTTTTTTTACCCTATATTAGGAATGATGATCAAAACATTGCAAAAATATAGGAATAATGGACTTATATAGTGCAAATATATGAATGATGAATAAATATAGGGTAGATATATGCATATATGAATAATGATTAAAATAGAGTGTAAATATATAAATGTATGAATAATGATCAAAATATAACGTAAATAAAGGAATATATAAATAATGTTAAAAAAATATAGGAATATATGAATAATGATCAAATAATTGGAATCTGGGAACGATAGACAAATACATGTATAGTGTATATATATATATGAATATATCAATAATGATAAAAAAACCCTATTGTAAATATAGGAATATATGAATAAGAATCAAATATAGTGTAAACATATGAATATATGAATGATTATCAAAATATAGTGTTAATATAGGAATATATGAATAATGATCAAAATATACTGTAAATACGCATGTATGTGAATATATGAATAATGATCAAAACAAAGTGTGAATAAAGGAATAAACAAATAATGATAAAATATAGTGTAAATAAAGAAATATATGAATAAGGATTAAAATCAGGAAAAAAATATATGAATATATATGAATAATGGTCAAAAATATTGTAAATATAATTATTTATGAATGATGATAAAAATTACGTACAAATTTAGGAATAAACGAATGATGATCAAAACATTGCAAAAATATAGGAATAATGGACTTATATAATGCAAATATATGAATGATGGATAAATATAGGGTAAATATATGCATATACGAATAATGATCAAAATTAAGTGTAATTATATGAATATATGAATAATGATTAAAATAGAGTGTAAATATATAAATGTATGAATAATGATCAAAATATAACGTAAATAAAGGAGTATATAAATAATGTTAAAAAATATAGGAATATATGAATAATGATCAAAATATAGTGGTAATATGTGAATATATGAATAATGATCTAAATAAGGTGTAAATATATGAATATATGAATGACTGACAAAATATACTGTTAATATAGAAATATATGAATTATTGACAAAAATAGTGCTAATATAGGAATTTAAGAATAATGGACAAATACAGTGTAAATATAAAGTTAATGGCAAAGACGTGACCTTTGCTGTTGGTCGCGTTGTTGTTGTTGTTTTGTCGTTGTTGTTGTTGTAGTTGTTGTAGACTGTGGCCGTCCTATTGTAGACGAGAAAGTGTCCTCATTAATGCCAGGGAATAATGTTGAATTGTTGCTAATTTTAATGAGACTTCATTAATCTTGAAAAGGGGAATAACTCTTAATTTTGTACTATATGCATCGAGTACTAGGTTATTTCCCTATGATTACAAAGTTAATGCACATTTTGTTAAATTTTATTCAACTGTCAGTGGCACATTCATTGATATCGCTGATTTGAATATTTACAGCCGTTCTTCTTTACTCAAGATCGATGAAATTAAATTTAATTCAGCGGGATTGATAAATACGCCATTGACAGATGAATCAATTAAAATATTAAATTATACTGCATTTTATCTTATGTGCAATATACAGTACCTACCAAAAGTTTGGAGACATTTTCATTTTGTAGGCCTACCGAATAGCTTTTATCCGAAACTTGATAATTGTTTAATTTGAAATGCTTTTATGTTTTGCTTTATTTTTTTGGTAATCATTATACTCATGATTAAGACAACAGAAAAAGCATCAAAACTATGTTATGGAAAATAATTTCAATAAACATGGTTTTGGAGGCTTTAGTATGTCTGATGCTGAATCTTATAAATGTGCTTCATTCATAAAATTTGTTTTCATTTTATCACAAACCAGGCTTTAATATATTAGAAATAATGATTCTATATAGATAATCATCAACATTCAAGAAATAATTGTAAATTTCTTTTTTTTTGTCTTTAAACTTTTGGTGGGTACAGTAAAGTATTTCGTTAACAATGAACAAATAAGTGTGTATACTATACGTTCTATGACTGTTTTTGTAGAACTATTACATGTATTTTGTTATAAAAATTAGGAACTTTAGTCAGTTATTTACCATTGTATAATCCTCAAATAGGTCGGTCCAATTAGATGGATTACCCGGATTTTAAACTTACTTTTCAACGTCAATATGCCAAAATTAATATTAAATCACTTTTTTGAAATTCATTTAATTTGTTTGAAATTCAAATTAAGTAGTTTAGTGTAAAGAACTGTACTAAATTTCACCACTGCTGTTAATATCTTAATTAAAAGATATTAGATGAAATATTTTGTTATCCTTAAATAGGAATTAAAAGATAAAATCCGAGGAATACAACTGTACGGACCTACTCACCAATAGGATTTCTTCAGATTTTATCAGGGAAAGATAACTGACTAAAGTCCCTTATTGCCTCAGTATTTTATTTCATGGAAATCAAAAACATGAAACAATTGTACTTATTACTCATTTCAATTGAATCAAACAATAGATGTAGAATGCCATCAAAAACAACATTTACACTTGTTAAAAGCTGGCTTTTCATTAATACTATTAATATTTATTCTATATGCATAAGGTTAGTTATGATAGATTACAACATTTGAAAGAAGAGTAATGGTATTTTATAGTCCGTTTTTTCTCAACAGCTTGTCAATGCTTGAATAATTTCACGGTGACTGAATGCATTGTTTTTGTACTGACAGCCTAATTGTTATTAAATATATCTTGACTAAAACATATCATACGGCGTAAGCAGCTTCACTCGATCATAATAAACACTTTCAGAAACTCATGGATGTATCGCGACGATAGTTTTAATAAATGCATTCACCGTGAAATTATATTTTGACAGTTGAGAAAAAACGAACAACAGGCGCGTATCTATGACGTTTTTGAGATTACGCATACATACTAGGGGTCGTAGAGCATGCCACCTTCTTTTTTTTCCCACCACATTGGCTAACATGTATTTTGGTGATACTTTGACCACCGGTTGTATGCTAATTAGACAACAGAAATACCGTTCGTTCCATCCTATTTTCATGAAATCGGCAGTTTCATACGGGCAAATGAAAAGTAACCCGGGTAAGGCATCCATATTTTCAGCGTTTTTTGGCACTTTTAGATTTTTTATTTCTGGAATCGAGGTTACGCACGTGCGTAAACACTGCCGGTAATCACGAAGCCCATTCCTTTTTTACTTCGTGAGTTGGCCATTTACTCGTTTTATTGGGTTTAACGCCAAATATTGCTTTCCTGGATCCTTGTCTAACCACTACTCACTTTCCATTCCACAAGGCCGGCAACTTCTCCATACATCTTAATAATGGAGGAAAATCGACATTATCGTCAAAAGTTCATGAAAGAGTATAACGCCCATGGCGGAATTCGAACTATAAAGCTCTGGCTGGGCCCATTATCATTCCAGAGGGCCGATATTTGCCATCAACCCCCTCAGTCGCGCATAAACCTCTAAATATTGAATGAATAATATTATCTTGTAATATATTAAATAACTCCTTATTTTACTTGATGATTTTTACCCAGCCAGCATGACCATATCGGGCCGATATACAATTAATGTCGGCATGTCGGCAAAATGTGCCGACTTGGGGCCGACATCGGACCGCTGCAGTGCCGACATACTCAATATTTTGAAAAATTATCAATGCAATTGAATTGCTTACTTAATTATGTTAATAAATAGTCCTGTGTATGATTTTAATTACTAGAAGCACACTAACCCCATTTCATGTTACACCAAAAAAGTATATCGGGTCTGCGTCGGGCCTACATGATTAATTAATGTAACTATTTTGTATATCGGATTGACATCGGTACGATAGTGCATTTTCTGCTACACCTCCATATTTTGTTAAATCGTTAAAATATTATGAAATAAATTGATTCTAATGAAACACCTTTGTTATCTACTTATTATATTTACGTACTGTCATACCGGCAAAATGTGCCTATTTTGGGACCGACATCGGACCGCTGCAGTGCCGACATACTCAATATTTTGGAAAATGCTAACTGCAATTGTATTGTTCACTTAATTATGTTAAAAAATAGTCCTGTGTATGATTTCAATTTCTCGAACCACACTAACCCTATTTCATGTAACGTCAAAAAACGTATATCGGGTCTGCATCGGGCCTACATGGTAATGAACGCAACTATTTTGTTTATCGGATTGACAACGGTACGATATTGCGTTTTCTTGTTTACCATGCAGCAAATAATTGTACATTTTGGTATGAATTTTAAAATGATTTTAGCTGTGTTTTGAAATGAAATGTTGTTAGCAATTGAAATCAATATTTTTAAGTACATAAAAACCACTCCTATATAATAATATTATTTTAAATGAAGAACTGGCAAATATTCACTGCATTCCTTCTTTCAATTGAATGAGCGCCAAAAAAACTAAAAGTCAAAGGAAGGTGATGAAGGTGAACTTTATTTTCTTTTAAAAGTAGATCTAATGATGATTTAACAACACTGTTAATTACTTCATTTTAACCATTTGAGCGATTGAAAAATACAAAATTTATCTGTTTGTCTTATTGTAAAGTAAAATTAGGGTTGAAAATATTTGTAACATAATTTCGCGACATGCATTAACAAGGTCGTGATTATCATTTGCTCTTTACAGGTAGATTATACTAAAATTCGCTTTTATAATCTTTTTTGTAACAAATCCGTTTGTTTTTTGCATAGTGGCTGTTTATTTTCACTCCACGGTTTTATAATGTACATGTACACCGCTATTGTTTTGATGTTAGCCCGATGTAGGCAAGAAATATCGGGCCGATATTGTTTAGACATCGGCCCGTGTTGTACTACCGATGTCGGGTCGACATCATTCCTATTTGCAGCCGAGGTTAAATCCGACGTTGGGCCGTCATAGAAAACCATTAAGGTTTGCTGTCGCTCCGATATAGAATAATTTCTACTGTTGACTGACATCACACCGCTATTGTTTTGATGTCGGCCCGATGTAGGCAAGAAATATCGGACCGATATTGTGTAGACATCGGCCCGATATTGTATTACCGATATCGGGTCGACATCATTCCTATTTGCAGCCGAGGTTAAATCCGACGTTGGGCCGTCATAGAAAACCAAATAGGTTTGCTGTCGGACCGATATAGAATAATTTCTATTGTTGACTGACATCACACCGCTATTGTTTTGATGTCGGCCCAATGTAGGCAAGAAATATCGGGCCGATATTGTGTAGACATCGGCCCGATATTGTACTACCGATGTCGGGTCGACATCATTCCTATTTGCAGCCGAGATTAAATCCGACGTCGGGCCGTCATAGAAAACCATATAGGTTTGATGTCGGGCCGATATAGAATGTTGGCTGGGTATATTACATTACTAGAAATAACACAACAATTGTCAAAGAAACCCATTATAATTGGAATATGATACATTCCATATTCAACTAATATGGTGTTATAAATTTTAATTCGCCATGAAGTTATTGAGGTATAGCGTGTTCCCTGCAATAAATTATTCCAAGTTCACAGATATATATAGGCGGATCTAAGTGTAATTTTGACTGTACATTGTAAGTCGTTTTTCAGTAGCATGAAGAAATTTTTCTTGAATGCTTAACAAAGATTTAATAGTTATGTAGTTTTTACTATAAATATTTTGCATTATTATGCAAAAAGTGTTTAATGCGGTTGTGGTTCGAAAGTTTGGACCCCCCCCCCCCCAAGAAAAGTTCGGACCCCCTAGAAAAAAAATCTGGATCCGCCCCTGGATATCTATACCCTTATTACACAGCCAACACTTGGGTATGTCACATGTATACTTCTAATCATTGAACTGGATGCTAAATTGTGTTGAACATACGGAAGACTGTACATAGAAACGTGACGACAACGATGTTAAAGCGGTCAATGGAGAGACTATGTTTTAGACTTGACCCAGCATTTGTAACTTCGTCTGATAACAACTCAACGCCTGAAAAAGAGAATGAAATAATTTGTTCATTTATCAAAAGTTTTCTGGAGCTTGAAAGCAAAAGACTTACGTCTGCAGGAGATTGTTACAATGAAGACATCTGTATCATTGCTATGACAATATCATTGAGAGTTACTTACAGTTTTGGATAATCAGAGCGTGCTTGATCAACATATGGTCATGTTGCGGTCTGGTAACCCATATGAGAGTTGGATCAGCCGCGTGTTCAGTAACGACTGTTAGCGAACGTTACGGGTACGGGACAACTCAATCCGTAGACAACTCAACATATGGATAACTCAACCCTAAGTTGGGAAAACACAAACCGTTAGTGAGGTATTGAGTTTTCTTAGGTTCAGTTGTGTTTGGGTTTGGTTGTCCCGACCTTAACGTTACGGAACGTTTCGGAACGTTATGGGTTATTGAACACGCTGCTGAATCAGAGTCGTATTTTAGCTTTCATAGAAATTAGAATATGTTCTTTTAATGTCACTTAGTTAAATAATAGTATAATTAACAGAAACAATTGCGTCTGAGAACAGAATTATGACAGGATTGTGATACAAGATCAAATTTGCTTTGGTGCAGATGAAATGAATCTCCCATTTCATGCATGGCTAATATCCAGGATACTCGTGCTGGAATTTCATTATGTTTATGTCCCAGATCGCATTTTATGGAAATGAATAAAATGTAAACTTACGTATGTCGCAAATGTTACAATATTTAGCACAATTTTTCTTCGTCCATTCAAGAAGACTGTCTCTTGGACATATGACATTTTTATCGTACATGCTACATAAAGTGGATTTATCTTCACAATGGACGAGAGGTGAAGCTGACGACGAGACTGCTGGGACACTACCAGTAGAAGTTGATTTATGTCCACTGTAACTTGTTGATGATGCTGGCTTCGTTCGTCTTGATGTTGAAGTAGTTGATTGAAAACTGGTTTTACGAGTTGATGGCAAAGACGTGACCTTTAGCGTTGGTCGTGTTGTTGTTGTTGTTGTTTTTGTTGTTGTTGTTTTTCTTGTAGTTGTTGTAGACTGTGATTGTCCTATTGTAGACGAGAAAGTTTCTTCATTAATGACAGGGAATGATTTTGAATAAGGGACTTTAGTCAGTTATTTCCCCTTGTATACTCTTTAAATATGTCGATCCTATTAGTTGGATTACTCGGATTTTACCCTTACTTTTCAATGTCAACTAACCAAAATTAATCTTACTCAACTTTTTTGTAAATCATTTAATTTATTTGAAATTCAAGTATTTAAGGTTCAAGAACTTGTGATCTAAATTTCATTACTTCTGTAAATATCTTCATAAACAAGAAAGTTATTAGATGAAATATCTTATTAACCATACATAGGAAGTCAATGAGGACTGTGAGGACTTACTTACCAATTGAATTGCTTCAGATTTTATCGGGGGAAGATAACTGACTAAAGTCCCTAATTGTTGCTAATTTTAATAGGACTTCATTATCTTGAAAAGGGGAATAACTCTTAATTTTGTAGTACATGCCTTGAGTATGAGGTTAATTCCCTTTGATAAAAAATTTAATGCACGATTTGTTTAACAGTCAGTGTCACATACATTAACCCCGCTGATTTGAATATTTACTACAGTTCTTCTTTACTCAAGATCGATAAGATTAATTTTAATTCAACGGGGTTAATTTATGCGCTATTTACACTGTCGTGTAGCTGTGTACGGTGCAGTCAACCAAGATGGCGGACCGAACGCTGGTGAAAAGGTAAACATATTTTATTTTCTCGATTTCTCTAACTTAATCCACATGTATTGCTGTATAATCAGTTGTATTCAACCAGGCATAGATTCCGGTGCATAATGTACAACCTGTTTTCGCTTGATATCCACCCAAGAGCTTATAAATGAATCACAAAGTTGGTCGATCTATGATTTTGAAATTTGAAGCGAGAAAAAAATCTTTTAAGTCTGATTCTGACTTTATTTGAGCTCTTAGATTCAAATCAATTGACAGAGTAGCGTAAAATGATCGACCGAGTTACTCTGTCCCCTTACTTTGGAGGAATATCCTCTCCCTTCCACAAAAACGTTCGTTTTATGAGTGTACACAAAGTGAGTGCAGTCGCCGGTGTATGGTGTAGTCAAAACGCACATTTTTGAACGGTGCAGTCTCAAAAAACTGTACGGTGGAGTCCTTCTGTACAATTTTGGTGTACGGTGTTGTCTCAATTTTTATTTTCAGTGCCAACTTTCATGAACGACCTTTAGTTCATTGTTAAGGTTCTGGAACTGTAATGATGACCTTCCACAATCTTAGTATGATATTGTTTCTTGAATCTATACTATTAAAGACATTGAATGATGAATTTTAAGATCTCCATACGTTTTATACGATACGTTCTATACGTTTTATACCATACGTTCGGTTGTTTACTATACCATTAGTTCGATACGAATGATACGATTTATTTCTTGCGATCAGTACGACTTGCTTGTATTTCTATATCTTAGTAAGCTATGATGCAATTAAAAATTGAACAAATTAAAACCGGTTCTCATTCAGTATTTTGATTATCGATATTATTTAAGGCAGTGGCTAGAGTTACGGTACCGTATCTCTAGACCCAGGTTCTAGAGTTACGGAAGTTCCGTAATTGTAGACAACCCTTAGGGTTATCTAGAGTTACGGAAGTCAAATAACATACGTATGTTTCAACTTTTTAACACCGAAAAACTTGTTTACATTCAATATTACACGAAATAAACAAATATTTACCGACGTGACTTATCCAATTGTTATTACACCCGCCATTTTGGATATGACTAATAAACTTACCGGATGTTTAATATACGGCGATATGACGTTGTCGTCTTCAAAGTGTTACATAATAAGTTGATGATAATTTGGACTGATTATGTATAATTTTGTACGGAGTTTAAAGGAAATATTGATAGGAAATAGTCTATTCTAAGAGTAATTTTAATTGTGAATAATTTGCAAGTGTCTAGTAAGAAGTCGGCGATTTTCGAACGTTAAATTGATTTAAATTTCGTGAATAAAAATGGGAATTTAGCTTGATTAAAAGAGCTTAGTACTTGGGGAAAAACGTTAAATGAATATTTAAAAAGTCGATGTTTTGTAAAAAAAAATCCAGCTTGTCATTCCTCACCAAATCTTTAAAATTTTAACGAAAATATAAACGATCTGGTTAAACAATATCCATTCATATTCATAATCAAAAGTCAGCAATTTTACTAAAAACTCGGCAGTTATCCAGTAAAAAAATCGCGGTTTTTTTATCTTTTCAATTAAATTCGCTAATTCCACCAAAAAAGCTTAGTATACTTATCGTACAATATACATGTAAGTAAAACGCCGTGATTCTTTAGTATGCAAATCTTGGGGGAAATTATCGAGATTTTTAAATTCAATGAATAGGTCAATGTTTTAGGTAAAGATCGCCGCTTTTAAACGTGACAATGTAAAAATATTTCATTTGTCAACATTTTTTTATCAAATTGAAGACATTTTGCTTTTGATTCTGTCCATAAATATGGTCGATTTTGCATTCGAAAATCGCCGTTTTTTCTTACAGGACAATTAAAAAAATTAATAAAAAGATATTCATTCTGTCCAAATTTGACATATTCGGTCCAAATTATAATCCAACTCTATATAACAAATCGCTATTGAAAAGTAAACTAAGTATGTGACACTTTGAAGACGACAACGTCATATCGCCGTATGTTAAACATCCGGTAAGTTTATTGGTCATAATACCCATATCCAAAATGGCGGGTGTAATAACAATTGGATAAGTCACGTCTATGGAAAGCCTTGACTGTCTTATATGTACATAAACGAACGTTGTTGTGTTGAAATAGCATTATATTAAGTAGTTTGTTCATTATATTGAGTGCTTTGTTTATTATATTCGGTGGTTTGATCATTATATTGAGTACATTCTTCAATATACTCGGTGGTTTGATCATTATATAAGGTGGATTTTTCATTATACTGGGTGGTTTCGTCATTATACTGAGTGCTTTCTTCATTATACTCGGTGGTTTCGTCATTATACTGAGTGCTTTGTTTATTATATTCGGTGGTTTGATCATTATATTGAGTGCAATCTTCATTATACTCGGTGGTTTGGTCATTATATAAGGTGGATTTTTCATTATACTGGGTGGTTTCGTCATTATACTGAGTGCTTTCTTCATTATACTCGGTGGTTTCGTCATTATACTGAGTGCTTTCTTTATTATACTCGGTGGTTTGAGCATTATATAAGGTGCATTCTTCATTATATTCTGTGGTTTGGTCATTATATTGTGTCGATGGTACCCTATGCTAAGTCAAGATGTCTTTATATGATGTGAATTGAGGATTATATTATGTAAAACTGTCCTTATATATCACCAAAAGTGCGATTTAATTGCTTTTTGCTAATGTTCTCAAGAAACTGGCGAGTGCAAGTTTCACATTTAAAAAACCAACAAAATGCAAAAAAATTTAGAAAAATGTGGTTTCGGAATGGATAAAATAACGTTGTTTGAAGAACAAAAGATAAGAACACTGGCGCGCTTGCGAGGCATGACGGTGCACAATAAAAATAACCCCGTTAATTTGGTCCTGTCAATATAATGAAGAAAGCACTTCATATAATGATCAAACCACCAAATGTAATATAGAATGTACTTTATATAATGATCAAACCACCGAGTATAATGAAGAATGCACTTCATATAATGATCAAACCACCGAGTATAATAAAGAATGTACTCAATATAATGAACAAATCACCGAATATAATGAAGAATGCACTTTATATAATGATCAAACCACCGAGTATAATGAAGAAAGCATTCAGTATAATGACGAAACCACCGAGTATAATGAAGAATGCACTCAGTATAATGACGAAACCACCGAGTATAATGAAGAATGCACTCAGTATAATGATCGAACCACCGAGTATAATGAAGAATGTACTTCATATAATGATAAAACCACCGAGTATAATGAAGAAAGCATCCAATATAATGATCAAACCACCGAGTATAAAGAAGAATGCACTTTATATAATGATCAAACCACCGAATATAATGAAGATTGCACTTTATATAATGATCAAACCACCGAATATAATGAAGATTGCACTCAGTATATTGATTTAACCACCGAATATAATGAAAAACTCACTTTATATAATGGTCAAACCACCGAATATAATGAAGAATGTACTCAGTATATTGATCAAACCACCGAATATAATGAAGAATGCACTTTATATAATGATAAAACCACCGAATATAATGAAGAATGCACTCAGTGTAATGATCAAACCACCCAGTATAATGAAGAAAGCACTCAGTATAATGATCAAACAACCGAGTATAATGAAAACACTCAATGTAATAATTTAACCACCGAGTATAATGAAGAATGCACTTTGTATAATGATCAAACCACTTCATATATTGAAGAATGCACTCAATATAATAATCAAACCACCGGGTATAATGATCAAACCACTTTATATATTGAAAGAAGCACTTCATATAATGAACAAACCACCGAGTATAATGAAGAGAGCACTCAATATAATGAACAAACTACTTAATATAATGTTTTTTCAACATAACAACGTTTGTGAATGTGAGTATAAGACAGTCAAAGCTTTCCATACACGTCGGTAAATATTTGTTTATTTCGTGTAATATTGAATGTGAACAAGTTTTTTCGATGTTAAAAAGTTATAACACACACATGTTATTTGACTTCCGTGTCTCTAGACAACCCTATTAGGGTTGTCTACAATTACGGAACTTCCGTAACTCTAGAACCTGGGTCTAGAGTTACGGTACCGTAACTCTAGCCACTGCCTTAAATAATATCGATAATCAAAATACTGAATGAGAACCGGTTTAAATCTGTTCAATTTTTAATTGCATCATAGCTTACTAAGATATAGAAATACAAGCAAGTCGTACTGATCGCAAGAAATAAATCGTATCATTCGTATCGAACTAATGGTATAGTAAACAACCGAACGAATGGTATAAAACGTATAGAACGTATCGTATAAAACGTATGGAGATCTTAAAATTCATCATTCAATGTCTTTAATAGTATCAATTCAAGAAACAATATCATACTAAGATTGTGGAAGGTCATCATTACAGTTCCAGAACCTTAACAATGAACTAAAGGTCGTTCATGAAAGTTGGCACTGAAAATAAAAATTGAGACAACACCGTACACCAAAATTGTACAGAAGGACTCCACCGTACAGTTTTTTTGAGACTGCACCGTTCAAAGATGTGCGTTTTGACTACACCGTACACCGGCGACTGCACTCACTTTGTGTACACTCATAAAACGAACGTTTTTGTGGAAGAGAGAGGATATTCCTCCAAAGTAAGGGGACAGAGTAACTCGGTCGATCATTTTACGCAACTCTGGTTGAATACAACTGATTATACAGCAATACATGTGGATTAAGTTAGAGTAATCGAGAAAATAAAATATGTTTACCTTTTAACCAGCGTTCGGTCCGCCATCTTGGTTGACTGCACCGTACACAGCTACACGACAGTGATTTAGAGTTGAATAAAATCAAATAATACTTACTAAATCTAATGTGCATTATACAGTACCCACCAAAATTTCGTTAACAATGAAAATTGAGTGTGTAATTTCAATGACTGTTTTTGTAGAACTATTTTTTTTATCAAAATTGCCTCAGTATTTAATTACATCGAAATCAAATCATGATACAAATGTATTTAATACTCATTTCAACTAAATCAAACAATATATGTACAATGCTATCAAAAACAACATTTACACTTGTTAAAAGCTGGCTTTTCATTAATACTATTAATATTTATTCTATATGCATTAGGTTAGTTATGATAGATTACAACATTTGAAAGAAGAGTAATGGCATTTTATAGTCCGTTTTTTCTCAACAGCTTGTCAATGCTTGAATAATTTCACGGTGACTGAATGCATTGTTTTTGTGCTGACAGCCTAATTGTTATTAAATATATCTTGACTAAAACATATCATACGGCGTAAGCAGCTTCACTCGACCATAATAAACACTTTCAGAAACTCCCCAGCCAGCATGACCATATCGGGCCGATATACAATTAATGTCGGCATGTCGGCAAAATGTGCCGACTTGGGGCCGACATCGGACCGCTGCAGTGCCGACATACTTAATATTTTGAAAAATTATAAATGCAATTGAATTGCTTACTTAATTATGTTAATAAATAGTCCTGTGTATGATTTTAATTACTAAAAGCACACTAACCCCATTTCACGTTACACCAAAAAAGTATATTGGGTCTGCGTCGGGCCTACATGATCAATTAATGTAACTATTTTGTATATCGGATTGACATCGGTACGATAGTGCATTTTCTGCTACACCTCCATATATTGTAAAATCGTTAAAATATTATGAAATAAATTGATTCTAATGAAACACCTTTGTTATCTACTTATTATATTTACGTACTGTCATACCGGCAAAATGTGCCTATTTTGGGACCGACATCGGACCGCTGCAGTGCCGACATACTCAATATTTTGGAAAATGCTAACTGCAATTGTATTGTTCACTTAATTATGTTAATAAATAGTCCTGTGTATGATTTCAATTTCTAGAACCACACTAACCCTATTTCATGTAACGTCAAAAAACGTATATCGGGTCTGCGTCAGGCCTACATGGTAATGAACGCAACTATTTTGTATATCGGATTGACAACGGTACGATATTGCGTTTTCTTGTTTACCATGCAGCAAATAATTGTACATTTTGGTATGAATTTTAAAATAATTTTAGCTGTGTTTTGAAATGAAACGTTGTTTGCAATTGAAATCAAATTTTTTAAGTACATAAAAACCACTCTTATATAATAATATTATTTTAAATGAAGAACTGGCAAATATTCACTGCATTCCTTCTTTCAGCTGAATAAGCGCAAAAAAACTAAAAGTCAAAGGAAGGTGATGAAGGTGAACTTTATTTTCTTTTAAAAGTAGATCTAATGATGATTTAACAAATGTGTAAACACTGTCAATTACTTCATTTTAACCATTTGAGCGATTGAAAAATACAAAATTTATCTGTTTGTCTTATTTTAAAGTAAAATTATGGTTGAAAATATTTGTAACATAATTTCGCGACATGCATTAACAACCCAGCCAGCATGACCATATCGAGCCGATATACAATTAATGTCGGCATATCGGCAAAATGTGCTGACTTGGGGCCGACATAGGACCGCTGCAGTGCCGACATACTCAATATTTTGAAAAATTATCAATGCAATTGAATTGCTTACTTAATTATGTTAATAAATAGTCCTGTGTATGATTTTAATTACTAGGAGCACACTAACCCCATTTCATGTTAAATCAAAAAAAGTATATCGGGTCTGCGTCGGGCCTACATGATCAATTAATGTAACTATTTTGTATATCGGATTGACATCGGTACGATAGTGCATTTTCTGCTACACCTCCATATACTGTTAAATCGTTAAAATATTATGAAATAAATTAATTCTAACGAAACACCTTTGTTATCTACTTATTATATTTACGTACTGTCATACCGGCAAAATGTGCCTATTTTGGGACCGACATCGGACCGCTGCAGTGCCGACATACTCAATATTTTGGAAAATGCTAACTGCAATTGTATTGTTCACTTAATTATGTTAATAAATAGTCCTGTGTATGATTTCAATTTCTAGAACCACACTAACCCTATTTCATGTAACGTCAAAAAACGTATATCGGGTCTGTGTCGGGCCTACATGGTAATGAACGCAACTATTTTGTACATCGGATTGACAAAGGTACGATATTGCGTTTTCTTGTTTACCATGCAGCAAATAATTGTACATTTTGGTATGAATTTTAAAATAATTTTGCTGTGTTTTGAAATGAAATGTTTTTAATTGAAATCAATATTTTTTAAGTACATAAAAACCACTCTTATGTAATAATATTATTTTAAATGAAGAACTGGCAAATATTCACTGCATTCCTTCTTTCAACTGAATAAGCGCCAAAAACAAAAGAAGGTGATGAACGTTAAGTTTATTTTCTTTTAAAAGTAGATCTAATGATGATTTAACAAATGTGTAAACACTGTTAATTACTTCATTTTAACCATTTGAGCGATTGAAAAATACAAAATTTATCTGTTTGTCTTATTTTAAAGTAAAATTATGGTTGAAAATATTTGTAACATAATTGCGCGACATGCATTAACAAGGCCGTGATTATCATTTGCTCTTTATAGTTAGAATATACTAAATATTCACTTTTATAATCTTTTTTGTAACAAATCCGTTTGTTTTTTGCATACTGGCTGTTTATTTTCACTCCACGGTTTATTAGTGTACATGTACACCGCTATTGTTTTGATGTTAGCCCGATGTAGGTAAGAAATATCGGGCCGATATTGTTTAGACATCGGCCCGATATTGTTCTATAGATGTCGGGTCGACATCATTCCTATTTGCAGCCGAGGTTAAATCCGACGTTGGGCCGTCATAGAAAACCATAAAGGTTTGCTATCGAACCGATATAGAATAATTTCTACTGTTGACTGATATCACACCGCTATTGTTTTGATGTCGGCCCGATGTAGGCAAGATATATCGGACCGATATTGTGTAGACATCGGCCCGATATTGTATTACCGATGTCGGGTCGACATCACTCCTATTTGCAGCCGAGGTTAAATCCGACGTTGGGCCGTCATAGAAAACCATATAGGTTTGCTGTAGGACCGATATAGAATAATTTCTACTGGTGACTGACATCACGCCGCTATTGTTTTGATGTCGGCCCGATGTAGGCAAGAAATACCGGACCGATATTGTGTAGACATCGGCCCGATATTGTACTACCGATGTCGGGTCGACATCATTCCTATTTGCAGCCGAGATTAAATCCGACGTCGGGCCGTCATAGAAAACCATATAGGTTTGCTGTCGGACCGATATAGAATAATTTCTACTGGTGACTGACATCACGCCGCTATTGTTTTGATGTCGGCCCGATGTAGGCAAGAAATACCGGACCGATATTGTGTAGACATCGGCCCGATATTGTACTACCGATGTCGGGTCGACATCATTCCTATTTGCAGCCGAGATTAAATCCGACGTCGGGCCGTCATAGAAAACCATATAGGTTTGATGTCGGGCTGATATAGAATGTTGGCTGGGAAGGCCGTGATTATCATTTGCTCTTTATAGTTAGAATATACTAAATATTCGCTTTTATAATCTTTTTTGTAACAAATCCGTTTGTTTTTTGCATACTGGCTGTTTATTTTCACTCCACGGTTTATTAATGTACATGTACACCGCTATTGTTATGATGTTAGCCCGATGTAGGCAAGAAATATCGGGCCGATATTGTTTAGACATCGGCCCGATATTGTACTACCGATGTCGGGTCGACATCATTCCTATTTGCAGCCGAGGTTAAATCCGACGTTGGGCCGTCATAGAAAACCATTAAGGTTTGCTGTCGCACCGATATAGAATAATTTCTACTGTTGACTGACATCACACCGCTATTGTTTTGATGTCGGCCCGATGTAGGCAAGAAATATCGGACCGATATTGTGTAGACATCGGCCCGATATTGTATTACCGATGTCGGATCGACATCATTCCTATTTGCAGCCGAGGTTAAATCCGACGTTGGGCCGTCATAGAAAACTATATAGGTTGGCTGTCGGACCGATATAGAATAATTTCTATTGTTGACTGACATCACACCGCTATTGTTTTGATGTCGGCCCGATGTAGGCAAGAAATATCGGACCGATATTGTGTAGACATCGACCCGATATTGTATTACCGATGTCGGGTCGACATCATTCCTTTTTGCAGCCGAGATTAAATCCGACGTCGGGCCGTCATAGAAAACCATATAGGTTTGATGTCGGACCGATATAGAATGTTGGCTGGGTCATGGATGTATCGCGACGATAGTTTTAATAAATGCATTCACCGTGAAATTATATTTTGACAGTTGAGAAAAAAATATACAATCGTAATTGTTGATCGTCGGATTACTTTGCTATGCTGCATTATGTACCGTGGGCCATTTGGTTAAGAAAATCTCGTTATCATGAATTATTAATGAGGCAGCTTTTTAGTTCCATATGAAATTCACTGCGGAAACAAAACTAGCCAATACAATTATGTTTTATATCCAAAGTTTGGTTTACCATTCAAAATGGCGGCCTCTATATGAGTGATTTTTCTAAAGCGGGTGGAGAGAGTCCGAGTATGACATCATTGTAATTGAAGAGTATTTCATTGTAACATGCGATTTCATTGGAAGAAGATTGGTCTGTCCTTCTTAATGCATATTCCCAGCCAACATTCTATATCAGCCCGACATCAAACCTATATGGTTTTCTATGACGGCCCGACGTCGGATTTAATCTCGGCTGCAAATAGGAATGATGTCGACCCGACATCGGTAGTACAATATCGGGCCGATGTCTACACAATATCGGTCCGATATTTCTTGCCTACATCGGGCCGACATCAAAACAATAGCGGCGTGATGTCAGTCACCAGTAGAAATTATTCTATATCGATCCGACAGCAAACCTATATGGTTTTCTATGACGGCCCAACGTCGGATTTAACCTCGGCTGCAAATAGGAATGATGTCGACCCGACATCGGTAATACAATATCGGGCCGATGTCTACACAATATCGGTCCGATATATCTTGCCTACATCGGGCCGACATCAAAACAATAGCGGTGTGATATCAGTCAACAGTAGAAATTATTCTATATCGGTTCGATAGCAAACCTTTATGGTTTTCTATGACGGCCCAACGTCGGATTTAACCTCGGCTGCAAATAGGAATGATGTCGACCCGACATCTATAGAACAATATCGGGCCGATGTCTAAACAATATCGGCCCGATATTTCTTACCTACATCGGGCTAACATCAAAACAATAGCGGTGTACATGTACACTAATAAACCGTGGAGTGAAAATAAACAGCCAGTATGCAAAAAAACAAACGGATTTGTTACAAAAAAGATTATAAAAGTGAATATTTAGTATATTCTAACTATAAAGAGCAAATGATAATCACGGCCTTGTTAATGCATGTCGCGAAATTATGTTACAAATATTTTCAACCATAATTTTACTTTAAAATAAGACAAACAGATAAATTTTGTATTTTTCAATCGCTCAAATGGTTAAAATGAAGTAATTAACAGTGTTTACACATTTGTTAAATCATCATTAGATCTACTTTTAAAAGAAAATAAACTTCACCTTCATCACCTTCTTTTGTTTTTGGCGCCTATTCAGTTGAAAGAAGAAATGAAGTGAGTATTTGCCAGTTCTTCATTTAAAATAATATTATTACATAAGAGTGGTTTTTATGTACTTAAAAAATATTGATTTCAATTAAAAACATTTCATTTCAAAACACAGCAAAATTATTTTAAAATTCATACCAAAATGTACAATTATTTGCTGCATGGTAAACAAGAAAACGCAATATCGTACCGTTGTCAATCCGATGTACAAAATAGTTGCGTTCATTACCATGTAGGCCCGACACAGACCCGATATACGTTTTTTGACGTTACATGAAATAGGGTTAGTGTGGTTCTAGAAATTGAAATCATACACAGGACTATTTATTAACATAATTAAGTGAACAATACAATTGCAGTTAGCATTTTCCAAAATATTGAGTATGTCGGCACTGCAGCGGTCCGATGTCGGTCCCAAAATAGGCACATTTTGCCGGTATGACAGTACGTAAATATAATAAGTAGATAACAAAGGTGTTTCGTTAGAATTAATTTATTTCATAATATTTTAACGATTTAACAGTATATGGAGGTGTAGCAGAAAACGCACTATCGTACCGATGTCAATCCGATATACAAAATAGTTACATTAATTGATCATGTAGGCTCGACGCAGACCCGATATACTTTTTTTGATGTAACATGAAATGGGGTTAGTGTGCTCCTAGTAATTAAAATCATACACAGGACTATTTATTAACATAATTAAGTAAGCAATTCAATTGCATTTATAATTTTTCAAAATATTGAGTATGTCGGCACTGCAGCGGTCCGATGTCGGCCCCAAGTCGGCACATTTTGCCGATATGCCGACATTAATTGTATATCGGCCCGATATGGTCATGCTGGCTGGGTTCGTGAAAACGAGAGTTTGCCAGTCAAATTGCCCACGGTACGTATGAAGTGTAACGGAAGAAAGTACTATGGTTGCCGACGATGTTAATTGTTATGTAGACATATAAAACATTTACATAAGTGTGAAGGTTGTGATGGATGCACTGGCACCAGGTCCTCACGCTCATAAAATACGCACATATATATTTTGTCATCAAACGCAATTAAAAATGTGTCCCGTATACATTACTGTGTACGAGTTATAACTATACTTTCATTATAATATTACGTAGTGTACATGTATGCACAGAGAACTATAATTATATTAAGGACGTACGCAATATATGATCATAAGATATGTAGCGTGTTCAGTTACACAAAACGTTACAGAAGGTTACATAACGATACATTCCGAACTCTTCGACCATTCGCTGTGAATAACCTAATCTAATACATAAATATAAGATCGTTAAGGCAATGAGTGATGTTTCAAAATTTACGGACTAAAAACGAAACATCACTCAATGCCTAAACGATCATATATTTGTTTACTTTAACACCAGTAGTTTCAAAATAGTGTCTAAATATGTCCGAGATTATTCGCAGCGAATGGCCGAGGAGTTCCGAATGTATCGTTACGGAACGTTTTGTAACGTTCGCAGTAACTGAACGCAGGGATGGACTCTGGTGCCAGTGGATGGATGGCACTGTACTTCAGCTTACAAAAAGATAACTTACAGTCTACTTATTAAGTGGTTGTCCACTTTTTTGTACGGGCAAACCAAAATTTCCTCCAGGCAACCAAAATTTTACTAACAAAGGATAGGGCTTGCCGCTTTATCGACCTGTTCGGGCAACCACTTTCATATCCTAATTTCGTATACTGCACATATATAATAACAAAAAAAAAACACAAAGCGTGTTCTGTTTATATTTATTGTAATTCTGTCAGTTTATTGTGAGAACATCACATTAGTTGAAAATACATCTGGTATGAGATTTCTTTAACCAATCCAATCACTCTTATCACAGCTAGAGTGGCTCAAAGTTGTCCGGCAAAACAAACTCTACAAATGTGTAAGAGATTATTTTTAAGAACTAAACAGAAATACAGAGTTCTAAGTATTCAACTGTTAAGAATAAAAACGATGTAAACAAGCATATCTTGAACAGCGACAATAAAAAGACACAGGCCTACAACACAGTGATTTTACACGCATCGTCGTCGAGAGAATAGTTGGCTGAAGTTATATTAACAGAGACAATTTGTTATTGTTTGTTTGTGAACCTCTTGGAGGCCATTGTGCGGTTGATGCACCCTATAATTTGGTTTAAACTCCAAGTAGCACTTGTTGTCACTGTCCGTTCTAGGGGGGAATCCCTAAGATTCTTCTTTCCGCAATAAGGGACTTTAGTCAGTTATTCCCCTTGAATTCAAGCTTAGTATTTTTAGGGTAAAGAACTGTAAATTTCAGCGCTTCTTTTGATATCTTCATTGACAAGAAAGATATTAGACGAAATATTTTGTTATCCTTACAATAGGAATTCAATGATAAGATCCGAGGATTTCAACTGTAAGGACCTACTAACCAATTGGATTGCTTCAGATTTTATCAGGGGAAGATAACTGACAAAAGTCCCTAATTTGTTGATGACGTCCTTCTAATAACAACAGTTTAAAAAGCTTAGCAAACTTCCTTCATTGCTTTTTGGTTTTGTGGTAGGTCTATATTTGTTGATTGTTTTTCCGGATATGTTTGCTTTCACCGTGTAATTTAAATAAAACAACTACATCATACATAGTGTTATTATTTGAATCCATATTTAATAGCTTTTTTAGCAGAATTGTTAAATCAAAGGATATACATGTCTTTCTAAATGGCCTATGTCTTGTGCTTTTACTCTAAAATTATACAAGTGTACTAGCTGTATACAAAACTAAGAAATACGTAAAGATAAGATATATATACTGGTTAAATAATGCATATACAATGTTCAGGACAGTTCTACTATTAGGACCATCAAAACAAATGGTCTTCATAGCAAAACAGTCTTTAGATAGATATTTTTCACAAATCAAGCATATGGGACTGAAAAATTGTCAAAAAGCTCATGGTTTTAATAGATTTAATTCGGACCTCAAGTTGATGTTTTATACAGTTGAAAACAACTTTGTTTGTACTGGATGAACCTGAGCAGAACAAAGTTGAAATAGGACGAACATATTGTATTTTTTATATCTTGTGCATGAATATTCGTGACTATATAAATGAATACAAGAAGGTGACTATTGAGATTATTTGGGATTTATTATACTAAGGATGGATGTACGGATGTATACTTTTCTAGCTTTTATTATATATTGTACCTCCATTTCTTGTTCTTTGTGGACAGACGTAGTCTGGAGAGAACTTGGCTAGCGGCTCTGAAATAAAGGATAGGGATGATAAAAACTACTGTATATATTTTTTAAGTATACATGTACTTTGTCTTTGCATTAAGGTGAACATTCCTCAATAAACAACTTAAACAAGTGCCGGCTGAGAAAATCTGGGTAATAGTTTTATTTGATTGTACAAAGTATATCTAAACCTTTCATCGTGTTAAATATGTATTTGACAACTGTTTATGGAGACGTTTTATGAACACATTTAAAATCATTCTTTTTCAATGCAAGGGAGGTAATAACAAACGAATTTCCTCCATTAACTAGGTGTACATGTATTGATGATTTATCGGCCTTGTTGAAGGATATATGAGTGCTGGTTATAGACAAGCGTCCACAAAAAAAACTAATCAATATGATGGTGCCATAAAATTATTATAATTTGTGTGGCTGGGCGTTAAACCCGACCCAAAATAAAGATGCATCATAATTTGTGGTCAAAGGGAAGTAACCCGGTATTTAATATAAGTACAGCAAACAAGAGTTGTCTCCCATTACCTTGTAACATCGTACTATAACCATTACATAAGTGATAGTCACAGCATTCATCGCTGATTGGAACATAATTTCTTTTCTTTCTGTAACCTTGCCTTTCGTGGATTAATCTTAACATATCACATTTCTGAAATTATACAAAAACTGAATGTTAATTTTGATTGTTATAATGACTATTCTAGTATAGTTTGCCTTACATAAAATTGCTTCTTCTTTATGTAAATAAAATAGAGCGGGCGTTATTTTACTATATTTCGGCAGCGGGCCGTTATAATGGGGTAGTGGCCCGCTGATATGATAGTGGCCCTCTGACGTCATATCCGGTCGATATCATCACACCTTCGGCTTCGGTCCACTTTATGTTAGAGTGCTGACTGGGCGGTCACTATCAGACCAGGATGCCCTCAGTGGTGTGTACTCTTTCTTATATAACCACGTGGGTTAACAATATAAAAAAAAGAACAAACAATGCTTTCATGATTTACATTGAAATATGGTATCATTCGATAAAAATACATGTAACGTCAAGGGTGATAATATAAAATTTCAATTAAAATTTTCATTATAGCGAAAATATAAATTCGAATGACGTCACTTTAGAAGATAAGAACAAGAAGGAACAATTTGACCCCGCTGATTTAAATACTCACTACAGTGCTTCTGTACTCACGATAGATAAATATAGATATCCTTATTTATGTACGGAGTATCTAAATCAGTGGGGTAATGTATGCGCCACTGACAATTGACTTAGATTTGCCCATACATGTATGTATAAGGGACTCTAGTCAGTTATTTCCCCTTGTATACTCTTTAAATTGTAGGTCCAATTAGTTGGATTACTCGGATTTTACCCTTGCTTTTCAATGTCAATTTGCCAAAACTAATCTTAAATAACTTTTTTTTAAATAATTTTATTTGTTTGAAATTCAAGCTAAGTATTTTTAGGGTAAAGAACTATCTAAATTTTATCACTTCTGTTAACATCTTCATTAACAAGAAAGATATAAGAAGAAATATTTTGTTATCCTTACATAGGACTTCAATGATAAAATCCGAGGATTCCAACTGTAAGGACCTACTTACCAACTGAATTGCTTCAGATTTTATCAGGGATAGATAACTGACTAAAGTCCCTAATTGACTTGATGTAATAAAATGAAATAAAACTCGTCCATCACTTACCCTTTTATTTCTACATCCAAGATTATAACGTCTCTCAGTACCAAGAGCCAGTACTTCCTGTCCACAGATCTGTAGAAAAATAACATAAATGATACTTTATTATAACAAGGTTAGGATTATATAGTCACATGATCTTCAGAATGCATTGGCGGATCTAGCCGGGGGGTCAAGGGGGGTCTGGACCCCATCCTAGAATTTCCAAAATGTACCTGTCCATTAGTGTATATCTTGACTGTATGTAATTTTCAAGTAGCATGAAGCAATTTTTCACGATGCTTAACATAGATTTAATGGTTATGTAGTTTTTTAATATTATGTTGCATTATTCTGTAAAATGTGTATAATGTGGTTGTGGTTCGAAAGTTTGGACCCTCCCCCCCCCCCCTAAAAAAAGTTCGGAATCTCCCCCTGGATCATCCCCTGGAATGTAACACAATTATTCATTATTATCATCAAATACTTGAAGCAGCCAAAAATAGAAAATATTCATGTAGTGTATAACATAACTATATCATTTGTTTTACAAAATGCCCATGGAAAGAACTTTTTTGCACCTTCGCCTAGTGTAAGTAGCAAAGCCCATATTCTTCATGGACCCCTACGCCATGCCTACGATTCGTTCAGAGATTTTTCATTTAACGAATGATCGAGGTTTTCAGTCTTAGTGGTATTCATTCCTCGGAACAATTCAGGCCACCTATGTCAATTGCAAGGTGTCGATGATAATAAAACAATTTATCGTAAGTTTATACTAATTTATTTTATTTTGATTGTGAAATAAGTTCTTAAAGCTTTGATTTATCACTTTCGAGCCTGTTTAGTGGCCCCCCAGTACTGAGCTAGTAGGATAAAGTTTCATGCTCAAGGAAACAAACGGTCGGTTTTGGATGGGATTCTAACAAACGGGGAGCTGGTTATTCAATGATTACCGACCCAACATCGTAACCGCTCGACCACGCCAACTTATCGTTGGTGTGCTAGCTTTACTTACATAACCTTCTTCACAATTCACTAATGTTGTACATTCTTCTGGGTTCATCACGTGGTCACACTGAAAGCAACGACTTCCTTTCAAGTCTGTAGTATCAACTGAAAACATAATACACAGATAGTTAGTCTCATAAGCATAGCTCTAGCTAGCGCCTTTTCCTCTGGCACCCTTCTTACAACAATAGTAATAAGTATTTGATTTCAAATCGAGGGTACCAGGGCACAAAGCGCTAGGCAGCGATATCCTTATAAAACTAGCCAGTGGTCCAATCTATAATTTGATTTTAACAAATGACATTGTCTATAAATTTTGTATTCTATTGTAGATTAAAATTTAGCATCAATATCTTCATAAACCATAGTGCAAGAGTTATCTCAATACAATGAGTGTATCTTTGTGTTACCTCCCAACTTTATTATTTGTAGCAGATAAATCTATTATAATGAAAGCACTTAGACGTGGATTATAGTTTATTTGATGCAATTACGTTACATGACGGTCCATATTTTGAGAAACGAATGTTACAAACAATACGTTGAATGCAGACCAATGATGTTTATCTGGAAGGTTTTCCAATTGTTCAAAATATGTGATAAGTGTACTCATTTATCATATTTCTTGAAGTTTGTTTCATTCTATATGAATCCATTGAAATGATTTAAAAGAAAAACATAATTACAAATGTATACGCAAGACCCAAAACATGTATCACAGTTATAAAAGATAACAAAAATGTTGTGACCACACCACAAACAACCTTTAGAACACATGATTGAGATTGATTAATGCAATGTAAGACACTTATGTACAATTAAAAGGAATGACATTTTCCATTAACCTTTGTATTAAAGTTACAAAATCCCAGACCGTTTAAGGAGCAATTATTTATTACAAGCGCTTTCAAGTAACCAACGAATAGGGTCATAGCCCCATGATGGGCGGAATATGCCACAGTATAAATATGCAGCCTGACCGTGACTTAAACCCAGGATCCATCGCTTATAAGGCGCGTGCTCTCTGGATTGAGTTACCCGGCCCCTTAGACATCCTTCTTTCCATGTACATCATTTGGAACAGCCACAGTGTTCATTTTCGAAGATATATATGCGTAGAAGATCGCCGAGGTAGCTCCGAATGCATATAATTGTGAACACGAAATACCAAGACCATAGACATGTCTACAACCGCGGCTCACGGAACCAGTGACAGACACACAAGTTCAATTACCCAGGTCGGTGGCGCAGTTGGTAGCGCCCCGGGGTTTTGAATCTCATGTCCCGAAGGAGATACGGGTTTGAATCCCACCCGGGGAAGTTATACCGTTTCAAGAAAATTTGACAATAATGTCAATTTTCCTCCATTAATAAGATATGTGGAGAAGTTTCCGGCCTTGTGGAAGGGAAGGTGAGTACTGGTTATAGACAAGGGTCCAGGAAAGCTAAGTTAGGTGCGCTGTACGCCGTAAAATGACCTAAATTGTGTTGAAACGGCGTTAAACCCAATAAAAAACTAAAAACGAAATACCGTGACCATAGACATGTCTATGACCGTGACACACGGAACCAGTGACAGACACACGAGTACACGTGTACTTACAGTCATCCTCACAACCATACATGTTACAGAAATCACCAGCACAACAATGATGACATACTGTCACGTGACCTTCTCTAGATAAATTGTTATCTACGTCTTCTATTGTACTTCTCTTTCTACGTGTATTGGACTCACCGAAACAACCATCAGAATCACATCTCTGTGTGGAGAAAAAGAAAACAAGTAATTTTGTTTAGTTGTATGTAGTGTGTGCGTTACCTTTTGATTAAACGTCCCCTGACTGCAATCCAAGTAAGGATATAGATAACTTCATTGAGCAAAGTATGTAATTGCAATTGATTCATTCAAGCAATTGCAAATATATATAAACTGTCAAAGATTAATGAATGTCCGTCCATTTCATAAGGATACACTTTTTATACAATTAAAGAGCAGTAGTCCAGTTGTAGGCCGCGCGCTTATGGATAGAGAGTTCCCGAGTTCGAATCCCACTATAGGCACTGCTTATTTCCTTGCGCAAGAAATCTTCTCGCGATTGCTTCACTCCACCCAGTTGTAAATTGGTACCTAAGAGGGTGGTATAATTCCGTTGCGCCAAATTTGTCGGCTGCACTAAGCGGAGTAAATAAAGACTTCCAAGGGAGATTGATAGATACGAGTAACCTGATGACCAGGGGTAATAGTTGTAAAGTCAGTGAACGTGCATAAGCATAAAACTTAAACTATAGCATACCATTGTTACTTACTTTACAATTAAACGCTTTTGAACATAAAATATTCAATATGAAAAGAGCGCTATACAAATGCGGTATATAATAATAATTACTCGTACTTGCGAGTGAAGTATATAATGCGTAATTCAGTCGAATTGGGACAGTGGTCAAGGGACAAGCCAACTCTTGTAATAACGAATCCCTTTAATGAGGGCTAAAATGGTTGATACTATAATATTGTTGTTGTAGTTAACAGTATGGTACAAACCTCTTTATCTTTACATCCAGCATTGATGACTTTCTCTCCACCAATGTCAACAATCTCTTCTATATAACATACCTAAATAAAATATCATAAACACTGGATTAAACACTGGATTAGCACGGCTAGCTCAGACGGTAGCACACAAGTCAACTGGTCGAGGGCTCGTAGGTTCGATTCTCGGACGGGGCATACTTTCGTGGAGCTTGGTCATGAAATAATTTTCTACGGCCATTCTCCCACCTGCCACTGATTCTAAATCATGGAGGGCAGTAACTGACGAAAGTATGCGCCAACTAGTTGGTCAACAGCTAAACTCAGAGATTTAGCCTTTCCAGGAACAGTGAGTAGATGGACTGACCGCCCTGATATAACCTATACTAGGCGTTGCTACTGCGTTAATCTCAACAAAAAACATAATATAACTTCTTAAAACATGAAAAATGGAATTCACTGTTTTTTATTTATACTGGGTTTAACGCTGTGCCAACACAATTTTAGGTTATTTTACGGCGTCCAGTGCACTTAACCTAGCTTTTCTGAACCCTTTTCTATAACCAGTACTCATTCACCATCCACAAGGCCAGAAACTTTACCATATACACTATTAATGGTAAAAAAGGACATTATTGTCAAATTTATATAAAATGGTATAACCTCCGTGGGGGGGGTCGAACCCGTAACCCCTTCGGAACACTAGATTTTAAATCAAGGCGCGCTATTTACTGCGCTACCGACCCAGGTTACACACAATGAACATATATTTACAAAGCCAGGGATATTGTATTTCAGATAATACACTCGCTTCTGATTACATATTGATTTCTTTGATACAATGTTTTGACCTATGGTTTTTTTTGCTTAATGAAACAAAAGGATAATTTTAGATGGAATCACAAACTAACGAGGAGCTGGCTATAAGTTCATACGCGGTGAAACTACCCAAATTGGTTCGAATGTTTTACTTAGTACCATTGTATTACCATTTTTATCTCTGTAAAAAAACATTCGAAAACAAAATGGATACTAAGGGCCATAAAATCGAATTTGGATGGGTCGAATACTCGGTACATTCGAACTTTTGTCATGGACATTCGATTTCGAGTTTTCCGAAGTTTTATTGCATTTTCTTGCCAGTTTCTGTGTTCAAATGTCCGATATATTTTACTGTATTTTCTAACCTGGTTGAACGGATCACAAGTCTCATAGTCTTCACATGTAGCTATATGTGGTGCCTTCTCACACACCATACATTTTAATACTTCTCTACTGGAAGCTGTCAAAATATAGAGTAAAAATTACACAGTGGCTATACCACGTGGCTTGTGACATCACTGCGAACTTTTTACTGTATTACTACGCCGATTAAAGAACTAAACGTACGGTCTGTCCAAACAAATATATTTACCGCAATTTCAACCCTATCAAAACAGAATATTTAGGAACAGAAACCAAAAGTAGGTCCGTGAGAATATAAATGTAAATTACTGCGCCTGTCATAGCACAAGCTATGATTATCTTTCTAAATTAGTCACATTCACACGAAAAATAGTACGAACATGTTTCATACCGTATAATACTATCTTAACTCTCAGCGCTTTGATTTAAATAAATTTACACATGAGCTTGTAATTAGAAAAGGGCGGACTCTCCAAGGTGTCCAATCAAATTGTGAAATAGAGTAAAAGTTATGAATATAGTTATCTATATTAAAAATAAAATATTTCAATCGTATGTATCAGAAAAAGATCTTCTTTTAATTTTCGAAGGGCAAAATAAATAACTTGTCTTACCTGCAACACACACCAGCGTCCAGATCACTGAAATATTAACGTGAAAGTAAAATAAACAGTGACAATTACAGATTACACAACATGAATAATGATATTCAAACTTCTCGGACTATGATTACATGTATAAGGATATCCTCCAAGAAATCCGCATGAGAATTTGCAGTATTATGTATCGGTCTGACTCGGCTTTGTTCATAAGAGATTCAATTGCAAAACATTTAATGATAATTTACGAAAGTGAGTCTATTATCTCCCTTTATTATGAAATTTGAGTAATTTTAAATGTGTCTTTATACAAAATAATAGTTAGTATAATTTGAAAATCTGATATAGTGCAAGTATAAGAGACTCATGGTTAAAATAGATACCAGTCTGAGAAAATTTCTATAGGCATAAACATTGTTTTGTGTTTGTATTAGGCAAATTCTTCCCTAAAATGTATAATATAATAATAAGAATAAAATATTGTAAACAAGAAACAAATATCAAAATTGTACTTACGCAATACTAATGCTCTTCCGTAAAACATTTTACAAAATAAATCACGAGATAATCACGTATCACAATTCTTCATTTGTTTCTTAAATAAATCACCTTGAGATATATATGCACATAAGAACTTGGTGTATTTATACAGTCGGTCACTCACTTCATCAAGGCTACACTTTCCATAGTAACAAAAAATTCTTATCTTTAAATTCAAATTTATATTAATGGGCAAGTTGATAAAATATGCCAAGTATGGGTAAATATCAACAAGACAAAGCTTGTTTATATTTTGATTAATTTTGTTTTGGTTTTGTGAGGTTAACCCTCCGTCTTGTTTAAAAGTCCAGCGACAGGTAAAGCATTATGGTATGCATGTCGCATTACTCTTCCGGGAACCAAATTTTCCTGGTGAATCTCTAAAATTGACACGCACACAGGTAACAAACCCAAATTTTCCTTTTATACTCTATATACTCTATGTACTATAATAAGGAAAATTTGGGTCTGCCACCTGTGGACACGCGCTGTTAGTTGTTTAATTCGGTTTTAAGGCATGTCGTCCTCGCGGTAGGGTAGGGAAGTACTGTTTTTAGACAATGATCCAGGAAAGCCAGGTTAGGTGCATTGACCTCCGTAAATAACCTAAATTATGCAGAGACGGCAATAAACCGAGGATAAAGGTATGCTGTTTATCAACATTTGTCTTATTTACTTTAAGCAATGAGCTTATCAAGTCATTTGTTCTGGACAATGTTATTATTTCAAGTACGGGCTCAGACCATGTCTTTGATAGACAGCCAGAAAAACAGTTGAGCCGTAGACGGTAGAACGTTTTGCTATTTTACAAATGTTTGGTTTAATATACAAGCAATATTGTTAATAGAATAACAATAATCATGTCAACTGACCGTGTTGTGTGTTTGAACCTTTGGTTTTGGTCTTATATACGGCCTGAAATTATTGTGTAACCAGATAAAAATCCATGCATGTCCAACTTTAAGGCCCATACATAATCCCAAGTCGATATTTTATTTTCAATAGAGAAGTATAGGGAAAAAATCTTTGAACGGTCATAACTCTTTTATTTTTTAAGATATCAATTTTGTGCAAATGATGCAAAAAAGTTTAAACTGTCTTCTTTCATTTGACTGTTTTTATTTTTTTGTAAAATTGTAAAGTTTTGGTCCCATTTAAGGTTTTATTTGATTACTCACGTTACTATAAACAAAGAAGGGAAATAAATACCCATGCTAATATAAGCTGAAAAATAAAGCCTTTCCGGTTCTTTGATCAAATTTGTGCAAATGACATGAAAAAGCCGTATGTTTCTAGTTTTCGGAGCACTTTTTAAATTTAAAATATCTTAATGAAGTTTTGGTCCCATTTGCACTTTTTTCCAAAAGTTTTGCATTTTTAAAGTATTTTTTTCTTAAATTTATAGTGTGCGCTATCGGATTTATGGACCCCTGGTGTGATTGTATAATACACTGCGCATAGCAAGGCACAGCGGGTACACTTTTATGACAGGATTACCTTCCTGTCTCTGTTTTATTGATAACTATTTGTATTATATACATGTAGTTGTATCTGTCAAATGATGTTGCAATAAAGGTTCTGAAATAATTATAATTAAAGCGTTAAGTATCTAGGAAGGTTAGAGAATACATACATGTAATTTATCTATTTATTCAAAGAATTCTTGTTCGGGAAGATTTACTCGACTATACGAATTATTGAAAACAGTATCATAAACATATTACTTTATTCTGGCGGCATAAGGATAAATGAAAGACATTAATTGTTTTTAGTTTACCTCTACAATTATATTAATTAAAACGTCAATACATTGAAAACTTTTTGTTTGCTAGTTTACAAATCATTGTAGAACGATTGCATAAAAAATGTGAAATATTAAAATGAAAAAACATTTATGCAAATAAATACATGGGCATTTTAGTCCAAGTAAAATAAAGCAGCAGACGAAACAAAAGAAAAGTTATTGGCGGCTTAACGATAACGATTAGGTTTGAATATTGTTTCAAAGCTATTCATTTAAATTTAAAGCTTTTATAACAATAAATATAAGGCATATTCAAATTAACGGATGGGCAATAATTAAATTCAAATGGTAGATGAGTACATAATTCTCATTTCTAACATAATTTGACCATCAAAAAAATATTTCAATCATCATTCTTGTGTTATCTGACTGTATTGTATACAAAATGTCACCTTAAAAGATGTGAAACATTTATCTGTTAATTTACACTTGTTGCACAATTGACAATATAAAACTTTTGTCTACAACGGATTTAATTAATCCCCTGATATGACTTGAAATCGTGACCTATGATCTTTATCTTATCTCATCGATCACAACATGGGGTCGCGGCTTGTAGATTATATCATCGCAAAATAGACGTATCTACAATCAGAGCTATATGGCTGTATCATAAAGCGAAAATCTTGATGGGTCTAAAAGTTGGGTATGGTCCGAACTGAGATTCGAACCCAAGACCTCTTGAGTCGTAAGCGGACACTGTACCACGTCGCCATCAAATCTAGCTTCAAGGCAAGGTAGTACAAGTGCCGTATAATACCTATGCTAAACACACCCCTTCCTAAACAGAATTCGTCCTCAAATTCTTGGAGCTTGATTATCTGCGGGACTATCTAGGGGATGCAATCATACAATTCCTAGTGGGTTACTTAAGTTGGGCGCCAAATTTAACCCTATGAAAAACCATGGTCCGAACAGAGATTCGAACCCACGACCTCTTGAGTCGTAAGCGGACACAACCACGTTGCAATAAAAGCTAGCTTGAAGGCAAGAGAGTACAAGTGCTGTATTATACCTCTGCTACAAGTCTCAACCATGCCACATCACCTTATTCAGTAAATGGGTTGTAAACAGCAAAACACTGCACATACAAAGTGAATCTTAGATTAAAAGGAGGCAAAATCCTAGTAGTTTAAAATTCTTTAATCACCGCAAGTAAGTGATTCATTAATGATAAAACATAACCGTATGATTAACTTCCCTTTTTCTCCAACCTCGTGACAATTATCAAACACATTCCATTCTCAACTGTTGTTTCACATCAATTAAATATGTTAATATGTTTGTATTTGGATTAAATTGGGTTTCCATTGCTTCGTTTCTACGAGTTTGATAATCTAACAATTTCAATGCAGTTTTTCAGTTTGTTTAATTCCATCGAAACTAATTTCGACAAGACATTTGTATACATTTATTTGCATTTTCCTTAAAAGTGTTAAATCCATCACCTTGATTTTTTTAGTGGTAAGATCACGAAAGTAAAAACGCTCATTTTCACCGTAACGCGAAAGATGTTTTTTTCCTAAATGCTTTTATTTCATTACTAATAGACTGATAGAGTGATTCGTATAAGAACTTTTTTATCCTAATTGAGAAAAAATAACTACAATTAAACGAAGCACATTTGTACAATTAAAGGGGGTTAACTCGGGATAGATTACTTCCAATATTTACCAATATTTCAAACCAAGTTAGCTCCCCTTAAATTCTAATTCATAAAAACAGAAACATGTTTTGGTGCCAACTAAGGAGACCAACAGAGACAGCATTTCTTCTAAACATGTTGACTCTAGACAATTAAACTTTTAAAATCAAGTTTTAGCCGGACTCTGCACCCTATGCATACATATGAGCAGATGGACCCCAGTGAACCCTAAACTCCAAAGAAGCGGTTTGGACTGTTCAGGTAGCTTATGATATGGACTACAAAGTTTTCGAAACCTCTGAGGGCAAGGGTCTGTAGCGCAATTGGTTGAGCACCTGGATATCGAATTTAGTTTTCCGAAGGGTTATATGTTCGAATCCCACCCGTGGCGGTTATACCTTTCAATGCAAATTTGACAATACATGACTGTACTGTCAATTTTCTTCCATAAATAAGGTATATAGAGAAGTTGCCTGCCTTGTGGAAGGGTAGGTGAGAACCTAGCCTGGATTCCAGGCGATGAAGTATTTTATTTTTAATAATTCTCCAACTAACAAATTTGAGCCAGTCTACACCTCTGTCTGAACTTAATTCAGACATCTCTCTCAATGCAGTATGATAGAAAATAGACTGGCTACAATATAAGTATGTTATGATGTTTTAAATATAAATAAAAAGACAAAGCAAACTAATTATCAGACTAGTAGCTAGTCTAGTGAGAACCTGGTCAATTACTTAATATTGTCTTAGATCATGTGACTATAGAATCTGTCTAAGACCGTCATAATGCTATATACAACACGGGAATCTAACCCCAGCCGGTCCCAAGCTCGGTTGTTAAATGGTAAGGGCAGCCACCACAGCAAAAGATGGTGCTGTAAAACTCACAGCACAGTGGAAGAAGAAGATCTTCCCAACGTTATGTTTTCTGGGAACTTAACATGTAGTTTCAGTAATTTATCTAGATAAAAAGTTTTCACGAGTCCTTAGGACTTATAAATTTGACAACAATAAGTCCCAGAGAAAAACAATGAGTCCTAAATCTAAATCTATAGTTTAGTTTCTAGCCAGGGTCTGCACATAGCCATAATGCATCAATATGAAGCGGACGGACTCTAGTGAAAAACTAAACTACAAATATAATCTTACACAACACAGTTCTAGTCCATGTCTCCAGATTTTTGTTACAAGTGGTTATTTTATCATACATTGACATTTTACATCTGCGTAAAAAAGATAATAATGATAGAAAACGTTTGTTATACAACAAAAAAACTTAGCCAGTGTTAAACTAATGAAAACTACTACAAACGACATGTAAAGATCTGAGATTGTTGTAACAAGATCTAAAGACTTTGTCTGCAACAAAAAACATTCGCTTATCATTTTGCAACTTTTCATTCTAATGTATTATATAATTCGTTTTGTCTTCGGTATATGTTAAGTACTTATTTAATGGGAGGCTGATTTTTTGCTTGAAATCAAATGTACTGTTAAATAGAACACGAGCAAAACAGGTACATTGCACTCAATTATCAAGTAAGTCGGTCGGTTGGTTGGTTAGTTATATTGGGTTTGACATCGTGTAAACACAATTCAAGTTATTTTGCAGCGACTAGCGCACCTAACCTAGCTTTCCTGGGCCTTGTCTATAACCTGTATTCCCCTATCCTTCCACAAGGCCGGCTATTTCCTCCATATACGTAGTACTTTATTACTGAAAGAAAATCGATATAGTTGTCATCGAATCGGTATGTATTTCGATCAAATATGACAAACATCACACAATTATAACCAATCAGTTCTGAAGCCAGTCATAATGCGCGTTTCTTAACGAGAAACGTTAGCGAACGTTTTCGAAACGGCGAACGATCGCAATAAGGGACGGTTTGTTCGCCGCGAACGTTCCAAACATAGACGAACGCAATTCAGAGCTGACTCGCTGAGCGAACAAGATGGCGGCCACATAAGTACATAACACTTAAGTTTTGTTTGTAAAAGTCGCCATGTAGGATTTGTTAGTTTGAAGCAAAACTTGTATCAGTAGTACAATAAGTAGTTCGCCTAACTATAACTTTATACGGCGAAAGTTTAGGAACGCATTGCTGCTATCCATGACCACGTCCAGGAAACTTGTAAGCTGATAGTCTTTCAGTTCAAAAATTCTCAGAATATTCGAAATTAAAATTTGTGATAACTGTTTGTGTTATTTGAAACTTGATCTTACTCTTTGACTGTATAAAAGACTTATTATTGACGTGGTATTTAGAAAATTCTACTTGAAACAATTAAAATCGGAAATACGATGTCTTGAATGTCTTTTAATATTTTGCCTATGCAAACATTTGCTATGTCGATAGCAGTAGGTCCAGCGGTTTAACGCGCGGTTAGAGATCAAGAGGTCCTGGGTTCGAGCCACTCTAATGGCACTTTAATTTCATGAGCAAGAAATTTACCTTCGGCTAAACTATGATAGAATATAACATTTTGAAAGGGAAGTGATAATACTTAAAAATGTATATTAATAAAGAGTTGTAATTGTTATACATGTACATGTTTCTGAATATATAGAGAGAGATATATAGTTTATTTCCAATACATATAAATGCAAGTGGACATTACATAGCATGCTATGTGCATAATGATCATAAATAAATACATAGCTTACACAAATCAATTGAAATGAAACCAACTACTATTAGCGGGTATATATTACTATAACAATGACTATATAATAAAGAAAGAAAGGAAGAAAGAACAAATGAAAGAAAGGGTTGTATGTATGTATGTATGTATGTATACATTGTATGTTTTAATTTCTCATCTGTTTGTACAAAATTTAAAAAAAAACACGCATTTAAAAATGCAAAGGAAATTATGGATGACACTGTTTATTAGGTACTAAATGCGGATATACATGTTTGTTTACAGTGTACAGACAAAATAGAAAAAATATTGAGTAGAGGCCCATTTTTATTAAAAACTTTACCGTTACGCACGTAAAATACGTGTAAATTATTTCCTGTGAAATCGTGGTCTTTGAGATGACCAAAAATTAAAAGTTAGTGCAGGATATAAACTTTTTATAGTACCAAGTTTTAAATGAAATAGTTAAAAGTTATTAAGTGAAAATAAAGGTTCTAATATAAAATTCAAAGTGTTTTTTCTGGATACATGTATTACAAAGTTTTGGATACTTCAGGAAAGTGATTTATATGAAAAGTATTTTTATATGGAACAATTAAAGATATGCAAATATTTAAAAGGAAATACCAGTAAATAAGTTGCAAGAACGTGTGGACAGACCCCTTGGAAACTTTTGAAACTGTATATATTATAAGTATTCGACCATTGTAAAATAAGAAGTGCACTACGAAATGTGTTTAAATTTATAAAAGGTAATTTAAGGTTTGCACTAAAATTATCATTTTAACTATTGCAATTGCATATTTTTTATCGCTTTCAACCCTACTAAATAATTATACACCCTACCACAATTCCACCCTATAAACAATTCTTTATACCAAATCCGCAAAAAGTTCCGGCAGTATATAGATAGCAAATATCAAAGCGGAAAAAATATAGTATTATCATGTTGAAGTATATTTTTATTTTTAATTTAGTAAAAAGATAATTTATAAATCTGCATAAATGAACTAAGTGCTTCAGTCGTCAGGATGTTTTCTTCGACATGCATTTCATGAAATGCAACACGTGAACTTTCCCTGCCTCTGTTAGCACAGCACGGTGGCGGGTTTCCATGACTTTAAACAAGTCATTAACATATATAAGAATACTTCAAAATCTTGAGTCCGCAGTTTTTGTCATATTCTTGAAGGGTATGTTAACTGCAATAATTTCGAACTAGCTGGGTGTTGTTACTAAAATACTTACGACTGTCTCTATATCTCAACAGGCAGTACAGACAGTGGGGGTATTAGACGGTTTTGTTTTTCATGCAAATTTAAATTACACTCATGTATTCATTTTTCACCGCATTAAACCATTGTGTTTTGAGTTGTTTGATATAAAAAAAATCATGATGATTCTGATTTCTTTTTGTTTTGTTTCGTTTAACGCCGTAGCAACACATTGTTTCGGTCATATTGCGGCAGCCATGCAGTCAACCTACTCAACAACCCTGAAAAGGCTAAATCTCTTAATTTAGCTGTTGAATATTAACTAGGCGCAGAGTTATATCAGTTACTGACAACTGCTGTCTAATGTGAATTGGAATAAGTGGTAGAAGGAAGAAAAGCCGTAGAAAGTATTTTCTTGTCCTACAAGTTATTGATTTGAAAACTGTTTCAATCGTTTGGGAGAGCCCTGCAATACTAGGGATGCAACGATTCGATACATCTAAAATTGATTGCGAGGATGCCGATTCGATTTCGATTTGGAACCCGCGATTTCCGATTTGATACCGGTCTTTATACTTGCCCATGAAATTTATAAGGAATTAAGACTTTCAGTTACAAACTTACAATGATAAATTTGTGATATATAAACCAGTATATAAATTCATTAGCGCTATTGATCTTGTACTGAAATATCTGTTAAAAAATAATTAAAATTTTATTTTGTCCATTTTAGTTAGTTTTAAGCTCAAATGAATGGTATGGTATATAATGAATCGAATAAAAATCGAATCGAAAGAATACAAAATCGAATCGACTTTCCATTGAATCTTTTCAGACCTATGTAAAACATAATTCTTATTTGTACAAGGATTCTGGGATCATGTACGAGTATCTTGTAGGCTTTCACATGATACTGCAACTAGAGACATGTTCTCATTTCTGATTGGACGAGGAGTAATTATTAGCCACGCCTCCTTGTAGCGATAGTGGTGCTTATTGGCTAACAACAAATTAGCTTAGAACCGCTCCGGTTTGTTTTAACCTGTAAGCTCTTGGATAGAGTGTTTGTTTATATCTCGGTCTTTAAGCCTTTCATATTACTAGGAAAAATCGTTTATTTACAATTTATTATTATTTTAGCAATGAACATGAGCAGGCGGAGAATTCCATAATCATTAAAAAACATCAAATATAATTAAGATAAGAAGTCCGTCTGATTTCTATTGTGAAAATTAAATAGTTGTGAAATCGGAGTTTGTTTTTTTAAAGTTAGCTTACGGTACATGACAATACGGAACGTTCTAGTTTTAGTTAAAAGATTTGTTATAAAGGATTCTTGTACAATTCTGTGTTTCAGTTAAGCACACTTTTCGGTGCAACTAATAGAATGCTTTCTATCGTTCTTGGATGCCAAAATACATTCCTACCCGGCAGGGGATAATTACGAGAAAAGTTTTAGGGAAAAGTAAAAGAGAAAAAAACTTTGGATACTTAAACCATAGTAAAAATGAACATCTACTCAATGTTACAGCAAGCAGAGGGACAATACGGCAATTTTGATAAGCTAGCCTACCATAACGCTCTACAAAACAATAAGGGAAGTTTTTCTGTGAATCATTTATTGGACCTGGGGGAACTACCCAGCGAGAATTGTGCCATGTTCGCCAGCACGGATCCTTCGCCAGGCCTTCCGACACAAACCTGTACGCCTGATTCTCCAAATGGGGCCATACAGACAGACGGACACACTCAATCTTTAGTCAACGAGATGGAAATGTTAAATCAACAGAAATTACAGCAAGATTCGTGTTTAAAAGAGGAACCACAAGAAAACCATCAGCTCGATCAGAATTCAGGTATGTATATTTTTAGAATAATATAATTTTTATTTTACTTAATACAGGCGTATGACATTACCTTGTCAAACTTGTCCCACGTCTTGTACATTTTTGTGTTTGCTGGCAAGTATAAAATATCGTCTTATTTTGTACAATGTACATGGACTAGAAAAATCTTTCAGCTACAACTAGATTTATTTCAATGATATAATCAAATTTTGGTTACATAGATATTTAATATATAGGTCTTTTGCTACTAAGTTCTGTTCTGTTCTGTTCTTTTCGGTTCTGTTAATCAATTTCAACCCTGATTTGTTATTTTGAAGGCTCGAAGGGAAGGCTATGCCTCATGAAATGAAGTAATTATTCTCACTTCATGCTATTCTTATTTAATGCAGAATTTACTACACTTGTATATATTTATCATAAGCACTTGTCAACTCGCTTCTTTACTATTCTTATAAATTCTGAGATTTATGACGGTAAAATTTGACTATGAGCAAGTTGGCTTGTAGACTTCACTAGTCCGTAAGTGCTTAAATAATTTTATATAAAATTAAAGTTGTTTGACAGAAGATCATGACATTTTCAGATTTTCGTCGTGAAACTTAAAAAATAGTCAAACGCAAACATGAACATTTACATAGGATTTAAAAGAGTAAATGTGTTAACTATTCTTAGACCTAGGTTAGGTTTGAAACTGATCAATGCGAATGATTTGTTCAATATAATGATAGAAAATAAAATCTGTACTACAAGTATAAATTAAAATGCTATTTTGGTTAATTGTACTTAAAGTGGCATTTAAGCTTTGTCTAGTAGGATTTTATTAAAACAAACAATATAGTTTAATATGTTTACCGATATTGAATGGCACAAACAATTCAAATTAAAAGCATCGTAAAATGCACGAATAAGTATTTATTATTCCTTCTTTTTTTTCATCAAATAAAACAAAGTACTTTTCGCCGCACGTGTTTTCTGATAAATTTTAAAAAACACAATCGGTGTTTTCGTGATAATGGCACATTGTAAAAATAACACATGTATATTATATCGTACACAATACTCGACGTAGAAACGAATCATTTGACCCATATAAAATAATTAACGTGGAAATCTGGCTAATTAACTTAATTGTAGTTAATTAGATCTTATTTGATAAGACAACTTATCTAATTAGTCGATTTGTTTCGCGTCTTTTTCTATGAATATTTATAAGGTCTGAATACACACTTTTGTTGAAGTCTCGTGAAGTCACGTGAATTTCTACATCACGTGAAATTCATTTAGTAAATTAATTAATTAATCATAACATTCGAAAGGAATTATTAAGAGTTGATAAATTTTCCTCTGTATAATAAAGATATAAATAGAAATGAATGTTTGGGTTTTGTAAAACTTGAAACTGGTTTATCTTGAGAAATATTATTAAAAACCAGCAAATTGTTATTCTATTTTTTTTAAGATACTGTATACAAGTTTTTATTTCTTTATTTATAATTCTGGTTTCATTTTAATGTTTCGACAATTATCTCCGTTCTTATAAGCAACTTGTTCACAGATTTGGTCTAAATCTTTTGACGTTTTAAAATTACCTGCCAGATCAATTGTGTTCAAAATAAAGTCTTGATATTTTTTTACAAAACTGACTAAGTCTTATGGATAGTGAGGAATATACAATACAAGTCACAAAAAACACTAAAAGTATCTATACCGTTATGAACAGGGTAGGATTTCTATATAAGAATTAAAGTTGAAGGGCAGTTTAAGGTCTGCTTCCACAAACATGTTCAGCCGACTTTACAATCTTGTACAATTACTCCTGATCATTGAAATCACCCTTAGGCAGGCGATCCCTCACAGTACCCATTTACTACTTGGTGGAATGGAACAATTGTAGGTTAATTTCTTGCTCAAGGAAATTAGCAGATCCCTTAGTGGGGTTCTAACCCGGGACCTCTTGATCCCTAAGCGCGCGTCCTACCACTGGACCACTGCTCTTACAAGTAATAATAAAATCCCCTCATTCATTTGTATAACAACATCATTTTTATTATACTTAGGAATTGTTTTAATAAATACTGAAAGATAATGAAGATATGAAATAAAATATATAAGTTAATCTTACACTGACAATAAAAAGAGATGCATCACATCTTGTTCTTATTAATTCTGATGATGCATTATTTTGACTTAGAATCAATTTACATTTACAATTTTGTTTCAAGCCAAATGTTTATAGCCAATGATTTATTTGTAGAATTTGTAGAACTGTTTATAACCAAAATTAATAATTTATTTATTAATTTTAGAAAATTGTAACAAAATCGAAAACAATATTTATCAATAGATTACGACCAAAGTACGTGAACGAAGCATTTTTTCCATCAATAAAATTTGTTGGTTTTTTTCTCAATTCTAATGACCCCTCCCTACGACTACACACAATGAAATTATGGGGACTTTAAGAGGCTCATAGGAAAGGTTTGGGCTTTGCCTTGCTTTGTTGCATCTGTAAATGAATGAAGTCAGCATTATCGATTAAAGTGCAAGCGAACTTTCACAATATCATTTTGGCCATCTCTGAAACGAACGGCTAATTTCCAATAGTTCTAACAAATATCTTACAATTATACCAAAAAAAATCAATGAAAAATCGGAGTGAAAAGATTATTTTCATAGATTTGAACTTTATTTGATCTATATTTATAAAAGGGGTATTATATATTGTACGAGGTCGCCACATGTTTTTCCATTGTGTTGTTTCGGATATTCAGAGTTCTATTATTTAGTATTTTTATTTGAAAAAGCCGAGGTTAGATTCAACCATAGCGTAGGTGTTTACCACATGTTTCAAGAATGTAAGCCCTCACTTTCACATCAAATAATAAACTACCATGGAAGTACCGTGTACCACGACCAATAAAACAAATCTCCTAAACATATATACGGCTTGTACAGAGAAACACATAGGAATAAAAGCACGCTTTATATTCATCTAAAGGGAAATTCTGAGCCATACATTATAGTAAAATGTACTCGTCCCTCATAATCCTCGCATCTCGTGTTTCAAACATAGCATACCACATGGCCACGTTAAAAGACCCTTGAGGGAAAATAAACAAACATGTATATTCGCTTTATACATCAATGTCTTTCTCCCCTAGAACAAGTTTAAAGAAGTTCTCTACACTTCAGCATCAGATTTTCACAAATCTTACATTCCGTAATGTGTTTTATATCCATGTTGTTAGAACATACAGCGGAAATTGAAGCATTTTTAAAATGACATTGTACAACACTCAATGCCGCAGTCCTACTTTCAAACTTATTTACATATGTATTTATTTTTATGTATAAGTGTATCTGAGAGGGTCTGTCCACGACAAAAGCATACATTTATTAAATGACTCTTAATCTAAGTCTCTTTTCAATAATTCATAATCAACTCATCCATAATTCTCATTAATTCTGTAGCTCGTTTAGGATAACTTGAAGAGACAAATATAAATAATATCAGAACAGAACAGAACAGATGTTTTATTGAAGATTTATACAACAAAGGCACATGATCTTACAAAACATTTAAAGTACAAATATCCAAGTTATCCTAAACAAGCAATTTGTAGCAGTTTTTGTTTGATTCTTGTATGAGCGTTGTTTGTTTGTCTTCATTCAGGACGTATTCCATGCGACAAAAGAATATGTAATTTTTGCAATTAAAATGATATTGAAGACGAATTCCATTTCACTAGCATACGTCCTAAATGTCTATTTATGCGTAAAACTATTTAAACAGAATTATCTACAGCTTTCTGACATTGCATAAATTAAACTAAGTATTACTTTCTGAAAACAAACGTATATGTATACATAAAATCACCAATCTTTCACAGTTGTGTGTCAATTTTAACTAAAATTCACACCACCTTACATCTAAGAACAAAATTTATCTCAATGGGGTTAATGGTCTCATATAAACGTAATTAGGGTCCATAGTAAGGGTCCATGACAGAGTTCATAAAAAAGTAGTTCATTATGTATACGTTCCGCAGTGGAGCTCAGATCTGTGAGAAAAAATTAAAGAAGTTCGCAAATTATAGAATTTACCTCAAAATTGTTTCCTATGTTAAAAACAACTATGAAAATTGTGACCCCGAAAACTGTTGAAAATCAAGTGGTTGCTACTTTAAGTAAAGGATCTTGAATTACAAAAAACAGGTTAACGATACATTTACGACTAAAATCTTGTTACACAACTCAAGTATTTCCATATGTCAATGAATGAAAACCCTCTAACTAAGCGGGCCTTACACTAGATTTGTGTATCAGTGGCAAGTTGGCAACTATACTCGATGTTTTTATAGAATTGTATGGTACATACTTTCTTGTATGAGCATTTATAACTTTTGTAGGTGTACATCGCTGAAGATATTTTATTTGTTTCGTCACAAGTACAAAATATGAATTAATGTAAAATTATGATAAATTAACATTTTTTTTTAATAATCATTTTATACGTAAGGAAAAATATAAGTAAAGTCCGGGATATTTTGGGATATCCTTCGTATTTAAATGCTGAATATTGTTCAATTAATTGCTCAGCTATTGGTAATGACATAGTAAAAGTAATAAGAGACACTATAAATAAAAATGGAAAAACTTCAATAATGTGTCGACCACACAGGTTCGATTGTTTTTATTTGTGTTTCCAATGTTTTAAAACAGCTTCATCGTTTTGTTTATTTAATGTAAAAATAAATAAATATTGCATATACAAATAATAACATGAAATAGATTATAACATTGTTGCAGATTCTGTGTTTATTTTTTTTATAAAAAATCAAATCTGATTTATATGCATTGGTTTTTTCATTTCAAAATCCTTTTAACATAATTTTCCATTAAGACTTTTTTTATAATAGCTAAATTTTGTTGAATGGATTGATGGCTAATTTATGGCAACTTCGGTTACAATTGTCTGACAACATTGTTTTATATTATTTCAATACTATAATCGACACGCCCCCATTTCAAGACTTTTAGATTATTTGCATATTATTAAAACTATTTTTAATATAAACTTTGCATAATATAACTGATATTTATTCTTTTAATTGGACCAGCAGCATTTAAGAATTTGTATAAGAAGCAACACAACTCTAAATTAATATATATATTCCCACTAAGAACAGTGTCTTGCTTTATAAGCGCTATGTTATGATCTGACTATTTGACTAAGTGCAAAACTTTCAGTCAAATCATGGTTGTTATCCCATCACCCGCAGTATATTATCAAAAATCTTACGATAATTTAACAAAACAATAGAAAGAATTTACGACTAAAATCGGTCGTAAGACGCTTGATAATACAGGCCCCAGACCTCTCTCTGGGCTACCTAAGACCCGCGACCACCTGCTGTTGCAAACCACGAGGGATTAGCATGAAAAGTATATTTACTGATGAACTCGCAACATTCTTACATCAAATCTACCACGGTATATCAACATCGACAGCGTAAGATACTATCTTTAGAAAACAAGACGAGTGGTTCCGGAAACTGGATTTTATCACCTCCGACATCTGTTTTACCGGACGCTTGATTTTCTTGTACCCGGATCAACATAATACACTGTGAGAAAAAACGGAAACCAAACACGTGGCTGAACCGACACCAACAAAAATGGCGGGGGTTGTTGTCAGAGGTTATGTATTTGAAGGGTCATTGAGACCTAAGGACGCCCTCTGGCGGTAGGGATCAATGTCAGCTACGATTGCAGGGTTCCAAGATAAAGTATTATCGAATTACTAAAAGAAAAATATGATACATTTTGATACATCTAAAATAACTGATCTGATTTCTGGTCTGCTGTTTTTGTTGTATTTTGATCACCTTCTAGACTGACTTCTACCAAGTTTATTTGTTATTTAATGTCAGTCAATGATTTTGAATTGTTTTCTTAAACTTTTCAATATAACTATAAATGCTTATCATCGATACATTTTAATCAATGCATGCATCTTTGCCGAAGTTAAAAAAAAGTGCGGTTTAAAGTAAGCCGATTTGACAATCTTGAAGTCTTAAGACACATACGCGCACAGTGTAACTCATTTCTGGACACATAGACATTAAATTCATTTATAGTAATTAAGAAAAATATAATTTATTTATGTTGTCCTTTTTACAACAAAAGTTTAGAAGTATTTGAAACCGCTATGACCGTTCATTTTTATACCTAATAAAGTTCCTTCCTCACTACAGCAAGGACCCTATTTTAACACATATATGTAGGGTTAATGATACAGATCACCTTATTTATTGCAATATCATGAGATTTATTGACAGTTTTTTTTTAATCCAAAATGCTTGATGTAAGAAGTATATTGTCCCTAAATAGAGACCACTCCGCTATTAAGAACATCGATTTTGAAGGTTCTTATAATGGGATTTTTACTGTATTATAAATAGACTTAATAAGGGATGTTAGTCAGTTATCTTTCCTTGATAAAAACTGAAGTGATCCAATTGACAAGTAGGTCCTATCAGTTGGAATCCTCGAACTTTATCATTGAAGTCCTATGTAAGGATAATAAAATATATCATCAAATATCTTCCTTGTTTATTAGGATATTAACAAGGGAGATGAAATTTAGATAGTTCTTCAACAAAACAATAGTTTGCTGGATTTTTAAACAAATTGAATGATTTTGAAAAAAGGTATTCAAGATTGATTGTGTCAAATTGGTATTGAAAAGTAAGGGTAAAATCCGAGTGATCCAACTGATTGAACCTAGCTATTTAAAGAGTATGCAAAGAAAATAACTAACTAACGTCCCTTATTCATTCTTATAAATGAGTACATGTATTTGTACTTCTGATCGACACAAAACTACAGGACTACATTATTACTAACAGATTCTTTAGAATTCTATGTAATATATACATAAACATACGTTACAATATACCCCCTACTATGTTAAAAATACTATATTATAAAAAACAGATGTTGGTCACATGTGTTGTTTATTAAAACAAACGGTTACTTGTATAATATATCTAGTACAGTTACGTGTGTATATATACATACAAATTGTTGACCATGTTGTTTGGCACTTTGTTTTCTGGTCATTAGTTTTATACATGAAGTATACTAATTAGATTTTTGCTAATTATAACTAGAGCTATTGATGTTTGAGGGAAAGAGCCGAGAACTTCAAAAATTACAGGAAATATAAGAAGAGTGGATTTTTCCAAAATAGGAACATTGAACTCTCAAAAGTCGTTCAGCATTAAAACTTTTATTAAATTTAATACTTTTTTCTATGCTTTACGGCGTTATATAGTATCATTCGATGAAACTGTACGATGAAAATATAAAATTAAAAATTTCAGTCGATGACATGAAAATCTATCGTACGCCTAAATCGACGAATATCCTCTATTATTCATTCTAGTTCATCAAAATAAAATAACTTACGACATAAATATTAATTTCAAATCTTCGTAAGTTCAGAAATATACATTAAAAATAGTCAAGTTTTAAGTCAAACATTTTTAAAAATGATCTGAAAAAAGCATACTAAATGAATGTGCAGGTTAAATGAAGTAAATAAACTGTATCAACTGATTGTTTTACACGAGATAAAATTATCTTAAGAAATTTACAAAGATTATTTAGTATTTTTTGTCAGAAATTTAAATAACAATTGGTTTAGTTTGAACGTAAATGTATTACAATATGTTTGAGTAGGAGCAGCGTGTTTAGTTATCCTGAACGTTCCAAAACGTTCCGTAACGGAAGTGTCGGAACAACTCAACCCGAGACAACTCAATCCTCTACTAACAGATTGAGTTGTCCCAACTTAGAGTTGAGTTATGCACGGGTTGAGTTGTCTTCGGGTTGAGTTCTCTCATACCCGTAACGTTAGCTAACAGTCGTTACTGAACAGGCATATTTCTATAAGCCTTTTGTTAAAAAAAATTCTGAACGCAACATTCGTGTTTTATTGCATTTTGAGAGTTTGTTTCATTTGATTGTAACATATTCACTGAGAGATAACTATTGCCAGCATTAACCAGTTTAAATGTTAGAAAAAAGACTTCAATACTTGTAAAAACAAGACTGCTTGATACTGTAATATATTGTTAACAAGGGGACTATTTATTAATGCGTTATTCATGAGTTAGCCTAACTACATACCGTTGTACAGAACCTGACTTCGCACGTCCGTCGAATGTCTACGTCCGCGACATTTTTTGATGCGTTTTATATTAATATCGCTTACTAAGACCTGAATTGCTTACGCAATCCCGGTCAAAAATGAACAAGAAGATTCTAGACCTCGAGATTAGTTCGGTGTTGTGAAGATTGTCAAGATTCCCTTTTTTCTAAGGTTCCAATTCTCCGAAGGTTCCGCTGTACGTACTTGTTGAGTCTCGAACTTCGTACCCCTGTCACGTCAGTCAAAAATCAAACAAAATCTCTAACTCTAGAATTTAGAAAACAGCAACCCCGGCGGGTGAATAAAACATACTAAGTTACCCACTCTTTAGTTGAAGACACATTAACTCAAGTGTTTCCAGCAAGCCGTGACGGAACACAAAATACCTCCTGAAAGTGCCTTCAAAAGCTTCGACTATAAAACTTCAGTGTATACATTCAATCCCCTATATAAATCTAGTGAATATGTACTTAGGACTCTTATACTAGAAACGTTGGAACCTCTTAAACTCTTGTTAACTGTAAGTAGTTGTTGCTTAGAGGGGAAAAAACCTTCAACTTTCTACCAGAGTCTGTTTCCAGCAGCTTGGGGCGTCTATCGTGATATACCATAGATCAAAATTGGCAGTTATACTCTAATATTTCTTTACAGTAGAAATCACGTTAAGTCAGCCGTGGAACCTTAAAACATAGTTTTCACGGAAAAGAGGGATTACTTTTATTAAGCTTGACGTATCGACTTACAAAATCAGAGTTATTTTTCCGCAGCGTTTGTTCCATAGCACCGTGTTGGTTACACAGACGAGAAAATGGCGAAGGAATATTTCTGAGCAGACGACACCGAAAAATTCAGATTTTTGGGAGACGATACGACGCCACGGAAGCACTTTAATTCAGTACATTTCAATCAAAACGTGCCCAACCAGAAATGCCTGTACTCATGTTAAAATCAGCAGGGTTTAAAATGAAAGTTACTTTTTTATATTCTACGATGAAAATGAGTTTTGTTTGTTTTTTTGTGTAACATTGTATTTAAAATGATAAAATATGCGAAGATGAATAAATGAAGAGAATTGTTGAAATTTAAAGAGTTAAAATCTTTGTAGAAAACATAACATGTTGAATTGAGAACAAAAATGCATGCATGTAATATAGAGATAACTGCATACGCAGTAATCCTTGCACGCTATAGCTCTTAAAACTTTGATGAACCTCAAGATTGCTCAAGCTTTTATTAAGGGTATATATACGTCTATAGCACATAGATAAAGGCAAATACAAATCCGTGGGTTAAGGGTCCAAATGATCACAGCTAGGTAGATCTATACGAATTTAGTCATATGAATTAAAAAAAAATTGGTCTTGCGTTAAAATGACAACAGCACTTATTGGCACTAATTGGTTTTGTAAAAAAAATCTTTTATATAAATTCATCAAAATAGTTTAACATCATATCATTACAAGTAATCTAATTTCAGAAACGGATTTTGACGATATTCCGGACATGCTGAAGCGAATCGCATGCTTACTTGTAACCGACTTATTCCGTCAATCTTCGTAGTCATTCGGCAACAAAAACCATGCGGTTTCTAAACCAAATTTTATAATATTTGTTTTCTGTAAAATAACCGTTGTTCGACCGTAATACGTGTTTAGTAAAGTTTCAACTTCATATTTTATCAAACGTACAAATTATCTTCAAATATTTGTACAAAAAATTGCTCCAAGTTGCAACAAAATACTTGTCTGATATGATAAAAGGCGTGTTATGATAAAACTTTTTAACAAAAATAAAATATTTTTCTAAAATAGTTTAATAGATATACTCTGAGCTTCATTACCAATACCTAGCAACGAGAAACAAAAATATTATATACTGTATATTACATTAGTGGTGTTGGGTTACTAACCACGCGTGTTTTGCGACATGAACACGTGTTTTTGCTGTTTATTTTTGATTAGCATAAAGACATGATATGTTTATTATATAAACAAAAGCTAGGGGTAATGATTAGGTCGAGTGATTAACGTAAATTGTGCAAGAAAATGATGATAATTTGTTGGGGGTGGTATCGTTTTAGTCTTTCACTATCGGAACTGCTGCTTTGTAGCTTCTATGGAAGGAATAATCAACGTAATGAACGCTGATATGAGACCTTATAATAGACTAATGTTCTTGGGCTTACTTGATTTTTCTTTTATCTTTTGCAAACAATGGGACAATGTTTATTTTCAGATTTGAGTCCATTCTATACCTCATTATTCTATATTTGTCGAGCAGAGACCATTCCCGTACCCAGAGGTTACCGAGATTCTCGATTGAGATAAACTTATTGCTCTTGGTCAGATGAACTACATTCTAGTACCCAGAGTCTAGTAGGATTCTCGATACTAGTTAGATCGGGGTACGAGAATTGTTGAACTATGGCCTTCCATAGTACAATGCTAGCTTTCCAAACTAACAAAAGCAGAACATACTGGCTACGAACCATAGTTCAAAACAATGTATTAAAGTCTCGCAACCAACCATTAAAAATGTATTAAAGTAATGTAGTACTCAAATAATACCAATAACGAACATTCGTAAAGAACTGTAGTGCTCAGAAAAGATAGTTAGGTGAAACATCCATCGCAAATAACTGAACAAAGTTGATAATGCACCAAATATATGAGCAAGCAATGATCACATATGAATGCACGCAGCATAGTCGAGTGAAGGGTGGGTTGAAGCTTTCCACTTAGATAATATGTTTTTGTTAATCCAAAGACTTGTATTTTGTGGTACCACTAAATAAGAAAAAAACATTCAGTGACAGAAGCTTTGGTACTGTAGGCCCCATGCTATATAATAAGCAATCAGATGATGTGAAATTATCACCTACTTAGGCTGTGTTAAAAAATGATTGAAAACTCACATTTCTCTACTTTTTATGATCTATTCTAAAATTCTATTCTAAAATTGTCATGGCTTAGATTTTTGTATTGAAATATGCAAAATAGTTTACGTTTTTATATTATAATTTAACATGTATTTGGACGAAATTTTCATCATTTATACATAACACAGACCCGAAAATCTTCAAGTCCAGAGCGTCTATTTTAGACGAAGTTTAATGTGGTAGCATTTTACACCAAATTTCTGGTTAATATCAAACTAGGCTTTATTCATTCTAGTGTTAGGGATATCTTGCTGTTTAATTTCAGCAGATCATCTCTTCTACATAACTCTGATAGTATTCCTTGGGTAATTACTGGAAATTTATAGCTATGATGTCCCGTATGGCGTCCATCTTTCATCTGTTGTCCGTACCAGTCCGGCATTGGGTTGCGCTCGATTTATTCCGAGAGATAACACGGCGGATAGTAAAGGTTCTTAGGTGACATTTGATTAGCGATTCGCGCAGTTCGGGAGGGGACGCGCTGATAAGCACCGACAATAATTCAGTTTTAATTGTTAAACATATCATTAGCGCCGAGATCAATGTTTAAATATAACCCCGTACTGCGATAAAACAAAGCCTTTAATTAACTATTCGAGAAGCCGAGTTGAACCATTTGGCGTTACTCGGCTTTCTACGTGCAGATTTTATGTCATTCTTATTAACCCTTTCACATATGACCTGAAGGCTTAATGTATCATCAAATATATAATAAAAACAAGAGCTCTTAGACTATGATACTTTCTAACTGCAGTAAAGACATTACTTAAGCAAAATGATATGGTTATTAATGAATGTTATGCCATATGCGAGCACCTGTACAAGTAGTTTATTCACACAATGGTCTCTTGACATTATTACTTGTAGAACTTAGAGTACATTATAAAGTGCCATCCATAATTATCTTTAACACTTTTGTAAATGTATGATTTGTTCTTAAATCTTTACCTAAAGTTGAGAAATTAATAGCATGTCATTAGACGCATGCATTTTTAAATGTTAATTTACTGTCAGCGGTAAATAACTCCACTGATTTAGATAGTCATTTCAGTTTTTCTGAACACAGTCGATTAATTATATTTAAATCAGCGGGGTTAATGTATGCACCACTGGCAGATGAATAAAAAATAAAAAAAAACGTGTATAACAATTACAATTGAATAATGTTTTAAAGTTGTTATTGCTAGCTTTTTAATGTTACAATCTATTATAAATGTCCAATGCGTTAAATTAAAATTTATTTGTATTAATGAAAAATAAACATCATTTTACATTTGAAAAGGCAATTTTAGGATGGCACTGTGTACCTTTGATTTTGTACGGCATTGTACTGTATTCACAAGTTTTCTGAAAGACCTGTCCCGTGTTCAGTAACAACTGTAAGCTAACGTTACGGGTACGGGAGAACTCAACCCGAAGACATCTCAACCCGTGCATAACTAAACTCAAAGTTGGGCCAACTCAATCCGTTAGTAGGGAATCGAGTTGTCTCGGGTTGAGTTGTCTATGGGTTGAGTTCCGACACTTCCGTTATGGAACGTTTGAAACGTTCAATGTAACTGAACACGCTGCAGTTCTGTTTTTGTTCCAGTCACCGGTGTCACGTGAACCTGTCTAATTGTAGATCGGCATAAAACCAAAGTTTTTCTCTTCTTGTTAAATAATAAGAATAAAATATCAACCACGGAAAATCAACTTATCAAAATAAAATTTAATTTATGAAATCGCCGTTTACTGTAGAAAGGAAATTAGTAATAATTTCGATGTTGCAATCGCTGGTGTTGTCAGTCCAGCGTATGTCACAATTAGGGACTTCAGTCAGTTATCTTTCCCTGATAAAATCTAAAGCAATCCAATTGGTAAGTAGGTCCTTACAGTTGGAAACCTCGGATTTTATCATTGAAATCCTATGTAAGGATAACAAAGTATTTCATCAAATAATTATCTTTCTTGTTGATAAAAATATTTACAATAGTGATATTTACATAGTTCTTTACCCTAAACATACTTAGCTTGAATTTCAAACAAATTTAACTATTTGCAAAAAGTTATTTAAGATTAATTTTGGCAAATTGACATCGAAATGTAAGGGTAAAATCCGAGTAATCCAACTAATTGGACCTATATATTTGAAGAGTATACAAGGGGAAATAACTGACTAAAGTCCCTTATTACATTGGCAAGTATCTGTTTTACAAAGAAGCATTTTTGTTGTTTATAAAAGAATGAGTCATCGACTTTTTATTCATAGATCTTAGAGCTTGTGCAGACTGTCAGAATAAATCAAAATATCTCGCTGACAAATAAAATATGTTGGCCTTTTTTGTACGCTTATTTGTTTGTTTTCATTTTGTACTTTGGGGAACAGTTAATTTTTGGACGATGTTTCATGAGGGTACACCGTTAACATTCAATAGTTTCAGTGATTTGCATTAGCTTAGACGAACAAAACCGAGTCAGTCCGATTAAAAATATTGCAAAATTATTATGCGGATTACTCGGGCGATATCATTATAATTGCTGTCCGAGAACATGAGGACCGTCAGCGTCATACTTTAATAATGAACTGTAGCCGACTATGAACCTATAGACTATATCCGGAATTCAAATATTTGGGTTTTCTCCTCCGGTACAAACAAACTTTCACTGTTACAATGAAAACATGTGTACAAAGAACACATAGTTCTTGCAATTTAGAAAACCCATAAATTTGAATTCCGGATAAGGTCTATTGTCAGCAGTTGGCAAAACTGTCGCACGAGTTCTCGCCGCAACCTTCTGTAAAACACACACAATTTTTCATTTTTTAATTACCTACGATTATAATTCCCGCTACAAATTTACGAAATGGACTCACGGCGATTTTTATTTCTTACTAAAATTATGACATAATGTGCAAAAAACCACGGTCTACTAAAATAACACGACTACATGTATTTTACGTTGTAAACATAATGGCGTTCTCTCTTGTTCTATTTCTATGTTGGTATTTCATTCAAAATGTTTATTATTAGAAAATTGAATAATTAAATCAATTAATCAAAGGCAAGCTTGTTTCGTATAATAAATTCCACAGCCTGGAATGATAATTGTTTTATTATTTACATGTGTACTTTCTTTCCTGAATACTGAATACAAGTTTTATTAAAATCAGATTGTGTGTATAATATGGGAGTATTATTATTAATATACATAGCATGATAATTTTCATAAATAGAAAGTTCAAAAGGTTATCATGAAATATTAAAGCGTGCCTATTATGTGTTTCAAAGATTTTTTTTTTCAAATTTGGAATTGTGAAGTTTACCATTATAGTTAATGGTGCCTTGTTTTTGTATTTGTTTTTTTTCTAGTTCTTATTAACATATCGACTGTTAATTCTTATATGTTTGTCTATACGGGGTTTGAACGAAATTCACATTAAAGGTACTAGTTCACTGATTTGGTTAAGATTTTTCTATAATTTAAAAATACCGTTCAGTGTTTGTAATTGTGTCAAATAAAAGTTCTTATTATTTCAAGACTAATTGACCTATAGATTCCACGAAATATACAATTAAGGTCACAAAAAGCACTAAAATTGTCTATACTGTGACATACGGGGTAGATATGTTCTACTTGAAACACTATCATTTGTAGTTGTAAGTCCATTTGCACTAAAATTTTCATTATTAAAAAACTAATTTCCTGCTTCAAAAATGTTTCCATACAATTTAGGTAGTTTCAGAAAAAGTTGTTATTTAAGTTGAAATCTGTGAATGAGTACCTTTAATAGTTTATTGTACTAGTTGATGGTCAATTCATGCAATAGTGAGTTTTGTTTTGTCCATTCACCGCATGAACTTAATGTTGGGTTAAATGTTATGTTATCCAAACTTGTAGGATAAATGGTCTTGCAACTGTGATTCAATACATGTATTACATTGAATTAAAATTGATGTTATAATATATATGTTTTACTTGGAAATCTTGTAAAAGTAAAATAACAAGTGAACTGTCGATTTGCTATTATATTGAAAAAAATGCATTTTGTGTACATGTATACTGAATTCCATGTTATGTACAAGGTCGTATTCTAGGTCATGCATGTTTTTGTACTTTAAACAATGGACTTGCCCACTAAATAGGTGAATAAGCTATTGCATAAACAGCATTTTACTGATTTAAACTGACAATTTTTATATGTGACATTTATTTTGAATAGTGTGTATGCACATAGTAAATTTTATATAATGATATGTTTATAAAAAGTGTAAACTAATTAAACTATAAAATTGTAAAAATAGTTCACTTCTAAATATTGGTGTCTAATGAAACTGGCTATGTTTTTATACGCAATGTTTACGTGGACGACCTCGGACCTGTACATGTATTATTCATTTGATATTCAGATAGTATGGTGTTTTAAGGAAGTGGTCGCATTTTGTAACAGTTAACATCGCAAGAAATTTTCATCTATTTTAAGTGATATTTTAGATCTTTTTGAAAACACTTAAGTACTCAGACTTTAATCTTGATTTGAATTAGAAATATTCGCGGCTGATAATGTTATAACCACTAAAAGTTTAAACTTTTAGTGAGTACATATGCTAATATACTATTGTTTGTAATAGTGTTTATTTTACAATTTATGTTGATAAATATTAATCCCATTCCAATTAATGCAAAAGTGTTCTTTTTATGTAAATACTTTTTGCAACTATATTATTTATAATAATATTATTTGCATTGCTAATATTTTTGGTAATGTTTATGTATAATTACATGTTTTTATAAGTAATATTTATAATCGTATATTTAATATTTTATGTTTATTTTTTCCATTAATGCTGTTATTTGCATTGCTATTATTTTATCAATATCAATATTTTTTTATTTAATGTTTATTGAATGTACTATTACTAATAACTGTATTGGTTTTATTTGTATTATTTTTATATAATTATTTCTACCAACAGTACTCATATATATTCATTTTCATCATTACTATAAACATTTCGTGTTTACTGTTCATTAATATTAATTGTAATTATGTTCATATCTCACCGGTTGTTACTCTATACTTGTTTAAATCAAATTAAAAGGGTATACAGTCACGTGATCTTTAGAAACACTGTAAGCACGTTCTGATTTTTCGTCAAATTCTTACAGCAGTCCGAAAAAGAAAATATGCATATATATATTGCATGAAATAACTATAACATTTCAATGATCGAAATGACAACATAAGACTGTGAGTAGTAAATGACCATTTGCATAAAATATTTTCAAGGAAAAAATAAGTATCATCTTTATTTTGCAAAATACGACATTAATGTGCCTTTGGTCATTTATAGTATTTATGGTAAAGACAAGTAGGTATAATAAATACATTATTAAATATTACAAAACATGTTAACTATAGTGTAATAAAACAAACAGTGAATAGGCGAAACGGCTCCGAAATGCAATCAATTCCTTATTTATAATAATTATTTTTAAAAATTTGGCAATATATAGTTCGTTTTAGTCTTAGATTTAATTACGTAATTACGTAATAAAAATCATTAGGGCAGGAGCAGTAACGAAATTATTTAAATCTACTAGGAGAATATCTACTACAACAGAATAAAAATGATATTCGTTTTCGACATTTATTTCATTACACAATTTACACAAAAGTTGGCAACATTTTAAAGGCGTTACAACGTGTCTTTTACAGCTCTGTGTCATATAACATTAATACATGTATCGTATGTATCGTCGATTTTTTACGTTATTAAGAATTATACTGTAAATGTTTTATGTATAATTAAGTAAGAAGTTATATTTTCTTAGAATAATATGTATAACTTTCAGTATGTACGTATGATCAATTTATATCACCTTCTAACATCATGAAGAAAGAATATTAATTATCTCGAATTACTAGTTATTTATTCATAAAACTTGTTTAATATATTTTTGTGCAAAAAATGCAGCCATAAAAAGTTTACTTTTTTCATTAGAGGGTGTACCCCATCTTCTCATGATTAACAGTTTATGTTTGCAAAAAATAGAAGCCCACAGGAGTAGGTTCCAAGTTGGAGAGAAGCTTGCTGGTAATATTTTTGTTACCGAATCCCTATGACGTCATGAATAAAGTATGCAACTCACGAAAAACTCAAGTTGTAAAATATCATAACACTAATGAACATTTTAAATTGAGATGAAAAAAGATTTGTGGGTTTTCAGGTTTTTTTTCTACCTCAGTTTTTTAATACATGTAATCATCCTCTTTCAAACGCTTGGAATCGTAGAAGACAGTTATTCCGAACAAACAGAGACATAAAATCGCCCGCTCTACTATACGGAACCATCTTCTCCGGTCTCATGCCGATATTTCATTAACAGCACACTTTCTCGTTTCAATAAAACGACTATAATGTATGTAAAAACAAATTACAAGTGTCAGTCGAAGTCTTTAAAACAAGCGCCTGGCGATTCAGACATTATTACCATGCCACGTGCTCCCGTGATGCTTTGAAAAAATGGCGGTTCGTATTGCGAATGGGTAGGTACACAGATGTACAAAACATCTAATAAAGTCGACTCCCCGCCGTGATTTTCATCTCAAAATGAAGCATGTTTTTCTCTGAAACCGTTGTTATTTGTATTTAACGTATAGTTAACGGCAAAATATGCAAACACAGTTTTATTACTCTCGTCTTCTTCGGAGTTAATGACGATTAGAAGCGAAGTATCCCAGTGAGCGAAAAATATAAATAATAATATATTACTGCTAATAATTTCTCTAATGCAAATGGCTCCAACAAAAAATGTAACAATAACTTTCATAATCCATGTATATAATACTTATATATTTTTAAATACGTTTAAAACTTTTTTTCGGAAATGGAAATAAAAATTCACTCATAAATCGCATTGACTGGTTCAATAAAAGTAAGGTAAAACTTAAATTTACCCATTTTCTTCATCGCAAATCATTTCTAATGTATAACTATAATTCCACTTTAGATAACATAATCGTTTTTAAGTTTAAATGCAGTAGAGAAAAAACTTTGAATCGTCAACAAGTGCTCTGTTTCCCTGTAACTTGTAATTCAAATGTATGTATGTATTGTTTGCATTGTTGTCGCCGCAAGCTGATGGTAGCAAATGAAAAATCAAATCTATGGAAATAAGTCGCATCCGATTATCAGGATAATATACTAACCGGAAATATTCCGAATAAAATTTTGCCGTAATGATATGCGGAGTGGTTCGGGTTTTTTGCTTATATTCAATGGACGGAGCCGCAGTGAAATCATTGCTTGTTAACTTTGGAGCTGTGCTTACATGTAAGCCCCGCCCCACAAGCACATTTGTGCTTAATTGCTTGAATAAATAATTTGCATTTGTATTTTGTACGAGTACAGTTGGTCAGTCACTGCAGTGAAACGATTAACGACTTTAGTTGAACATATCTAACTGCACTTTACCATTTTATAAGGACCACGACCAAAGCGCAACCTAAAGTAGCATAGTGATTGGAAAGGCTTTTTTCATATGATAAATTTGAAAGACAGGTATTTCAGGAAGGGTGTTTTTACATAATTCTGGACTTAGAAAAGACCAAAACATTGCATTAATTAGCAACACACATTAACAAATAGATAACAAGGCGACTTTAAGACATTTGTAATTAGAATATTTTTCTAAATATGTTGATGACTTAATTGCATGACGTAAATAGTTGTGAATAATAAAAAAGTCTGATCTGTATTTGATTTAAGTCGTTGCAAAAACCTAGCTAAGTAATAGAACACACATGGAATGAGACAGTTTTTCGGGGTATACATATCTAATGACTGATTTCTATGGCATTTTGTATAAATATTTTGATTTGCACCATTTTAATAGTCAGATATACGGCCAGTACATCGGACCATCTCTTCTAGTACATGTGTACGTGTGTTCTCCTTCTAGACTCCCATATTTCATTAAAACAAATTGGCATGGTTTCTTCCAATCTCCGTAAACAGAGATCCTGTAGAGCGTTGTCGTACTGGATCTCTACTTATTCAATGCAAGGTCACGTCGAGATGAACTTTGTGTCGACCAATCAATGCGTAGCTTTCATCTAGATGAAAACACTATTAATCACATTTTGATTTCGTAATTTCTATTTTTAGACTAAGGTTTGTGTGTAAATTTAACAGCGGTATTATTCACAGTCTGCGATTGGGTGGCTCATTTCAAATTGCGTGACGTAGACGATGTAAACAAGTTACGTATCATAACAATTTCGTCATGAATATTATGATGAGAAAAGGTCACCTGAACGTGACCTTCGTTTGGAAAAGGCCATATCTAAATTAGCGAGTATGCGAGCGGTAAAATTTTAGATCGGGTTTTAATCAGATTTGGTTTCTTCTTACATGAATTTGTTGGGACAACTTTGAGGTTGGTGCACCCTATACCTTCTGGTTTAAACCACAATGTTTATTGTTTGCCACTATTGGTGCCAAGACAGAAAGTCTTTAAGTTCTTGTTTTTGTTATTTGTGGCGTCCATTTTATAACAAAAGTTGTGACGTGTCTGCCTAAAACAACTCCCAGATATGTTATATTCTTTCAATTTCTATCCAATGGTTGACATATTTATTAACCAAGTCGCAATTTGCAACAAAAATGCAATTCACTTTAATGCAATCTACTAAAGCCTAAACAATCTTGACAATAACATTCATAAAGGTTGCAAAAACCGAAACTCAACTCTAAGACAAAATATAATTATCTGGGGACAATTTACACCCGAGCAAAAAGTAGTCCATCCATGATTGATACCACATCATTAGTGTCAGCCTGTACAAGAATTTAGTATATTTTACCAAGTATTAAACGCAATAGGAATTGACTACGTGTGTTTTAGAGAGTGTCTATTGCTTTTATTGTCAATTGCATTTTCCGGAATAGTTTCCTTTGAGATTTGAAGAGCACCATTTAACATACTTTGATACGCGCAACAGTTTTTTTCTAACTCAATGTGTATACCGCGACGAGCGTCTATGATCTACGGATCCATTTTCATTGTAAAAATGAGTTTTCATGTTTTTATGATTTTTTATGAAAAGCTTCTGATGACTGTTGTAGAGACAGAGGGCTCTTCATGACGTCTAGTACATGTCAAAATATACTTTCCTCTACGCATACCACCCTTATACAAAAACCTTCATGTTTTAGAAAGCACGATGTTGAAAACTGTCTAGGGTTTTATGTACGTACACCAAACGCACTGTGTTTTCATTTTGAAGCTCGACAGATTGGCGTCTCTCTGTTAGTCTGTTTCGACATGTTATGTTACAGAAGTATGGGGATGAAAATATTCTGCAAAATTCTATGATTTTTTAACCCACACGCACTCAACTTAACGCAAGGAGTTGACACACGTTTTCATCAATGACAAAACCCTTCGCGTCAATAATGGCGGTTTATAATTAACTTTCAAGTGAACTCAGAGTTTTGAAGTTAGTTAAAATACCACAAAAGATTGGATCATTTGTCATGGGCTGCAAATATATACAGTTTTAGGTTAATTGGTTCTCGCACGTACCATTTCGTATCATAGGCTGTAAATTATTTTGTGAAATTGTTTCGATGTACATTTGCTTGTTTGAAAGTTGAGAAAATAAATCCTCGGCTGACTAATTTCAAATTTAATGTTAAAAACTTGTTGAAGTTTTGTGTTTTTACATGCAGTGGGTGATCAATGGGGAGAGCGGTTTGATTTTTAACTGACTTAAAATGAATGGTCTCCCAGCTTCAGTTGTATACTATGATGTTCTAACATCATTTATTAGTTCGTTGTGTCTCTCTGTTGTAGTGTGACTCTCAGTTAGTATATCATATACGTTTATATATCATGCTTTTGGTAAGGGGCTCACATGGAGGATTGGGCATTGTCGAGCTGTGCTGCCTCTATAAATAAAGTCATAAAGTTTTTATTAATGTTATTATTACTATTTAATAAAACGAAACTCTGTGTTACTTTTTCTAAATAAACATTGTGGAAGGGTAGATGAGTACTGGTTATAGACAAGGGTCCAGGAAAGCTAGGTTAGGTGCGCTGGACGCCGTTAAATGACCTAAATTGTGTTAACACGGCGTTAAACCCAGTTAAAAATCTGATTAAATGTCACAACCATGTTTTATTTTATGCTTTGTTTCATTCGGTGTTTTTCGAGTTCGCCATTCGATTCAATACTTTGTGTGAAGGATTCAAAGAAAACTATAAAAACACATTGGATCAGATCGGGGTTTTCCGGGATATGAAATGTAATACATGTAGTTATTTTATGTGCTATTTGATGTCTTTAAATTGTTTGTTAACAGCTAAATCAAGAGATTTAGCCTTTCCAGGAACAATGAGTAGGTGGACTGACAGCCGTATGTCTTGCGGAAGGGTAGGTGAGTACTGGTTTTAGACAAGGGTCCAGGAAAGCAACAATGTCTTGCTACTGCGTTAAACCCAACAAAAAAAACAAGAAAAGAGGAATCGATCGCAATTTGTAATTGTTGTTGTAGATCACGTGACTATGTGCCTCAGTATGCATGTACCCGGTATCCAATAAATTTTGTACTAAATGTCTTATTGTTTATGTTAATACTCTATATATAATAAGACATTTATTTTCACCAAGTACTTATATATCCTTGACATGAAGATAGAGTAAAACAAAGGTTTCACTTCAATGTTAGAAGTAGTTGATACTTCAAAGTACTTGTAGGCACTTCATTGATGCTTGAAGGTAGAATATGATGATACCTATACCCTCGTTTATAAACTGAACTCTGTGAGCCTATAAACTCATTAAACTGCTGAACAAAACAGAACAGAACCGAACAGAACACTGCTTATATATATCGAGGGGGGAAAGGTGTATATTGAAAAAGTTTGAAAGTTGTTTAAGAGAAACTGTTCAGTTTGTTCCAAAGGGTTAAACAGAGTGATGCCGTATATATATATAATTATACCAAACAAAACCAAAGCAAATTAAAATCTAATTAATTTTGAAGGAAATGACATTTGGAGGACAGAACCGAAACCGGGTCGATAGCGCAGTTGGTAGGCACCGGGATTTGGAATCTCGTGCCCGAGTGGTGCGGGTTCGAACCCTACCCGGGGAGGTTATACTCTTCCATGAAATTTGACAATAATGTCGATTTTCCAAAATGACAAAACCAAAAGTAACATACAGTGTTAGTCCCGCCATCATCAAAATTGACCACAATGGAAATAAGGGATCCCTGGTGTCGATGTGTTTTGTCATAGCAAGTTCCCATGTTCGGTGATAAAATATATTATTTTTATGTTGTAACTTCGCTATGTGTACACTATGCCAAATTAATATTAGGTCACAACAAGTTGATGATGTGGTCTTCTTATTTTCTGGGGGGGGGGAGATTGGGTGAGCGAGCGAAGAAAACGAAATAAAAAATCTTGATTTAGTTGCTTTATAATTATATCGGTTTGACCAAATTCTTATGAGCGATCGAGGAAATAAGAATATTTTTTGCAAAAGCGAGCAAATCCATAGAATACATGATCAACTTGCTGTGGCCTTATCATCACCATTATACTTTAAACTGATTAACAGGCCCTTTAAAATTGTACACTAAAGGTGCATTTCGACAGTCTTAAATTATAAGTACAAAAATGAAATTACTGATGCCAAGTTCTAACTTAACAGTTGGTAAGAAAAAATGAAAAAACTTATTACTTTCTGTTCAAATGTTCAAACTGAATAAAACCCGCCATTAATTTGGTTCATTAAAACTTTTAACTTTTCTTTTATAGATTTAATAAACTCATTTAGCCAAGTACGTTTTAATATTCTTGCTTCACGCTGGGTTAATCTTAGAAGATGCTACTACTGAAAACGTATAAAAATGGCTTTGCTGCATAAAATATAATATCGAAATGAGTAAAATTCACGACGTGCTGTTTGCACATCTGGTCGCCATTTGTGTTTTATATTCGTTGAACCTGATGTTAAGATATTTAATGAGTATTTTAGTATCTTGTCTGGATCCTTGTGCTGTGTTTTGATTCATTTAGACTCGTGAAAACTGTCTAATTATTCGCAAGAATCGTTTACTTACAAACCATAATTCTGTTCATTATTACATTCGTGATGTTCACCGGCAGGTTTTTAAAAACTTTCTTGGGTTTTAAAAAACGATGTAAAAAGAAGTAAAATGTTTAATCTGGTCCCTTAACATGTTGCGTCTGATGCTTGCTTGCAATAAAACTATAGATCTACATGCTGAAAACATGTTTTTTGTTAATAATCACTTGTCTTTAATGCCGTGTGCAGAGTTCATTGAACCTGTTGCCTTTAATCCATGTTCAAAGATTTCAACTAACATTTTTTTCTTTATTATTAATACTATTCAGTGGTATGTTCAAAGCCATTGAATATGTAATATAGAAATAAGCGTTGAATCAAATGGGAAAACATGATTTTGATTTTTTCTTCTTCTAAAAGTGTATGGAATCATTTAGATAGCAGTGTTCTCGAAGTGACCATTTTAGTGCAAATTTATAGACATTTATATTGAAGATTAAAAGTAGTATTTTTTTGTATCGAAATCTACACCGTAGGTAACAATTTGGACCATGCGGAGCAGGCTGTCCAATAATTACCATCCAACGGCGTAATCACTCCACCACACCCGCTCCTTTAATGACGGTTAATCAAATTCAAGTTTCTATAAAATGTACATTGCCGTCCTTCTCGTGGTATTTATTTCAACATCCTTATTCTACTTCTAAATAGGTTAGGTGAACTGGTCGTCATAAAATGACCTAAATTATTTGAATATCACGTGACAATTTTTCCAAATGTCACGTGACATTTTTTACTAATGTCACGTGACCATGTGCACTGAATTATGGGGTAATCTATTTATATTTTAAGGTACAGAAGACGACAAAGACGATAAGGAAAGTAAAAGACGAAGAAAACAACGAAGAAATAGAACAACATTTAACAGTACACAATTAGCGGCTTTAGAGAGAGTGTTTGAACGAACACATTATCCTGATGCTTTTGTTAGAGAAGAGCTTGCTAGAAGAGTTAATTTAAGTGAAGCTAGAGTGCAGGTTGGTTGTTTTACTAGAATGTTTATTTTTAGTTGGGGTGTCCCAATGTTTAGTAGCGGAATGTAACAAATCCTCATTAAAAATTGTCGCGGACGATTACATTTATCCGTGCGTGCGCAATTCAAGGGATAATTACTTCTTCAATTAATATAGTTCGCATTACGTGTGAACATTGAACAAGCACACGATATGCTGTTTTTACAATTAAAGTTTATCAAATCCGGCTTATGTAAGGGAAAGTTCCATTGTATCGCTTTCGTTTGTTATATAATCCCCTGTTTATATATTCTACCAAAACCCCATGTCAGACAGTGCTATTAGCGCTTTGATTAGATACAGCTACATTAATGACTGTCTTGCAAGTCTTGGATAAAAAAATTAATAAATAACATATCCAATATACTTTTATTTGTCTTGATCGTAAAAGATGGCAGATTTGTTACAGGTGCTGAAGTAAAAGTACATTTAAGCTCTACCGTAAAGGCAAGCTTGGTTATTCCAAAATCAAACAAGTTAAAGTGCGGTATTAAGTCTGCTTCCTTATACATGTTCAGCCGACTTTACAATCTTGTATAATAACTCCTGATCATTGAAATCACCCTCAGGCAGGCGATCCCTCACAGTACTCATTTACACCTCGGTGAAGTGGAAAAATTGTAGGTTAATTTCTTGCTCAAGGAAATTAGCAGTGCCGCTTTTGGGGATTGAACCCAGGACCTCTCGAACCCTTAACGCGCGTTCTACCACAGAACCTCATGCTATTTTTATGGGATTTTAGTCTCAAGTGCTTAAAGTATGGAAGAAAACTGTCCCTACATTATGACTATTCCTTTATCAAGAAATTTATGGTTCTTTTGGAACAGTAGTCCAGTGGTAGGATGCGCGCTTTAGGATTATGGTGACCTAGGTTTCAACCCTTCAGAGTGAAAGAAATTAACCTGTAATTGATTCGCTCCATTAAGTTGTAAATAGGTACCTTGTAAGAGCGATAATTTATATTCCGTTTCACTTTACCATATAATGCCGTTGAGTCAATAATATGGATCCTTTTTTAAGACATTGGAATTTTGTCAAACTTTCTTGTAGCAAAATGAGTTGACATGTATATAATGCGCATTGTTTTCTTCTTGCAGGTTTGGTTCCAAAACAGAAGAGCAAAATTTCGTCGTAATGAAAGAAATATGTTGACACAGAGGGGACCTATGGGAAATATGTATGCACGCCCGCCTGATTCCATGCCAATAGAGCAACCCGTGAACCCAAGGGGACCCCCAATGAACAATGATTATATGGGGTGGCCAAACCCTACCTCATACAATAATCTTAACGTACAAACTTCTAGTTGTGCTGTAATGAATCACAGCTATAGTCCTCCGCCAGGAATGGGTAGCATTGCTTCACTAAGACTTAAAGCGCAAGAATACAATGTGATGCAAAATAATCCTTATGGACAAATGACTCAAAGGCTAGATCCCTACGAGCATTAAAATAGTTCCATTTATAAAATGAAATCAGAAAATGTTTATCAAGGAAAATTTTGAAATTAATGTAAATGTGTACTCCTGTGGTGCCAAAGAAGTTAAATGTGCTGTCCAAAAGTTGATGATTGCGTGAGATTGAAGAGTCTTTCATCAAACCGGAACCGGAAGTGTTCTACGAAAGTTTTATTTGTACTGGATGTGTTTCACTCAATTCAGTGACGTTGAAAATGGTAAATACGACAGAGAAGGACAATGGTTCGAGTTGTGTAGGAATATTCTTCTACAACCTAACATTACAAATGTTATTGTCATTCATGAAATCTCTTTGAAATGGATTAGGCCGAAAGTACACAGAAATATTTGTGATTTTAACGCGCACGCGTCAAGCGTACATTTTATGAACAAATAGTAAGAGTGCACTTTGAACTGAATGATTTTGATCTGGAAAATGTCATCAGGAAATGGTTTCACAAATTAAAACCAATGAAAGCTTTAATATTAGAATATTTCTTTTAGTGGCGGGGTAACTTTGGAGTGGGAGGGGTAACATTTGAGCGGATAGGGTTACCATGAAGTGAATGGGGGTAATTAATGATGTTTTTCTTTGGTTGTGATACACAATAAGCATGCTTTTGTAAGTTGAATATTCAACATCATTTATTATCCAACACTTATACCGAATGTATACATTAAATGTTTCGAAACGTGAATCTTACCAAAAGACATTCTATCAACATACTAACTAAAACACAGACGAATCTCAAAATTGTGCCTACACGGAAAAGCCTTCAGGTTATAAAAATTTGGCCATTATCATTGATTGAACTTTGACTTGGTGGTCAAATTAGTGACACACTCACTTGAAAATACGTCAGTAATCAGTAATCATAAAAAAGATTGTATTACAAAGGCGTTTTCATATTTTAACCTATAAATTCATGCATTTTGTATTAGTGTCGAAATATGGACAAATTACACAGTTGATGTTACTATTAGAGTGACAGAGAGTGTTTGTATGGTCGGGTATAAACTGTACATGTAATATATAAAATATGTATTTTATTTTGAAATGAACAAGTATTTTAATCATAACATCATATGATTTGAGTTTTGGATGTATCAAATAACATTAAATTAGCTATACTTACTATACAAAGTGTACGTCTAAGACTTTTTGTTCAATATATAAGTTCACACAATCAACGTATCATTCATTTTGCATGTCTCGGATTTCTCAATTTTGTCTGAACAAAATTCACATTCATCGTTTAGAATTGATCAATAAATTTTGATCACCATTAGAGTTTAATTTCGTAGTTTGGAATTTCGTAGTTATAATAATGTCGCTAACTGTGATTCGATGGCTGTATTATTAAAAGTGGTGATTAAATGGATGTTTAATTTAACAATCTAGAATAGTTAACAGAACTATGAGCTGTGAACATGCTATTATGGTGAACGAAAGAGATTGTATAGTGAGTTTAGTAATTTCAATGTTAAAGGATACATTCTTCATTTGAATAATATGATGTTTTTATGTTTATATCAGTTGAGAGAATATTTATCTATTTATCAGCATTAATGTACTCAATATAACTTTATTTAATATTTCTTAACTTACACTCGGAACTCCTCGGCCATTTAATGCGAATATTTTATGCAATGAATGACCAAGGTGTTTCGAATTCTTCAATTATTGATATTTGTGCGCATTTTACTGAAAATCTAGTAAAAATATTACAATTGAATACAGTCACTGGTAGGAAAATCCTAAATAACGAAATCAAATTGTATAAAAAGTAACGAAGATTAAAGATGGAAATTAAAGAAGAATTTCCCTTGAACAAAGCTAAGTTCTATATCAAAGATTTTTACTCAGAAAACTGGTCCTTAATTGTCCATTGCAATACTAATGTTTTCAACATTACAGATTTTCATATTATATTAACTATTATTTTGGATGGACAAATTAAAGATTACACTTTTTCATATCAAATGGAAATAGTAACTCATTTTCGTAAAAGAGTTTTTTTATTAATAACTTTGCTACAGAATGTTTCTTACCAATTCTAATCTATGCAAACTAATTAACATTATTAATGTAATAAATGAAAACTCATATATTTTTCAATCATTATCATGTTTTTAAATGTATAATAAATAATTGTTAATTGACATTATGGGAATTTTATTTTAAGTCTAAGTATGTATTTTTCACTAATCTTAATTGTGCCTTATTGACACCCGATCTCTGCAATTTATCTTAAATTTATTTTTCTTTTATTTACTTTTATTTTTCTGTTTTCCTGCTTGGTTAATTCCGGGTTTTGTTAAATTTTATTCAACTGTCCATGGTGAATACATAAACTCCGCTGATTTAAATACTCGCAACATTTTGTACATTACTTTTGTACTCGTGCTCGATTTAGATCAGCGGGGTTATTGTATGTGCCGCTTACAGTTGAATAGAATTTAGATTTAATAGCCATCGTGTTTCGTAAGGCATTTAAAATATTACAGTACATGCAGGTACACACTGACTTGTGTATTTAATTAGTTCATATGTGAACAAACATTTTAAATTTTGTATCAAGTTATTTCATTTTCATCAACGTTTCTCATTAATATTATAAAAGAGAATATATGGCATTCCAAAACCATTTTACTGAAATTTAATTTTCTATGAAAGTTTGCAGACGAGTGCCTTATATTTAAATTCACAACAAAAATATAGAAAAATGTTAGTTATATCTTAAATAATTATTGTTAAATTTTATTTAACCATCACTACCGCATACATTAAACTCGCCGATTTAAATATTTGATATTTGTTCGGTAACCCTCATTCATAAATGCAGATATATCTTTTATTATTTTTATTGATAGAGAGTACAGATGTATTGTATGAGTACTTAAATAGGCGGGGTTAATGTATACGCATTTGACTGTTGAATAAAATTTAGCAATAAAAACCCATACATTTGGTATATCACTGAACGATGGTTCATATTTTTTATCATAAAATAATTTATGACTTAGATTATTATTTCATATTGCAAACAAGCATAATTAAGTCAGAATTATGCAAATTCTTCATTCAGTCTACATCTTCACCAACCCATAATGCATTTCAAATTGGTCTGGTTCTTTGTTTCTGTTTTTTTTTCTTCACTTTGTGCCTTTGTACACTAAGGAGAGAGCACCAGTCCAAAAAATGATCCTTGTATAAAATATTGCTTCTATTTTCCGATCACCGAGGTTTTGTATATTTTATATATGTCGCTAAAATATTTTTTTGATAAAGAAATGAATTATATTATTTTTTGTCATATTTGAATGATTTGTTGTACATTAATAACTAAAAATGATAAAAATATGTATTAATTATGAAATAAATCTATGTTGACTGAGAAAAGCTTCTTTTTTGTCTTTATATTGTGCGTAAAGTTTGACCCCGATTTGACCATTGTGCAAGAATATTCATTACATTGAATACGAATGTAGTATTAATGCTCGATACCGATCGGAGTATATCGTCAAAGCTCGAATGTAATTATTACACAAGAATTAATTTTTAAAATTAATGAAAGCGTGTGTAGAATAGGCGTGGTATTGATTTTCGTCGGAATAAGTGTAGATAATTATTAGATGCAAATGTGAAAGGTCAGATCGGGGTCAAACTTTACACGAATACCATCGGAATGAAGTTGATATCAGAACAATCAACAATACAAAAGTTCCAATACAGAAAACAGTCTGTATTGGTAAACTTTATTCAACTGTCATTGACAAATACATTTACCCCGCTGATTTAAATACTGACTACAGTACTTCTGTACTCATCATCGAAGAATATAGACATCCACTGTATTTATGTACAAGAATTATCGAATCAAATATCGAGTATTTAAATCAGAGGGTTAAAGAATGTGCCACTGATTGGCAAATGCTTTGCTTTTACTATTCAGAGCGCGGTTGCAGGATATCTTACCAAGTATTTAGACCACAACAAGTTGATGATGTGTTTTACGCATTTTCTGGGTGGAAATGGGGCGAGCGAAGAGAAAAATCGTAATTCAGTTGCTTTATAGAGCGGAAATTTTATGAGCGATGAAATACAAATATTTGTTTTGTAAAAACAATCGAAATTAAGGTGCGAGCGAATCCATAGAACACATAATCAACTAGTTGTGATCTTAGAATTAACTGGATGACAATTGCCCTACGTGATACTGATACAGGGGCATATGTCAAAAAGATTGTAGATAGTATTTTATGATCAAACTCTCTGAAGGTATGAAGGTACCAAACTAAAATCGAACCCACAATCCCTGGATAGTGAGTCTGTTATAAGTTAACTGGGTGGACTCTGAGCAGCACATTATCAAAAATGTATACTTATTTAGCAATGCAATTTGAATGGGTTTACGACTAGAATTGATCGCAAGACAGTTGATAATAATTGTGGATCCCTGGGCAGCATATTATCAAAAATCTTACGATAATTTAAAAATACAGCATAGAAAGATTTACGACTAAAATCGATCGTAAGACGCTTGCTAATACGACCCCCTGGTGTACAATTAAGAAGCATTTTAACTGTACAATACAAAACTATAGCCAGTTAGTTGAAGAAGTTATATTTAACCGAGATAACATTGAGTTTTTATCTCGCTCTTCTTCTTTTCTTGAACTATATAGAGAAAACAACACAACACTCTATAGGATTCAACCACCCTCATCTCCAACATGTGTTTTTGGTCCAACATTATGTAATACTCAATCAATATTCGATATATGCAAACCTTGGAGAGATGGCATTCCGTGATAAACCGGTCAGGAATTCGCCCGTACCGTAATCTGATGCGCAATCGTATTAATGCGCATCACGTGATCAGACGTAATCGTAATGGATGCCATTTTTCTCAGAGGTTAATCAGCGAGACCAATCAATCGCTGTCAGATTTAATCAACGTGATTTCCGAACCTGTTGCACATGTATTTCAATACAAACGATGGAACAGAGTCTGAATCAGGCGAACGCTTTCCATCTTTATCACAGAGACGATTTATGGAGCCATTATCAAAGTTATAATGAGGTATACCTTCAACAGAATGTGGTCAAACAGCTGAAAGAGTTGGACATCCAAAGATTATAACATAAAATTGAAGCCTGCCATTGATAGTGTGATGCTTGCCTGCCATTTAAACCATTCAATTATAATTTCTAACTGAAAAGTCCAAGCACTGACTTTCCATCGACCTAGTTTATGTTTCTATCGATTGGCTAAATAACTTTTAGTGTATTGTGTTTTTTAAGAAGGAATTTGATTCTAATTCCTGCCGACTCAAACATCCGCTAAACTTCGCAATCGCCATTGCACAAAAATCGACTAACGTTCAACGTCGCAACCTTGACGCTAAAGGTTGCACTTACTTGGAAGGTTTAGTATCGAGCCTAAACAACGCACTAATCTTTCATAGGACAAAAATGACTTCAAAGTAACCAATTTAAGACTGAGTTGCGATGTTAAGTGGCGCTACAATCGTCGATTTTTGTGTTTTACGTTTTTTATTCTTCTATAAGAATCGAATAAATATAGAATTATACGTACCATATTATAACAGTTATGTCGTCGTTTTACCAAGCTGTAATATGTGAGGCGATGTTATGCTATTGTTCGTAAAGAAATAAGGTAACCGTTATGAAATAGTTATGATTCTTAACCCCTTCCTTCTTGCCTAGTACCTCTGTGAACATTCAAACAAACCGAAGTCAAAGTAACATTGACAAGTTACGATTTGAAGCAAACTCGAAGCACTGTATGAATCAGACAAAGCTTTTATTTTTACGATGTTAATGGTGACCTTGGGTTAGAAATTTTGCTTACACCATACTTGCAGGCTTGTACCTGACAATTTGGAGGAAATTTTACGGGCGAAATGTTGAGGTAACTAAGTTGGATACTTGCTAATATACAAATTGTTATTTAATGATATATCCGACGTTGATGTCTTACTTATGCAAAGTACTAAACATTACATAAGTCACTCATAATTAGAGAATAAATAAATTAACTAAAAACACAACAAAGTAAAATGTTTTTACAGTCGTTATGAGCCTTTTTGTTTGTTTCAAGAGCAAGGCAATTCATGAAAGTTGTTTAACATAAGTATTATTTCATTCATATATATTTGGTACTGTATTTGATATACTCGTGTTTTAGTTTGCACGGTGCTTTTGTTTCAATATCGCTGCTTCACTCAATCGCTATTTTCACTTGTCATAAAAGACTTAATGCTTGAAGCATCACTTTTACAGAAATGTTTTTGACTATGAAATGTATCATTTAACACAGAATTAGCCCTGGAATTCCCTCTACGCACTAAATAATCACCTTTGTTCAACAACGTGATGTCATAGGTAATGGCCGTTTTATGCCAAATTTAGATGTATGTATGTTACTATGTATGTGTTTAAAGTGATGATGAAATGTATGTTCGATTTAATAATATAGAACAAATTTTCTGACTATTGAGCCATCGATATTTTAAAGTTAAAGTGCGGTTCAAAGTCAGCTTCCATATACATGTTCAGCCGACTTTACAATTTTGTACGATAACTACTGATCATCGAAATCACCCTCAGGCAGGTGATACCTCACAGTACCCATTTTTACCTGGGTAGAGTTAATATCTTGCTCAAGGAAATAAGCAGTGCTGCTAGTGGGAATCGAACCCGGAACCTCTCTATCCCTAAGCGCGTCCTACCACTGGACCACTGCTCCCACAATGTTATCCTGTTGAACAAAAGACACTATATAGTGAGTATAGTGAATTCCTAGTTAAATGATACATTCCATATATAAATAATATAGGCAGCATATTGTGAAAAATCTTACGACAATATAATATACAATATATAATGATTTACGACTAAAATTGTCGTAAGACCGTTGATGATACAAGCTCGTGATGTTTGATGTAAAGTATGAAATGAGCTGTGAAGTTCCTACTGATACAAAAACATTTTTTTATAAAATATAATCCTCGTATTTTGGGTTATCTGAGTGTAGAACATTGAAGTACAGATGTATATGAAATATTTGAACATCACTCACATGTTTGAAGTCTATATTTACAGGAAGTGCTATTCATTGAACCGGATGATATGTATCTCTTTCTATCTCGCGCGCTCCTTTTTTCAGTCTTTTCTTTACAGCCAACTCTTAGTGACAAACTTAGCGCAAAATTGGTCTATATCCAATATGAATTTATATGGATTTGGACAAGTTTAACATTTAAGTTTATCACGCGTTCCGTGCCAAAGTAACCTACTAACTCTTGTATTTGTTTATAGTTAGGTTAGCTTGGCACTAACCGTAATAACAAAAAGCTTAGCGCAAAACTGGGGTACATCCCATATGTATTTATACGAAGTGAGATTAGTCTTGCACTATAGTTTATATCAAAAGCTCAGCGCCAAAGTGATCTAATAACTTCTGCATTTATATTTTATATCTAGAGTTAAGCTAGTTTTGCTCTCACTATTACACAGTACAATCGGGTGCTTTGTGTTCACATTCATAGTTATTAATATATAAGTCTGAAAGGGCAGTGCGACAGAAATAAGGATAGGGCACGTCCTTGGGTTGATGTTTCAAAGAAACTAATTCTATATAGGAAGGGACAAAATGGCATGAAGGAGAGGAAAAGGGGCAGGGTGCTGCGCCCTGATATTCTGCTTCAGAATAATCCCTTCATTCAGTTAGACCCTTTTTGCATTAGAACCTTAGATAAATAATCATCTGAAATACGGTACTTTACTGTAATATCACAGTCACTAAGGAGTGTAGTAAAACCTCCAGCCATGTGGCTTATCAGCAACCATCTCTCTGTAGAACCATTGTTTTGTTTTGTCACATGACACCAGTAGATTTTTCTTTTAGGAACATTTTATCACGGTGATCAAAGATGGCCATCACTATTTTATCATTTGTAACAGTGACTATCTTATAAACAATCAGACGTTTATCTTCCTCTGTGATATCAATCTTACCAGAGATTAAATTTCATTCTCTTCCGTGATTTCTTCGTTTTCTGGAATGACTTTGCAAGTTATGCTTCAGTCCCATGAACATAAAAATAGTCGTGAGGGCACCGTACGAGCGCCGTGCGATCAAGCTCCACAAGGACCCGTACGAAATCTTGAGTACCCGTACGGACTGTCACATTTTTAACTGGGTCCGTAAGGTGAGCCTTGGAGACACGTATCAGTTTCAAAGACAAATCGTGAACACAATCGTGGCCGAGTATGGATTAAACTTGCATATCTTCCAGCTACGGCTCCGTAAAGATTTGTTGTTTTGTGCCATGTGCGTACCTTCACCTTGATATACGTTTACAAGGCTTCTAACGACCTACGGCTGTCTGCACGTACGGGTCCGCAACAAGCCACGATTTTATGGGACTGAGACATAATTACCAGGCTGCTGTTGTTCTGTTATGAGTTTAGCTTTTCACTTGGGTCCGTCTGCTCCATATGGAAACTTTATGAAGACCCTGGTAAGAACTTTAGCATAACTTACGTGTGTGGTAGTGACATATCTTGTGAAAATCTACTTCTCTTTGATATTTCCACAACAACGGACACCCTCACCATTTCTCAACAAGGCTAGGGATTGGCTACGGCTGATTTGGCTTTCCAAGCTAAACCGCTTAAAACTAATGCAATAAATGGCGATTTTATGAAAAAGCTTGAGTTCGATAATTTTTTAACAAATTTAAAGAGTTCAGTGTCAGCATTTGAAAATCTACTCTCCTTACCGTCCCTATACTTTCGGAAATCTTCGGCTCTGTTCCTTAAATATTCAGTTGGATATATTCGGTCATTTTTCGTTTTTATTTCTTTGACTTTCAGCCATATTGCCATGGCCAGTAGTTCTACTGACAGTCCCTGTAATAGTCAATATCTCCGGACCTAAGATTTTAACAAGTAACCTTGTACCATCGACAATCAGCCGCCTGGCTAGCTCAGTTGGTAGCACGCAAGTCTACTGATCGAGGGGTCGCGTGGGTTCGATTCCCGGACGGGGCATACTTTCGTGGAGCTTGGTTATGAAATTATTTCTACGACCATTCTCCCTCCTACCAATGATTTTTAATTCTGTAGGACAGTTGTCAGTCACTGACTAAAGCATGTGCTTAGTAGTTGGTTAACAGCTAAATCCAGAGATTTAGTCTTTTCAGGAGCAGTGAGTAGGTTGACTGACCGCCGTTATATGACCTATACAATGTTGCTATACGTTGCTACGACGTTAAACCCAACAAAAACAAACAGACCATCGACAATGTTTCAGGTAAGACAGTCGTCAAGGTAGTTGCTAATGTATGTCTAAAATAAAAGTCTAGACAAGTCATCTTGAATAGGTACTGCGAGATGGTCTCTAAAAATGTCTCTGAACAACGTAATAAATTTGATAACTACCAATTTCTTAGCTCTTAACAAGGTGGAGACAAACTGTAAGTGCATCGAATCCAGCTATAGCCGGTCCTGACCCCGATTGAGAAATGTAGAGGGCGATCTTCAACACTGAAGTAAGATCAGGGTTTCGATGAAATGTCTTTTCTTGGCACTTTAGTTTTGCTCAAGTGTCTGTCCAGGGCCTGCATCCGCAGGAGCGGAAGACATAAACTCATAGCCAAACTTCATTATCATCGTCGTAAGTACATCCGAATTTTGTAGAAGGGCGTTGGCAAGCCAGGTTCAAGGTATTATTGATAAGTAGGGCTCTATATCGGTCAGAATGATCGATACGATATTCGTATCGATACAAAATGATCGATATTCGATATATCATATGATATTTTTACAATGAATATAATTTTTATAAAACAGCAAAGCAGTGTTGTTTTATTCATTTATTTAGAGTGTTGTAACACCATACCACTAATTTAATGCACTGTCTTATTGATATTTTAAATGTTGAAGTATTTGACGTTTGCATTTTAAAAAAATATCATTGCATCTAGTGAGTCTCTTTGTCGTACCCATAGATTATCTTCTCGATCTAACTTTATAGCCTCTGGGTATGAGAATGAGCGAGTCTGTGTCTAGACATGATCTTTCTGCTGACAGAATGACATGCACTGCCAAGTTTGTTGTATTGCCTCCTTTGCTTACAACAATTTTGCAGCATGTTGAACATTCTGGTCCTTCCATTGTTTTTACAATTTAATAACCCCAAGCTTTATTTTTCGGGGGTGGATTATTCTTGGACAAATTAAATGTTGCAGACGAGTTTTTGTGGCACGATTAGTCGGTGAATTAAAATCAACATTGATTGAGTGCATTCGATAATCGATGGTTTTTACTTGTGTGCAGGTTTTACATAAAGAAATCATTTTGTGGATGTTTTGTTTTAGTTAGATTTATTTCCAGTAATTCATATTTACATGACACTAAACAAAGATCGGCAAAAGGAAAAGCATCATCTTTCAGAACTTTAACAATTTACATGGCATATCGCTTCTGTACTATCAAGTTCTCGTTACATTTCTGGATCCACCTGAACAAATCCAAGAGACTTCTGGCTTCAAAAATTTGATCAGTATTTTAAATACTGATCGTTTGTTCCCGGACTAGTTGAATACGAAAGTGCATATAATTGATATTCTAATCACAACAGTTACTTCCCTTTGATTGAAAAAGGACATAACATGACGTATCTGGTGAAAGACGTTTGCTTATAGGAATGTCATATTAATTATTATGAGATTGTTTGTCCACATAGTATTACATACCGAATTGTAAGCATTAGAATGTTGATTTGGGGATACAAAATATCCACTGTTTTTGCAGGCCATGAATTTTATTTTTATGACCGTCATTGATCGATATTTTGTTTCGATACGGAAACGTTCGATCCGATATATCTATCGAACCTACAATACCGGTATTCGATATATATCGTATACCGGTGTAGAGCCCTATTGATAAGCATGTTATTTGCCAGAATTCAGAACGCGGATGCTTGATGTTACACATGAGGGCGATGATTAAAATCAAACAAGAAACAAACTAACGTATTTATCCGCTTGATTTATCACATTTTCAAAGAATTTATCTTCGGTGCAAATTTCTTTGTTTTTGAAATCAGTCGTCAGAAATCACAAATAATCGTTCTTACGCAGCACCGTTTGACCTCTAAGCAGTATGACGTCATCAAAACGAGATCGGCGTTTTGTGTTTTATCAGACGAGCAATAGGTTTACTCAAGGTGATGAATGCATTCAACTATCATGATCAGTAAAACGTATCATATATTTCATATCATTTTTAGGAATCAAGCTACGAGACCTAAATAACTATATAATGAATAAAGAGCGAAATGGGTCCAAATTAGCGAATTGGTTGCTTAAAAGCGCAATGGCTTACACTTACCGCAATGGTGTCACATAGAAGCAATGGCGTCTTGTGAACAAATTGGACCGTCGGTAATATTGGTAGATAGATAAATAGATTTATTTGTGATGCTTTTTTACAAAATTTACAAAACATACAATATTTAACAATACATATAAACAAGAATATAACATAAAATATCACAGTACTGATGCAGATAATGGTTTACTAAAAATAACATCACAGAATAGCCCATAAAGTCCTAAGACTTATATCCAGTGGTGTCCTTTGTATTTCCAATGGGTTCCTTTGTATTTCCAATGGGGTCCTTTGTAATTTCTTTATTAATGAAGGCATTCATCTGAGGTGTATACAGGGCTATTTAAAAGCTCATTGGCAAAAGTATGTTTTAGGAAACACATTTCGGCCTACCCATGAATAAAACAAAACATGAAGAGTCAACTGGGAAAATTCAAACAGCGTTCTATAGCTTATCAACCACTGGCACCAGAGTCCATATCTTATGTTCATAAAATAATGCGTACGTCTCTATATATAGTTCCCTGTGCATATATATGTACATTTCCTTATATATAATATAATGAAAGTATAGTTATAACTCGCACACGGTAATGTATACGGGTCCGATTTTTAATTGTTTTTGTTGACAAAATTTTATATATGTGCGTATTTAACGAGTGTGAGGACTCTGTTGCCAGTGTTATCAACATATGATTTTATTTTAACTATGTTACATGAACAAACTATAATGACAGAAAAAAATACTTGTGATATACATGATCGGTTTTTTCTGAAACTTTCATTCGTCCAACAACTTGACAAGACAAATTTATTCAAGGAAGCCAAGGCCAACGACCCTAAATACAGCAATACAATATACAAAATGGTGTGGCTATCTTGGTTATCATTTAGTAATAAATTTGGATAATATATAGAATATCTTAACTAATTATTAATACTTATTTATGAAAATAAAGGCTATCGGCCCAAAATACAACAAAACGATATACAACATTGTGTAATTGTGTTGATTTCTAGTATTAAAATGAAACAATATATAGATTTATTAAACTAAATCATCAATACTTATTTTAGAAAATTAAGGTCACCGGCCAAAATACAACAATACAATACACAAAATTATGTGATTGTGTGAATTTTTAGTATCAATGTGAGACAATATAGATCAACTCAACTAATTATTAATACTGTTCATAAGTAGATGTACGCACAGTTGGAGAGTTTTTTATACAGAACGTACTGACCACAACACACACGTCAAAATGAACCATATTCAAACATGAACAATGAAAGCAATTTCACAATACTAAATGAAAACAACAATAACATGTATAGTGCGTACAAAAAACAAAACCTGTTTTGGTAAACATTAAAAAAGAGACAATTCATTTTAAGGGGAGGCAGTATTGAAAATAAAATTTGTATAATTCATTTTAACAAAATTAGCATGGTTGATAAACCACCACCACTTGGTAAATCATGCTTGTTGTGGTAGAACGCTTTCCATTACACCAACAACTAAGACACAAGTAAAGCATATCACATTTTTTATTTTAAAATCATCCTGGGCATCCCTTGTCGTGGGTTAGTTAATTGTATTGTTATTATAAACAGTGTTTTGTTTTTTTTGTTCGAACTATATAATTTTATATCATATTGTTTTGTTTCTTCCAAAGAAGTCATCAAAGCCAGATGAAAAAACATAAATTAAAACATATAGACATCAAGAGGAATCTCTTATTTATGACCCTGTGGTTTTTATACTCCATGTACCGCACATGTGTTAGTGTGGCGAGACGTGGCGAGACCCCGCGAGAGTTAGGCGACTTCGTGTCTACGACTAATACACGGTTCTACTAAACCGTAGAAAATTGGGCCGGATGAAAACAAATCGTCCGTATCAAAATAGTAACATGTGGTTCATTGAAATAACGTTTAATTTGCACTTTATTGAGAAGTTCGCTTTCTAGCTTTTGAAAATAAACAGAGCTTGGAACATGACTTTGTCGGAAGTGCAACCTATGTTCTTCAAAATTGGGAGTGCTATTTTTTACGATGAAAGATTTTTAGATATTTTTTCAGAATATTCCTTCTGAACATTTGAACATTTAGATATTTTTATACCATGAATGTATCGTTTTTTGTCGGATTTTGGTCGTATAGTAGGTCTTGTCTGGTTCTCAGTCGTACTTTGACGGGTAAAGGAAGAATAATGGCGGTGGCTGATGACACAAGGTATCGGCTAATTTTGTTTTCAAATGAACAATTTTAACTAAAGGCTTAAATCAAAGGAACTTTGTTCAAGAATTACAGTGAATATCTTATTTTTTGTTGTTAGGTTAAATTTATGCTAAATAAAGTATCCAGCGGGAAATATTCAACGTTCGAATCGTGTCTACTTCGCAGATATGTTTTTGCTTAATCATTCGCTAAATTTATAAGCAAAGAGAAAAAAATCGAATGACATATATGGAACCAAACTCCTACAAAATTGACTATCGTCGGAAAATGTTCATACAAAATGAAGAGAAAATGAAAGTTGATGAAAATGTAACCTGAAGATGCCCTGGTGAGCGCCGCCATTATTGCGCTTTGCCTTGCCTTAAAACGATTGTGGTAATGAGCAGATATTCCAGATTATATTAAATTTAGCAGGTTACAAATATCTAGTTGATGAAATATATATCCGTGTAACCTACATGTAATTGATTGACAATAATGCAAGCAAATACATTTTGGAGCCTCGTGGATCGAAGTAATTTCTCTTTAACGTCAAATTGAATAATACTGGTATTGCATAATGCAATGCATGTGTGCACGACACTGCACGTATATAACTGAAGAATGTCTCCTAATTACTGCACGTGTATTGTGACCGTTTAGTACACTAATCAGAAAAAAACAAGCACCATGTCTAACAAAACAACATAATTATTAACGATTGCAATTTAGTACATACAAGTCGAGTATACAGTACCCACCAAAGTTTGGAGACAAAAGAAATTTACTGCAATTCTTGAATTTTGATGAGTAATTTTGTAGAATCATTATTTTAAATATATTTAAGTATGGTTTGTGATAAAATATAAACAAATTTCATTATTGCAACACATTTATAAAATTCAGCATCTGACATCCTAAAGCCCCCAAAACCATGTTTATTGTAATTATTTTCCATGACATAGTGTTTATATTATTTTTGTAGTCTTGGTTATAAGTACATGTATAATGACAACCAAAAACAGAAAAACTAAAAGACATTTCAAAATAATCAGTTACCAAATTTTAGATAAAAATATTCAGTAGGCCTACATTGTGAAAATGTCTCCAAACTTTTGGTGGGTTACTACATAAATATATATACTTTACTTTTCATTTTGTTTAACCATATTTTACAGTAATTAGGGACTATAGTCACATGATCTACAATAACAGCTAATAAGGTATACAAGCATTTGTTTTTCGCCAATCTCTTTTTCCAGACAAATAAATAAATGACAAAAGTAGCGCATGCAATAACTACTATCTTTCTTTCATTGAAAAAATCGCAATTGATTTTATGAGATTTGATCGTTTATTAGGGGCTTTAGTCAGTTATCTTTCCCTGATAAATTATGAAGCAATCCAATTGGTAAGTAGGTTCTTACAGTTGGAATCCTCGGATTTTATCATTGAAGTCCTATGTAAAGATAACAACATAGTTCATCTAATATCTTTCTTGTTAATCAAGATATTAACAGAAGTGGACAAATTTAGATAGCTCTTTACCCTAAAAATACTTTGCTTTAATTTCAAACAATTTAGATGATTTATAAAAAAGTTATGTTAGATAAATTTTTGCAAATTGACATTGAAAATTAAGGGTAAAATCCGAGTAATCCAACTAAATATATACCTATTTGAAGAGTATACAAGGGGAAATAGCTGACTAAAGTTCCTAATTTTAAATCTACTGCTCAAACCTTAGTTGAACCAAAACTAGGTCATGTGCAAAAAATGTGCGCAAAGGATTCAGTGTATACAGTTGAAATTCACATACTAATGTGGGCATTTTCTGACAAAAATGCAATAATTATCTTATGCACTTAGAATCTTTCCTACAGTTTTGCTGCTGTAAAAACTTGACGAAAAACAAGTTTGTTTACATACTAAAGATCACGTGACTTAATTGTGTCATGGTTATGTTCCTAATCACCAGAAAGACCACATCGCAAGAAGGTGCAGTCCGCTTGCGCGTCAAATGAAAAACCAAACTTGAAAGTATTGTAAAAATTGTCAGACTTTCGCCTTACAATAAAAAAGCCTTTAGCCGAATCAACTCCTGGGAATCAACGCAATAAAACGCAGAAATAATGTTGAATATTTCCTCATTGTCTGCATTCGAGTTTGTTTTCGTCAAAATATAGTTTGCCAGATTTTCCCTCTAAAACGCTCAAAAAGGTTCCAGTCAGTACACAGACCCTTAAAAACAAGTGTCATTACAAAGGGACTCAAACAATAAAATAAAGATAGCTCCCTAAAACCTTTGACCCCCAAAGTCATAAAAATAACTTCCCCTAATCTTGGTAACTTTTAATTATATTAATTAAATCAGGGAATAAATATAAACGTTCTCTAGATCTTTGCTACAGCCGTATAATTCAGTGTGACTCAAGACGGTCTTAATACAGATAACATATCTCTTGCAAGCTCTTTTATGTTTCAGATTTATCAAACTATCCGTTTTATTTACAGCTAAGCTAGGGTAGTGTTATCTAAGTTTAAAGTCATCTATGCTGATATAATGTCAAATATGCGTCGAATTTCCTTGTTAGCAAATACGTTCTGAGTATCAGCTTCGAAATGATAACAAAAAAGTGAAAACATATTTCTATTGGTTGGTTTATCAATAAATTTGAGACCGGCTCGACATCAAAGACGGTACGGTCGTCTTTTAGCCAAGTCTGTTATATGTCTACCTATCGTATTTCTGTTTTGAATGAGGGCCATATATTATGAATATATTACAGTATTATGTAGATTATTATCATTGCTAGCCAGTAAAGTTTATTTCAAGAATGTTTATATATCAATATGATAAATTCCAACGCCCATTTTTTCTTAGATTGTAAAGTAATATTTTATCATTGCAGTACAAAGATATATGATCCTGCTTATTTATGTTGTGGTCAAAAAAGGGGCGTCAAATCTAACAAATAAAGTTACTAATTGCGGTTACATATCTATTAATACTATATTAAGATTTTATGCTTATATTTCATCGACTCGTGAAGTTTTCCAGTCTATAGCAACAGGTGCGACAATCAACCTCGACAATTCGTAGTAAATGACAGAGGAGTTCCGAATGGCGAAATTATTAATTTACATCTAACGCTGTCCATTTTAAAAAAGGGAATTTCCACTGATTCCAAATTAATGAAGAAAGACTGTGAATATAAATAATTTTGTGCCTGGCATAACAAATCTTGAAATAAATAAGAAAAAAATTTCATTTAAGGGTTTTAGTTCATTTATTAATAATGTCGTCAGACCACGTGACGTATGATGAACTGTCACAGTATGAATATTTAAATAGCCTGGCCATAGGTTATAAAACTTCTGATCAGACTCTAGGGGTGTAACGGATAACCGATATACCGGTTAATATTGCAATACGACTTCTGACGGTTTTTAACCGGTTCGTTTTTCTCTGAACCGGTTTTTCTAGTTATGTTCCATCCTGATTGTTTTTATCAGAGTCTGAAATTTAAATGTTCGAATTAATGTTGAAATGTGTTCGGAAACTTGAAATATTTTTCGTTAAGTGAGAAAATAGTTATCTTTGAAAGTCCATTCAAAACCTTTTTTTCTAACTTATTCAAACATTTGCATAATACTTGTTGATCATTTGAAAATACAAATATCTGTACAATGTTGATCAAATTAAGACGATACACGTGCATTAATTCATGCTATGCATGTATGAGCAAAGAACAATATGTATTGCAATATATTGCAATACGGTTTGTACCGTATTGTTACACTCCTATCAGACTCCATGCTCAAACCTCGGATTTTGTTATAGAATCCTGCGCACAAATTATTTTTGCAAATGACCAGGTTTTCCTTCAATTCAATTTTTGTGCAGAGGATTTGAAGCAAACGATCAATATTCATGAAACCAAAAAGGAGATTTTTTGGAAAAAGGGTAGATGTTACGTATATTTTGTGCGCTCCATTTATATTGTGTTTACTAAAAAGAGCAATCAATAAAAACATGTGTTTGTTTACGTTGTTGGTAATTGTCGTAGATCTTGTGACTATAGATCCTGGTTGGAGATTGCTGGGGTCTTAAGGGGCCAACTTTAACCAGTAACCACTCGATCTCAGCTCTAGACGGATACAAATCTTACGTTATGTTAAAAAATCTCTACATTTTCATACACCTAAAATACTCATAAATTATTCAATCTATTTAAGAAATAATTTATGATTTCACGCAAACACCAGTCATATCTAAATAGTTTTAGAAAAGATAAAAATCTAAAGATATAGTATTAAAACCGATTAATAAAACACCCCGGTATACTGGTTGGAAATATAAGTTGACGTATTCTTGATAAAAACTCTATAGTTTTCCTGTATTTTGACACAGTCGGTAGAATGCGTATGTAAGATTTTACTGATAAGCCTATTATGTTTAATATGAACTGACTAAACTGTTGCTTTTTATTTGATTTGCTTAACTAACGGAGACAAATGGACCGCAAAACAACAAACAAAAACTTAACTTATATGACAATACGAAAGTTTAGGAGAGTCGCTTTTTCTGTTGTGAGATGTTGTGTGCCTTTTCTTTGTTTATAGCGGGTCGCTGTGTATTTTATTGTTATTTGTATGAATCAGCAAGCTATATACATTGTATATGTCTGTGATTTGTGCCATATTATGCCCTAAATGTGAACAGAATATCTTTCCAGGCAAATAAACGATTGGCATCAAATTGCGCATTGAATCATTACCATTCATTAAATAACTACATTGTACCATCTTTCGTTTCAAGGAAAATACAAATTGGTCAGCCCTGTGAGTTTTGATTGTTTACTTCAAATCCTCGGCACCAAATTGCACCAAGCGCTAATTAGGCCATGAGCAAAACTAATCTGTGCAGATGGTACGATGTTAAATTTCAATTCACAAGCTGGCATTGGCATTTTCGGACACAGAAATGCAATAGTTATTCCAATTTTTAACTATTAGGGAGCAGTACTCTAGTAGTAAGACGAGCGCCGAGGGATTGAGAGGTCCTGGGTCCGAATCCCACTGGGGGCACTGCTAATTTCCTTGAGCAAAAGATTTACCTGCGATTGTTTCACTCCAACCAGGTATAATTGAGTGCCTGCGAGGGTGGTATAATTCCGTTGCGCCAATTTGTCGGCTGCACTAATAAGCGAAGTAAAAAGACTCCCCAGGGAGATTGGTAGATAGATACCAGTAGCCCAATGACCAGGGGAAATGGCTGTAAAGTCGGCGAACGTGCGTATGCATGAAACTTAGAATACAAAATGCAATTACTTTTTTTACTTTTTACTACTTGTTTTTATTTTCTGTTATTAGAATTTTCGAGGAAATGAAGGTAGTAGGTCTACATTTGCACGTAGTTATCTTACGCCGCTATATGCATGATGTCATTCAAATATTATTATAGAAATAGAAATCGTCGAAAACCCTTATTAGTTGTTGTTGAAAACCACGTAACTTAAGACTCGGTAATTAAAATGATATGCAAGTAGATACGTGCAAAACGAGCGTCCTTGCATTCTAAGAACGCTCACGTATATCAACGCTTGCAGTAAAAAAGTAGTTCTGTTTTTTTGTTTTGTATATAAAAAAAAACCTACGCTGACAATTATATATGTATATTTTGTCCCCTTGTAAATCTCTGTTACATGATCGTGGATGATTTTAATGGCTTACATGTGTGCTAGCTATGTTAACATAACTTCCATACATATTCTGATGACATGAAACTATGAATGAAAAGTAGTGCGTGTCATTTGAATGAAGTATTAATACGCCCGGTGCAAACACAGTGGTTTCGTTCCATTCATTGTTAGAAAATATACACGAAGAGTATTCGGCTACATTTATCAGAATTCTAAAGACGTCGTGAATTATGTATTTTTTACTGGATTTAACGCGTCGACAACACAATTCAGGTCATTTTACGGCGTCCAGCGCACCTGACCTAGCTGTCCTAGACCCTTGTCTATAACCAGTACTCACCTACCATTCCACAAGGCCGGAAACTTCTCCATATCTTATCAATGGAGGAAAATTGACAGTATTGTCTAATTTTCATAGGAGGGTATAACCTCCCCGGGTGGGATCGAACCCTTACCCTCTTCGGGACACGAGATTCCGAAGCCCAGCGCTACCAACTGCGCTATCGACCTGGGTAGTGGTTTTTTTAAAATAAGAAACAATGTTTATAAGATTAACAACCAATGTCGACAACTGGAATATTAGAACTTGTAGCAGAATTTAAACTTTAACAATATTTAAATGTAGAATTCTATGTTCACCAATAGAATAGACGATCTTATTTTGAGTTCAGACAATCCTAACAGCATTTAATTGCTCGGTCACAAACCATTCGGAACACCCCGAGGATCTTCGACGAAGATCTACCTCGGACATCTGAAGTGGTACAACAAGTTTTAAGGTCCGGCGAATATAATCCAGCCATAGCCTGTCCCAAGCCAGGTTGAGAAATGCAGAAGGATCATCACCGCAGAAGATACTGACGTAAGAAGCTCAGTCCAGTGGAAGAAGAAGAACGTCTCACAAATGTCTCTAGACACTTCACTTCTGAAGTTGAGTTCTAGTCTGGGTCTGCACATAATGCATCCATATAAAGCGGACGGACCCTGGTGAAAAACTAAACCTCAATCATCGATCGTCCCGGCGAATAACTCTGGCAAGTATAGTGTTATAATTGTTTATACATGGACGTGCCAAGTCAATACTAACAGTCAAGTTGTCTGCTATTCTGCATATTAGCAATGATATATTTTAAAGAAGTCTTCCCCCCTGCAAATGGTCAATGATTAACTACATATGCATTAATGGAAGCTCGACCAGACGTCATTTTTAAATGCACCTTTACTTCAGATTTAATTTGTTATCAAAAATATTTCACTAAAAGTATAATGTCTCAAACACCATATTCCAACATTTAGTTTAAATTAATCTTTCGTGATTGTTATATATGTACATGTACTAATACGTGTATAAAATTTATGTTTTAAAACAAGCAGACCGTCTAATTATCAAGAACTGAGAGGCATAACACGAACAGAGCATGTAGTATTTCTAAAAACTACTAAATTGTACTAAATAACATCGAGAGAAAAACAATATTTAAAATATTTTTGTTTGTTAAGCAGAAATCCGCCTAATTCTGTTACGGTAAGTTTACAAGTGCTATGGTCGCCATTTTAATGCTGTTTTTGTTACACGAAGGCTCTTTACGTAAGTTTTAGATTTTAATCTTATCTGTTCAGTTTGTCTGATACCAGACAAAATAAATTATGAAATCTACCTTACTCTTGTACCTTTACATTATCGACAACACGATTTGTGCTGCAGAATTCTAAAAAATCTTAAATGCACTTGAAAAATGACTGCACCCAAAGAGCGAAAATAGTACCACTCTTAGCGATATTTTTTGTCATTTTTTTTATGTAATACAAAGTATGTTACACCCATGAAGTATTGCGCATCAGGTCACATTTTTTTTCAAAACGTTGGGTGTATTTTGCTTTATCTACTCTACTTCTAAACGCACAAAAAACCTTTAAAATAATTGAATGACGCCGCCATTGTTTGCGTGGCCGCCATTTTGAAAATGGCACTTGCAATGGCCATAATGTTTGATGATCTTGAATGTTACCGTCAAAATCATTAAGCCAACCATCCAATTAACCAACCAACACACCCACCCACCTATCGACAAATGAACTGAACAACCAACCAGCCAGCCAGCAAGCCAGTCAGTCAGCAAACCAACCAGACAGCCAGCAAACCAACCAGACAGCCAGAAAACCAACCAGACAGCCAGCAAACCAACCAGACAGCCAGCAAACCAACCAGACAGTCAGCAAACCAACCAGACAGCCAGCAAACCAACCAGACAGCCAGGAAACCAACCAACCAGCTAGTCAGTAAGCCAACCCACCAAACATCAAACCAACAAACGAACAAACCAGCCAGCCATCCAGCCCAGTCAACAATCAAAAATCTAAAAACGAGCGTTCATTCTGCAAGCGTTTCTGTTGTTATGATCAGGAAATCATGCAAAGTGGTGTAACTGTTGTATATAAAATACATGCACTGAGTAAAGAAACCTCTTAAAACTATAAATCAGCGTTCAGACAAGACTGAGTAACATGAATCCTCGTATACATCCCCTGAGTAATGAAATGTCACAAAATTTGACGTCTGCTCAGTTTAAGGGCCTCGGCGAAAGACACGCTATCTTGTTATTGCCGTATTTTATGGCAAAACTGTGACTATTTTTCATAAGCGCCTGATAACCTTGATAGTCGAAAACCATTTAGATACGTACTATCTAGAAATCCAAAATGATGAATGTTCGACTTCAGAAAGTTTTCACAGTGTAGCGAATTTTACAAATGATTTGTTTTAGACCAATAGCGATAATGAGGGAGTAATTAATGATAGTCTTGCAGGAAAATACGGTTCTAGTTAGAACTTTATAATCTATGTAGCCCAGTCCGACATTAAATCCATCCCTGTTGCCAAAATTGTTTTTTGTAAATGATGTACGCCTTCTAAAGAGCGTTATTCACGATTGTGTAGATTTTACGCGCGCCCGATTACTCTTATTTCTGTTTTATTTCGGATAATTAACACATTTTATCACCATAGATTATTTCATTTCATTCAACTTTCAGTGGTGCATACATTAACCCCACTGTTGTACATAAATATGGTTATATGGTTTGTCAAATGTGATTACAGAGATATTATTAAAATCAGCGGGGTTAATGTATGCGCCGCCGACAGTTGAATGAAATTAAACAATAGCACTTACCGTACCCTGTTTGTAAAATTAAAGAAATGATGGCTCGAAGCTGTTATTACATCATGAATTCTAAGCAAAATTATGATTGACAAAGCCCAAATTGAATTTTAAAAAAGTAAAAAACTTGTTATCCGGAGCAATCCGAATTCCGGTTAATTTAAATTTTTAAACCCACTGCAAATTATATTGACATTTCAAAAAATATATAAAAAAACGATTAGGGGTTCGGATCCCCATTTCTGATAGACAGTTTCAATGTACCAGACTTTTTCTGAACAAAGGATGGCGTTGTTTAATTACATTTTGACTTCAAAAACCTAAAAGTGTCAGGTATTTTTGTTGGAAAATAATCTAACTAATTAAGAAAACAAAAAAGTGTTTCTTGGATCTTAATATCGCTACAAATGTTTTGATGGCCAAGATTTAATTACATCCATTATTCATTAACTACTAAGAATTATGGCTAGCATTATTTATTAAAGCTTCGTAACGTCAGTCAGGAATTTCTGTAATTGTTGCCCGTAATGGCTTATCTCATTTTTGTCCGCAAAAATGCCGCAATGTTTGTGAACGGAAATACGTCGAAAATATCATTACTGACTATTTGTTCGTGGAAAAGCGAAAGCATTTTCGCATTTTCTTAGGCTTATAGATTTTGATAATTTAGTCAGGTAAAAATGCGGAGACATCAGGGGGAGAGCTAAAGCGCGCACATGTTCCGAGCGCCAGTTTGTCGGGACGTAGACAGCTATTCATGACAAGCATGCTCTTCACACAGAATGGCATGTAGTTCATAAACTCTGTTCCATCTTGGATAATTTTGCTTCCATAAACATTTTCGGTGTAGTGTGTTTGCGCAAAGACTTATAATTTACAATAGCGACGGCTGTGAAAAAAGGATCAATTACTAAGTAATGTAATGCAGTGTTCTTCAGCCGATTTTTATAGCAACTTATGGCCATTCAATCAGGTTAAATAGTCCCACAGATACTCCAATATCCAGCATTTCTTCTAACATTTGACTGCATTTCGTGGGGTTCGCTTTGAAGACTAAACGTGTTTTGAAGTGTATGAAGCCGTTCAAGTCAGACGGATAAACTTTGGTTGCCTAGCAACGGTTGTTAGAGATGTGCCGCATATATGGAGGCCTGTATTTGACATGGTGGATGTTATATTGAAGGAATGTTGTGTTTTCATTTATCTAAATTAAATATATTTTAATTGTTTAAACCGTTCTCGCTTTCTATTGGATGACTTTCGCCATAATGGTTAGTTTCTTGTTTGGCACAAAGTTTATCCTTAAAATCGACAATAAATATGTGGTACTCAGATCGTACATAGCGTTCTCGTACCTAGAGGTTATCAAGATCCTCGATCTCGAGAATCTTGATAACCATCTGGGTATGAGAAAGCTCTGAAGAGGCAAAGGATTTCGGATAACTGAAAATGATACACTGGACCTGGCAAAAACAGTTTGAAAAAAATATCAGGAACAGCAAACAGTAAAAACGCAGAGAGCTTTCACACTGCCAAAAAAGACAAGAGGGAGAGGTGTTAGATTTTAAAACTTTGATTATAGAAAGGTCGTCATAAACAAATAACAGAAACCAGTACATGTACCTTAGTCATCTCCGACTTGAAGCGGACAGTGGCAAACTGTTCGCCAATGAGGAGTTAAACCAGGTTCTTGGGTTTTATCATAGGCGAATCCAGGATTTCCAGTTACGGAGGACGTGAAATTCAAGTTACGAGGGATGGAAAATGAACAAGCACACAGGTGGTCCAGGGGCCGTTTTAAAGGCCCCCTGTGGATCCTGGGCAAAGTCCTGACCAGGGGTCCAGGGGGGGGGGGGGCTGCGGTCCCCAAAGCTTATTTCTGATGGATTCCGGCACAGTTTGAAGAACCTAAACTATCTTTAACCAAGGGTATACAAAAAGCATCTAGATATATATCATATAATTTTCTTACAGCCGTTTGATCATGTTAAATCTTACAAATAATTAGAAGGAATTGTCCTTGAATTATTGAACGTTATGTCATGGTATTAGTGTACTCCCAGTTTTGTTACTTATTGGACGCGTAGCGTGCGAAAAAAACTTGGACATTTTATACTTATACCTAATTTCTTATAAATATTAAATTTTATTATAGAAAAAAAAACCTTTGCATGGGCAATTTAGGGGGGTCACCGGGTCCTCCCTCACCCCCCTTGGATCCGCCTATGTCCAGGAGAGTTGGCTCTGTCAGCAAGGCATCGTATATAACTGAAAAACATGTTCATCATCGTCGGTTATCCCCCGATACCTTACTCCGCTATGCTGCGTTATGTACCGTGGGCCATTTGGTTAGGAAAATCTCGTAATCGTGAATAATTAATGAGGCAGTTTCATTGGTTCCACAAGAAAACCACTGCGGAAAATAAGCCAATGAAATTACGCAAACATTTTGAGAAAATAAACATGTGTGTCGGTTTCTATTTTAAGTAAGAAAATCCCAGTATGCCATCATCAGTCTTTGCGAATAGGCTAAAAAGTTTACAGGACATTCGGTCTGGTAAACTACAAACTTTTACCAGACCGAATGAAAGTTTACCAGACCAAAAAAATATGAAGCAAAAAGGCATAACACAAACTTGAATTTTTAATGTCTTATTTATCATGAATGAGGTTCAACAGATATTTTATATACATGTAATCAGATTCACATTGATAATCATCATCATAGATATCATAAACAGTTTCTTGTTGACTTTGGTACAATATATCGAAAGATTGTTTGTCATCTACAATGGTGTTATCGTCAACATCAGATTCCATAATGCCAGTAGTAGTTTGACTGGTGTACTGAAGACTTCAGTAGTGTTCTTGATCTCAATGATGTAGTCTGCAACATATACACAACATTACGTATAATATAAACTATTACAACGTAACAATGCTCTATATTCTACTTATTAATCATAACAGATATACATGTGCAACATAATCAAGTTATCAGGTACTTTCTCCTCTTTAAATCTTCTAAAGTAAAGTTTCACTGATTAAACAACCTTGGTTTTCATTTTGTATGATTTTTATGTCATCAAATGCTTGATTTAAGATGAAAGCAGTCCCAAAATTAAGCAGGTTATGCTACAGAGCCAATCCAATATGATCAGGGATTCTATATAATATCCCTGATATGATGGTCCTAACAGTTGAACCGTAAATGTAGCAAATCGTGAGTCAACTATGACTAAATAACACTAGACAACAAATATTAAAGTAAGCATTTGTCATATCAATAATCTAGTTAATCAATTATAAAAAGTTCTGTTGTTAAATATTCAAAGCTAACGATCACGGCAATGCCAATGAGAAAAAATCAGACTACAGTAAAAAAATTCAAACCCTCCTAAAATATATTCCCTCCAACCTGGTGGCCTAGATTTTTTTGCTTTTATTATTTACTTTATTAAATTGTTTGAGTCACGGTTGGACCCCTTCAAAATACATAAAGTTAATCATTATCTCAAAAAATGTTATAGAAATCACCTGGTCAACGTTCTTTTTCAACGGTACGGCGTTTAGCAGATAAACTCTCTCGATGTTGCAACCTTTTTGCACGGTGCATAAAAATGACGCGTCCGTGAAAATTACGTGGTTAAGTATAAAAGTACGTTATCCGGTACAATTTACCGTTACCGGACATTCGGTCCGTCGATCCTGATTTTCACGTCGGACCGGCCGATTTTTTACCGGACATGTCCGGCGGTCCGACGGTATTCGCAAAGACTGCATCATTGTTAATGAAGAGTATTTAATTGTAACCTGCTATTCCATTGGATGAACTCTGGTCCCCCCCTTGCCTCATGCATATTCATGAAAACGAGATTTTGCCAGTCAAATTGCTCACGGTACGTATGGAGTGTAACGAAAGAAAGTCCTGTGGTTGCCGACGATGCATGTTCATATACGATGTTTGAAAGATAACAACAAGCAATAACGACCTGACAGAAATGCACAATGTGAATTCAGAATATCAGAGAATGACTCAGCATAAATTAAAACATCTTGGTGGAACAAATAATTTGAATCTAACTGTAGTTCAGATGCTTGATTACCGCTGTGGATGACTTTATGTTTGCAAACTTTGCCAAACATTCACGTTCAGGAACTCTACCAATGTTTAAGACAATTTATTTAGCTCCAGTAAGAAAAGAGAATGAACTGATATATAGAATACAAAACAGTTCGTAGTTAGCACTGTATACTTACTATCGAGCTATCACCAAACATATTGGGCATGTTCTGATACGTTTTTTGTTCCCGTCAAGGCTGAACATACCACAAAACGTCATGTTTTATACAGCGTTTAGCTTTTATAGCTTATCATAACGGTATTCAACTGCCAAATTACGAATAATAACATTGTTATAATGTCTATCATAAAACGTTTGTAATAACTCATTTTTTTTGTTCGTTAATATCGCCGTATTTTAAATAAGAAATGCTATTTGTTCACTAAACGGGTAACACATCATGACTAATAAATGTTGATATTCAAATAATAAAAGGCGAAGAACCTTAATGCAAAATTTTAGAAAAGCAATAACTTTGTTTTGGAACCTATATTTTGTGTTTTTTTTCATACTGTGTAGAATTATACAAAATTGAACAGTGTTATTCTGTATGTATGTTTACTAATTATATTGTATATGCACATGTATGCTTTTTTTCTTTTTTTTCCTTCTTTTTAATTTGTCTAATCAATGACCTGTTTTATATTTGTATTTGAATGTTTTCTAAGATTATGTTCCTTTTACGTACAAATCTTTAATAAAACATCTGTTCTGTTCTTTTCTGTTCTGTTCTGTCCTGTCCTGTCCTGTCCTGTCCTGTCCTGTCCTGTCCTGTCCTGTCCTGTCCTGTCCTGTCCTGTCCTGTCCTGTCCTGTCCTGTCCTGTCCTGTCCTGTTCTGTTCTGTTCTGTTCTGTTCTGTTCTGTTCTGTTCTGTTCTGTTCAGTTCAGAACTGTTAAGTACATTGTATATGATAATTACATGTATTTGAATATAGAAATCCATATATGTACGCGTGCACATATTGGAGTCGGGTGTTTGTTTCTCGGGTGGGGGCATACTTTAGTAGAGTATGCGTCAAGTTACTGGTTAACATCTAAATCCAGAGATTTAACCTTAGTTTGACTGGCCACCATGATTTGACATTTGCAATGTATTGCTACGGCTTTAAATGTATAATCACCTTGTTGCAGTGGTTTGTTCACTTAACTCGGAACCTTGTGATCTGGGTTCATTTCCACATGAGTACAGATTTCTTATTCTCAATAAAGGATATTTTGAACCCCTGATAGTGAGATTTTAAGGGCCCAAACCAAAAATAATAAACGCTCGAATTAAACTAACCATCTATACTGTAAACAGGCAGCGGTTGCTATCAAAACGTAAAGGTTTTGACATCTATTTTACGACTGGAATAAAGGTCTCCTTAAACTACTTCTTAACTTTACTATCGTAGATTTTAGTGATTTGAACATTTCTTATCGTGAGAAATCAACATATATACCACTGTGAAATGAAATTCATCCTCTTGTTTTCTTCCATTATCGCCGTTTAATGATCGTAACTATTTTTCGATGCGGAGTGATATCAGATTAAGAGCACTGCGGTTAATGAAGCAAAAAGCGCTGTAAATAGTCCGTGCAATCTCTTACCCCCTTACGACGATTGTTAAGAAATACTTGGAACGCGATTAATATCTCACTGGGGTATATCTGACTTTGATTGATGCTCGTAGACGAACACTAAACGATTAAATAGCAAATCTTTTAGCCTTGTCTGACGGTATATATTTCATTCCGGTACGAGAAACCGGGTTTTAGACCCTTCCAATATAACCATTGTTTGATTTCTGGTTGTTTTTTTTCCTTGCGTTTTTCTCACAGAAAAAGATGCATTGTGAAAGCAAGTGAAGTTTTTAAAAATTGTGCATTTTGTGATTATATTAATAACACAAACACGCTTTCAACAATAAGATTAAGGGTTTACTGTGGACACATACAAAAATGTATTAAAAACTTAAATACTTAAAGCACGCTACATTATTACCTTTTGTGCCGAAAGCATTACCTCAAATTAACCCCGCTGTTTTGAATATCCACGACAGTAAATCTGTACTCATTTACGATAACCTGTGGAAAGTCAGTTTTTTTTACCTAGAATTTATATAAATTCCATGATAAAACTGACTTACCATAGAAATGTGTTTTTTTAAGTAAAAATCATTGTAAGTCAATTCCATACATTTATAACGGGAAGTATAAATAAAACTAAAATACATGTACTAAAATGATGTTTAAAAGGCAAACAACAGATTGCATAATTCAAAACTTTTTTTAGAACAAAAGAACAAACAAAGACCGTGTTCTAAACGTTCGTGGTTTGCACAATGTACATGTACTTACTATTTTCTTGATTCTTGAAAGTTAACAAAAAAATGAAGTGTGGTTTAAAGTCTGCTTTCATATTCTCATATTCAGCCGACTTCACAATCAAGTTGGTACGATAACCCCTTATTATTGAAATCACCTTCAGGCAGGTGATCCCTCACAGTACCGTATATTACACCTGATTTGAGTGAAACAACTTCTTAAGGATATAAGCAATGTCCCTTAGTGGGGTATGAACACGGGACCTGTTGACCCCTTAGTGTTAATCCTACCACTGGACCACTGCTCCTACAATGTGCTGTGAAAAAGGTCTATAGCCCTGTACATAATACAAAATGGTCTGTATTTCGGCAAATTTTATGAATGGAACATTATTCATAGCTCAACCAAACTATCTTGCTATCCTAGATCAAGAGTTCAAAAATTACGCAGTGTCTGATTTGTTTAATTTTCATGCTTTAATTTACTTGGTACCCGATAAAGACGTTTATGTTCTAAGTACGGTTGTTTTTCCGCGCTTCATTTGAATTACCATGTTCTACTCTAAATTAACAGTAGATTTGGTCGTGTAACCGTCAGAAAAGATTTGCTCAGTAGAACTTGTTGTTCTTTAAGAAAGACATATGCAATTTAGCGTTTATCTACGGATAAATTAAACAATTGAAACCGACTGACGAATTAGCGATATCTCAGATTTAATTAAGAAATGGTTTATTTGTTCTCACCAATTATATATCTGAGTTAATGTGACGTTTTTTACAGAGAGTTGATACGTCATGACATTGTGTGCACATTTTTGCGCTTTATTTTCGTGTTTATACATTCTGGTTCTAATTTTTAAAAGCTACTCGTTTCAAATAATTGGTTAATTTATTTTGATATTTTAAAATTATCTAAAATTATCTAGCTGTATCTGTTATTGTGTTAAGAAATTTATTCTTTATTTTTTAGTGTGCTTTAGTTTATATAATGAAAGCCACAAAACGCACTAATATCATTTATACTAGTTCTAATGGGATAGTTTTTATATATTTTGGACAAACAGCTAAAAAAATATAGCTACCTAAATATCAGAGTCAATCAATCATTAGGTGCAGAATTTTGACACAAGCACAAATTGCTAAACTACTCACAGACAATGTAAACCGAACTATTTTCTTCGCGGAGCCTAATCGCCGACTAGTGCGATGAGTTGTGCGTCTCAGTGACTTTTCTTAAACTTTTGAAAAAGTACTTCGAACAGCAAAAACAGTTATTGAAAGGTACTTATTCACAGATTTCAACTTAAAAATCTACTTTTTCTGAAACTGTCTTAATTGTTTGGAAACATTTTTTGAAGCTGTGATTTGATAATGACAATTTTAGTGCAAATAGACATACAACTACAAATAACGGCTTTCAAGCAGTACAAATCTACCCCGTATGTCACGGTATAGACAATTTTAGTGCATTTTGATACTTTATTGTATAATTCTTGAAATCTATAGGTCAGTTAGTCCCAAAATATTAAGAGTTAATTTTTTGACACAATTACAGACAATGAGTAGAATTTTGAAAATATAGAAAAATCTTAACCAAATCTGTGAACTAGTACCTTGAAAGTTACATGAGATACTTGTTTTAACGAACTCCCCAACACCAAACGTGAAATGTATAATTATACATCTCTTGTACGAAGTGGGTTTTTTTACGTATGTGAAACTTAACTTCGCCTGTACATTAATTGCAAGTTCACAATTATGGTACAATTGGGTATTTCTGTCATTGTCTGTGAACTCAAGTCTCGAACATACAGGTTTCATTATCTAGCATCAAATTATCTAGTCGTCGGTCTCTGATTTTATTTCCGGCACTGCAAACTGCTTAGCGTGTGGCCAGAAACGCAGTTACACCACCATGCCGATTTTCAGTTCCGGTTGACCGCTCATGCGCAATAACCGCTATCTACGCAACACAATAATCACACAGAAACCTTTGCAAGGGAATATAAACCAGACCCCAACAGATTGTGATATCAAAGAAAAAGGTCTGTATTTCACAAGGCTTTAAGCCTAGACCGTGAAATTAAAAGTACAATGATTTTAATTTGCTCGGCGTTTCAATGTCTATCGAATGCCTGTTACATAAACGTGTATACTTTTATCTTGGTGCTGGTTTCAAGGAATCGTAATTGTTGGTCTTTATTGTTAATACTAAAGGTTAAAGTTGGTTATACTTTGCGAAATTTGACACTTTAACATTTTGAAGTAAATGTGAAATTAAGCACTTATAGTTTATTAAGTATTGCTTACATATACATAACGTGATTAATCCTATTCATAGTTTTGACCATCAAACAAATGTTCGAAATTATTTCTTGTAAACTTTTAAAATATAAGGAAATCCTCACCTTGTTATGGCTGTTTGAGCTAAAAAAAAAGAAAATCTTGTGTAGTAAAATGAAAGTCATCAGCGCTTTGGCATTCAATGAGGGACATCAGTCAGTTATTTCCCTTTGCATACTCTTTAAATATGAAGTTTCAATAAGTTAATTACTCGGATTTTACCCTTTCTTTTTTAATAATAATTTACCACTGCCAATCTTGAATATTATTTTGTCAATCTTTTAATTTGACTAAAAATTAAGCGAAATATTGTTAAGGTGAAGAATTACTGCATTACACGTGTTTTATCTCTATTAATTTGAATATATATCACCGAGCATTAAATAAAATAATTGAATAAAATAGTAAAATAGTTGCAATTTAGAATATTTAGACGTAAACGTTTCGCTTAAAAACAAACACAAATTTCTCCATTTTTAATCAGACGATATGAGCAAAAATTACGACTAAGTAAATATTACGTTTCACCGTGAGTAGTGTATAAAAACCAGCGCATGTTTAATATCAGGAACTTCATTTAGCAGCTTCGATGAAAAGTTAATGAGGCAATTCTGTCTTAATATTTACTCTGTTTATTTACAAACGAACACATCTTCAAGTGCCAGCCATCATCGCAGAACAAGATGAAAATAGTTTCGACGTTGGGGAAGAATTTCATGATGGAAGTGTATTCATACGCGAAATAGTCCTGTGCATATTTTGAGTGCAGTTTTAGATTAATAACCCAGTGAGAGTCGCCAGGAGTCTACATGAGGTTATTTTAATGACTGACATGATAGAGGGGGATTTACTTTCTCTGTAAAGAATGTCCGTTTGTGTTCAACATGTTAGTGCTCAAAATACTGAATCAAAGATACATTGTCTTTGGTTGAAGTGCATATTTGCATGATGTATAGTTTCTCTAATATTTTAACTTGAATATTTTTATGCATGTATATATGAAACAGTTTTTTTGGCATTTTCTTAACAATGTATAAAGCATATACAATTTAGATTCTTTTTGTCTTTCATATCTTTATGACTTAATTTCCCTTGGTCTTTGGTGCAATAACCAACGTATGCCGTATTTAAAAAAGAAATAGTTTGTTATTTATTGTCTTGAAAGTTAAATTTAGTAGTAAAATATGCAATTAAATTGACTAATCACTGTGTCAGCACAAATTTTGGTCATTTTAACGACCAGTGCACCTAACCTAGCTTTCCTAGACCGTTGTTTATAACCAATAATCACTCTTCCACAAGGCCAGCAACTTCTCCATAATTTATACCTTATTAATAAAGGAAAATTGACATTATTGTCAAAGTTTCGTAGAAAGAGTATAACCAACCCGGAATAAGACTCGAACAAGTAAACCGTTCGGAACACTAGATTCAAAATCCTGCATGTAGCCAAATTATGACCCGGGATATAATTATTAATAGCACTTACGAGCATGATAGCTAAACCCAGTAAATCTGTTTACTAGGGCACGTGAACATGTATCTTGTTTATATAAAAACAAAATATCAAATTTTTCAAGTTTCTTTATTTTTTCGCGCCATTTTAATCCACGGAAGTAATGCCACAGTAACTTCCGGTTATATATACTTCCTGTTTTATTTGCGTTACTCGATTTTTTGATGTTTGGTATTTCAATTTTTTGTATGTTTCATCCTAATCCTGCACTTAGATTTAAAGAACATGGCTGCATATTTTATAAATATTTACAGTGTTTCTACTTAAAATGTGACATACATTCATAAATAACGGATTAAAGACAAGCTTTTGTAACGTACCAGACTGTACAGTGAATTTTCGTTCTTACTTTACGTAAGACTGGCGTGAGACAGTCTAGGGCTGCAGATTCGATTCCATACATCGAAAATCGATTGCGAGGGCGCCGATTCGATTTCGATTTGAAACCCGCGAATTACGATCCGTTACCGACATTTAAACTTGTCTATAAAAGTTATAAGGATTTAATACTTTTAGTTACAAAGATATTGTTCTGAAATAAATGTTAAAACTAAAGTAACAATTTCATTTTGTCAATAATGTTGGTTTTAAGCTCAAATGAATGTATTACTGTACATTTGAAATAAAGTATACATGTACATTTTGTACCATTGAATTAATCAAATAAAAAAAACATAGAATTTAAGGAAATAAAATTGAATCAGCCCGAATCGACTTTTCAGTGAATAGTTGCAGCCCTATGAGACACCGCAACTATGTATAATATGTAATGGTAAGTTTTATTCAACTGTCAGTGGAGCATATATATAAAATATATATATATATTAACCCTGCTGATTTAAATACTCGATATTTTTCGATACTTTAATTCCTCTGCACAAATCCAATTCAACCCTCCCAACTGCTGAATTTGCCCATTAGTCAAATGTATGTATACATGTATGTGCTGTATACGTCAACATGAGAAAATAGACAAGTTTAGTACAATATGCAACAAGGAAAAATATTTCTGGATTGGACTGAGCAGCAACATTCGAGACATTTTTTGTATGGGGGAGGTGGAGAAATGAAGAGAATGGCATTGCACCGTAACACCAAACATAGCATTTATTATAGCAGTTCAGCTTATATTTATGTTGTAGTTCTTTCAAGACTAATTGATCGAATGTCGATAAATAAATGTGAAAATGATCGTGAAAACATATGTTTACGTAAAAATAAAAGAGAACTTAAATTTTAAAACATTTACGATTCGTTTGAGTCGTACGCGTGGCTGCTAGCAAGATTAATTAAAACTTATCACCGAGTTGCACTCATTTGGAAAAAAATACGTTACATAGTAAAATAATCTATTCCATATCGTGTCTTTAATGTATCACAGGGCTTGAAATTATCTTTTCTCTAATGGGTCACGTGACTTCAAACAATTAGTTTACTAATGAGTCACATGACTCAAAGTTATCATACTCTTAAAGGGTCACGTGACCTAAAACCTTTGGGTCCTTAAATGCGGTCAAAGGACTCTTAAAAAGTCTGTATTTAACCTCAAACTTTCTATTTTTGTTTTAAAAGTGAAAATAACATAATTTTATGTTTTCTTCTTATTTAATGATCTAAATCGTATATCTACGGTCTATTCTCGGTCTGGTTACGTAAACTACAGTTTGAATTTAAAGCTGTTCGTTCACAGATTTCAACTTAATTGTCAACTTTACTAAAATCCTCAAACTAAAGTAAATTTGGTCTAAAATTCTCAAACTAGAGTAAATTATTTGGTCTAAATTTGGTCTAAAACCCTCAAACTAGAGTAAATTTGGTCTAGAATTCTTAAACTAGAGTAAATTTGGTCTAAAATCCTCAAACTAGTGAATTTGGTCTATATTTGGTCTAAAATCCTCAAAATATAGTAAATTTGGTCGAAAATCCTTAAACTAGAGTAAATTTGATCTAAAATCCCTTAACTAGTAAATTTGGAAACAGTAAAGCATTTGTTTCTGATATTGACAATTTTAGTGCAAATTGACATACAGTTATTAAAACTGGTGATTTTATGCATTCTACCGCTTTGGTAACGGTATAAATGATTTTAGTACGTTTTATTTAAAGTTTACTAACTATATCAAAAGTCTATATGTCGATTTGCGTTAATATTTTAAGACTGCATTTTTATGACAAATGCAATCTCCGACGGGTAATTTTCAAAACATTTAACCAAATCTGCGAACAAGTTGCTTTAAGACAATACTTCGTTACTTGTAACGTAACAAACATATCTTAACAGAAGATAAGTTTTTCTTTTTACTCAAGGAGAATACTTGTAATAAAATCTGATCTTTTTATACGCATGGATTTCTTTACGTGTGGCATGATAATAGTTTGATAATAGTTACGAGGAAAACTTTGAGGCGATTTGTAAAAATGTGTTTGGGATAAACTGAATTTTGTAACGTAATTTATGCATGTATTATTTTTCAGTTGTAATTTGATGAAGCACTATGTAGAAAATGTTATAGAAGAATATGTTCTGTTCTGCTCATTTTGGTTTTTCCTGTTCTGTTCTGGGTTTTCTTTCTATTATACTGTTCGAGTATAAACTAAATTTTTGCCCTAAATAAATTACTTACAAGTCCGCTTGTTAGTCTCAAATCTAATAATTAACATTTACGATAAATTCTGCTTAATGAACAAATACACGAGTTTGTAAATTATCAACTCTGAAAGTCTATGCTTAAAGCGAAAAGCAAAGTTGGGAGATGTTGTAAGATTTTTAACTTTTGTTGTAGAATGGACGTCACAAACAAATTCCGAAAATAAGGACCTAAGAATTTTCCGCCTTGGAACGGGCAGTCGCAAAAATCAGGGTTAAATCAGGTTCTTGGTTGCACTTACCTTGCACTTGCCCCAACAGTTTTACCTCAGAGGAAAAACAAGTCGCTGAGAAATACACATTTCAATTAGTGCATTAAAAGGTAATAAAAGGAAAACAATACAACCGACAGTGGTCACTTTATCGAGGCTTCACTATTTTGCAACGTGCATCAGACAGACGTCAACCATCCCGCCATTTATTTCTTGTCACCTTACCTCAAACATAATTGAGGTGGTCTGGAGTGACCGGTAAGATACGGTTTGACGGACATTTAGATATTCTGTTATCTGGACGCTTTCATAGCCAGCAATAACTGATTCATAAATCAGGGTCACTAATGAGCTTGCAGGTCACTTGATGATGGGGTCTGGCAAATATCACTCGTTGAAAAACGTCATATAAAACGAGATCTCGCTCCGCACGAGATTAATGCCATTCTTTATTGTCATAGTAACGTAATAAGAGCCGATATTATCGAGCCGCGAAGTGATACATGTTGATGGTTTGCCGGAAGTTCACGAGATATAAATAAAGGACCTAAAACTGCGCCAATCAACCGAGGCGTGCCAGCTATATTTATTTTATTTTTTTACATTTTTTAGGGAAAGTTTAAAGTTGGAGACAGAACTACGCGAGCGGTTCAACTTATTTTTGAACATATCTAAAACTGGTTTTGAAGGGTATAAATTTTTGTCCTAAACAAATTGTCCTAAAATTTGGTACTTTTTATTACCACTGATTATAAATCATGTAGGAATGTTGTCAGTCATTAACGAAAGTATTCGCCTAGAATCTAGTTAACCGCTAAATCCAGAGATCTAGCCTTTCAATGAACAACCTATAAGACCCTGATAATATTATGTATTTAAATCGGCTTTCTATAAAAGGGAGACTATCGTGTTTGTAATATTTAATTTTTATTTTTATGATCGACCTGGTTGTGTCCCTTCTCTCGAGAGTGGTTGAAACAGATCTTTTTCTTAGAATATTTAAGTATAACATCAGAGAACTTGAGTTCCGCGAGTCGGAGCATTATACGCCCTCCAGGTCACTAGACCTTGACCTTTGACCTACAAACCCCAAAATTAAAGATAAATTACAAGTACATGGATGAAATGAGTTTGAAGTTAAAGAGCGGGCAAGAGTGTGTTAACGCCGGACGGACGGTAGGACGGACGACGTGTGTCATAACATAATACGATCGAAGGTCCTTTTGGATGCATACAAATGTGATTCTATTATGTCTTAGTTTGAAATGGTCGTCATGGTGTGCTGTTTTGTAAAATGTATCCCTTTATAATTATTCGAAAACTCTTTTAAGCTCCAAGCTTTTTGTTCTTCAAACTTTTTCTACAATTTCTTTAATTTTTTACCTTTGATTTACCCTTGACATCAGGTCTTGTATAAGCCTTGAGCTTGTATTGACCAATTTATATCCCCTTTTCCGCACTGTATAAGCACTGGAAGTCAAATTCGGGCAACATTTTAAAATTTGTTTGTAAAACTATTTTAATGGCTATCATATGTATATATGTAATGTAAAAATGTAATGGCATTGTACTGGCTAAGTCTCGTGCTTGTGGCGTTCACTGACTTTACAGCTATTATCCCTGGTCATCTGGCTACTGGTATGATCGTATCTATCTATCAATCTTCCTGTGGAGTCTTTTTACGTCGCTAATTAGTGATAGTTAGTTTCTTGCTCAAGGAAAATAGCAGTGCCCATAGTGGAATTAGAACCCAGGCCCTATATACCCCAAAGTGCGCGTCCTACCACTGGATTACTGCTCCTAAACAGTATTGTTTGAAATAAAATGTGTGAATTATATATATAGTTTATTTAGAATACAAGAGCATTGCACATGGTATACATTTTAACATAGCAAATATAAATAGCACATTAACAATAAATAATTGACATAATCAATTTTGTGTTTTTAAGAATAATAATAAAAAAAGGCAATTAAAATGTTAAAGTAAGTATGTCTATTTAATTTAATTATAATATTACCATGTCAAGCCACAAATATTCAGGGATGTCACAAAAAAGAGCGAACTCTTATTTCCATTGTGGTCCCAGTAAATAGGTGTGGTTAACATAGAGAGGTTACCTTAAGTTGAAAGAAAATATATATGTTTTTAAAAATTACAGTTAAGCTCCATAAAAAATATCACAAGTTTGAAAGTTAAATGATTATTTAGTGCAATTGCTAACTAAGTAGGCAGTATAACTTCAATAAAAATATCACAGGTTTAAAAATGTTATCACATTAATAAAACAATGAAAATGGTACTTGAGATCATTATTCAGTATAAAATAATCACAGATAGTGGAATAATTATATCACAGTAAAGTAATGATGTTTGATACTGTTTTTGAAATGATTAAATTTGGTGATAGCCCTGATGTTAGAAGGCAGCTGATTCCAGAGTTTACAGCCATTGAATGAAAAAGACTTTAAGCCAATTCGAGGTCTTCATGATTCTAAGTACCCGAAGAATATGAAGTCGTAGACCCGTGGGGTTATTATGTATCTCCTTATAAAGCCTTTAGCTTTTAGCGTGTATACCCATCACGTATTAGGCCTACAATGATGTTATCAAACATTTATATGTGTTAAGAAGACATGTTTCGATACAACTTTATGAATCTTCAAGAACACTGGTACCAGAGTCCCTATCTTATGCGTACGTCCCTATACAAGTATATAGTTCCCTGTGCATACATACATGTACACTACCTTATTTAGAATAGTACATGTATATAATGAAAGTGTAGGTATATCTCGTATACGATAACACTTAAGGGACCGATTTTAATTGCGTTCGTTAATAGCTCTAAATAAAATTATTAAAATATATGTGTGCGTATATAACAAGTTTAAGGACTCTGGTGCCAATGTTCAATAATAAACTAGTATACGTTTGACAATAGTATGATTATTCTGTCTTTGACAGCAATCATGAATTCACGAGACGATTTATAAACGTGGATGGTTCAATGTTTGCTGATGATCGATTAGTCGATGTTTTAGACCGGACCTTATGCTAAGAACAGAATTGTCTACCCTTGAAATTATACTCTTCAACAACGAGGAGGGCAACTAAGGAATTTCTGACCCAAACAGTGAAATTTTAGCCCGTTTGTATTAATTTACTACCTTTAATTTTAATAAATATAACTGTTTTACCTATTAAACTAATAGGTTAATTATAAGAGCCCGTCTTTACGGTCCAAATCGCGTCATCTAGATCGGGTCTCAATTTTCGGTTTGACCAGGTAACGCTACCTGAATTGTTGAATAGCCTTCCTATTGTTAGTTTACATGATTTACCTGTTGAATTTGTACGAGATCAGACAATGTTAACCAGTTTATTTGGTGACTTCATTTTATTATAAAAGTAACTCTTTTATGAATGTCATACCTGTACAAGCATGATTTACCTGTGAATGCTTGATTATCTTACCTGTATAAACAGGTATGCTGTGAGCTGGTCATTGAAAAAGGTCCCTTTATTCGTAGAAGTCTTGCAATGAGTGAACTTATACACACTGTTTTCTGTATGATAAATTTTAAAACTGACTTAATCCTATATCTTGATTGTTAAACACATCTCTATCCTGTTGGCTTCCTGGTTGGGTTTGTCTGGTACAACTCATTCAACCCAAGTAGGGCTGGGACGGGTAGAAAATTTGTACCCGGGTACCCGAGGCCGTATTACCCGCGGGTACCCGGGTACTCGCTGTTATAAATCATGAAAGAGTTATTACTCCTACGTCCTGGCACTTGTTACTGTATATAAAAAAGAAACAGTGTTTCCGAAGTTGTCTTTGTAGGCAAGAGAGAGTCTTGTAATTCTAGCAACTTCTTTCCTGTCAAAAAGAGCGTTGTTAAGCGTCGCAGGGCTTACAATCACAAAGCAGAGAGCAAGTCTTGACCCGAGTGTTGCCGTTGCAGTTATGTTTATGAATAGATATAACAAATCCAGGTTACTTGCCACCTAGCCTTCCAATATCTGGTTTTCCATCGCCTATGTTTATTAAGTCCGAGCCTGAAGTATGTCTGATTGTACCTACACGTAGTTCCGAGCATTCCGTACCTCAACCAGTATTGAAATTGTGTCTAATTAGGTTGTCCTCGTATGGGAACATTTTTCTGTGTTAACTCAACTTAACTGATAGTGGGAACATATATTGACGTATATGAACGTATATTGTTGATATTTTAGCCATTACAACGAAATAAGACATAAATGCGAATCCAGCACTTTAACAAAATTGTTCAAGAAGCTGGATTCATATTAGTTGGTTAGTAACGGTCATACTTTGTCGTCGGCAATATTTTTGTAAAGTAGTGCCTATAGAGATTTATGGTAGATGAACATTTCATAATAATTCTGATCGAGGCGGATTTTTTAATATCAGAAAAATCGAAACTAATTAATATGAAGTGTTATATTTTACGGGTACCGGGTAATAACTTTGTACCCGGGTAGTAGCCTTACCCGACCCGATACCCGGGTACTCGAGAACTTGTGCCAGCCCTAAACCCAAGGACAACTTGACCCAAAGTAGGGTTGAGTTGTCTCTATTTACTGGTGAAGTTGTCTTGGGTCTTGTTGTCTTTGGGTTAAATTGTCCTGACCAGGGCTCGAATTTAAGCTCACATACTCGCAAAATGTGAGTGGGTTTTGAAAATTGCGAGTAACTTTTATTTTAACTTGCCAATTTTCGCAAGTTGAAATCATTATACTGACACTGTAGGCTAGCCAGACATTGTTTAGATCATTTAACGTCAGGTGACCAATTTTCGCAAGTTGAAATCGTTGTTCTGACCAGGGCTCGAATTTTAGCTCACTTGCTAAATGCGAGTGGATTTTGAAAATTGCGAATTAATTTTATTTTATCTCTATTATAAGTTGAAATCGCCGCAAAAATATTACTGTCTTACCTAATGAGGCTGTAATCAGCATTGAAATCGCCAGATAGATTGATGGTATAATATAATTAAAGGTTTACTGTAAAACATATTTGATATTCTTTGCTTATTCCACAGTAACGCACTTGTTCTAACTATAGTTAAGTATAGTACCGACTAACTGAGTTGCTTTCATATTGCATGTACGAACAGTTACTATGTATGCTATAAAAAAATTGGAGGAAAAAAATGAGTGATTTTTTTTATTTTGCATATAAAATCAACTCGTTAAATTTTGCGAGTCCAAGTTTTTGTTGAATTCAAGCCCTTGTCCTGACGCCTCCTAATATATGCCCCCCCCCCCTTAAAAAATATGGAATATTTTATAGAATTCATAGTTTTAGTATTGAGATTTTTAACATCTCATGTTGTTATGTACGGTACAATAAAATACCTTGGCACAACTAAACTGATGCTGGATACCCGGTGAATTACCAGATAATATTTTCTTATTTCAGAACAAATGAATTATGGATGGGGGTCTTATGATGGAGCCTGAACTATCACAGGCTGTCAAGATTGTTTTAAAATATGAAATACAATCTTTGGTAAGAGTCATTTATAATTAATTTATGACCCAGCAATTTTTATTGACTTGTCCAAGACGATAGTGATAATTAAACCTGGGTTGATAGCCCAGTTGGTAGCGTGCCTGGATACCAAAGTGTCCTAAAGGGAGTACGGGTTCGAATTCAATAGGGGAAGGTTATGCCCCTTCTATGAAAATTTGACAAAATTGTCAGTTTTTCTGGCCTTGTGGAAGGGTATGTGAGTACTGATTATAGACAAGGGTCCAGGAAAGCTAGGTTAGGTGCGCTGCACGCTGTAAAATAACCTTAAGAATTGTGTTGACACCGCGTTAAACCCAGTATATAAAGAAAAGTAAAAATTTATACCAGGATCTACAGCAATCAGCCTACAGCCAATTACAGGGAGATTGATAGATACTTGTGAGCCCAAAGATCAGAAGTAATGGCTGTTAAATTGGTAAATGTGCATTAACATAAAACTTATTAGACTGTAAAATACAAGTACTTTCAATTATTCATTTAATAACTTACTCTATATGTTATATTTATTATCTAGTTAAGTAGACTATCCGATGCTGGTGAAGAGTATATTGTATTGACAGCTAGTACAGATGATGGTACGTGTGGACATCTTGGTTCTTCTAAAGGTGAAGGATTTGTACAGAAATCTAGTCTACAGTCCATAAAACAAGATTTCCTTAATTTTTGTACAGGTATGTTGAACCTCAAAAATGTTTGTCACATGATAAGGTAATATAGTGGCTAGCTACTTTGATTTAGCTGTGAGGCTGGATTAATTCCACAATGAAATTGGAGGTTTAGACTTAATCCAATATTGTGTAAAAAATTTTGGATTGGTTCTAGCTTGCGAAGGCAAATCAGTAGCATGTATCAGCAAGAATGAAATTTTGAAAACATATGTATAGGTAATTAAGCATATTAATGGACAGTAAGTTTTAAATATTATTGCTGATGGAGCCTTTATCAAATAATGTAGATAAATTTTGCACTTTGACATTATCTGCCTGGAGAACTCCAAGCTTTAGTCTATTCTACCACATTGATGGTTAGAGTGACGTTACCTATGCTCGGTCACTTTTATATCAAAATCGAAGCGGGTTAACAGTATTCTGTCAATTCATGTAAAATTCATACCGCAATATCATCTACATATTGACCTACTTCCGTTTACAGAAAAACAAGCGTCTGACTATCCCGAATATTGGATAAAATTGGCGCGGTGTATATTATACATAAAACACGGTATATTTGGAAAATTTCGGACCAGTGCTCGGTCACCTTGTTTTACGTAAAATAGACGTAAATATGTGAGATTTTTATTTTCAATTGATAGATTATTATATAAATATTATAGATTTAAGTAAATCATAATATTTAATCATATATTATTATAATAATTATAAGTGAATAAGACAAGGCTGTTCAAATTCGATTTTCTAGTGATAACAGCAGGTGCTGTCCGCATCTTTCGTCTGCAAAAACAGTCAGGCATTTCAATGATCATGATTTTGGGTTTTCTGCGAGTGTTTGAAAGATAGCCCTAAAAATAGACACAAATCAAGAGGTTTCCATTTTTATTTTCTTAAATTTAGATGGGGTGACCGAGCATTGGTAGTGACTGAGCATAGGTAGTTGACTCTAATGATTAAATGTTTTCAGTAGGCCTACCTGAATCATAACTTAATATATAGATGACTAATTTATACAATGATGTATTGGATGTAGGTTTGGTAAGACTCATTGTACCATTATATTTGTGCAAGAAACTATTTCTTGTGCAAGAAAGGGACTCAATTTGAATGTGAAAATTTACTTTTTTATATTACATGTCTTTTACTGCTTCTCTTTTTTACCTCGACTATTCAAAGAATAGTGTGACTATCCTACTCAGTCGTGTGACTGCGTAACACTTCTTGGTTGTTTTTAGGCGCAACATTTTTATATCTTTGAGACTACTGAAGAGATTCACTTTTAATCTTTACACATGTCAACGGGGTTTGGAATGAAGGTCAAATACCAAGTTGCATAACTCCAGCATGAGATTTAATTGGTTGTTGCTGTTGCTTACAGTTAGTACACTCTATCAATGTCTATATTATGTTTTCAGGGAAAACAAAACCTGATGTCCCAGCCCCAGCGTTTGTACCAAAGGCTCCATCAAAACCAAACAGAAGGAAATCAACCCCAAGATGTAAATTTTCGAGAAGTAAACCTGAAACTGCTGAATTATCAAATCCTGCTGCTGAGTTTACACAAACAAACAACGACCAATCATTCCCTGTTGATGCTAGTAGTGCCTTGAACTTTAATGAGAAATCTGTCGGTTATTCTTATACTTTGGATAACGAGGCCGATCTCAATGCTTTCAGCAACAGTTCAGATATTGCTTACAATGAAAGGGTCATTGAGAACCCTGATATTAACAAAGTGGCGCCACCAACATTCACCTGGACAAACGATCAAGCAACTGGTACCGTGTTAAAGACCCTGCCCGTCAATGGCAATGACCATTTTGTTAGTGGAATCAAAATGGAACCAAGTTTCGATGAATCTGTTACACCTTTGGTTGACCGCAAGTATGATAACATTCCTGTTCTAGACCAGCTGCCACCGACTGAATACACCTTGAATAATTGTGAAAGTAAAATTAAAGTACAGCCTGCAAGAAAAAATCGAAGGAAGGCTAAAAGGGCGCCTGTGAAAATAGAAAAGAAGAATCCATCAAGTTTGGATATGAAGTTTGCTCTAAATGAATCAAGCACAGCATATTTAAATTCTGATGGGATTAAAATTGAGCCCACAAATGCTGTATATAATGTAGATTTACAATCAATCGGGGATCAGCTGCCTGCAACTCAAAATCATATGAAAGCCGGAGGTGGAAGAAAAGTGGTGAAAAAAAATTTGTCGAGCATAACAGATATGAAAAGTGCATTTGAGGAAATTGGTAACATGGCCAAGTGCCTCATTTGTAACAAAATTTTAGCTAACAAGAACAATAGAACATTCCATTGGAGGTCCCACGTTGGGGACAAGCGATATAGTTGCGATATTTGTAACAAAGCTTTCACTCATCCGTCCAACATGCGTTCACACCGAAAAATTCACACAGACGAGAAACCATTTCCATGCGATCTTTGTGAACGTCGATTCCGACGTCGTGATTATCTTTTACAGCATTTAGAGAGATTTCACTACAATCCTAAAGCCCAATCTGATAAAACTCTGAACGAAGGTGAACTAGAGGTGAAAACAGAAGAAAATCAGCCGTCAGAGATGCTATCCTAATGTGGTTACATTGATTTGTAGATTAGGCTAAAAATCCTGCGTTTTGGGGCCTCAGTCTGAAAAGTTAGGTAAGGTAGGCTCTTAAGTTTTTTAAACCAGAGTCAATTGTGATTTTCACCAATAGTTGTCTCTTGTTGTCAATATTCCTGAAGGTGAAATTCATTTTGGCAAAAAATCTCTAGGATTGGCAAGATTTGCTAGGTAGGGGCTGGGTTGCCCTAAATGCAGGATTTGTTTTTAGGCCTTTATGTAAATCTACATGTCAAAATCTCATTCCTTGCAATGATAATGTTCAAGAAAGGATCATCGTAAGGAACATGGACTTCTCAAGAGTAAGAAATGTGTGTTAACATGTAAGAACTCAGAAGAATTTGCTGGTTAAATTGAAGATACAAGATAAAAAATGCTAACAAGGGTCGATAAATTAAAGTGTGAAATAGAGCAGAGATGGTATTAGTTAAGGGAGGTATCCACATATCCCAAAAGTTCAAATGCACAATATTTGTGTAAAAAGTTTTTGTTCTGTATTTTTTTGTGTTTCTTTAGTATTATAAGAATCTATTGTTTTGATTTTGATTATTAACGATTGTTTGTTACTACTGTACTAGTATACATTTTATGTTTGTCATTTTGTAATTGGAGTAGGTTATAATAATAATAATAATAATAATAATAATAACTTTATTTTCTGAAGGTAACATTTAGACATACAAAGTAAAACTACAACATATGCCTTAATTTCAAATGGCCTTCAACAAAAATTAAATTGCATGTATCAGAATATAAATTTCAAAAAAAAAAAGCATCAACAACATACAATTTAACTAAAAGTACAAAAAGGTTGATAATATAGCTGTGTTCCTGTTTTAGATACGGATCTTAACTAGTGATTATTCTAGAGAAGATAAGCAGGGCCCAGCACCCGGCCCCTTTTTCTCTCCTCACTGCCCTTTTTATCTTTTCTATCCAGTGATAGTTACTTACAAACGTTTATTCTCAGATGTGCCCTGTTCAGTTTTTCCGTCTCCCTGAACTAAGAAAAGGGCAGAGAGTTCTTGAATGATCACTGGTGTAACTAATGTTAATTCTGACGCAGAATAGAATGGTGCTGCACCCTGCCCTTTCTCTCCTTCCTGCCCTTTTTTGCTTTTCCCTATGCAGAAATATTTACTTGGAAACATCAACTCATCTGGGGAGGTTATACCCTTCCATGAAAATTTTACAATGTCAATTTTCCTCCATTGATAAGGTATATGGAGAAGTTTCTGGACTTGTAGAAGGGTAGGTGAGTACTGGTTATAGACGAGGGTCCAGGAAATGTAGGTTAGGTTCGCTGGACGCCATAAAATGACCAAAATGTGTTGACACGGCATTAAACCCAGTATAAATAAATAAATACCAACTGAAGCTCCCTGCTCTTTTTAAGATTTCTAGAATAATCACTAGCTTAACAATTGCGAATTGTTCACTGAATATTTGATGATGTAGTTTTCACATTAAATCTTAGCATTGTTGCTTAAAAGTGAGCTTTGGCTTTCAGACTGATTTCATGTCACCAATTATTTTATGTGTCTTTAGTATAACATGTCCTGGAGTAACGAGCGAAGTCATTTTAGTGAAAATTACTATTTGTGAAGCTTTGACTTGATAGTCATTTTATTTATCTAACTTGTACCAATTTAATCAAAATCAAATAAGTATTAAATGTCTTGACAATCAACTGAAGACAAGGGCAAATATTATATATCTATTAAGGCTGTCACGATATGCCCGAAGCCTATTGTGGTATATTGCGATACGCTAGAACCATACCGCGATACGCAACACGATATATTGCCTTGCAAACCAAAGACACGGCTGCATAGTACTTCTGTCTTTAAGAACTTATTCAACTATTCAGTATTGAAGCATGTAACAGGATTTAGTAGGGAAAGTGCCTGTAGCAGAATCAACTGAAAAAATTGGGCATTTTAGAGTGGAAAACTGATGTTGGCTTTTTTTCATATGGCAAAGGGAAGAATTTTTCTATGAAGTAAGAAATATTGCTAAATACCAGTACATTAAATTTGTACTGCGGTACGTATTGCGGCAGCTGCATATTGCAATATACCGGTAAATCGTGACAGCCCTGATATCTATAGTTTGTTGATTTTGTATATTTTATTATATATATTTGTATAAGATAACTATATCCAATTCATAGTCGTTGATAGAAATGTTGTACAAAGTTAATTATATATTGAAAAACTAAGAGCAGAAAATAACAACTGATCTCTGTGTTTCAGAATTGGTTGATCCATTTCTGATGGTTTTTAAAATTCCAAGATGGCAGACCTATGGGAAAACCCATCTGAGTTCCGAACTTAGTTAAGGAACAACATGTTTAATGTAATTATATAGGAGTTAGGTTAATAAACTATAGACTTGTCTGAAATATTAGTATCAAAGTATTAAATTTGTTGCCAAATAAAATTTAATTATAATAATATATTTGTATGATAATCAGAGTTAACCACAAAATTATTTCAATCTATTGTAATCTCTTTCATGTAGAAGATATATATGACAGTATTGCACTCGTACAGACCAGAAATACAGTGCCATCCATAATTACCTGTACACTAATGTAACTGTATAATTTGTATTTAAATTTTTACCAATACTTGATAGATTAAAAACATATTTTCAGATATATGTACATGTATAACAATTACAGTTGTATAAAGTGTCATTACTTTTCTTTCAAATATTACAATCCATTACAACTTAACCAATGTATAAATACATCTAAAATAAGACTTTATTGTTTTAATGAAAAACAAGCTTTTTAAAAAAGTAAAGGTAATTTTAGATGGCTCTGTATGGTAACATTACATTATACACTTTTTCCAACTGTTGAAGGTTAAAGGTCAATATTGTCATATAATTATTGTATATACAATGTACATGTACACCTTACATATCAGTATATAGAAGTATAATATTTGTATATATAGATTTAACTCATGATCTCTTAAAACAAATATGATCTAAATTGTTTGTATGTTATGTATTATATATTTGATTCCAATAATTAATGTACTGTTTAGTCCCTTTATATGATTTTTATTTTGTACAGTTATAGTTTATTTGGACTATCAATTATTTGGTCTTGTAGGGACCTTTTTCAATTTTTTACATTTTTCTATTACTTTAGAGTAATGTCCCTTTTTGAAGAGTATTCAAGAACAATTACTCTTGTTGAAGTTGTTTCAAGGGGAAGTAAGCAATGTAGACAAATCTTGCACAATATGATTTTTTCTCTAAACTACTGCTTGAGATAAAATTTGAACCAAGTTCAAACTTCTGTTTGTTTGGAAATGGAATAATACTTAGTAAAAAATATAAAAAGTAACATTTTTAAATTTCATTTCCAGTCTATTTTAACCAAGAATGATGTATAAAATAGCTAATACACAAATTGGAAATGTCTTTAAAAGGTGATATAATATCCTCTGAAGTGTGAATTACAACATTTACTATACATAATTATACCCCCGCTTCGAAGAAGAGGGGGGTATACTGTTTTACCCTTGTCCGTGCGTCCGTCCGTCCTTTACAAAATTTCCGTCGCAGTTTTCTCAGCAACTATAACATGCAGCAGCCTAATACTTTGCATATTGCTTCATCCCATAGTCCCATGTGGTGTAAAGCGATTTCATGCTCCTTGCTGATCTACTTCCTGTTTGTTGCATATTTTTAGATTTCGTTAAATGAAAGTTACATTATGATAGTCATATTTCTCACTGCGGGGGTATCACTAGTGAGCATTAGCTCACAGATTTACTTGTTATGCCTTCATATTGACAGAAAATATGTATTGATCCATCTTATATGTATAAAAATCATGTTAAAATAATGTTTATTTGCTCATTCAAATCAACTAAACGGGACTCAGTATTGGACGAGTCTGTCCACTTAATTAGACTTATTTTTTAGCCTTGTATTAATTATTAGCTCACCTGAGCTCACATTAAATGGGAGTGCTTTTCTCTCTCTCAGTGAACTGTTTAGGGTTATCGCTATCCTCTTGTTATTTTCTTTACTGTTTTATATTAAGATTGATTTAAAGCTCACCTTAGAAACTTTACACATATGATGTGCTATTGTGATTATATTTTACATTTATCTTTGAAATCCTTTGAAATGTGCTCAGTTTTTGTATCAATGTATATTTTACACTGTGAATCAAAGTCATTTCTCACTTTGATTTCTTGTTGATTTTTTTTGTAATTACTTATACACATGTACATTAATGTCAAGCATTATTAGTTTGTGAACAAATTTTTGTATCTTCTTTAAAAAATCCATAATTTTTACATATTTTCAAAGTTTTATATAGTCGTACTGCTTTATACAATGAATGTATAAATTGATCAACAGATTTTCATTTTCTGGAATGTATGATTGTTAATTTAGTCAGAAAGTGTTAATTCTTTATATAATCAAACAATCCTGTCTATCAAGTATCTCTTAAACCATTATTGGGCTTTTAGGTTTTGACTTTAACATTGCCCGTGAAGACCAAACTTGGGGTTTGGGGTAAAAGTTTTTGCTTAAAGTTTCAGTTTCGGCAACCAGTTACAACCTATTTTAAGGTTTGGGCTACAAGTTTGGCAAAAAAGTTGTTCAATTTGGCAGCCAAATTATATTTATAACTTTCAAATTTTATTTGAAACTACCATTTTGTTGGGGCAAGTAAACATTTAGTTCTGGCAAGTACAATCTCTGGTTGGTCGTCTAAATGGGTTATCTTTTTAAAAAATCACTGTAGAGCCCTGCATTATCATGATCATAATCAAACATAATGTTATATTTAAACAAGAAAACCATACATTTATTTGAAAAACATATCAACTTTTTTGTATTATGAATTATTGCTCACTTTTTACTTTATTGAAATCCATATTTAACTTGGTTACATTCCAAATGTGAGAGTTTAGCATTTTAAGCTTTGTACATATTGATGGCATGTCTATTTTGTTTAACCATTTTGCCTTAATCCATCTGTATTGCCTTAGATTTTTACAAATCTGTCAGTGGAGCATACATTAACCCCATTCCAAACTATTTTAACACATGTATAGTATGTTTTTCTCAACTGTCAAAGTTTGAATAATTTCACAGTGACTGAATACATACTATCGCTATATCACGATTGTTAAACAAAGAACAATTTTAACTCACAAAGTCACTGTGAAATTATTCATGTTTTGACTGTTGAGAAAAAATGATCTATACAATAATGTCTCTTCACTTTTTGTTCGTTGTTCACTTGTTTATGATTAGTTTTTGTGTTCTAATAGTTTAAATTCATTTTAAATTAGTATATTTGTTATAGTATTGTATAGACTTTTGTTTGTTTGTATGTAGATTTCATATCTGATTTATTAGTTGGTTTGTTTATGTGTTAGAAGATTTTTTTTTTTCCTCATGAACGATTTTACCTTTTATAAAATAACAGCCGTCTAATGCTAGGTTTACATCTGGCCACGATCTCCCCGATTAGCCAGAGGCTAAAAAATCGGGGAGCTCTACAATTAAATGGTATACTCCACGTTCTGTTACGCTTCCTTACGAAATCAGCACGTTTTGTTGCGCTCTACTGCGCTTTGCTACGATTGAGCCCACGATTTGCATCACGTTCTGTTACGCTTTGTTGCGATGAACACGATTGGCTTCCATGCTCCACCACGTTCCGTTACGTCCTGTTAAGATCTCCCACGACAAAGCCGCTTTGTTGCGATCTCCTGCGATTTGACCTACTATTTGAGACAAATGACTGCGTTTTACGTCACGATTTGATAATTAAACAAGGAATAATCCTTTCCCAGCGACGCGGGATGAAAAAATGTGTCCACGCTGGTCCCGATCTGTTGCGATTGTACTCCACGTTCTGTTACCTTCTGTTACGCTTCGGTACGTTTTGTTACGAAGGCCACGCTCTGTCACGATTAGAAAATGAATAGGGGCAATCGTGGCAATCGTGGTGAAATTTAAGTTTGATTTAAAATCTGTCCCGATGCCCACGGTGTCCCCGATTCAACCACGTTCCGTTACGCTCCCCCACGATCACCCCAATTCGACTCCACGCTCTGTTACGTTCGCCACGATGCTCTTGAATCGGGGACATCGTGGTAATCGTGGCCAGATGTAAACCTAGCATTAAAGTTTAAAAATCTAAAAATATCTCATGCTTTGCCTTTTAGCTGTGTGTGAAATCAGTATTTTATATCATATGACAATCTAATGTTTTTTATGTTATATTTGTATCATAAAATTGTAGTTATAACTTTTATGTATTTATACTTTATGGTTTCCTTTATGTATCAGTTGTTAGTGATTATTTGAGAACTCGGAAAAGGACAGAGAAGGGGGGGGGCATGCAGAATTAGGGTCAGGGCATTTCAATGGGATGTTGGTTTCAAGGTAAAATTTTAGAATTCAGAAAAAGACAAAGAAGGCAGAAGAAGTGACGGGTGCTTCAGCAGGATTTTTGTTTCAAAATTAATATTTTTGCCCATGATTGAATGGGAAAGGAGCTTGGAGGGTAAAGAAGGGTCAGGATGGAGCACCCTCCCATTTTGCTGTTTGGGCAATAATTATTGCTTTTTTGTTTATTTACACTACAATATATTAGAGTGAAATTGTTAAATTAGATATTTTTATGATATATCATAGCTCATAGCCAAAAAAGCCCCTGGTCGGTTGGTTGTTACCAAAAACATTAATATATCTTGAATGTTTTACAATTTTTTTATGAACATTGTTTTTTCAAACATTCCAAATAAAAGTAAAAATGTTCAAATTCCACCCATATTTTGTGATAGCACTACTTTATTATTATTTTGTTGCTTTGCTCAAATGTTTTATTCCGTCTTGCAAAAATAAATATTTGTAGGCAGAATAGTTGGTTATATCTTAGTGTATAATTATCATTATGTACTAAAATCTTTTGTTATAAATCTTTTTTTTTTTCATGAACAAATTTATAATTGGAGTTGTATTAAAACATTTGTATGTATTTTGTAAATATATATTATTAATAAATTACATGTATTATTTGTGAAGTTGATCAAAAAAGCTAAATCAGCATTATTTCAAAGTCAAAATTATTGTATTAAAGTTTATTTTATAGTATTGTTAAAAAGATAAACGTATATATCATATGCATATAGATAGATAGAGTTTATTCAATAAATGAAAATATTACACACATGGCACTAAAATGATTAAAAATACAGTATAACATAAAATGTAAATACTGTAAGTGCAAAACATTCATTGTGCTAGGATATATTTTCATTTATTAAGGATATCACAAAAAAGAAAATGTGAATTTCCTTGTTTCCATTGTGATCCTTCTATATACTTATTGTTTTGCCACTCCCCATTCTAAGGTGGACACCGGTTTAAGTTCTTGTTTTCATTGTTTTGTAGCTACCTTTTTATATCAAAAGTTTAAATGTCAAAAACCATCTTCTGCTTTCTTTTCGGCTGTGTGGATGGTCTGTGGATTTTTACTGTCGTTGTTTCTGAAACGTTTTTAGTCAGATTGCGTAAAAGGTTATTCTTTACTGTATATTTCTGCCATTTATTGTCAGATCTTTATGCAACTTCATACAATGTTAACATACCATGTACGAACATAATTAAAAAGGTACTGCAACTCTACCTAGCTTAATTATGAATTATTTCCCTTTGTAAATTTTGCGTTAAAGTTTTTAATATGTTGGATATCTCTGTCGTTTATGGTCAGATCTTGATAAAAACCCGGCTTTAATGTGGTTTCCACTTGACTTTTCTTGTCAAACTTCTTTTTAACATGCACATTATTTCAATTAATGTTTCATAGTTATTATTCTATAGGTTAGTAGTGACAGAATATTTGTTAGATTTAATTAGAACTATTTTAGTCATAGTTTCAAAGTATTCCTATGTATTTATAATCAAATTTTTTATGTGATAATTTAAAGTTTATATTGAAATCAAAATACAATGTGTTGATATTTTACTATTATTCACTATTATTATGACAATCAATTTAACAATTTACCCTTCATGAAAAAGTGTATTAAATGCCCATTTTATAGGTTTCAAACACAAAGGTATTGGTTCCAGGGGTTTTTAGTCGTTTTTTGTGTTTAAGTATGTGTTAGACTTTTAAGTGTATTTTTCTGCATTTTAAGCACATTTTTGTGTTTTAAGTGTACACTTAAAAAGTGGAAAAAGTAAACTTAGCCATGTAAATATACTTAATACACAGAATAATTGGAATGGAAATTATAGTTTGTATGAACATGTAGAAAAAAATACACAGAAAAATATGATGCCAATACCGCGGTGTTTAAATAGCCTTTAACGTACATTTAATATACTTTTTCGAAAGGGAATCATTTATAAGATGTTTCAAGTTAGATCTTCAATGTTGTCGTTTTTTTACAATGTTTAACCGGTTGATTTTATAACATTTTTTTTGAGAGTACAATAGTTGTATATTTGTATATTGTGTGATACCCTCAATTAGTTTTATTTTGTGGCCTTAGTAGATATGTAGTCTTACAACAAAATGGTAGATGGTGCCTCGATACGAAGTAAAAACCTTTAATGTATTCTACTAGATTTTGTTTTACAAACTATTTGTAGCCTGTATAGATGTAAATTGATTTGTTTTGTAAATATTCATAGAACTTTAACTAATGAATAATACGAGGGTTGCTCTTTTACTAAATGCACTTACTACAGTCTTGCGGCAACCCTTGAATATTAATTTAGGTTACCTGTTTGACTTTGCAATTAAATGAAGTATAGTTATTCTAGGCTGTTATGACATATTATTGTCATAATTTTATTCAACTTTCAGTGGTGCATAGATTAAACCCTGCTGATTTATATACTCTTTGCATACTTCTGTACTCAGAATAGATAAAAAATAGATACCCATGTTTATGTACAGGGTATTTAAATCAGTGGGGGTTAATGTATGCTCCAATGACAGTTAAATAAAATTAAACATTATGTCTGAGTTAAATGATCAAATAAACAGCATTTGGTTTCCTGCGTGACTTTATTTCATTACAAAATAATAAGTTTTCAAGGCTGTTTTTGGCTTATATTGGGTACAATTTGAATTATCAGATTGATAAAATATTAAGGTATTAAGTAGAATTATTATACATATCATATGAATAGTACACTGTTGAATTTGCTCAAATTTTAATTTTGACACCTTTTTTATCGTTTTTATCAATTCCGCTCATACAATCATGTCTTGAATTTTTTGGAAATGTTTTTCGCCGTTCTGCGTGAAGGCACTTTAACTATGCAATGATAGTTTTTTTCATTTTATTTTATTGGTTGTTGAAAAGTGTATTAACACCATTTTTTATTGTTTATGAAAATGTATAATCATTTATTATTATATGAAGTATTAGTTGACTTTTGTGATAGAATATTATAAAATGTATTTTTATGAAAATTGTCTGCTTTATGGGACATTGCTTCAACTCATTTATACGGAAATTGTAATTTTGCATTTTTTAAACGTAATTTCATGATATACGTCTAAAAATAAAAGGTTTGACCAGATTTAAAAGTGTAGAGGCCAAAATTGGCCATCATTGCAGTAGAGCATACAATGTAGTTCCGTTTTTAGGCTGAAATGTTTTGAAATACTGAGAGCAATGTTGCATTAAGCTGACAAATTAAAGAACTAAGCAAATTATAGGGGAAATTCAACCTTAAATCATGCCATACTTGGTTATTCAAAATGAACTAGAGGAAGTCCACCCTAAACAAATATAAAGTCAGTTATGTACCTAGTTTTAAAGTAGATTGATCAAACGTTTATATGCATATCATTACTGTCGGCATTCCAATAAAATTGTATTGTATTTTGTTTGTATTATTATACATATTTGTGTTTTTTATGGCTCTATTATTGTTACTGTTTTCTGTTTTTACAATTTCGTAAAATTGCGGCTGATTTGTTTATTTTATTTCAATGTTTTTTTTTACAAATTATGATGATCAAATACCCAGTGAAATAGAAATAATTCCATATTTTTTTTACGTTTGTGATAATTATTGATCAAACTGTAAGTTGTGTTAACACAGTGCCTTTCGAAATTACTTTTATACTTTTAAAATAGCTGGTTTTGTTAGGGCAATTAAATATTATTTCAGATGTTTTACGCGTTATGATATTTATAATACATTGCAAAAATTGAAACGAGAATGTTAAAACTTTATACAATTGTAGATGTTATATGTGTACAGTACCCACCAAAAGTTTGGAGACATTTTCAGATTGTAGACCTACTGAATAGCTTTTATCTAAAATTTGATGACTGTTCATTTTGAAATGCTTTGCAGTTTTGCATTATTTTTTTTGGTGATCATTATAATTATATCTGATAATAAAAAAGTAGCATAAAAACTATGTTATTGAAATTATTACAATGAACATGGTTTTTGAGGCTTTGGGATGTCAGATGCTGAATCTTATAAAGTTTTGCTTCCATGAAATTTGTTTACATTTTACCACAAACTATACGTAAATATATAAAAAATAATGATTCCACAAAAATAATCATCGAAATTCAAAATTTGTAGTAATTTTCTTTTGTCTCCGAACTTTTGGTGGGTACTGTATATAGACTTGTATCTTAAACTTAAAAGTGTTGGTGAAAATTTAAAATTCTATCATTCATTTACAAAAGTGTGAAGGTAATTTTGGTCAGTACTGCGTTAAAATATGTGCATTCCATCATATATAATTCCATTTAACCTGTTGTGATTTGTCGGCATTTTTGTTCATATATCCAGATCTTAAAATATATTTAATTTTGATTATATAATGTAGATCTCTGATATAAATCCACATTGCAGTTATATCATTACATGAAATTTAGACAGTTTCAATTACCCTTCAAACCGGGTTGGTAGCGCAGTTGGTAGCACACCGGGATTTCGAATCTAGTGTCCGCAGGGGGGTACTGGTTCGAATCCCACCCAGGGAGGTTATACCCTTCCGTGAAAATTTAGACAGAACTTTAAATTACCCTTAATTGATAAGGTATATGGAGAAGTTACTGGCCTTGTTGAAGGGTATGTGAGTACTAGTTACAGACAGAAGTCCAGGAAGCTAGGTTAGGTACACTGATGCTGTAAAATGACCTTAATTTGTGCTGATGTTGCATAAAACTCAACAAAATAAAACCTTAAAAAACTACAATCATTTTATCGTAGGTTTAGCACAAAACGGTTGTAACTCAGTATAAGAAAAGAGTGAGTTACGAGGGTTAAGTGCTAAACCCACTATATGATTCACTCTGTCTAAAAAGTATTTTTAATTGTTGTTTAAGTTTTGAATACCTGTTATGTTTCCATATTTCACATCGTTTGTTATAACTATGCATTTTGATATCTAGAATTCCTGTTTATTTAGTTTTAATAACTATGCATATACATTTACTATGTAATTCCATTTTAACATGAAATCCATATACAATATTATTATGTTAGAACAAAATTATTTGATTTATATATTATATTTGATGGTAAATTTATATTCAACTGCCAGTGGTGCATACATTAACCCTGCTGATTTAAATACTCAATATTTGTTCAACTATTCTTGCATATGAATACTGACTACATTTTTATTTTGTTATCACAATTAATAACAATAATACATTCATAAATAAGATTATCTACAGGTCATATTCTAGGTCATGCATGTTTTTGTACTTTAAACATTAGACTTGTCCACTATATAGGTGAATAAGCTAATGCATGAACAGCATTTTACTGATTTAAACAGGCTATTTTTTATGTGTATCATTTATTTTAAATTATGTGTATGCACATTGTAAAATTTATACAATATGTTTATAAAATAAGAGTAAACTAATTAATCTAAAAAAACATGTAAAAACAAATCACCCCTAATTATCAGTTTGTAATGAAACATGCTATGTTTATATACGCAATGTTTACGTGGATGACCTGTATCTATTTTTGACATGGAATGCGTTAGCAATTCAGATTTTTATAAGCGACATATTTTTAAATGCATAAAAAAATGTTGTGGAGGATGACATTCGACGGTCATGCACAGTTAGATCAGCACAGCAATATGTCGTTAGGTTGAATTAAAACCAACGCGTGAATAAATAGTCCCTTTGATAACAATATCTGAAAGTATCACACAGTCTTGTAGTTTACTCACAATACATAAAAAATATCCTTGTTAATTCCATTTAAACAGTTTCAATTAGGAACCGACATTCTTCCGCTAAAATATTGATAACACGTTATGTAACTTCTAAACCGTCGACTGTAACACCAATGTGCTAAAAATAGACACGCCTACAAATGTCCAGTGTCTAAAAATAGATCATATACATGTGTACTGATTTATTCTGTGGACAGTATCTATTAGCTTCGTTGATCCTTCGTAATGTAGTTTGTTTGTAAATTTTAGAAGAAAAAGATCATTAGTCCAACCTCACTATATGTATTTGGATAAATTAGCCCTGTTTAATCCATGTCCTGACAGCGCCATCAGCGCTTTGATTATAGAAAGTAAGTACAGAAGTAGTGTAATAAGTATTTATGTTTGGGGATTATTGAGTTAATATTGAGTATTTAAATCAGCAGGGTTATTGTATGCACCTTTGACAGTTGAATAATTTTTACCAATAGAGTGTTATTATGTTTAGATTGTGTATTATATATACTAATGTGCTAGAATCAAGTTTAGTTCTGTTAGTCCCTATTCCATTTATTTGTGATTTATTTTGTTTGTTTTTTATGTTAAATCCTGTGCTAAGGTTTTTTGATAATTTTTTCCTTTCTTGTACTAATATAGATTTTAGTTAGATTTTCTGAGGATTAAAATTTTTTGTAAAAAAGATGTGATTTTGTTATTTTTCATTTTTTAGAATGGAGAGTGTATATCCAGCTGTCTGACTAGGCTCAGTTGGTAGAACGAAAGTCTTCTGATAGAGGATTTGTCGGGTTTGTTTCCTGGGTAGGGCATACTATCGTGGAGTTTGGTCATGAAATAATTTCAGCAGCCATTGTCCCACCTACCAATGATTCTTAATCATGTTGGGCAGTTGTCAGTCACTGACTGAAGTATGCGCCTAGTAACTAGTTAACAATAAAATCTAGAGATTTAGCCTTTTAAGGAAACAATGTGTAGGTTGACTGACTGCCTTAATATGATCTGTACATTTTGTTGCTATAGCAACCGAAAAAATACCCAGTTGAGCCATGGTTGTGGTGAAGTGATAGAATACTTCACATTTTGAGATCAGTGGTCGTATTATCCATAGTCTTATGACTGATTTTTCGTTGTTAATAGACCTAATCCAGAGTTCAAATTTATGGGTTTTTCCGTCCGTGCACAGGCGGTACAAACAAAGTTTTCTACACATTATTGCTAAAGAGCACGAACTGTGGATTAAATCCTGTTGTTCTTTTTACATGTGTTTTCATTGTAACAGTGAAAGTTTGTTTGTACCATGGATGAAAACCCAAATATTTGAATTCCGGATATAGTCTATTCTTTCAACCACATTATTGGTAAATTTCATTCAACTGTCAGTGGTGCACACGTTAACCCCACCGATTTTAATATTCACTGCCATACTTCTGTACTCAAAATTGGTAAAAATTTATATCCGAATATTATTAAATCAGTGGAGTTAATGTATGCACCACTGACAGTTTAATAAAATCTATCAATACTAGATTATCATCTTGATCTTAGACAATATGACCACCTTGGTTCGATCTGTGTAACATTTTATGCTATAGGAAGTCACTGTTGGTAGTATAAGCACATTTCTGTAAAAGAATGATTAGCTAGGGTTCCAGGGTTTGAGTTCTGATCTGATTGCATATTTTCCTCACCCTGTAATGTTTGTAAATGGTTTTAAATATATTACTTCTACAGCCATTCTCCCTCCTACCAATGATTCTTAAACATGTTGGGCAGTTGTCAGTCACTGACTGAAGTGTGCGCCTAGTAATTAGTTAACAATAAAATCCAGAGATTTAGCCTTTTAAGGAACAGTGAGTAGGTTGACTGACAGCCATTACTTGACCTATACAATGTGTTGCTACAGCCTTAAACCCAACAATAAAAATAATATATATATACTACTGACTGTAAATTGGCATCAGGAAGCCTCTACCTTAAGGCTTTCATAGATCAGTATATGTATCATACATTATAAATAACTTTGATCTTCATTATGACATCCAAGGATTTCTTAAATGTTAAAGATTTCAAAACTGTTTGCTCTTTTACACAATATTACAAAAAGTCTTCAATATGCTTCTTTATTTGTTTTTCATTCATGTTGAACTAAACAAATATTACATTGATCAATACAAACATTGATATTGAAAGAAGACCAATACAATAGTTGTCTTAAATGTGTTTGAATAGTACACACCTTGAAACTTATAAGTATAGATGTTGCCGTTTTTCAAATAACACGAAGTTTTAACACTGTTGGTTGTTATGTTATTATTCAATTTTATTAATTTATTTATTTATTTATTTTTTGGAGTTAACGCCGTGTCAACACAATTGTAGGTCATTTTACGGCGTCCAGCGCACCTAACCTAGCTTTCCTGGACCATTGTCTATAACCAGTACTCACCTACCCTTCCACAAGGCCGGAAACTTCTCCATATTATCTAATCAATGGAGGAAAATCAACATTATTGTCAAATTTTCATGGAAGGATATAACCTCCCCAGGTGGGATTCCAACCCACACCCCCTCGGGCACGAGTATCCAAATCTCGGCGTGCTACCAACTGCGCTATTGACCCGGGTTCAATTTTATTTATCCAACTGCCAGAGGTGCAGACATTAACCCCACTGATTTAAATACTCAATATTTGTTTGAATATCCACTTAAGTAAATATGGATATCTATTTTTACTAATTCAGAGTACAGAAATACTGTAGTAAGTATTTAAATCAGCTGGTTAATTTATGCGCCACTGAAATATGAATAAAATTAAGTACAATGTAATATTATGAAAAATGTGATGGCCATGAAACCAAGAGTTTAAGACTATAACCAAACAAAATAAAAAAAAACAATGAAAATTTTATACATATTTTTCTAGTTTAATATTATATATCACTAAAAATCAATACCTAACATAGAGATTTTTATCATTAATTTTTAAAATATAATATAAAGAAATAATTAAAGCACATGTATACATATCACAGTCAAAACAATGCAGAGCCTTCCAAAAGTTCATGAACAACAAAACTTTAAAACAAAACTGAGCATTTACACGGCAAATAATCTCACTTCAGTAGAAAGCATATTCAGGTAACATAGTACAAGTCACATGTTGATTTGTTGGTTTTTGTTGGGTTTAACGACATAGCAACACATTGTATAGGTCATATGACAGCGGTCAGTCAACCTACTCGCTACTAATGAAAAGGCTAAATTGCTGGATTTAGCTGTTAACCAGTTAATACTCACATACTGTCAGTGACAGACAACAGCCCTACATAATTAAGATTCATTGGTAGGAGACAGGATGGCTGTAGGAATAATTTCATTACCAAGCTCTACGAAAGTATGCCCCGCCCAGGAATCGAACCCAAGACCCCTCCATCGGTAGACTTGCATGCTACCAACTGAGCTAGTCAGGTGGCTAATCACATGTTGATAAACTAACCAATGTTGATCTTAGTTCTTACTCGGATGACTCTTTGTTTTCTGTATTTTCTGGGTGACTGTAAATCAGATTATTAAACAAAACAAAAAAACAAGTATTTGTTTAAGAACTTTTGTATGGTACTGTAGAAGGAAATCAGAATAAAGATTTATACATAAATACAGATCATTAGGTTTCGAGTAGACAAATTCTTGCTAAAAATTGTCACAAAATTACAAAAAGGCAGAAAACGTGGTTAAATCTTATTCAACTGTCTGTGGTACATACATTGACACTGCTGATGTAAATACTCATCATTGAATTAATTATCCCATAGATACAGATATCTTTATATATTGATCATGTGAACAGAAATAACGTAATGATTATTTACAAATATTGAGTATTTAAATCAGCATGGTTAAAGTATGCCCCAATGACAAAAAAACAATTCAATATCAATCACCATTCATCCAATAACAACAAAAATATTTATACAATACATATAACTAATATCATAAACAATGTGTGTATTTAGGCCTATATTAAAATCATGTTTGTTTGCCCTTTACTGATTGATCCAAAAAAATGGCACCAACTCAAAAAAATTTATTCGAAAAATATATGTGGTGGTTTTTTTAATGGTCAGGACTATGCATCATATTACTTTTCGATAATTTCATTACGCTAATAATTCTGCTTTAAGAACTATTGAAATAATAGAATATTAGATAAATATAATTTATATATATATATAAATTTATATACATGAACAAACAAGTTGTTTTGCAGAACCTTATTGAGGGATAATTCTTGAAAAAATGAAGTGTTTTTCCTACCTACCGACCCAACCCTAAAATTTAGTGTCAGTAAAGGGCAAACAAAGTATTTTTTAGTTTAGGCCTTAAGGAAAAATATGTTGTGGAATGAGACTGGATGGGAATGGCTCCACTTGGTGCAATAAACTTGATTTCTTATGTGCCATTTTGTGCAGCTACCTGCAGATTGGCAAAATAATGGTCAATAATGGTTACAAACTGTAGCCGAGATTTATCACCATGAAAATATAATAATAATAAGTATTTAACAATATGTACATTTTGCTGTAGAAGTAACAATCACCATTTTAAAATAGAAATAGAAAAGTTTGTACAATAGAATTAAAGACACTGGCAAACAAGCAGAATGTATTTGGCTGTATGATGTGCCACACTCACCGGGGATGTTATGTAGCATTTATTTCAGTGATGATATTCACATTGAAGATGTAAACGGATGCACTGATCAAACTGGCACATGTGGACTACTTTTTTACACAGAACACACAATTTTAAATGCAAAATATTAAGTAACTTATTACTATTTTGATACACAGTGTATAATGTGGCAAATCAAGCACTCATAATTAATTAGACATATTTTTGTCTTTAAAAATGTACGATGATAGTAAAGCTGCCAGCAAGTGATGAAAACTGTGGATCAAAGCCAGAATTCTGAACCACCGTAACAATCGAACATGATACCTGATACTGAATATGTGAGAGCAATCACTTAAATTAAATCAAATAGCTTTAAATATGATATGTTGTCAGTTGCTTATTATTCATAATGAACCCTGATACTAACTGAACCATCATGGTTCAAACCTAGCTTGTTAACACCCACACCATGGTTTCAACCTTGTCCATTAACACCCATACCATGGTTCAAAACTAGCTTGTTAACACCCACACCATGGTTTCAACCTTGCCCATTAACACCCATACCATGGTTCAAACCTAGCTTGTTAACACCCACACCATGGTTTCACCTTGCCCATTAACACCCATACCATGGTTTGAACCTAGCCATTTAACACCCACACCGTGGTTCAAACCTAGCATGTTAACACCAATATCGTGGTTCCTATCTAGTATGTTAACACCCATACCATAGTTCAAACTTAGCATGTTAACACCCATACCATGGTATGAACCTAGCATGTTAACACCCATACCATGGTTCAACCCTAGCCATTAACACCCATACAATGGTTCATACCTAGCATGTTAACATCCATACCATGGTATGAACCTAGCTTGTTAACACCCACACCGTGGTTCAAACCTATCAAGAGTCTGGTGAAATCAAGGCAGCCCTAGTTGATTGATGTATTGCGTACTTTTTACATTTTTTGTGCAATAGGCTGAACAAATATTCATGTATGTCGAAAAATTAGAATAGGTCGGTTAAGATAACTTGAGACAAATCTAAACAATATTCTATGTAAACATTGTCCCATGTTATCCTAATTAAGCTATATTCCTTAAGAGAAACAATTTCATAATTCATGTTCAGTATAAAACAAAATGTCCAGCATTTGAAAACTAAAAATGTTACCAGCATCAAAGTCGTCTAATAGTAACTAACTAAATAAAGGGGAGATAATAGCTCAAAATTCTTGCTCCAAAAGACAAACCAAGGTCAAGGACTCATGAGTTAGAACAAGTTCCTTTAAATAGTGTAATTTTAGGGGTCATATAAATTCTAGGGCTCCACATTAAAGATCATCTGATTGTCCCTGAAAATCTAAATTTGAGTTTGTGCAACTTGTTACTGCTACTGATTATTTGGTTTGGCAAGTTAAATATATAGCTGGTTGTTTAAACGAGCATTCTTCTTTAAAAATAAAACTCATGCCGTGAATTGTACAGCCATATTTGCAAAAAGATGCTTTATGTTATGCTATGATAAAACCCTGTAACAAAGTGAAAAAACATCTTGAGAGATCTTATTTACAAATGATTAATATTGGTTTTTTGAATGGTTGCTTCATAATGATGTTTAACCCCTCCCCTTGCCAAACCCACTGATCCTTCAATGCATGGATTTTAACAGTTCACAAAAATTATCCATGCAATTTTTAAATCTAGAATTCTGGATAAGGTCTGAACTATTATCCCCCCTTGCAGTAAATATATAACTATAAAAAGGGTTTTTGTACTCGTATTAGTTTCATATAAATGTATTTAAGTGTCAGCTCCCTTTGTTGATCAACAATCTTTCCATTGTAAAGATGGCATTCCGTGAGTTTTAAAATTCCATCCCATAGCTCTGTAATAGAATGAAATGATAATATGAACATACTAACAACACAATTTCTGTAAACAGATATCCTATAGACGACTGTCATTTATTTATATTTATTTATTGGAGTTAACGCCGTGTCAACACAATTTAGGTCATTTCACGGCGTCCAGCGCACCTTACCTAGCTTTCCTGGACCAATGTCTATAACCAGTACTCACCTACCCTTCCACAAGGCCGGAAACTTCTCCATATTATCTAATCAATGGAGGAAAATCGACATTTTAGTCAAATTTTCATGGAAGGGTACAACCTCCCCGGGTGGGATTTGAACCCGCACCCCCTCGGGCACGAGTATCCAAATCCCTGCGCGCTACCAACTGCGCTATCGACCCGGGTTGACTGTCAAAGGGGATCTCCTGACATTGCACACGGGCGTCATGTTCAGATGACCTCTGTGTCGACCAATCAATGTGAAGCTTTCATCTAGCAAAATTTATAAAGATTGTAAGGGTTTGGGTATGAACCCCACCAGAGGCACAGCTAATTTTCTTGAATAAGAAACTAACCTGTGATTGCTTCACTCTACCCAGGTGTAAATGGGAACCTGTGATGAAGGTATATTCAGTTGTGCCAATATGTCAGCTTCACTAAGCCAAATAAAAGACTCCCCAAGGAGATTGATAGATAAATACCAGTAGCTCAATGACCAGGGCAAATGGCATAGCTAAAGTTAGTGAACCTGCATAAGCATAAAATAAGACTAAAGTCTCCAGTCACAGCAGGCAACTAAAACCTATACAGCTGGAGTTGAAGTCTAATTAAGTAATCATTGGACAATGTCAATGACCTTCACAATTACAATTATTGTTCAAAATAGTCTATGAAATGTGTAGGTGGCCAGATGTTCAGGATAACCACTCTTAAGCTTGGCATCCAAAAAAAATTTTGACAATCAAAAATCTACAAACAAGTTACAATACTTGATGCTAAAGTGACCACTTTCATTCATAATTTAGTAGATTGTGTAACATTTTGTGAGCTCTCAGCCACCCAGCTCCTTACCTTAGATTGTCAGCCATCTTGATTTGTTTATCCATCATTTCACGTTCATGCTTACGTTGAGCCTCTTTATCTCTCAATTGATCCTCTTCACTGTAGAGATACAAAAGTCAGGATTTAAATTCGATTCTCAAAATTGAAAAATTATCACTTTTTAGTTTTTATTTTCAATACAGATGCACTGACGGGAGATTGAAATATCATTCTATATTGGACACTCACTAAGCTGAATACATGTATATGTACCAACCATACAGTACCCACCAAATGTTTGGAGACATTTTCACTTTGTAGGCCTTCTGTATAGCTTTTATCTGAAATTCGATATCTGCTTTATTTTTTTGGTTATCATCATAATTGTAACTGAGACAACAAAATAGCATTAAAGCTATGTTATGGAAAACAATTACAATTAACATGATTTTGGAGGCTTTAGGATATCAGATGCTGAATCTTATATATGTATGTGTTGCATTCATGAGATTTGTTTTCATTTTATCATAAACCATAATATAATATATTCAAAATAATTATCCTACACAAATAATCATCAAAATTCAAGAATTGTAATAAATTTCCCTTGTCTTCAAACTTTTGGTGGGTTCGGTAGATAGACGAGTATGTCAGACAGTCTTTTCAACCATAATATTGTTAAATATTATTCAACTGTCTGTGATGAATACATTAACCCCACTGATTAAAATACTTGATACTTGTTTGATAGTCACTGTACATAAATGTGGATATCTATTCCAATTGACAGTAAGTACAGGAGTACTGTAGTGAGTATTTAAATCAGTGGGATTAATGTTTGCCCTACTGACAGTTGAATACAATTCACAGACAGGAGACAAAAATATTCCTTTAAAAATGTTATTCTGTTAATGAATTTATCTAGAGTATTGAAAATGAAACAAGTAAATCTGTGAGCTAATGCTCACTAGTGATACCCTGGCTGTGAGAAATATGACTACAAACAGGAAGTAGATGAGCAAGGAGCATGAAATCGCTTTACACCACATGGGACTATGGGATGAAGCAAAGAGGCCTTGCCTCATTTCCCTTAAAAGTGAAAATATACGCTGATATGAACATGTCAGTGCCTGTACTAATATACAACAGATCTATATGTGTCATTGTATTGATTAATATTCATTCATAAAAAATTCATTCAACTAATGAACCGAGATATTTATACAATTAAAGTAAGAATTCTTGTCTCCTACATCTGTGGAGAGATCACCATGGGAGTATTCATTGTTTGTAGTCATGTGATCTACAACGTCTAATAAGGTAAACAGAGGTTTGTATTTCACAGATTTCTCTTTCAAGACAAATGATTCAATAACATCAAATAGTGCATAAAATAACTACACAAAAAAGTAGTATCGAAGTAACTTTTTATTCTGAAAATTTCCAATTGATCTTGCGAGTTTTGACCATTAGCTCTGAATCATCTGCATAGAAATTGAATCCAGCAGTACACTATGCAATGTTTGAGATAAGCACTTGCCACTTGCCTTGCCATGTTGAAAATCGACAGGGCAAGTTGGTTACAATAGTAGCTGTTCTGTCAGGCATTTCAGCATTTCAGGACTTAAAACCTAATTTTGCATAAAAAGTCATTATTTGAGAGTTTCATTGGTTGTTGTCTGACTGACAGCAATATACATGTATTTGTTCTTTTCAATACAGTCCATCTTTCAAAATTTAAGTTATGTATTGCAGAAATAAACTGATTTTTATAAAAAAGGAAAATGAAATACATGTATTAAAGTTAACAATTAAAAAAGTGTTTATTCAGCAATAAAAATGACAAAAATAGATAATTAATGTTGGGGCAACAGAAAGGTACTGGGGGCAAGTTAATGTCAGGTATAATAACTTGCCCCCTGGCCAAGTTGATGTGAAAAATTAAAACAAGCAGTACACTAGGTCTTGCGCTAAATTAATTTTGCGCTCAGAATTTGCAGTTAACAATTACATTTAATTACAATTAATGGCAAGTTGAAATAAAATTAACTTACAAAAATTTGCTGAGCCTATGTTAAGTTGAATTCCAGCTCCGCTTACAGAAAATATTAATATTAATGCAGTCATTATTCAGGGGCGGATCCAGGCTTTTTTTCTGGGGGGGTCTGAACTTTTCTAGGGGGGTCCGAACTTCGAACCACAACCACATCATACACATTTTGCAGAAAAAATGCAACATATTGATAATAAAACTACATAACCATTAAATCACCGAGAAAAATTGCTTCATGCTACTTAAAAATGACTTACAGACAAGAAAAACACTATGGAAGGTACATTTTCCAAATTCTATGGGGGGGGGGGTCTGGACCCCCCCCTGACCCCCCCCCCACTGGATCCACCCATGATATTTTAAAATTTTTAGAACACTAGCCTAATTCACAAAATTATGCTAGTAAATTGTATAGTAAAGGACAAAATTATTAATTAGCCTGACTATATAAAATAAGCATTGTTCACTAGCCTAAATCAATTTTCATTAGTACCAGGCTATAGGCTAGTGGGTTAAGACAATGACCGTTGAAGTACATGCTTCAAAGTAAAATGTGAATACATGCACTTACCGTTTGATTTGATCACATCTTTCTGAATCACTTTTTTCTGTATGCATATGATTAGATGAACAAACGTAGACTTTATGTGCCTCTATACATTGAGCAACTTCATTTTCTGTAGCGTGGCTATGACCGTCAGCACATACATGAGGTAAGCCGTCTACGACACGTTTATTACGAGTCTGGTGCGTTGAACCATACATAAAATTTGGTGTGATTGGATTATTGTGGCTGTGGTGACTGGTGTGACCAAAACGACTCATGGCTGAAAATATACAATGTATATAAATAAGTATTTTTATAAGTCAATTTTATTCAACTTTCAGTACTTGCATACATTTACCCAACTGATTTAAATACTCACTACAATACTTCTGTACTCACTATCGAAAATAATAGATATCTGTATTTCTGTAACAGGGATCATTTAACAAATACTGAGAATTTACATCAACAGGGTTAATAACTTTCTGTAACCTATGTAACAGAAAATTTTACTGTAGGGGCTTATCCAGGTAATTAGTTATCTATGTCTCTGGTTTATCTTTTCAGATGGGTTCACATGAGGCTTTCACTGAAGCAAAAGGGATCCAAACATTCAATATATCAACTTGAATGCCAATCCCAACATTTATCAAGGTTTCACAAATCAACCCTCCATTCTATACTGGACATCTGACACACCTCCCTCCCTACTTCAAAGGAAGTACTTAAACATGTACTTATGTGCACAGGGCCCTTGCTACTCTCATTCTAGAACTGTTTATGACATATCATAGTGAGTATAATTATTTCATAGAAAACCAAGTGCCCCTCCCCCAGGCTAGCTCAGTTGGTAACACACTACTACTAGTTTACTGATCAAGGGGTAGTGAGTTCAATCACAGGAGCTTGACATTTTATATCATACTCTGAAAATTCCCCTCCTATATATGTTTTTATTATAGGTAGAAGGGGAATTTTCGTAGTATGATATAAAATGTCGAGCTCCTGTGGTTCAATTCTCAGACAAGGCATAACGTGGTGGATTTTAGTCACAAAATAATTTCTATGACCATTCTCCCTCCAACTACTAATTCTAAATCATGAAGAGCAGTTGCCAAACATTGATGTTAGCATGCATCTAGTTACTAGTTTTAGCCTTTCCAAGAAAAGTAAGTAGGATAAATTGACCGACTGTTGTGATATATGGCCTATACAGTGTGTTGCTAAGGTGTGAAACCCATCCAAAGGAAAAAAAACTTGAAAATTTTACATGTACATTGCGCAACATAATGTACATAAATGATAAAATTAAAAGTTGTCAGTTTTACAAATGTACAATCTTCATTTATATAATATGTTATTAGATAAATTTCAATTATAACATATTTATCAACAAGATATTAAATTTAACCGGTAAATTTTACATAATTCCAGAAATATAAACAAAAACAAACATGAGAGAAACAAGTTAGTTCTTGCATTATAATCATTTAAATATGATATATACACGGTGTATGTATTAAAATATCTTGTGTAAACAATTGTTATAAATATTTATTTCAGGTAAAAACTAATAAACTAATTTATGATATAGTTTTAAAATAATCTTCAAAAAATATCAATTGTCAAAAACCTTACCTGTGTTTTATGAATGATGCTCTGTTGATAAAAATAAACTGATCGATATGCAACGAGTAATAAATTCTCACGATACACTTTTGCCTTATTGATTTTCACCCTGACCGTGTTGCCATAATAAATTGTCGATGTTTATATTAAGGGGAGGTAATACGTGTGTGAAGGCTTGGCTAGAAAGGGAGGTAATAACTTCAGTCAGGCGCTTGAGTTTACATTTTAAGCGTCTACTGATCAAGATTAAAAATTTGCCACACGGCAAGAAATAAAAGATGTCAAGCCCGCAAGTTCCCCAGCAGCCGAGACCTTGGAGTAAAGATTTTAGCCACGCTGACAGGGAAAGGTTTGAACTTTTTATTTACGTATTTTGATTCCTCTCTATTTATTCAGAAATGTGATTTTGCAGGCAGACAAAATGACCATACTGGCCTACCCATCAGGGCCATCTGTCACAAAACAAGTCATATGATTATGAGTTCGTTGTGGATGTGCTTTATTAAAAGGCTTTAACATACTCGAAAGTTCACCTTTAGACGGTTTTTGTTTTTTATTATTTGAAATACTTGTCCATGTCAATGCACCTTCCCCCAATTTGTACGAATTAGCCTGGAACCTCATTGTATCGATCTACTTAATTGTAAACATCAGACTTTAAAACAAAATAAACCATTTATCTTGTTATTTCTGCATTTCAATAGTCTTTAATGTCCATTTAATCCAATCATATCGAAAGTTTCTTTAATAAGTTTTAATTTTGGCAAATAACTTGTCAATATACACAAGGGGGGTAAGTCTGAGGGAAATATTACGTCACGCCATTGTATCGATGCATTGTGGGAAAGCAGTTCAAAATATGGAAGGCCAGAGTTGTTTTAGTTTTTACAACTGTTGACATACTTACAGAGTCCCTCTCTCTTAAAATATTATTAATCATTTAAAGGGAAGCTGATTAAGACATCAGAGGTGGGTTTTATAGGATCTTACACAAGAAACTTTCAGAAACATGCAGAAAAACAAGGATAAATGGAGAAATTATGCAAAAAATGCTTTCATCACATCTTTCTATCGTAAAATTCCATTAAAAGCCATGCAGCAGTTAATTTGACCTAGTTAACGGTGTAAACTATATAACTGAAAGTACCATATGAAATAGTTCTGGCTTCCAAAACTTTATAAGCCGCTTTTAACGTTTTGATTTTCACCAGATGCGGCATTAACTGTATAAACACGAGTTTGCTGAAGACCTTAAGCTACATATGAAACATAAAGTATATCATAATGATTAAACAGTGTCTAGCTCCTTCAGATATCATATAGGAGCTAGACATATAAGATTCACATATGAACATCTACAAGTTTTGAAACAGCTGTCATCTATTTAACCATTAAATTTCTAGTGGTTGCTTGAAAAATCTATAAATAGGCCTGTATATAATTATTGAATGGTTACTAAAGTTCTAACTCTTGATAAAAAACAACAACATTAAGACGTCTTTATAGTTAATTTCCACAATATTTCACATTAAATATTTCAAAAAATTCATGCCCATGTTTTGTCCTTAAGCTTCATAAGTATTCTGTACACAGAAAACTTTCAATATTTTTCAATTTGACAATTTTACCTGAAGATTAGAAATATCGATAGCTTTACATTTTGTCTGATTTCAAAAAAATCTATCTATAAAATATATAAATATTTCATTCATAAAAGTATTCATCCATTTTCAGATGGATCTGTATCTACCCTGCTTATCTCAATAGTAAAAAATCTGTGAAGGAAGGAAGAAGAGTTCCTAAAGAGAAGGTATGCTTGATTTGACATCTTTAATTTTTTTATTTTCCCAAAGAGTGGAGAGAAATCTATGATTGTTATATATCAAACTAGTGGTGCTAAAATCAAAACATTCCACTGTTTTGATTTAAAAACAAATTATCCGCTGAGATCCGTTTCTTACTGGAATAAGGCTTTATTTATACATTGATCTGAATGAAGTCTTGCTGAGTACGGCTTGTACTCATTTATTTTGTTAGCATTAAATTTACTATTTGATATAATGTATATGAGAAAACTGTCATTTCAGAGTCTATGTGTTGGTTTTCTAGAGTTATGTTGGGACATTTACATGTGTAGCAGAGGTTTAATACGGCACTTGTACTTGCTTGCCATAAAAGTTAGCTTGAAGGCAAGGAAGTACAAGTGCGGTTTTATACCTCTGCTGCACACACCCCTCCTTAACAGAATTTATCCTCAATTTCTTGGAGCTTGATTGTCTGTGGGACTATCTAAGGGTGCAATCACACAATTCTTAGTGGGTTATTTACGTTGGGCACCAAATGTAATGCGATAAAAATCCATGGTCCGAACTGAGATTTGAACCCACGACCTCTCGAGTCGTAAGCCGCAAGCGGACACTCTACCACATCGTCATAAAAGCTAGCTTGAAGGTAAGGAAATACTAGTGGAGCCCCCAGTGAGATTCGAACCCATGACCTCTCGAGTCGTTACACATGACTTCTATATTGTAATTTTCATTTTTCAGAGTGTTGAGAATCCATCATGTGCTGAGATAAAAGATGTTTTATTAGCTGCAGGATTGATGATAGGAGTGGAGGTAATAATGTATTGAATATTTAGTACACCAGTGACATGATAATTTGCGTAAACATTAACTTTATTTTCATTTGTTTCTGTACTACGTGTTTTAAGTTCAGTCTGAAAAGTAAGCAGTTGCTTACAGCCAAGTAGCACAGTAGGCTATGTAGAATCCAACTTTGCACCTTGCAATTATGGATTTTTAGGGCATCTAGACTGATTCCCCATTAACCATTTGACTGCCGCTCTACCAACAGTCCATTATTACTCATTCACTATCTTTTACAGTTAAAAATCTACTAGTTTTTTGGAGTTGCTTACAGTCAAGTGGCACAGTAGGCTATTTGCATGATTTTGAACAAAGGCTCAGGAAATCTAGGTTAGGTGAGCTGGTTGTTGTAAAATGACCACTATTTGTGTTGACACATTAAGGACCCTATATAAAATATAGGGTCCTTGCCTTGGACACATTAAACCCAATGTGAATAAGCATTCCCAGGGCTGGCAAAATCAATGGTCAGTATTGTCCATGTTGTTCCGAGGCAACTACAGACAAGTGTACTTTCAATAATTTTATTCTATAATGTTCATTACAGTTCGTATGGACAAGTAACTTTTACCAGTCGGCCTGATCAGATGATTAACCAATTTTAAGATTTTGCCAACACTTATTCCAGAATTGTTTTAGTTAAAATTTATTTTGTCATATAAACCCATGTGTATTAAAAGGTAATTCATCCAGTCTTGATATTTGATATTCTTGTTTATTTTTTCAGAACAAGACATATTGTAGAGAGCTGGAACATAAAGATATAAAATATAGAGGTCGTATACGAGTACAACTTAGAAATGAAGACGGATCATTAAAATACGACAAGTTTCCTACCAGTATGTTTAATTTTTTTATTTCATTCAAAACAAATTAATATTGCAGCTATGAGTTATTCTCTCAATCATTCAAACAAATCATTGGCTTACAAAATAATCATCCAACAGTAAAATATTTAGCAGCAATAGCCAAGGTTTGTCTATAACCAAGTCTAAAGATCCAAAACACTTTAGAAGATTCCCAGCAATAGCTATGAATTCTGTCACAGCACATGAAAATTGTATTGTCCTAAGAAAAATATGAATTGTTTATAGCAATTTGTGATTGAGGAAAGTATCCAAAACTTTTGTCGGAGGAATCCCTTACGTTACGGAGGAATTCCCAAATTATTGACCGCATATATTCCTACAGGATCCCAGACATTTGAATAAAATTTAACACTATGGTTTATTTACCTTAGGGATTATTGACTAGAAGAAAATCATTAGAAAACCATAATTGTCTTTGTTAAAAAAGACTTGAAGCTTGCTTCTCCTAACTTTTTCAGATCCTTGCCCTTCGCAAGATTGATTTTTTGGCCTTATGTTGAATGTTATCTTTACTTTCAGGACAATCTATATTATTATACCTTGGTGAGACAATACCTAAGTTAAAATCAAGATTACATGGAGGTAGTTCTAGTCAACAAAGTACACAACAAGCCCAAGGTGGCAAGTCTCAGAAGAAAAAAGGCAGGAAAGGTGGAAGATGATCCACTCATGAACTATGATTGTAATAAAATTGATAAATCAAAGATTTGTGAATTGAATGATTTCCAACTAAAATAATTCTAAGGTTACCTGCATAACTCTGGTTGCCATGGCAACCAAGACAACATTTTAAAAATCTTCTTAAAAACTGCTAGGCCTAGAGCTGTTGTCAGTTAAACCTTCACTTAAGGACTCAAGAATTATTGTTCAAATTATGCCCCTGGGGTAAATGTTAGCCCCACCCCAGGGGTCACATGTTTTACATAGAGTTCTACATGGAAATGTTAAAATCTTTTTTCCAAAACTGTAAAGCCTCGAGCTTCCTTGGCACATGGCCTTACCTAAAGTCTTTGTTCTATTATGGTTCTATTTATAGTTGACACCCAATCTGATTAAAACCCAATCTAAAATTTTCCGCTTGCCTACTCGCTAATTTAGATCTGGCCTTTTTCAAACGAATGTCACATTCAGGTGACCTTTTCTCATCATAATATTCATGACGAAATTGTTTTGATACATAACTTGTCTACATCGTCTACGTCACGCAATTTGAAATGAGCCGCCCAATCACAGACTGTGAATAATACCGCTGTTAAATTAGCATGCAAACCTTGGTCTAAAAATAGAAATTACAAAATCAAAATGTGATTAATAGTTTTTTGTCTAGACAAAAGCTACGCATTGATTGGTCTACATGAAGGTCACATCGATTTTAGAGGCTTTGGGAAATCAGATGCTGCTCCTATTAACTGTGATGCATTCATGAAATATGCTTTTGTTTTATCACCAACTATACTAAATGTATTAGAAATAATATCTTTTTCAAAAAACTATCATCAGAATTTAAAAATTCAATAAATTTCCTTTATCTCCAAAGTTTTTATGGGCACTGGATGTCTAAATTGAAATAATGTAAAATAAATAAAATATATGTAAATACAAAAAATGTTATTTGTTTCTTGTTTGTTTGTTGGGTTTAACACAGTAGCAACACATTGTATAGGTCATATAACGGCAATCGGTCAACCTTCTCACTGTTCTTAGAAAGGTTAAATATCTGGATGTAACCTACTACTAAGCGCATACTTTGGTCATTGACTGACAACTACCCTACATGATTAAGAATCATTGGTAGGAGGGAGAATGGCCAAATTAATAATTTCATGACCAAGCTCCACAAAAGTATGCCTGCCCGAAAATCTAACTCACAACCTCTCAATCAGTGGACTTGCGTGCTACCAACTAATCTAGCTGGGCAGCTGTATTAAATTTGTTCCTTGTGGGGGTTCTTCATCATTAATGTTCATGAGACTTCACAGTATTGTAAGATAACCCCTGTATCATTGAAATCATCTTTAGACATGCGAGTCTCACAGTACTCATTTATACCTTAGTGAAGTTGGACAACTTACTATAGGTAAATTTCTTGCTCAAGGAAATTAGTTGTGTCCATTGAGGAGGATCTTTTGATCCCAAAGAGATTGTCCTACCACTGGACCACTGCTGTTAATTGTCCCTAGTTCGGCATTAGTCAGTAACAAAGACATATTCTTTGCACTGGTTATATATCATAAAATGTGGATAAAACCTTTTTGAGCTAGCCAGGCAGGTATCTCATATTTATTCATACTGGGTGTAATGACGTGTCAACATGTTTTGGTTATTTTACTGTCCAGCTCACCTAACCTAGCTTTCTAGGACCCTTGTCTATAACCAGTACTCACCTACCCTTCCACAAGGCCAGAAACTTCTCCATATACATTATTAATGGAGGAACATTAACATAATTATCAAATTTTCATGGAACGGTATAACCTCCCAGGTTGGCATTCGAACCTATACCCCCTCGGGACACTAGATTTGAAATCCTGGTGTGCTACCGACCCGGGTTATCTATAGAACAAAACAAAATTGAACATATTGACATTTAAATATTTTATTTCAATCATTAACAGTCATTTAGTTATTCATTTAATATGATACACTCAATATGTGATTTCAATGATAAAAAATGATATTTTGATAAAAATGTGAATAGTGACTTAAATATGAAATAAAAGGAAATAAACAAATGATTTACCATGGCAACATAACGGAACAATTCTCAATACTTCATGACAAAGTGCGGACTTTTAACAATAGGTACCAAAATATTGGGAAATTTTATCAAACTGTCAGTGGGGCATGCATATGTTAGCCCTGCTGATTTAAATACTCAATACAGAATTTCAGTTCTCACTAGCGATTAAAAAATATATATCCATATTTATGTATGGAGATTAATGAACAAATATAGAGTATTTAAATCAGTGGGGTTAATGTATGGTTAATCAATGACAGGTGAATACAATTTACCAGTAATTTTACTGACTTGTACAGAAAACAGAAAAGTTATAACCATCAATTATAAACTGAAAAAATATAAATATAACACCTCTGTTCTGATGGAAGTATTGTTATTCTCTTCATATAAACAGTCTCCAAATTACGCCAGTGCACTGTGGACCGAGTCAATCAGAATCGCTGTCGGTCCAGTGACTTTTAGAAAGTGAGTAGTCCGATGGACCACCAACATTTTACAACCACAATTATCCATTTTTATATAACAGTTATTATCTGTCTTAATATTGTTAATTGAATTTAAAATATTTAATATATTATATTATTCAATTTATTTATTATTCTAAACTGTCAAATGGACAGCTTATTTTAACAGCTTATTTTAAGATAAGATTTTTTATGGATTTAGTGAACTTTCATCCAGGCCAATAAAAACTCCATTTTGCTGGACAGATTGTTCAATGCTGATGAAAGTTTATCATGAAGACTCCACATAAAGGAAGCTTAACTTAAAAATCCAAGCTCGGCTAGAATTCTATAAAAGTCCAGTCATTGCCCTAACCTTTCTTGAGCACAAGCCTGATTTATTTTGTCATAAAGGACAACATTTTTAACTAGCCAGATAGCTAGATAAGCAATTCTCACTATCCTTAATCAATTGTCACTAGTCTCAAGCCTGGGCTAGTGTTTTCAGACTAAGACAGAATTCTTTATTTCCCTTCTGGATGAAAAGACTGCAAACTTGAACCAGTACAATCAAAACTGTGTTCAGATTTCTAATGAAGCCAAACACCAGTATAGTTTGTTTAACCTCAACTGCCAAAACATGAACAATTTCACAGTGACTTCCTGCTCTTTGTCTAACACTCGTGATATTGAGATAGTGTGTAATCATCCACTGTGAAATTATTCAAACTTTGACAGTTGAGAAAAAATGGACTATACAATCAAAACTGTGTTTGTTTGGTCACTAACAATATTCAAATCTCGTTCATCACATTAAATCTGAGTCAGAATTATCAAGTCAACCTTGGCATTTAAAAAAACATTGATTTTTGTATTTGGAACAACATAGATGTACCAGTGCAGATATTTTATATTTAGACCATAGAAAATTGGTTCTCTGTTTAGCATTACAGTAATGTTGATTTACAGATTTTTTCATTTATATTTTACTCATTTAATCTTATTGGTGAATTCAATATATATTTTACTTCTTTATTCTTATTGGTGAATTCTATTCACATGTCAAGTGGTGATAACATTAACCCCACTGGTTTAAATACTCAACTATTGATAGTAAATACAGAAATACCGTAAAGAGTATTTAAATCAGCCGGAATGAACTATGTATGCAGAACTAACTGAGGATACTGATATGAGGTTGTATCAAAATTAATGTTGCACCAATTAAATTATAAATGAAAGTATGAGTAGATGCACATTATAAATCTGTAATTTCTAATGTTTAGTTGAGACAAAAATGAATTTTGTAATGGCTGACTAAATTTGCATAATATGCAAATTTGATAACCAAGGGTCACCTCTCAGACTCTAAATCAGCAGAATTTAGAAAAATAAAAACTTCCAAAAACTTTCTTATGATTCAATTTACTGTTAACTAACATATGACATTTCACTGCTAGACTTATAGTGGTGGCAGGCAGGAAGGAAGCATTTTCAGATTGGGGGGGGGGGCTAATTTGTTAAGATTTATTTTAAGAAAAAGAAAATGTGACTTAATGTTATAGTACTTAAGTTTAAGTTTAATTTTACACTGCATTTGAGCAACTTGTTCCATAAAAAGTGTTTGCAATATTGATTTTTGCCAAAAAAGCACACATGTATCAATCAATTAATTGTGACAGATTGAATAAAGATCCTCAATCACTATAACTGCTAAGCCCCCCTAGCCCCCCCCCCCCCTGTTCCTACGGGCCTGAGTGGCCATTTTGGAAGCCATTTTGAAATTTGAAAAACATCAAAATCAGATCCCTGATTCAACCAATCTGTTCAAGAATGCTAAACAAAGACACAATCTTGTATGGTCTTAGTTTTTTGTAAACACAACAAATTTACAATAAAGTAACAGATCTACAGAAAAAAGTAGTCGGCACAAAATAAAACATTAACCTGATATTTTTTACATCAAAAGGTCACTTTCAGGCTTCATTATAATAAATAAATTGTGCGACTTATAAAATATATTGATATACAGGCACTAGAAGAAAAATACTTGGTACACTTGTCCCCCACCCTACATTGTCTCCCACAAACCAGTTGTAGCTGGTCCCAAGCCTAGTTGAGAAATGGTTAGGGCAATCAACATCACAGAAGAGACTGTAGTAAGAGTCACAGCCCAGAAGAAGAAGAAATTTAAGTTCTAGCAAGGGTCTGCACATAATGCATCCATATGGAGCGGACTGACCCAATTGAAAAACTGAACAACAAATCCCCCATAAACAACTCTACCCTACCCTGTACATTTAAATGCATGTTGTGCAAGAATTTTCACCATTAAGTCAACTATTATCATTTAATAATCATACAAGTTGATTGAAGTCAATAAAGGAAGAAAGAAAGAAATTTGTCATTTGAAAGTCAAAATGGACTTACAAGAAGTATGCTAGACTATCAGTGAAATAAAACCCTCCCTCCCCATAATTGTTTGAATTAATTACACAAATGACCAAGTATTTTCATTCTAGAGCCATATCATAAGTTTTAAAGCCACAATTTAATATACATATAACATGTACATGTATAACAATACTTAATGCCCCCCAAATAAGACACAAACTTGCCACATTCAGGATCTACAGTCATGTGATCTACAATTACAACAAATGAAGTAAACAAAGACTTGTTTTTCACATATTTCTCTTTTCAGACAAATCATTGATAGACATCAAATGGCGCATAAAATAATTACCATCTTTTTTTTAACAAAAAAAACCAAATTGACCCTTTAAAGGTAAGATTTCAGCTTAAATGTCAACTTTTTCTAAAGCTATCGAAATGGTACGGAATTATTTTTGGAAGCAGGAAAGTTGTGTTTAGATAATGACAATTTTAGTGCAAATTGACTTACAACTACAAATGATGGTGTTTCATGTAGTAAAAATCTACCCTGTATGTCACGGTATAGACAATTTTAGTGCGTTTTTGTGATCTTTATTGTATTTTTTTGCAACCTGTAGGTCTGTTTGTCTTAAAAATATTAAAAATTAGTTTTTGACACAATTACAGACGCTGGATTGTATTTTAAAAATATAGTGAAAATTTAACCAAATCAGTGAACTAGTACCTTTAAGTTTTGATTATTTTAGCTTCGAATCTCTCACACAAAAATCGAATCAAGCAGCAAACTGGGTCATATGCATAATAGCTTGTGCAGAGGATTCAAAGTACAATGTTAACTTATTTGGGTATTTCAGACAAAGAAATGAATTAGCTATTTTTTTGCACCATTTGATTTTAGGCCACAACAAGTTGATCATGTGTTCTATGTTTTTTTTCTAGGAAAAAAATGAGGGGAGTGAACGAAGAAAATAAAAAAAATCTTTATTCAGTTGCTTTATATAGCAGTTTGACCATATTTTTATGAGCGAGCAAGGTATAAAAATATTTCATTTTGTACAAAAAACTGTCAGCGAATGCATACAACACAAGATCAACTTGTTGTGGCCTTATCTATGTTTTGACTGCTGCAAGAAATTGACAAAAAACAGGAGTTTGTTTACTTTCTAAAGATCACGTGACGATATTCCCCCGATTTTATCATATCAAGTAACAGAACTTTGTTATATCTGGACTCAGCTTCATTGTGTGTCACTGGATTCTGTTTTATTAACTTGAGATTTCAACCTCTTAATATGACAACACCTGTAACGAAAAAATAAATACAGGATATTCGTCAACTTTGGCGTAAGATCAATTTTTATTTCACAGAGTGAGCTCAGAAAATATATTTTCACAAGTGGCATAGCAACGAGTAAAAATGTCATTTTCTGAGTTCAGGAGTTGAAATCAAAAAGATCTTACAACAAAGTTGACAAATATTCTGTTTCTTTCATGCATAGTTTTGTGTTAAATTAGATGTATATTACACAAATGTAATGACATCAATTTTTCTCTAACATGACATCATTTATCTTCTAATATGATGTCATAAACGATGAAAATATAAGGTTATATTTTTTTATACTTGCACTTTAACTTTAACACTTTATATAGCGCAAAAATTATTGTAAAATATTCTATTCTGCTTTACACAGTTCACGGATTATTCTTGAAATAAACTAAATAATTTTGTCTGAAGTCTTGATCTAAAACTGACCACATTGTCAATGATTTTTAAGTCCCTAGGTAAATCCTTCCACCACTTTGGATCAACAAATGCTAGAGATCTATAGTATGACAATATTAACCTCAGTTTGAACTACCTTAAAATAATAATTACACACTTCACTAACATTAAATTGTGAGTTTGTATATGCATGTTTACGATTATACACATGTTTATAACAATCCATGTGAATATAAATCAATTTCGTAAACTAGGCATTTGATTGTACTTTTAATTTTAGACACATTCTATTATATGGAAAAATGTAAGTCTCTAGTATAGTTTCAAAGTATTAAATCTTATGAAAAGAAAATTAATTATTCAGTACGTGTATTTAGCCAAAAGCTTCCAAAAAAGGGTGATCTACAAACGAAGACAAATAAAAATATGCGACAAACAGGAAGTAGATGAGCAAGGAGCATGAAATCGCTTTACACCACATGGGACTATGGGATGAAGCAATATGCAAAGTATTAGGCAGCTGCACAGAAATTTTGTAACGGACGGACGGACGCACGCACGGACAAGGGTAAAACAGTATACCCCCCTCTTCTTCGAAGCGGGGGGGGGTATAAAAATACTGTAAATACTAAAGTCTTAGTTTAATATATTTTTGCGTATAGGTCAAGCTCAGGTTAATATTGAAGGACTATACCTGCAATTGAGTTGAAGATAATGATAAGTTACCTTTCAGATACCAGTGTGAGGATCTATGTGAACAGAGACATCAGAAAACCATTCAGCTACGTCGACATCTAATGTCTCATATCTTTTGATAAATGGATGTTCCTATAATATATAATATGACATTAACCCCACTAATTTAAATACTCACTACCGTACTTATAATATATGACATTACATTTACCCCACTAATTTTAATACGGATATAGATGTGTTGCAGTCATGAAATTCGTTTTCATTTTATCACAAACTATACTTAAATGTGTTAGAAATAATGATTCTACAAAATAATCATCAAAATTCAAGAATTGTAGTAAACTTCTTTTGTCTCCAAACTTTTGGTGGGTACTGTATGTATCAAAATTAATTAGAAAAAAATTAATGTTCTATGTACAAAAACATGACATAGTAAAGGTACACATTCAAAGGTGAAAATTGAAAGTTTTGAAAATACTGAAAACCTACTTTCAAAATACTGAAATTGACAGATTTCATTGAAATTACACAGAGTTATTTATTCTCAAAATACTGAACTCAGTATTAATACTTGCTTGTACCGCAAGTAAAATCACATAAATTTGAATTATAACACATACTAATAATTTTCTGTACTTGGGTCTTTTTCTGTAATCTTTTGTGAGGCTGAAAAAATGCATAAAATTAACATAAATAAACTTTGGAATTGTGCAAATATATTAAAAGTATTGTGCGTAAAAATTGACCCCGATCTGACCTTTCACATTTGCATCCAATAATTATCTACACATATCCCGACGATAATCAGTACCACCCCTATTCTACACTTTGGCAGTGATTGTAAAATTATAGAAGTACGTTTGTGTTAAATTTCAACAAATAATCCTTACTGCGGCAGTGTAACCGAGCATTAACACTACATTCGAATTCAATGTAATGAATATTCTTGCATGAAGCTCGGTCGGGGTCAAACTTTATGCACAATACAAGTTTAAAATGTAATGCTTTCACCAATTTCATAAAGTCAAGAAATGTATTTCTAAATTTTCTATATGAAAGAAATTTTGACTGTCAAATATCAAGTTAATACTACATGTACAGTCTTTCTTTTAGAGTAAAAAATAAAGTATAAAAAATTTAAATCAAGCAATCCAATTTTACAATTTAACAGGTTTCAAGAGGATCAATTAAACAGCTTTAACCGGTAGGGCACGCAAACTTGATTAGGTAAGAACAATATTATTCTGCACAGCTGGCGAAGTCAACCATCTGTATTGTCCTTGTTGTCACATCACAAGTAAAGACAAGTGGATTTTTCACTATTATTATTCTATAATGTTCATACAGACAAGTAACTTTTACCAGACAGCCAGAGCGAACATGTTACCAATTTTAAGACTTTGCCAACCCTGAATTCTTCAGTTCTTCATAAAAACCAAGTACATTCCTAGCTGAGCTTAACGTAAACAAACACAAACAATGTGTCAGCCGCTACAGTTAAATAAGGTCCCAAAAAATCCCGAATTGAGAGCAACAATAAAAAAAATGGTTAAGCAAGGTAGAGTAGGCTCCAAGAATTTTTTTTTCAAACAGAGCATATTGTGATTCTCACTTTAAGCCTTCTTGTCAATATTCCTGAAGGTAAAATTAAATTTTAAACTTTTTTGAAACCCTGGATTTTTGTATGTATTAAAAATCCATAATTTTACAAAAAAAACTTCATAGTCGGCCAGATGTGTGACATAGGGTAGGGTTGTTATAAACACTTGGCTTTATGGAAACAAAAATTCCCAAAATCAATAATTTTACACACACAAAACTCTAGGGTCAGGGAGATTAGCTAGGTAGGGTAGGGTTGTTCTAAATGCAGGATTTTTCTTAGGCCTTATGGAAACAAAACTTCAGCTTACCAGTCTTTTACAAATGAGCAAAAATCTGTGGAATATTGTATACCAGGGGGTAATAAAGGAGGATCCTCCTGTAAAACTTTAGTTAAAACTTCAAAATCGGTCTTACAATTTTTATATGGAAATTCTCCAGTAGCCAATTCAACCTGAAAGACAATCATAAATCATTGTTATTGAAAAATTATTATCTTAGTACGAGCAGAGTTCCAGTGGAAGGATGCGGGCTTGGGATCCAGAGGTCTCGGTTTCAAACCCCACAAGGGACACTGCAACAAAATTGATAATTTTTTATACATATTCATTTTTCTTATGACTTATATTTACATACATATCTTTAAATTTATTATATATGTTTATATATTTATTTAATGATGTAATTCATAACATGTTTGTTTGTAAAATTCCGCTATTCAGACCAGCAAAATCGATGGTCTTAATAGCGGATCGGTCTTATTATAGAGACCCTTTCGTTCACAAATTAGACATTTGGGTCTTTATAATAGTCTAAAATCGCATGATTTTAAAATAACAAAAGTGGTCTTAATAGCGGAACTTTACTGTATATATATTTGTAAATATGTTTAATGACCAAAAGCACTGTTTTGTACTGAAGTCATGTAAAGTGCTAATTTCCTAGAGCAATAAATTCACCTACAGTTGTTCCATTCCACCCAGGTGTAAATGGCTACTGATAGGGATCACCTGTCTAAGTGTGATTTCAATGATCATGGGTTATCATACAAAATTGTAAAGTCGGCAGAATATGTATATGAAGGCTGACTTTAAACCACAATTTTAAATTTACCTTATTGATTGACTAAATTGAAAACAAAATTAATACATTCTTAGATTTCATATAGCTATTTCTTATAATAGTTTTATACTCAATGCAGGGCTCCAATTTAACCAAGAATTGGACTTGCAAATTTTTGCGAGTTGATTTCATTTCAACTTGCAGAATGAAAACTCACTCGCATTTCTTCTCCAAATTTTAATAGCATACTTGAAAAAAATATAAAAACAACTTAGAACTACATCTTACAATAGTTAACATGTCTTTGCTGTAAAGCTTTAATTAATACTATTGATCTACAAGGCCATTTCAATGCTGATTTGAGCCCCATTAGTTTAGACAGTAATATTTTTGTGGCTTTTTTAACTCACAAAAATTTGCGAGTCATAATAAACGTTACTCCCAATTTTCAAAATCCACTAGCATTTTGCGAGTATGTGAGCCAAAATTCCAGCCCTGGCTCTATGTTTAAAACTTTGCCAGGGCATAATCAACGATTTGTATATTTTACACATAATGCATCCATATGGAGCTGACAGATCAGAGTGAGAGAAAAAAGAAATCAACATACCAATGATATACCTAGACTCCATACGTCAGCTCTGATATCATAGTCTGGTCTCGTTGGATCTGGTGGGTCTATTCTCTCAGGCTGTAATAATAATATTTATTTACTAATTTACACAAGTTCAACGCCTTGTCAACACAATTTTTCAAGTTCTCTTACAGAGTCCAGCACACCCAACCTAACTTTCCTCAACCCTTGTTTATAACCAGAACTCACCTACCCTTCCACAATGCCAGTAAGTTCTCCATATACCTTAATAAAGGAGGAAAATTGACATTAATGTCAAATTTTCATGGAAGAATATAACCTCCTCGGAGGAGGGGGATTTAAACCCTTACCTCCTTCGGGACACTAGATTTGAAATCCAGGGGCACAACCAACAGTGATACCTACCCAGGTGATAATAACAATATAATTATAGACCCAGCCTATTGATGGAAAAGACATGTGATTTGGTAAATAGTTAGTTGGTCAAAGAGACTATTTATTTATTCAAACAATTAAATCTCCATTTTGCCAATGTCTGCTTCTTTTAGCCCCAAATCCCACACTATTTATTTCTCATCTGGCTAGTTTATATTACCAATCACATTCAGCTGACTTTCGCTTTAATAATTTTCATGACAAAATCATTATGCTCAGTGACATGTCTACTTGATGTAGTTCTCAAAGAATTGTCAAATCACAGCTAGCAAATAACACTACCATAATATTAGCTTGCAAAACTAGGAATAAAAAAAGAAATATATTTGGGCTCAGACAAAATGCTACTGCTAGTAAACATTTGGTTCGCGCAACTAAAATATATAAAACTGGTAGTCCAATTGCACAACCTACTTCACAAATTAATGTTGAGCCCTTGAGTTCCCTCTAAAATTAAAAATATATTACTGCTAGTGTTGAAAATTGGCTGAGATTTTCACTATCATTATTGGAACTATCAAGCAAATTACTATCAAAAGTATGATTGGTAACAAGGGGTGCGTTTGATTCGTTAGATCTGAGTTATTGGAGTACTCCGATCACTGAAAAATTGAATCAAACATTCCAGATCACACGCTTTTGGATTATTCCAAATACACCTGCCTTTTAGGAGGTGTAAGCAGAGTATGACGTAATTAATATGGTATAAAAGAGATCAATGTTTGAATGCGAGGATTGCAAATGTTGTTTTTGACCATATTTTAGTATATTTTGTGTCAGATCGTCATCATATTCTTTTGATGAACTGATGTCATCTAACAAAAAAAATCCTGTAACTTTTCCCACCATTCTGTTGTTTTGCAACAAAATTGGGACATTTGATTCATTGGTGCTCGCAGATTAGACTGGAGTACTCAGAGTAGACTGAATCAAACACGCCCACGTATCCAGGAATATATCATATACCAGAGTAAGCTAACAATTAATAACAAACAAGTGTAATCATTTATAGATACAATTGCATGTAATATCGATAGTTTTAAGTCACTATTGATAGTCAGCAACTCCGAAAAAAATCATCGATTTTTTTATAGTCGCTGACTATTAGACAAACACTTATTTGGCCACAACAAGTTAAACATATGTTCTATGGATTCGCTCGCACCTTAATTTTGACAGTTTTTACAAAGAAATTTTTTTTATTTCCTCGCGGAAAATTAAGCAACAGAATAAAGTTTTTTTTCTCTACGCTCGCTCACCCCATTTTTCCCCTGAAAATCTGTAGAACACATAATCAACTTGTTGTGGCCTTACCGCCATGTATGCTGCACATCCGGCGCTTCTTGTTTTAGCTTTTGAATCCACCAATCTACCAGATATACCAAAATCACAAAGTTTAACGATTCCTTTTTCATCTAATAATATATTAGATGGTTTCACATCTGAAATATGTCAGAGAATCAAACATTTAGTTCAAGCTTTACAAAAATATGGTGCAATAGACCTAATCCGGAATTCAAATTTATGGGTTTTGCCGTCCGTGCACAGGCGGTACAAACAAAGTTTTCTACACATTATTTTAAATAGCACGAAATATGGATTAAATCTTATTGTTCTTTTTACATGTGTTTTCATCGTAAGGTTGAAATTTTGTTTGTACCAGAGGGGAAAACCCAAATATTTGAATTTGAGATATGGTCTATTAGATCAAAATACACAATGAAAACCTAAATTTTCATATTTTCATTGTAGTGAAAATATAAATACACTGTACTAAATTACACCACTTTAAAAGAGATATAATGTCAAGTTATTTAAGTGTAAAAAAATCACTGACAGAACACAGAAAAAAACCCATAAAAGAAATAGAATATTCATCAATTTTGGAGTTAGATTTTTCTAATTTAACTTCAAACTTTCCGCAGCAGTTATTTCCCTTTATTAAATCAATAACCACTGCCACCACGAGTAAATTCATCCCTCAGAGAGCCGAATATTTTTTTTCATCTTTTCTGTTACATTTCAATATTTTCTACAAATTAAGACTTCTTATTGTAAATTATGATGTTCAAAGTACATAAAAATAGTTTTAATTAATAATTTGTAAACATAACACAGCATGACATAAGCACTGTGAGATGTTTGGGCATTCTATAAATAGATGGTATTATTAGCGTCACATGATTTATGTGTTGGCAGAGGTTAAAGTAGCAAAGCGTGACATAAGCACTGTGAGGAGTTTGGGCTTCTATAAATAGATGGTATTATCAGCGTCACATGATTTATGTGTTGGCAGTGGTTAAGTAGCAAAGCATGACATAAGCACTGTGAGGAGTTTGGGCATTCTATAAATAGATGGTATTATTAGCGTCACATGATTTATGTGTTGGCAGTGGTTAAGTAGCAAAGTGTGACGTAAGCACTGTGAGGAGTTTGATTCAACTTGTGAGCTCAGAAATGATAATTTCACTCATGGCTATGCGACTCTTTACTTATTTATACTGGGTTAAATGCCAAGTCAACTCATTTTGGTTGTTTCACTGCATCCAGTGCACCTAACTTGGCTTTCCTCAGCACTTTTCTGTAACTAGTACTCAACTACCCTTCCACAAGGCCAGAAACTTCTCCATATACAATATTAATGGAGGAAAATTGACATAATCGTCAAATTTTCCTGGAAGGGTATAATCTCCCTGGGTGGGAATCGAACCTGTAACCCTTTTAGGCACTAAATGTTTTCGAAATCCCAGTGCGCTACCAAATATGCTACAGTCTGGGGTTTTTGCAACTCTTTAAGTTACAATCAAATAAACACGGTCTGTCCATTCAAATTGTATCAGTAGCTAGACTGAGGGTGATTTTGGTAGATTAAGTCCACAGACTACCAGCTTAACTCGAAGGCTGCTTCTCTCATCCATGGGAAGTAAGTTGACATTCTAACATCATCACAGCTGATAAAAGAAAGGTTGGGTACCAACAAGTTTGTTATTTGAAAATTTGTTTCCTGAGCTCACTCTGTAGATAAAATCAATCTTACAGAAGATTTCAGAATACTCTTTCCTAAATAAACAAGTTTCAACATACAAATACACAGCTGCCTGGGTAGCTAATTTAAAGCTAAATCAATGGTGCACAAGTCTACTGATTCAGGGGTCGTAGGTTGATTTGAGGTCAGGGCACCCTATCGCTTGATCATGAAAGAATTTCTACAGCCATTCTTCTTCCTACAACAGATTCTAAATCATGTAAGGCAGTTGTAAGTGACAGCTGTGATAAGACCCATGCAATGTGTTGCTATGGCTTAAAAGTAAAAAAAGCAAGTACAAACCTCTGTGAATAACACCATGTTTTTCTTTGAGGTAATTAAGTGCCTTGACCATCTGTAAAAATATTAAAATATATTAATGAAAATGACATGCATAGCCTTCAAGACAAGCTTTTGTCAGCATTAGACATTTGAACCAATTGAAAGTTCACTGGATTTCCAAGAATATATAAAATTGGGGGAGGGCAATCTCCGTAAACAGATATCCTGTAGAGCATTGTCGAGATGAATTTTGTGTTGACCAATCAATGTGTAGCTTTCATCTAGACGAAAACACTTTTAATCACATTTTGATTTCGTAATTTCTATTTTTAGACCAAGGTTTGCATGCTAATTTAACAGTGGTATTATTATGGGTAGCTCATTTCAAATTGCGTGATGTAGATGATGTAAACAAGTTACGTATCATAACAATTTCATCATGAATATGATGATGAGAAAAGGTCACCTAAACATGACCTTCGATTGAAAAAGGCCAGATCTAAAATAGCGAGTAGGCAAGCAGAAAATTTTAGATCGGGTTTTAATCAGACTGGGGGGGGGATTCCAGTAAAGCTTAGCTAGGGATTCTGTCAGGATCCCTTTACATGAATTTGACTTCCCATGATATGTTAATCACAATTTATGACTGCAAGTCTTATACTTGTCTTTTATTGGTGGCATCAGGAACATTACACAGAAATCTCAGAATAACTGACACGGGAATCCACTAAGGTCAATGGTAAAAACAATAAGTGTCAACCTCACTGAACACTAATTTTCATTGTAATGGTTGGAGTGTGTTTTCTGCAGGGAAAGCAAAAATATTGATATCAAGATAAAGTCTTATTTATATTAGGTTTAACACCGTGTCAACACATTTTAGTAATATTACGGGGTCCAGCTCACCTAAACTAGCATTCCGGAACCTTGTCTAAAACCAGTACTCACCTACCCAGGCTACCCTTCCACAAGGCCAGAAACTTCTCCATATATCTTATAAATGGAAGAAAATTGCCATAATTGTCAAATTTTCATGGAAGGGTATAACCTCCAAGTTTGGATTCGAACCCGTACCACCTTCAGCACACAAGTAATTGTTTAGGCTCGCCCAAATGCCGAAATGGCTTTGGGCGAGCAAGGGACGCAAGATTCCAAAATCCTGATGCACTACGGACTGCACTACTGACCCAGGTTAAATCTAATGTGTATAAAAAAAATCAAGTACATACAGCCACTGCCATTTTGCCAAGAATTTTTTCAGGAATGGGTCTTCTTGTTTTCTTTAATAATTTATCCAAACACGTTGACATTAATTCCATACATATCCATACTTCGCTCTGAAATGATGAAAATCATGACAATATGACTTCAAAACCTCTATATGAAGGTATATTTATTTACAGCAAACATAATAAAACTGCCTAACAACCATGAAGTTATCAAAATATAACAAAAATAGAGACACAATAAACATGTCAAACCATTTTATTATTATCATCATTATCATTATCATTATCATCATCATCATCATCATCATCATCATCATCATCATCATCATCATCATCATCATCATCATCATCATCATTATTATTATTATTATCATTATTCTATACCAAATTTGTATAGCACTCTATAACACAATCATATGCATAATTAGGAAATAATTAAATGAAAATGAAGAAATGAAAATTGAAAATAGTTAAGAGGTGATTAAATATAAAATAATAAAATGAAGACTAATTTCAGAATGGAAACAGTTTTTGCTTTCTGTGTTTAAGTTTAACTAAAGTACCTATTTCTTCAAACAGAGGGATATCCTATATGTATTTCATTATCTGTTTCATTTATGCCGACATCTCAACATTTTACATGTTTGCCACTTGGACTAACAACTTCACCGTTTCATTATTTACACTGGGTTTAACGCTATGGCAACACAATGTAGGTTATTTAACAGCCATTAGTGCACCTTGGACCTAGCTTTCTTATACCCTTGTCTACAACCTATACTAACCTACCCTTCCACAAGGCCAGAAACCTCTCCATATACCTTTTATTGGAGGAAAATGAACAAATTTCTCAGATTATCATGGAAGGGTATAACCCCCTCAGGTGGGATATGAAATGGTACCACCTCGGAAAAACTATACTCAAAATACTGGCACACTACCAACTGCACTACAGTAGGAGCAGTAGCCTAATGGTAGGACAAGCACTTAGGAATCCAGAGGTCCTGGGTTCGAATTTCAGGAATATTATCTTACATTGTATTTCCTTGAGCAAGAAATTTACTTGCGATTGCTTCACTCCACCCAGGTGCAAATGGGTACCTACAAGGGTGGTATAATTCTGTTTTTGTTTCTCCAAAGTGAGGGCTGCACAAAGCAGAGTAAAAGAATTTCCAGGGAGATCGATAGATAGAAACCAGTAGCCCGATGACCAGGGATAATAGCTGATAAGTCCATGAACATGCGTAAGAATGAAATTTAGACTATAAAGTGACATTACTACTGTTGGAATAAATTGATTACGTTTCTATGATTACCTGTGTTATAAAAGTACCTATACACTGTACTATGTACGGACAATCATGTGATTTCAATACAACATCTAAATCCATTATAATTCTTTTATTTTCTTCTTTATTCCCTGACCTTCTCATTTGCTGAAATCAACACAAACATTTATGACAAAGCAGCCTCTATTTCTCACTTAGGCAAAATTTGCCTGGCAAATAGGTGGCAGAGCCCATTTTTAGGGAAAAATAGAAACAAAATTGAATTCGAGGGAAAATCTTTTCTTTAACACAAGAAGAGTTTAATAATTTCAAAATTAGTAATTTATTTTGTACTGTTGCCATGGTAACAGATTTCACAGGACAGTCTTATATGTGTAGACTCTGGGGACACTATACAATGCCGTGTGGACCCTGTCATATGACAAAATAATTATGAGCCACTTTTTGACATAATGAAACCATAACGCTAAACAAAGATACAAATATTTATTTGGGACGATAACCCCAAACAAGGATACAAATATTTGTTTGGGACGATAACCCTAAACAACGATACAAATATTTGTGTGGGACGGGACAATAACCCCAAACAAAAATACAAATATTTATTTTGGACGATAACCGCAAACAATGGTACAAATATTTGTTTGGAACCATAACCCCAAACAAAGAAAATAGACGAAGATTTACCTTAACTGCCATCAAGACCCCAGAATCTTTATGTCTCATTCGAATAACTTGTCCACACGTACCATGACCTAGTTCTCCTAGGGCTTCTAAATCTGTAATATCTGTAGGAACTTTCTGTAAAATATAAACATAATAATCAATTACCTACTGCTCACCCGGGTTGATAGCGGTTGGTAGCACGCCAGGATTTGGAATCTTGTGTCCTGAAGAGGGTACAGGTTCGAATCCCACCCGGGGAGGTTTTACCCTTCCATGAAAATTAGACTATAATGTCAATTTTTCTTCATTGATTAGATAATATGGAGAGGTTTCCAGCTTGTAGAAGGGTAGGTGAGTACTGGTTATAGACAAGGGTCCAGAAAGCTAGGTTAGGTGCACTGGATGCCGTAAAATGACCTAAATTGTGTTGATACAGCGTTAAATCCAAATAAATAATTAAAAAACCTACTGCTCCATCACTACTCAGTCACCCCTTGTAAATTTTAGTACATAGAAATGGAAACCTCAATCTCGCAACTTGTGTCTATTAGAGTCATATCTGTCAAACGCTCGCAGAAAACCCAAAATCATAATCATCAAGACCTTTGATTGTTTAAGCAGACGATAGATGTTAAATGCAAATATTGTTGTTGTTAGAAAATGTGTTTGAAAACTTGTAGACAAGGTAGGACATATAAGCCCATCATATACACTGAAAGTTAGTAAAATAATTAGAAAAATATTTGCATTTGCAGAAATCTATTATATTTAATAATTATCTTATCATTTTAAAACAAAATTTCCACATATTTACTTCTATTTGATGTATGAACAAGGTGACTGATCACTGGTTTGAACTTTTCCATGCCATGTTAAGAAAATAATGTAGTCAAAGAAATGGAATCAATATTTACGATCATAAAACACAAAAAAATGTGTTTTACTTTTAGTTTTTTATTTGATTAAACCTAAAGCCCCCCCCCCCCCGTGTTTTGGGCAAATTTTTTGTGGTCTGAGTACTTACATGTCCATTTAATGTTAGAATCCCTGTTTGTTTCATGATTTCAGTATATTTTTGTTCAATCTCATGACTGCAATTACAAGAAAAACAAAATGATAAAATGAAAATATCAGATGAGTCTAACAATTAAGAATGATTACATAACATTGGCTGGCAGAGGTATGGGTATGAATCCCACCTTCGGAGGTTACACCCTTCCATGAAAATTTGACAGTATTGTCAAATTTCCTCCATTAATAAGGTATATGGAGAAGTTGCCAGCCTTGAGGAAGGGTAGGTGAGAGCTGGGTATAGACAAATCAGGAAAGCCTATGCTAGGTGCCCTGGAAACTGTAAATTAACCTAAATTGTGTTGACATGGTGTTAAATCCAGTGTAAAAACAAGAAACAATGGTGACAATCAATCTACCCTTTCAACCATGATTTTTGTCATGAAATTCAATATAGTCAGTCAACCTCAGTTAACCTAATGGCTCAGTCCCATAAAATCCTGGCTAGTTGTGGACCCAAATGTGCAGACAGCCGTAGGCCGTGGGGCGTCTTGGGTATTAAGATGACGGTATGCACATGGCACAAAACAACACACCCGTACGGAGCCGCAGCTGGAAGATATGCAAGTTTAATCCATACTCAGCCATGATTGTGATCACATTTTGACTTTGAAGCTGATATGTGTATCCATGGTTCATCTCACTGATCCTGGTAAAAACCTAATAGTCCTTACCGGTATGCAAGATTTTGTACGAGTCCTCGCAGCGCTTGATTGCACGGCGCCCGTACGGTGTCGTCAGGGCTATTTTTATGTTTATGGGACTGTAGCATATGGTCAGTTAACCTCAGTTAACCTAACCTAGTTCATTTAGAATATTTTTACTTATTCAGTGTTGTTTTTTCCACTACATAGGAAGAAGTTGTACAATAAAGCCAGAGAAGTGTTCTAATTGGCAGTTTTCACATTTAGACAGTGGAACAACTCCATCAAAATTCAATAAGTGCAATTCTAGTAAATCTGTGAGCTAATGCTCACTAAAGATACCCCCGCCAAAATCTAAAAATATGCGATAAACAGGAAGTAGATGAGCAAGGAGCATGAAATCGCTTTACACCACATGGGACTATGGGATGAAGCAATATGCAAAGTATTAGGCTGCTGCATGTTATAGTTGCTGAGAAAACTGCGACGGAAATTTCGTAACGGACGGACGGACGGATGGACGGACGGACGGACGGACAAGGGTAAAACAGTATACCCCCCTCTTCTTCGAAGCGGGGGTATAATAAGTGCAATTCTAGATATTTTTTCCAGGTGTATATTGTTTATTCAATTTTGAGGATTTATTATGCTATAACAGCTTAGATTATCAGGCCACTAAGTTTTTTTAATCCAATAAACTAGCTAAGTAAAACAAGAGCACCGCTAGGCGGAGCATTATATGCCCGAAAGTGTTGTTTTTTTAGTTAAGATGAAGATTTGTAAGACATGAGAATATTTCATATGAATATCATATTATGAATAATTGTGGAAAACAAAGTAGAGAAAAAAGATACTATGGACAATCCTCCCATGAAGTTTGAATACTGAGGGCCAAATGAAACTTTAGTTATGCTCCGGAAACTGTTTTCAGTTTTAAGGTAATAGTGACCTTGACCTTTGACCTTGTGACCCCAAAATCAAAAGGGGTCTTCTACCCAATATGGACAATCATCCTATGAAGTTTGAATATTGTGGGCCAAATGGAACTTAAGTTATGCTCCCGAAACCAAATTGCTAACAAACGGACGCCTGAACTGAATGCAGCGATATTTTTACCTCTGCGTCCCGCGTCCCTGACGCACCATTTTAGCTAAAAACCCATTGCTTCTTGACATGTGTGTCCAGCTGGACGCATAACGCCATGGAAGTGGCAAGTAGACGTGTAAAATAACAAGAGCTGTCAGAGGAGACAGCATGCTCGACTTAGTAAGTGTTTGTCACAGGAGATGTGGTTGATGATAAGGAACATACATATTTTAAAATTTGAAAATATAACCTTAACAAATTCAAAGAAAAAAAAAGAAATAAATAGAAAACTATAAGTTCAAGGGGGATAACTCTGAAAAAATGTATAAGGAGTTATGAATCTTGTCACATGAGATGTGGTTGATAATAAGGAACATATATCTAAAGTTTGAAGTCAATACCTGAAGAAATAAAACAGTTGCAGTAAAAACAAACATTTTTTAAAGAAAACTCTAATTTCAAGGGGAGATAATTCTGAAAAAAATATATTTGGAGTTATGAACCTTGTCACATGAGATGTGGTTGATAATAAGGAACATATATTTAAAGTCAATACCTAAAGAAATAAAACAGTTGCAGTAAAAACAAATATTTATTAAAGAAAACTTTAAGTTCAAGGGGGATAACTTTGAAAATAATGTATACAGAGTTATGAACCTTGTCACATGAGATGTGGTTGATAATAAGGAACATATATTTAAAGTTTGAAATCAATACCTAAAGAAATAAAACAGTTGCAGTAAAAACAAACATTTTTTAAAGAAAACTCTAAGTTCAAGGGGAGATATTTCTGAAAAAAATGCATTCGGAGTTATGGACCATGTCACATGAGATGTGGTTGATAGAAAGGAACATATATTTAAAGTTTGAAGTTAATATCTTAAGAAATAACAAAGATACAGAAGAAAGTATTTTACTGCACAAAAACTTTAATCTGTGCACAAAAACTTCAATCAGTTCAAGGGGAGATAATTCTTGAAAAAATGTGTTTGGAGTTATGGACCTTGTCACATGAGATGTGGTTGATAGTAAGGAACATATATTTAAAGTTTGAAGTTAATATCTTAAGAAATAACAAAGATATAGAAGAAAGTATTTTACTGCACAAAAACTTTAATCAGAAGTGTGGACGCGGACGCGGACGCCGACGCTGGGGCGAGTAGGAGAGCTCTACATTACTTCGTAAAGTCGAGCTAAAAATCGGCGGGCTTGAACAAATGACAACTCTGATCTGAGTTTTGCGTTATTAATAGCTGTAATTAACAACTTTACACCGATAAACGTCATATGTTCTAGTATTACGACATATTTCATTAGTTCTGTATTATCAGTGACCAATCAAACCGACTTTTATATTGTATTCGGTTGTTGATATCAACAGGCTTTATTGATGGCGTAATTTAGGAGTCTTCACCTCGCTTTCTAGTTAAATACTGGTGTTCAGTTTCTTCTTGTATATAACAAGTGTTTGGTACATTAGAGATGCTAGTTATAAATCTTTTCAAATTGCAACGCTAAGAGGTCATTAGTTAAGCACTTTGATTTAAAATTTACGACCAAATCTCTGTCATACACAGTGAGGAATGGTAAAAGTTCTAACGGTCTAAACTTTTATTATGCCTAATCAATTATTACCACGGTTACAATTTGTTAATGAACTTGAAGTCAATAAGCATAAAAGCTGACCCTAACTAGCTCATTTCATGATGGTTTCTCAATTGTATGATCGTTGAATCCATCCTGTATCATTGTTTTAACATGATGACGATCTGCGCCGTGAAACATTCGTCCTCAATAATGTTCGTACTCGATACGTTATGAACATTTTAAAAAAAGAAAGATTTTAAAAATTTTCATTTGACTATTTTTTTATCAACTTGATTAATTTGAAAAATATGTCAACTGAATGGACATTTATACGGTTAAATAAGTTGATAAGAATACATATTTAATCAGACTTAAACTGTAAATAAATTACTTATTTTGTGAATTGTGTTATCAAAATTAATAATTGTAATATCCAAGTTTTCTTATGAAAAACCATCAGAATTACTGAAAGATGCATTCAGGGTAAATAAAATGACTGTTGGTGGTTGTATACAAAAGCATCTAAGAGTTGTGAAATACAATGTATATCAACTAAATGCATTATCAATTATATTTATTATTATGGACTGATTTCCACCATCTTGGACTCTTGCTTGAGAAATATTTTTGATTCTTTAAAAGTTGCCATATGAGTCATTGACTATTAACTTTTGAAGCCTGAGTTAGAGACACATGTTGGATAATTCTTGTGATTTCTTACCCAAAGAAATTAAAAAAATCACAAGACTTAGGTTGTATCCTAAAATAAACATAGTTTGTTTTGTGTATGATATAAACATTTCAGCAACTTTTCAATTTTTACATAATTATTCCATCTGTCAACTGATTATTTGGGCAGACAGAAAGTCAGACCATATATGCCTGTTTAACTGATAGTTTGAAGTCTTTGGTACAGAGTCTGAGTCAATAAAACATGGAAATCTTAATTTCAATTTATTGTTTTGCTTTCCTGCAGTTTTGAAAGTGATACATGATTTATTGAGTTTACACTGTTATTAAAAGTGAAAATTCATAAAGACATGTAGCTGGATGTTTGATTGTATATGCAGGGACCCATTGTTTCCGTCATGGACCCATTGTTTTAAAACATGTGAGTCCTGTGGGACCCATTGAATTCATTTCTAAAAATATCGCTGTGAATGTCCAGTGCTAATGAAAGTTTGTCGAGAAGACTGTAGTTAATAAGATGAGTTAGCACCTGTGTTGAACACTGTGGATAGAAGGAGTAAAATCTAACTTAAAAAATCAAAAAAGATTAATAATTTCAGGACTCAAAATTGAATTTTTAAATGACGTTGCCCAATTGAACAACCAGCTTTATATTTTACTAGCCGGAACCAAATGTTTACTAGAACTTAGAAGTAACAAATGCCTAAACCCAAATAAAGGTTGTCAGGGGAAATAGAATACATCTGAAATTCAAATATTTTCCCAGTGGTACAAATAAATTTTCCGTGTACAAAAAATACTATGATTTAATCAGTGTTGCATGCTTTGCAACACTTATGTGTAAAATTCTTTGTTTGTACTGCCTGTGCACAGATTGAAAACCCCATAAATTGGGAGTTCAGAATTAGGTTAATAGGATGACCTTTAATGTCAAGCCCTATATTTGCAAACATCTCACCTGTCAGGTTGTCTTGGAGCATGAGATGAAGATTGTGAACAATCTAATCCTCCAGGTCTTCTACGACCAGATGATGGGGCAGAGCTCGATCGTGATGAAGTTCCAAATTCAGCAACTGAAACAAAAATAAACATGTTTCCGTATTAAGGTGGGTCGGTACCTTACTTGGAGATAAAAATGAAAAAAATATTATGTTCACCGATTTTGATTAAAGTTGGCAGGCAGATACCTTCATGCTTCTTGTTTGTTTTTCTGGTAACCTTAGAAACGTTGTCGTTTTTTCACGACGTCATGGACGTCACAATATTTTGCGCTATAAACAGGCATGCAAGTACATTAAACCCACATATTTAAAGTATTGAATGTCCGAGGCCAATGATATAATTATACCTCTGTTCTGCATTGATAAGAAAATAAATGTTTTAAATTGGCAATTGGTTAAAACTTTTAAACGTGAAAACCCTGACTTCAGTTATGAAATGTACAATCTTTACGACTGACGTGACATTTAGAAAATCGGAACAAAATAATTATATGCAACAACATTTCAGAAACATTTTGGTATAATTATCATTGGCCTCGGACATTAAATACCTTAAATATGTGGGTTTAATGTACTTGCATGCCAGTTTATAGCACAAACTATCATATATATCAAAATCGAAGCGGGTATTCTGTCAATTCATGTAAAATTCATACTGCAATATGGACTACATGTTGACCTACTTCCGTTTACAGAAAAACAAGCGTCTGACTCTGACTATCCCGAATATTGGATAAAATGGGCGCAGAGTATTATACGTAAAACACGGTATATCTGGAAAATTACGGACCAGTGCTCAGTCACCTTGTTTTACGTAAAATAGACGTAAATATGTGAGATTTATTTTCAATTGATAGATTATTATATAAATATTATAGATCTATTTAATTAAATTATAATATTTCTTGAATTATTATAATAATTAAAAGTGAATATGACAAGGCTGTTCAAATTCGATTTTCTAGCGATAACAGCAGGTGCTGCCCACATCTTTCGTCTGCAAAAACAGTCAAGCATTTCAATGAACATGATTTTGGGTTTTCAGCAAGTGTTTGAAAGATAGCCCTAAAAATAGACACGAATCAAGGGGTTTCCATTTTCATTTCCCTGGGGTGACCGAGCATTGGTAGTGACCGAGCATAGGACTCTATACCTACAGGATTCAACCTAACTGACAACAGCTATGCTGTTGGAAGTGACTATATAGCCACCTATGATCACATCAATTTCAATGCATTGACTATTGTTTATCAAAATTTGTGTTTGCAATTCTGTATCCAAAAAGTTTGTCTTTATTTGAAGGTAATCGCAACGTTAAGTAGGAATCTCTGAATATTTGACCAGTGATTCCTGTTAAAACAGTTAGTGCAAAACCCTGAACATGGCCAGAATTGTCAAAAATCGTCTTTTATGTAGAAATGCCAAAATACTGGCAATGGATGTCAAAAATCACGTCGCCATTATCTAAGTAATGTATGTGAGATTCAAGAACAGTTAATGACATACATGGCTTCGGTCGTCTCGGGGCTTGGTTACAATGAGGTCTCGCTCGATCTCGCTCTAAAGACTTATTCTCGGCCATCAATCTTCTCTCAAGATCGTTCAATTTATTCTGAAATGAACTGGTCGCCATTTTAGATTGGTCACATGACTTTGTGATGCTAAGTTTAACATACGGTTCTAAAATAATTTTATGCGGATCAAAAGCCGAAGCAATTAGTCAGGATTTACCTACCCCTTGACATGAACGAGAGACAATTTGACACCAGTCGCGTATCGCTGACACTGACTTAACAATTTAACAAAATAAAATAATATTTTATATAGTTTGGTTATCACTCAGACTAAATTATAAATGGACCAAAGGCGGATCTAGCAGGGAAGGGGGGGGGGGGGGCGTTCAGGGTCCGGACCCTCCTAGAATTTCTAAAATGTTCCTGTCCACTAGTGTATTTCTTGACTGTAAGTCATTTTTAAGTTGCATGTAGCAATATTTCTTGGTGCTTAACATAGATTTAATTGTTATGTAGTTTTTGTCTTTGATATGTTGCATTATTCTGCAAAATGTGGTTGTGGTTCGAAAGTTTGAACGTCCCCTAGAAAATGTTCGGACCCCCCCCCCCCCCCCCCCTAGAAAAAAATCCTGGATCCGCCCCTGTGGACGGTACCCTATCTTTAGCAAGTGGTCAGTGGATTGAGTCCACCAAAATCGGCGTCGGTCCAGTGACTTTTGCAATGTGAGTTGTCCGATGGTCATCCAACTTTTTACAATCACCGTCTTCCTATTTCAATTAAAAATCATTATTTGTTGTTATATTGTTTATTTAGTTTGAGGATTCATGATTCTAAATCATTAAAATGGACAGCATAATATATACATGTATGCTGCCCATTTTAATAAATTAGAATCATAATTCCTACAATTTACAAATCACTTAGATTTTTTGGTCCAGTAAACTGTCATTCGGCCCAGTAAAAATCCTTTTTTCATCAGTGTTGATGAAAGTTGGCCACAAAGACTGCTTCCAGGACAAATAATAAACCATACTAGTGTAGTGTTCACTCAAGAAAATGTTCCAGTCAGTACAAACAAGTCTAACCGGAGGTCTTCAGCGAACCCGTGGATCTACTGTTGAATGATTTACGTGTCCCCGGAAGTCATGTCTGTAATATTAAAAAAAGCCACCAATAATAGTGCCAGTAATCCGCCACGCTAAAATTCATTCAACAAGTGTGCTTCTTTGTCGACTAAACAAAATTTGCATTGATTGTGATGTTTGAATGAAATCGTGCTATGACTTTATTTGCGTTTGCAGAAGATGATGGCGTCATTGGTAATTTGGTAGTGTAGTTTATACTAATCTATTCTATCTTGATCGTGGAACAAGTTCTTGAAACTTAGATTAATCACTTTCAAGTCCACTCCATGGTCCCAAGGTACTGAGCTACAGACATGTAGTAGGATAAAGTTTCTTGCTCAATGTAACAACGGGGTAGGTTGTGGATGGGATTCGAACCAACGCAGAGTTTGCTATCTAATAATTACCGGTCCAACGTCGTTACCACTCTGCTATGCCCACCCTGACCATATGACCATCGAATAAATGCATAAATGATAGAAAACATAATCTAAAATTAATTTAAATTGTGTTTTCAAACATTAATGCATGGTAATAGGCATGTATCATAAAAAGTGTCTTTGTGCATATATTCTCTGTCTGTGTGTGTCTTTGATGTCTGTGGCAGTATTTAGTATCGCCACTCTTGGGTCCGCTCTTCCATTGTCATTGATAAGAGCTTGATGATTGAAATCCAATTGGTAAGTTACATTTGGAACACCTCTACGATCTTCTACGTTGATATATTTGCGTAGAAAATCGCAGAGGAGATCCGAATGTGGTAAGTAGGTTCTATCAGTTGGAATCCTCGGATTTTATCCTCAAATTTCTATGTAAGGACAATGTAAAATATTTCATCAAATATCTCTCCTTGTTAATAAAGATATAAACTAGTGTCATGCAATATAGTCATTCACCCAGACAACTTTGCTTGATTTGCAAACAAATTAAACGATTTACTAAAACGTTTTCTTCAAGATTGACTGTGGCAAACTGGCATTGAGAAAGTAAGAATAAAATCCGAGTAATCCAACTAATTGGATCTACCTATATGGTGTATATAGGAAGGGAAATAACTTACTAATGTCTCTTATCAAACAGTACATGGGTTACACGACAGCTCAACAATCAATGACATACTTCGTTTTCTGTCGCCCATGGCTGTACGCTATCGCAATAGTGTTTCAATTTTGCGTGATTCTATTGTCATATACATGCAAATTTGCATACATGGTATTTGCATTTTCAAAATTGTGTCTGTTTCACAAATGCCATCCATTCAGAATTTCTCTGAGTCTAAGACACCAAGTCGAGTTCGGTGTTCCAATTGTGTTCCAAAATATAATAGAGACTTTATTCATAAAACACTGTATTATTTGAAATGGAATGTACAGATCATTTAAAATGGAATTTTCTATTCTCACCGTACTCTCTATTTTGCTAAAAAAAACGTGTGGATAGCTCAGTATTTATATGTAAAATTTCACTTAGTTTTAATTGAACATCAATTTTACCACCGCTTAATAATACATTTATTAAATCACACTAAGTCTTGCCAGAGTATCTATCTTAAAAAAACATGAAAGTCAACCCAAAATTTAGTTCATGCGTCTAATGAACAAGATTCACTGACTTCTTATGATCAAAGCTGGTATAATCATAGGCCTTATGTTTATAAATAGGGTCCTTGTTATACTGGCGACAGAAAAGCATAATTTGTGCTTACTTGCTGAAATAAATATATTTTAATTGTATTGTATAGGTATATTGAACTACGAATGAAAATTTGTCCATGACCCAAATGGACAAAATTAAAAAATCTGAGAAATTTTATACGAGTAAGCTGTTGATATGCTAATTTGGTGAACAAACGAAACTGTGAAGAGAGTAAAATTAATTCCATGTTACATGATACAATGTACATTCCATATTCAAATAATATAATGTTATAAAGAATTTAAAATATACATGTTATGAACATATATGTATAAAAACACAGAACAATATTTAATTAAATGTATATTTGTTATATTTCATTGAAAGCTACACATACATGTATATAATGTAGGATAAAATTACAGATATTTATTTTTTTAATATAGAAGCTGGATTATATATATTTGCATGCATAGAATATGTTTTTTTAAAATCTATTCAACTCTCAGCTAGAAGCGAATATTTTAACCCCGTTGATTTAAATACAGTAAAACTTGGCTATAACTTACTCGGTTATAACATACACTCGGTTACAACATACCATTTTGCCTGGCCCGTTTTTCATCCTTATATATTCTATATACTCACTACAGTACTACTGTACTCACTATTGATAAAATAAATATCCGTATTTATGTATTGTGATTATAGAATAAATATCGATCATTTAAATCAGCGGGGTTTATGTATGTGCCACTGACAATTGAATAAATTCTAAGAGATGTATTAATCTTTAATAAATGAATACAATGGATATAATCATGAATCTCACACTCACACACACTCATAAAATTATATAAAGTTGAAAGATACAGCAGAAAGAACATATTAATTTGTTCAGTATAGTTGAACAGAGAAATAATCAGAATGTTAACATTGCCATGGCATTTTCTGGTAAATAAGTATTTTAATGCATGAAAAATGCGTTAATCAGAAATAACAGACAATTTAAAATATTAAATTCTTATGAAAACAAATTTAAATATTCAGTACTATTCGCGCTATGATCTTCTTTAATGAAAACTTGATTTTTAATCGAAGATAATAGAGAATTTCCAAAAATATTCATTCATCACTACTTTGACAGTTTGACACTTTAGTCTTGAAGTTTGAATCTATTGGATTGACGCACCAAGTTAAAACAAATCCCTTATAATATCACACGGACAAGTCTATGAGCACAATGAATTATTTACTATTTCTTGTATCAGGTTCACGAGTCTTTTATCAATGTTCCAATTTTTATAAACTACTTGTTTCGAATATTTTACTTACTAATAAAGTCACTATGGAAATAAATCCAACGGACACTCAAATGTAAAGTTAGATATTTCCTGTTTACTTGATTGTTGTAGACATTAACTTTACATTCTATATTATTATTTCACATAAGAATGGATACTTGTATGTACATGATACATCCTACAAAAGTCCTGTACTATAGCTCAGATATAAGCATAAATCATTTGATCCATTATCAGGTTCTCCTGAAGCAAATTCTAGGAAACCATTCTGTTTACCATACTCATATATCCAAGGTGATGATACGTCTTTACGTCTTCCACCAACGTATGGATACGTAGAAGTTCCTTCCGTCATTTCTTTGATATCATCACGTTTCTGTTTTGTTTCTATATTAATGAGATATCCACCATCATTTCTGCATTGTGTGGCAGAATCATCCCACGTAAGTCTCGCCTCTTTGTAATATTTTATACAATATCCATGAGTTGTAAAAGTATAATTCATAGGACAATTTCCCTCACATAGTTCATTATCACTTTCAATGACACTGTCAGTATTTCCGTCACCATTGTCATGGTTACATTCTCTTGTCCGTGTTCTGCTTCCAAAATGTCCAAGTTTCCTTGCAGAACATGGCGACCATTGTGTCCACTCACATGATTGTAGATTTCTTAACGCCATCCCTATAATAGTTAGCATTGGCTTATTAAGTTCTCTTCCTAGTTGAACTAAGTCACCACCATTGACTGTACCTCCAAATGTTCCATTATTTTCCGTCTCCTGAGAAAACGATAGCACAAATGCACCAAATAGAACAAATAATTTCAACATGGCTGCAGTTACTTAGAATTAATTTAATTTTAATAACTAATAATCACAATATCTCGGTGTAAACAAAGTCTTCAAACTATAGAAGTACAAGAACAAATCTGTAAGTTATGTTAAGATACAGGTATTTATATAGTGTATTCAGTACTCAACATCCTAACCAAGTATTGTTACATTAAGGTAGTTTAGACACCCTCAAATATCTCAGACAAATGTATTAATTTATAGTGACTTCTAGAAATGAGATTTTCTATTCAAATTTAATTTAAATTATTCTTTTATGTTGTACATAACAGTTAGAAAATTAAACATCTGAATATGAAAAGGTTTTGAAAAATTCAATTTTCAAATTTGCCAGATTTTATGACACATTAAAGATGTTTCTAATTTTAGAGGTCTACAGACAAAATAAGTAACAATTTTACACTTGATTGATCACAAAATTTGAACTAAACATGTAAATGTAAGATGTTTGTAAACTTTAATTCAACTCTCAGCCAGAAGCGGATATTTTAACCCCGTTGATTTAAATACTCATTACAGTACTACTATAGCCCTTATCGATAAAATAAATATCCGTATTTATGTATTTCGATTATAGAATAAATATCGAGCATTTAAATCAGCGGGGTTTATGTATGTGTCACTGACCGTTGCATAAATTCTAAAAATATATTAATTTTTAATAAATGAATACAATGGATATAGTCATGAATCTAACACTCACACACACTCATAAAATTATATGAATAAAAAGTTGACAGATACAGCAGAAAGAACATAATAATTTGTTCAGTATAGTTGAACGGAGAAATAATCAGAACGTAAACATTGTCGTGTGGTTTCCGGCAAATATTTATTTTACCCATGATGCTTAGCGTATAAAAATTATGTAAACATGGCATGTTTTTGTATTTACAATTTTGGACCTATCCTTTTATGGGGACAACGCGTTAGTCAGAAATATAATGGGACAATTTAAAATATTAAATTTTAGTGAAAAGTGATTTAAATATTCAGTACTAATCGCGCTATGATCTTCTTTAATGAAAACTTGATTTTTAATCGAAGATAATAGAGAATTTCCAAAAATATTCATTCATCACTACTTTGACAGTTTGACACTTTAGTCTTGAAGTTTGAATCTATTGGATTGACGCACCAAGTTAAAACAAATCCCTTATAATATCACACGGACAAGTCTATGAGCACAATGAATCATTTACTATTTCTTGTATCAGGTTCACGAGTCTGTTATCAATGTTCCAATCTTAATCAACTACTTGTGTTTCGAATATTTTACTTACTAATAAAGTAACTATGGAAAGAAATCCATTGAACACTCAAATGTAAAGTAAGATATTTTCTGTTTACTTGATTGTTGTATGCACTAACATCACATTCTATATTATTATTTCGCATAAGAATGATCTCTTTGCAGTACATGGTGTATCGTACGATAGTCCTGTACTATAGTACAGATATAAGCATAAACCATCCGATCTATTAGAAGGTTGTCCTGAGGCAAATTCTAGAAAACCATCCTGTTTACCATACTCGTATATCCATGGTGATGAAACGTCTTTACGTCTTCCACCAATGAATGGTACGTCTCTAGCCCCTTGCAACATTTCTTTGATATCACCACGTTTCTGCTTTGTTTCTATATTAATGAGATATCCACCATCATTCCTGCATTGTGTGGCAGAATCATCCCACGTAGCATACTCCTTGTATAATTTTATACAATATCCATGAGTTGTAAAAGTATAATTCATAGGACAATTTCCCTCACATAGTTCATTATCACTTTCAATGACACTGTCAGTATTTCCGTCACCATTGTCATGGTTACATTCTCTTGTCCGTGTTCTACTTCCAAAATAGCCAAGTTTCCGTGCAGAACATGGCGACCATTGAGTCCACTCACATGAGTCCTTTTGTAGATTTCTTAACGCCATTCCTATAATAGTAAGCATGGGCTTTTTAAGTTCTCTTCCTAGTTGAACTAAGTCACCACCATTGACTGTACCTCCAAATGTTCCATTATTTTCCGTCTCCTGAGAAAACGATAGCACAAATGCACCAAATAGAACAAATAATTTCAACATGGCTGCAGTAATTTAGAGTTAATTTAATTTTAATATCTAATACATGTAATTACAAAATATCCGTGTAAACAAAATCTTCAAACTAAAGAAGTACAAGAATAAATCTGTAAGTTATGTTGAGATACAAGTATTTATATAGTGTATTCAGTACTCAACATCCTGACAAAACATTGTAACATTTTTAAGGTAGTTTAGACACCCTCAAATATCTCAGACAAATGTATTAATTTATAATGACTTCTAGAAATGAGATTTTCAATTCAAATTTACTTTAAAGTATTCTTTTAAATAACAGATAGAAATCTGAATGTGAAATGGTAATAAAAATCAATGTTCAAATTTGGCAGATTTTATATCACATTGAAGATGTTTCTAATTTAGAGGTCTATAGACATAAAAAGTAACATATTTACACTTTGATAGATCACCATATTTGTACTCTGCGTGAAAATTGTCTATATATATTACACCTACATAAATCATATTTGAGGAGATATAGGTCTCCAAATTTGGCCTCAGGACGAAATTCAGAAAATGCAATATTTCCCCACGTTGTTTTAAAAGGATGCAAACGTAAACAGTTTTCTGCTTTGCCTCGCGAAGGTTTCATGAAAATCTGACCATAATAATGATTGAAGTACTTACAGTTAGATTCAACAAGATACCAAAGTTTATTTCAAGTCGAAATATTAAAATACTCTGAGTCACGGCGGATTGTTCACTATTTTATTCTTGAAACAGTATCACTTGTGACGTCATACTCACGTGATATTGCCACCATGATATTTCTTCTATCGCTATAAATATTATCCAGAATAAAAGAGCTTTGTGTGTGGAAAACAACATAGCGATGATGAATAGCACTTTAACCATTTATATTTGATACACATGGGCTACTCTAACATTAAATTTAGTGAACCTAGGTACAGTTGTTGTTGAGTTATCGTCCGGACAAGGTTTTTGAATATGATGCCCCTGTGACCTTGACCTTTGACCCTAGGGCCCAAAAACCAATAGGGCACATTTTTGACACATGAGTTACTCTCACATAAAATTTGGTGAACCTATGTACTGTGGTTGTTGAGTTATTGTTCAGACAAGGTTTTTCCATATGATACCCCTGTGACCTTGACCTTTGACCCTGGGGTCACAAAATCAATAGGGAAGCCCCTCCACCCAAGGGCTATCAACACATTAAATTTGGTGAACCTAGGTACATTGGTTGTTGAGTTATGTCCGGACAAGTTTTTTCCATATGATGCCCCTGTGACCTTGAGCTTTGACCCAGGTGCCCCAAAACCAAAAGGGCACTTTCTTGACACATGGGCTATCTACATATAAAATTTGTAAAACCTAGATACAGTAATTCTTGAGTTATCGACCAGACAAGGTTTTCATATTTTAAGTCTCAGTGACCTTGACCTTTGACCCTGTGGTCTCAAAATTAATAGGAAAGCTTCTATACCCAAGGGCTATCCACACATAAAATTTGAGGAACCTAGGTCCATCTTTTCTTGAATTATCATCCGGACAAGAATTGTCTACGGACGGACAGACGGACGGACGGGCGGACGGACAGACGGACAACATTATAACATAATTTTTTCAAAACGGGCGTATAAGAAATCACAGATTTGCCTTTCAAGGGACATTAGTCAGTTAATTTCCATTGCATACTCTTTAAGTATGCTTGTCCAATTAGTTGGCTTACTTGGATTTTACCCTTATTTGCCAGAGTTAGTCTTAAATAACTGTTCTGGAAATTCTTTACTCTGACTGCAATATATTGTTTAGGTAAACAGCTATCTATATTGCATTACGATGGTTTATACCTTAATTAACTAGAAATGTATTCAATAAATTATTTCATTATACTTACATAGAAATTCAATGATAAAATCCAATGATTCCAACTGATAGAACCTTCTTACCATTTGGATCTCCTCAGACTTTATCTAGCTAAGATAATTGACAAAATATACCTCATGGGAACAATGGATAACCGTCCGGCTAGCTAAGTTGGTAGCATGCAAGTCTTTTGATCGAGGGGCCGTGGGTTCGATTCTCACGCGGGGCATACTTCGTGGAGCTTAAAATTATTTCAACGGCCATTATCCCTACTACCAATGCTTCTTAATTATGTAGGGCAGTTGTCAGTCACTGACGAAAGTATGTGCTTAGTAGTTGGTTAACAGCTAAATCCAGAGATTTAGCCTTTCCAGGAGGAGTAAGTAGGTAGACTGACCGCCGTTATATGATCTATACAATGTGTTGTTACGGCGTAAAACCAACCAAACAAACAAACAAATGGGAACAATGGTTTATTCTTTTCAGATATTGCAATTACAAGAAGCAAGTGATCTTCTTATTTTAAACTTTATATTCCTTAGTTAAAATCAGTGAATGAGCGAGCAGTGATATACTACCTTAATATTTTTGTTTTCAAATTTTCCGAAGCACCACTCAAACAACGTGCCCGTGTCGTAATAATTAATATCAACTTGACCTTATAATGATGAAAGTCAGCACTTAACGTAATGCTAAAATGACAGACACTCGAATAGAGCTTGAAGTCATAAAAAATAACATAATAGCGGGAAGTTGCTATTGAAGTACTTATGAACACATGTGGGGATTTTTATGCTTGTTATGAACAAATCCAGCTGCATTAGGACAACTAAAATAAAGTTAGGTACGATGTAGTTAACTTAAAAAATCAAATTTTAAAACATGTTTTTATTTAACTCCTGACATTGCGATTGTCTAAAGTCCTACACGTTAAACTTGGTCTTGGTCAAGTGGTTGCATTCGGAACAACTCGACCATTCATTCAATGTTATTTTGGAAGAGTTCCGAATGATGTGGTTGGTGCTGTCCCGTAGTAAATAAAAACAATAACACCACTTAGATTAAATCTTTACTCTCGGAGTCTACCATTAAACTCTTAACATGGAACTTTAGAGAAATGCTGATTAAATCATTTCATTAAGAAATATGATATTCATCGAATATAATTGAAAATGTAATACACATTGTAAAATATAGTACGGATAATGCGTTTATCTTTTTAATTCTCGGTTTCACGCCGTGTCAACACAATTTAGTTTGTTTTACGTCGTCCAGCGTACCTTAAATAGCTTTTCTGGACCATTGTTTATAACCAGTACTCACCTACCCTCCAAAAAGCCCGGAAATTCACCTTCTACCTTATTCATAGAGGAAAATTTGCATTATTGTCAAATTATCACGGAAGGATATAACCTCCCCAGGTTGGATTCGAACCCGTACCCCCTTCGGGACACTAGATTGGAAACCCCGGCGCGCTACCGACTGCGCTACCGACTCAGGGTGATAATGTTTTAGAAGCTAAGAATAGGTTTGGATATGACATAAAAATATTGATAAAATAAAACGAATAAAAAGATACAGTATTACCTCTGCAGAGCGACCCTCTACAGAACACAGATTTTGACGTTTTCCTTAAGCGTAATTGTAATTGATTTTAACATCCGCAGAACAACATCCTCTGAACAGCAACATACTTTAGTCAATCCCAGTGGGAGTTGTCCTAGAGAGGTTGTAATTTTGTATTAGAAGCAAATGATATGTTTGTATATGACATAACAGTGCTAGTACAACTTTCCATATTTGTCAGTAGCATATGAATTGCTTTCTGAGATATAGAGTAGCAAGCAGAATTTATGTAGTCAAAATTAACCCAAATTGATAAAACAAACAGTCAATAATTATATTCATAAAATGCGTATGATAATCACTGATTGATTACATGTATATTTGCACATTGTGTCACAGTGCACTGGTAACCTCACTTGCAAACTACATTAAACCATTCTTTGAAATACGAACGTCTTAGAAAATGTATCCGTTGTTTGCTGGTTGAACATACAAAACAAAGAAAAACATTCATTAACGCTGTCTGGTCGTAGATTTCAAGTCAAGTATTAACATTTTGTATACTAGTAGATCCTATCAATGCGGTCTAGTCAACCTACTCACTGTTCATAGAAAGGTTAAATATCTAGATAATTCTGTTAACCAACTTCTAGGCGCATTTACTTCCGTCAGTGATTGACAACTGCCCTACATGGTTGAGAATCAGTAGTAGAAGGCAGAATTACCGTGGAAATTTTTTCATGACAAAACTCCACGACGTATGCCCCGCCCGGGAATCGAACTCACGACCCCTCGATCAGTAGACTTGTGTGCTATCAACTGAGCTAGTCGGACGGCATCAACATTTCTTAACCTCTAAAACTGAATACATTTATAAACAGTTTAAAAGCAGTAAAGCAGTGTTCTGATAATTATAATTTTAGTGCATATTAGCGTACATCAGTAAAAGATGGCGATTTTGTGTTTGTAACCTACTAAGTCAGTCATGAAATAGATGATTTAAGTGTGTTTTAGTTTACCTTTTAGTTTATTATGTTCACAATACATGTATATACAAATGTACTAGATGACTTTAAAATATTAAGAATTTACTTCCTTACCGCAATTACAGATACTGACAGGTACTTTTAAAATGTCAAAGAAAAATTACTAAATCTGTGCGTGAGTAACTTTAAAATGGATTTAAAATAATATACATGTACATAGCATAACAAAACACTGAAAATTAGTTTTGTTGGAATTAACGCCGTAGCAATACATTGTATAGGTCGTATCACGGCGATCAGTCAACCTGCTCGCCATTCCTGGAAAAGCTGTATCTCTGGATTAAGCTGTTTAACAGTTACTAGGAACATACTTCTGTCAGTGACTGTCAACTGTCCTACATGATAGAAATTATTTCATGACTAAGCTCCATGGAACTATGCCTCATCCAGGAATCGAACCTACGACCCTCAATCTGTAGAATAATATGCACGTAAAATGAAACACAGTTGATTATGAATGATAAAGAGATAATGATGGATATCGAAATAGCAACTTTGAACTCTTAAAATCATTCAAAAATTACTTCCAACAGTACTTTCAGTACTTTGATTAAATTTAGGTTTATTTGTAAAAACCAATATTTATTCTATATTGTACTTGCATCTTGTTCAAATATCTTAACATTTAACCTTACATCAAGTGTTTATGTAAAACAATACTTATACAATTATCGCAAGTTCTTAAATTAGGGATTCTTATAAAGTATGATTAAGTATTTTTTTCCGTTTTCTTTGTTCCAATTTTAATAATATCTTATTTTTATTATAAGTACTTCACTTGAATTAAGTAGAAACAACATGTGATATTATAATTGCCTTAAGTGTTGACAAAATAAAAGACACGAAAACACTCAAATTATTATAATTATGTATTAATTTAAAGACGTGGCGGAAGTTATGGTACTTGTTTTGATACTTATAAAAAACGAACAAGAACAAAATATTAACATGGATACTTAATGTTATAGTACATGAACAGTGCCCGCCAAAAGTTCTTGATAAAAAAAAAAATTTTTAGGATTAAATACAATTCACAATTTCTCTTGTGAAAAATAATAAAAAAGTCAACTGAAGAAATCCCACAAGCAACATTAATTAATTAACTTACGACTCGAACTATCGTACATGAGTAATAAATAGTAAAATGATTGCGAAAAGCATTATCCAAGAACTTTTGGAATGCACAGTATGCCACACTGTTTGTAATGATATTGAAGCAGATTCTTTCTCGTCAAATTGACCGACAATTCTCATGTAATTAAAGCAAGTTTTATTGGCAACAATCCGGTATAGTGCGTAAATATATTGACCACGACCTGACTTATCACATTTGCATCTAATAATTATCTACACATATCCCGACGGAAATCAGAACCACGCCTATTCTACATTCGTATTCTTGCATAAAGGTCAGGTCGGGGTCAATATTTACTCACTAAATACAATTGTATCACCGGAACACCATGATGACAATTTCCGTAAACATCCGGTATCCTATAGACCTCTGCCGTATAAGATCTCATGACATCACACAGAGGGTCACGTAGAGATAACCTTTGTGTCGACCAATCAATGCGTAGCTTTCATCTAGACGAAGCACTATTTGTAATATCTTTGTTTCGTAATTTCTATTTATAGATTGTCGTTTACGAGCAATTTTGACGGTGGTGTTACTCATAGGCTGTGATTGGATGGTTCTTTGCAAATTGCGTGACGTAGACGATGTAAACAAGTTACTAAACACAATGATTGCGTCATGAATATTACAAAAGTAAAGGTCAGCCGAACGTGACCCGCATTGTGAAGAAGCCAGATCCAAAATAAGTAATAATAATAATAATAATAACTTTATTTTCTGAAGGTAACATTTAGACATACAAAGTAAAACTACAACATATGCCTTAATTTCAAATGGCCTTCAACAAAAATTAAATTGCATGTATCAGAATATAAATTTCAAAAAAACAAAACAAAGCATCAACAACATACAATTTAACTAAAAGTACAAAAATCTCTTGCACACATACATACACTAACGAAGACAAGACACTAAGACAGACATGTGAAGACAAAAACAATACAAAAATATTTATAAAGACAGACACTCACAATAATATACTCAAAAATTATAAATATACCATAATTCAAATAATTTAAACTCGTACAACATTTATGAATATGCATACATATACAACTTCAACTAGTATAAAGGAGCATAACTCAAAAATAAACTCACATAAGAGTTATGCCTCTTTATAGTCGTGTAAGCCTGTATGCAGAACAGAAAATCTAGTTATTTCGACAAAGAATTTTTTTGTATGAAGACTTGAATGTATTAATGTTTGATATATTTCTTATCTCGTAAGGTATTTCATTCCACACGGTCATACTGTAGTAAGAAAAAGAATCTTTTAGATATTGTGTTTTGGGTTTTGTTTTCATAACAAGATTGTTGTGTACAATAGATCTCAAGGAGTAGTGTTCATTTTTAGCAAAATTTATTATATCTGACATATATGAAGGAGCCATATTATTTAGAGTTTTGAATACAAGTAAAGCAATGTGGTATTTACATCTGTCAATAAAAGTAAGCCATTTCAATTGCTCAAAGAGATCGGAAGCAGGTGTACGAATAGGTTTATTTAATATTAGTTTTGCTGCTCTCTTCTGTAGAACATATACTTTTTTAACATATTTTTTATTATATTTGCCCCAAACATAATAAAAAATATGTTAAAAAAGTAAGTGCGCTAGCGGATAATTTTAGATCGGGGTTTTAATAAGATAAACTGTGATGTATAAGTCATAATATTGGCCTGTGTTTTGTATTGATGTTTCAGGCGGTCAGCACCAGAAACGTATTAATAAATGGGAATCGGTTTATCTGGAAAAAAACAGTGCTGCTTTTCACAAAAGTTCTTACGAAAAAAATCTTCGTAAGTCAGTTTCATATAACAAGCAATTCAAAGTCAGACGAATAATAAGCACAACTATGATATGATATTAGAAACGTATACACAATTATCCATAATATTTAGAATTGTTAAGCCAAAAAAATGAGCGTATTATGTATGTTTCTTGCTTTGGACTTACGAAGATTTTTCCGTAAGAATTTTTGTGAAGAGCACCTCAGGACTTTGCCCAAGGACTTTCGGAGATCATTGTTTATATACATGTATCAGCGTAACGTAGTACACATCTTAGAAACCGTACACTTTGAAGTTGTTTTAACAGTCTATTTATTTGTTCCTGTGTTTATCTTTAGAAGAACTTTTACTATCCCTGTAATGTTTAGCAATGTTCCCACCGGCCATTACAATAGCTCCCAAAAATATTGCTGATGAAGCAAAATAAAATGCTCCGTTGTAACTATCTGACGAGTCTATAAGACGACCTGAAAATATATTTACAGAGGATTTACACATTTAAGCATGTTGATTTTAAATAAAGCAATGCATCACGTAATTTAAACTAGAAAACATCGCTTTATTGAAAAGTTACATATAGGTTTACTTGATTAACTGAAAAATAACATAGCGCCACTTCATCGAAAAGTAGCAAAGGTTAACTTCATTGGAAATTAGCAAAGCGTTAGGTTATTGAAAAGAAGCAAAGTTGCACTTAATCAAAAAATTAGCAAAGCGTCACTTAATTGAAAAGTAGCAAAACTTAATCTAAACTAGATGGGAGCCCGTGCAAGCACGGGCTTTAGGTAATGACAATAAAGGGAAATAACCGCTGCGGGGAGTTTGGTCTATTTTTAGTTTTATCTAGAACTATTTTTAGACACAAAAAAATATTTTTGTTGATTTTTGGCAGTTTTTGCAAATATCAAGAGGCTTTGTCAAAAAAGAATTATCAACTTGATATGCCTGTATATAGGTGCTCCAGCGACAAACAAAAGATTTCTTCAAAGCTGCGCAGTTTCTTCCACAAAACAGGAAACTCGCAAATTTAATAATATAGATATAAGATATATTTAAAACTTTAATTCAGAAATAACTCAAAGTAACTGTTGTATATAATTTGTTGTATAATCAAACTATGCACGAGCTTTGATACGCGTATGAATTAAATCACGAGTGCTTTAGCTCGAGTGATTGAATTAGCGCATTTCAGGGTTCATCAATTGCTGAAATTGACAATAACAACAAAGTGGGTGGGGAACGTAAACAAAGTAAAAAAAATCCATAATTCCTGTTAATTTTTATATCGTTGGTAAAAGAGGCATCAAGTGCATTGGAATAAATATGTTTATCATTTAGGTTTATCATTTGTTGAAATTGAAAAAATCTATCAAGTGGGTGGGGTAACTAATTATATCAAAATATCCATGAATTCCAAATATTTTTGATATATTTTGTAAGTGATGCATTAAGTGTATAGATGTGACAGTGAAAAAGAACTTTAATAATGTGTTTGGACTGAACATCGGAATGCTATTTCAAGGTTAGGCTAAATGTCTTCATTTCTTTCTAAATGTCTTATTCGTTGAGTTTTTTTATAGTTTCACTGTCACGTCTATACACTTGACGTATCACTTACAAAATATATCAAAATTATTTTGGAATTTATGGATATTTTAATATGTTTAGTAACCACACCCACTTCATAGATTTTATTTTTCAATTTCAAATCCTGATACACCCTTTAATAATGAGTGGAAGCGCAATTCCCTATGTTAGAATACATGTACCTGATATGGTAGGTCCTAGAAAGACAGCAACACACTGTACAGTCATTGTGACTGCTAATGAGCTGGCAAACTTGTCAACCCCTAACATATCCATCATGATTACTGAACCCTGGAAACAATAGAAGAAATGTATCAAAATATCTCTATACAGTACAGGGCTCGAATCTAAACTCGGATAGCCACAAAATGCGAGTGGATTTTGAAAATTGCAAGTAACTTTTTTTAACTCGCAAATTTTGCCGAATTAGATCGGCGTAAAATACACATTGTATTAGATAATTAATCTATCAGGCGTGGTTAGCAGGTAAACATGGACATTTTTTTGCGACTGGACTGGCTCAAACAGAATTGCAAAAAAAACAAGCCAGACCCCCCATCAAATTTAAACGCTGAAATTTGGATTAAAAATGCAAGCGCTTTTTAATTTTGCAAGTTGAAATAAAATCAACAAGTTCCATATTTAGTTAATTTCGAGCCCTGATACGATACGATTTCTCTACAATAACACCCACAAGGAAGGACTAAACTGTATTTCTGTTCAGAGTTTGTTGCTCTGCTGGGGTTAAATTCAATTAAAATTAGGCCAAATAGGTCGAAATACATGTATCAAAAAATGTTGTTGTGGAGAGTATTTATTCTGTAAAGGGCCGCTCTGTAGAGGTTATACTGTATAAAGTCACGTGATCTTTATAAAGTAAACAAAGGCTTGTTTTCATCAGTTTCTTGTTTGCTTGTTTGTTTGTTTTTGTTTGGTTTAACGCCGTAGCAACACAATGTATAGGTCAAATATCGGCGGTCAGTCAACTTTCTCACTCCTCCTGGAAATGCTAAATCTCTGCATTTAGCTGTTAACCAACTACATGTACTAAGCGCATACGTTCGTCAGTGGCTGACAACTGCCCTACATAATAAAAAATCATTGGTAGGAGGGAGAATGGCCGTAGAAATAATTTCATGACCAAGCTCCACGAAAGTATGCCAAATTCTTGCAGAAGCCTAACTAGTAAATAGCACTTACACTAACTATCACATTTCTGTGTCCGGAAATGCTCCTGTAAGCCTGTGCATTGTTAATGTTTACTTTAAATTCGTTGCAAACATTAATTTTGCAAATGACCTAGTTTATCGTTTGATTCAATTTTTGTGCCAAGGATTTTAGCTGGCGATAAATACATGTATGTTTGTGTTCAAGTGGGAATTTCCGCGGAAATGAAGGCAGAAGTTTTCTATATGCACTACATTATGTCATTAAATCTAATTATTAGTCTAGTAAGAGAAAACGGCGAAAAACATACTAGCGTTAACCTTATTAGTTGTTGCTGTAGATCACGTGACTATAGACCCTGTATGTAGTGCCCTTCGTAAGTCACTTAACAAAAGTTTTATGTGCATAACTTAATTTTAATTTACGTAGATTTCCGAAACTTCACGACGTTTTCCGATCGACCTTGGATCTTTCATAATGATATAAATGTGTATACATCGACCTCCAAAAGGTTCCGACAGTAACAAAGTAGCTTTAAAACTATGTAACTGTGCGACTTCATGAGCAGTAGTCCAGTGGTAGAATACGCGCTTAGGGATCGAGGGGTCCTGGATTCGAACCCTACTGGGGCAATGCTAATTTCCTAGAGCAAAAAAATACCTACGCTTGCTTCACTACACCCAGGTGTAAATGGATACCTGTGATGGTACACAGGTGTAAATGGCGACATACGAGGGTGGTACAGGTCCGTTGCGCCATTTTGTCGCCAGCACTAAACGGAGTAAGACCCAGGGAGATTGATAAATACATACATGTACCAGTTGCCCGATGACAAGGGGTAATAGTTGTAAAGTTGATGAAAGCGCATTAGCATGAAACTTTGACTTTAAAATATGTACCATTACTTTTTACCTAACTTTACTTTAATTCTATGTACCTGAGCGGCTTTAATTCCTTGTACGGCGCCGTCAGCCGCAGTCAACACCATAAATTCTTCAAAACTTGCCATAAATGGATACAGTGCTGATAAAGTGGCCTGTATAAAGGTTATACCATTATAAATCTGTGGTCTTATCGAACGAAAACAACGTAAATCTAAAATAACTCCAGACAGAATACGAAATACTGTATCAAAGCCGGCTCCATTTGACAACAACGTCGCTGCCTGTATTTCTGAATATACACAAAAAAGTTTATTTAAACATCATATTTAAATATGATTCGTATTTTATAACAAAAAATTCACTGTACCTACTACTAGTATATTTACAGCTTGAGTGGTTAACATGAAATCCATAGGCAGGTCAAGAGGGAGACCCGGTGTACGCCCCTCTAAAATTGCCGGAGCAAAGGTTTTTTTCTACACTGAAATCTGATAATAATAGGAAAATATGTATACAGTGGAACCTGTCTACAAAAACCGCTCTGCGGAAAACAAAAAGTGGTCTTTGTAGACAGTTGGCCGCTCTAATTAAGAGGTCGTTAGAACAGGTTCCACTGTAAAAGTAAAAACAATTTGCGCGCCACGTGCACTTCGTTATGTTAAAACAAGACGGTAGTGCAGTGATACAATAACATGTAACGTACAATTCACAAACAAGTCATTTTCACTTTTGTAAGATTTAAACATGATGATTCAAACGGCTGTTAGAAAATATATGATATATCCAGGGAAAGGATAGTTCAGGTGTGTCTGAAATCCTTAGAAATGACAAAAACTCACTTGACTCCTAACAAGGGCTTTGCCCTGGATCCAACGGGGCCCTTACGGCTCCTGGACCTCCAGTCCGCTAGTTTATTTTCCACCGCCGCCCCAAAACTAACTAGAAATCCTGGATCCGCCTATGTAAGCATGTCGACAGTCAAAAAGTATGGGGGAGGTATTGGTTATCATTTTTTTGTTAGTACGGGGTTTAAACAAAATTCATAGTTCAATATACATGTAGCGTGTTCAATTACCCCGAACGTTCCCTAACGTTAGGGTTGGAACAACTCAACCTAAAGACAACTCAACCCGAAACAACTCAATCCCCTACTAATGGGTTGAGTTGTCCCAACTTTGAGTTGATTTATCCACAGGTTGAGTTGTCTTCGGGTTGAGTTGTCCAGTCTCCGTAACGTTCGCTAACAGTTGTTACTGAACACGCTGCTGTTGTGGACTTAAACTAGACATTAATTAGAGCCTAAACCATTGTGGGTTTGTTTATTTCTACACTGGCTACATCGTTTTGTTGGTCATGTGACGCAATAGTAGGGCCTAGTTCCAATATGGCGTCTAAATATGTCCGAGGTTATTCGTAACATTTGATGAAATAAAAATTGATCTTAAACCACGATCGAGGAATATCGTCTTTATTAAGAAAGCGAACACTACTATACGAACTAAATAAAACTTAACAATCTTACCTGAAACACCTTTTGATTTGGCTAAAGCTGGTAGGAACAAGCCTGATGACGGCAATGTAAAACAGAATGTAGCAAAAACGAAGCATAGAAAACGACCATCCTTTAATATAGACCAGGATATTAAAGCTTTCTTCTTCTTTTTATCTTCATATTTTTTTCTTAAATGTTCGTCGTTTAATTTTGTTGTAACATTTTTAGGTGAATCATCTTTGAGGTCATTAGACGCCATCTTACCATTATAAGTTTCACTGCTTGACGTCAGTTTGTCATATCGTTCATTGCCAATATCCGGATTGGTATTTTGAACAATCATTGCTGCAATGTCCTCACAGTTTTGTTTGTCGATTTGACTGGTTTGTTTTCCATTCTCACCGTCTGTCAGATTAATAATTGAGCTAGCAGAGGTTTCAATTCTTCTATCGAACATCTCATTTAAGATTTGGTCGCCATTTTCCTTCTCTGTTGCGTCATCACGTGTCCCACGTGGTACTATTATGTCACCATTCTTTTTTGCTTCGTCACTATTGGATAAAAGTATTGTCCTAACGTCATCGGTATGTTTAGATCTTGTTTTTCTGAAATAATTATATACAAAACCGATTCATATTTACCCATTACAAAAAGAACAAAAAGTCATTCGAGCATCATAGGCGGTTCTAGCGAAGAGGGGGGGTCAGGGGGGTCCAGGCCCCCTAGAATTTCCCGAATTTCCCAAATATACCTGCCCATTAGTGTATTTCTTGACTGTAAGTCATTTTTAAGTAGCATGAAGCAATTTTTCTCGGTGCTTAACATAGATTTCATGCTTATGTAGTTTTATTATTAACATGTTGCATTATTCTGCAAAATGTGTACGATGCGGTTGTGGTTCGAAAGCATGTCCAACTTTTAGGCCCATACATAAACCCTAGTCGATATTCGATTTTCAATAGAAAAGTATAGGGAAATTTTCTTTGAACGGCCATAACTCTTTTAATTTTTAAGATATCAATTTTGTGCAAATGATGCAAAAAAGTTTAAACTGTCTTCTTTCATTTGATTGTTTTTAATTTTTTGTAAAATTGTAAAGTTTTGGTCCCATTTAAGGTTTTATTTGATTACTCACGTTACTATAAACAAAGAAGGGAAATAAATACCCATGCTGATATAAGTTGAAAAATAAAGCCTTTCCGGTTCTTTGATCAAATTTGTGCAAATGACATGGAAAAGCCGCATGTTTCTAGTTTTCGGAACACTTTTTAAATTTAAAATATCTTTATGAAGTTTTGGTCCCATTTGCACTTTTTTCCAAAAGTTTTGCATTTTTAAGTATTTTTTTCTTAAATTTATAGTGTGCGCTATCGGATTAATGGACCCCTGGTGTGATTGTATAGTACACTGCGCATAGCAAGGCACAGCGGGTACACTTTTATGACAGGATTACCTTCCTGTCTCTGTTTTATTGATAACTATTTGTATATATACATGTAGTTGTATCTGTCAAATGATGTTGTAATATATGTTCTGAAAAAAATATAATTACAGTGTTAAGATTATAGGCAGGTTAGAAAATATATACATGTAATTTATCTATTTATTCAAAGAATTATTGTTCGGGAAGATTTACTCGACTATACGTATTACTGAAAACAGTATCATAAACATATTACTTTATTTTGGCGGCATAAGGATAAATGAAAGACATCAATTGTTTTTAGTTTACCTCTACAATTATATTAATTAAAACGTTAATACCTTACTTTTTGTTTACTAGTTTACAAATCATTGTAGAACGATTGCACAAAAAAGGTGAAATATTAAAATGAATAAAACAGTTATGCAAATAAATGCATGGGCTTTTTAGTCCAAATAAAGCGGCAGACGAAACAAAAGAATAACGATAATGATGAGGTTTGAATGTTGTTTCAAAACTATTCATTTAAATTTAATGCTTTTATAACAATAAGTATAAGGCATATCCAAATTAACGGCTGGGCAATTAATAAATTCAAATGGTAGATGAGTACACAATTCTCATTTCTAACCTAATTTGACCATCAAAAATTATTTCAATCATCATTCTTGTTTCATCTGACTGCATTGTATACAAAATGTCAACTTAAAAGTTGTGAAACATTTATCTGTTAATTAACACTTGTTGCACAATTTACAATATATAACATTTGTCTACAACGGATTAAATTAATCCCCTGATATGACTTGAAATCGTGACCTATGATCCTTATCTTATCTCATCGATCACAACATGAGGTCACGGCTTGTAGATTATATTATCGTAAAACAGACGTATCTACAATCAGAGCTATAATATGGTTGTATCATAAGCGAAAATCTTGATGGGTCTAAAAGTTGGGTATGGTTTGGACAGAAAAAGTTCGGACCCCCCTTAGAAAAAATCCTGGAACCGCCCCTAATTAGCTAATTTAAAAATCAGCATGAGTTGTATTATCAATGCAATGTTTATTATTTCAACTACACTGTACGCAAACAAGCTAGATATAATTACGTTGTATAAAAGACCACGTGTGGTACATGTTTACATGGTCAATTTCTCTTTAAGTTTAATGCATATTGACAAAGTATTCATGATAGGCATTGGATATAGTCAAGGAGTTTTACGAACGTCTACGGAAACTGTCGAATTAAATCTGTGTTGGACCGGGATGACCATATAATACGAATTGTATTATTTTGATTATGGGCTCATGATTAGTCTCCATCTAAACTCAACTGAGTTTGTCCAAATAACGGAAATTACCGAAATGTTACGATTGTCTCAATTTTTCACATTCGGAAAATCCAGGCGATTTTAAGCACCTTTGTCAAAGATAACCGGGGTGCTCCGAATGAGTTGTTAACCAACCTGTCTCTAGCTAAAAGTCTTCTTTGAAGTTCAATCGGTCGAAACAACGATGCTGATACTAAAATATTTAGTGCAAATCCACTTAAAATAATAAATGTCCCCTGAAAAATACAACAACACAGTTAGGGTCAACAGTAAAAGGGTCAGTGAGTATCAAGGGGTCTATAGTCACGTGATACATTACTAAAACTAATGAGTTAAACTAAGGTCCCTATTTAACTTGTATGGTCCTTGGTTAAACCATTTTTGTTTGTTTTTTCGCCCATTTCTCTTTCCACGCGAATAACTGAGTGACAAAAAATAGCGCATGTAATAAATACAGTGGAAGCTTAGACTACCTCTCATCGCCGGAACTGACCAGACTGGTTGTTTCAACTGTCCAGTTTTCTAAATGTGACATTTAACTTGTCAATCTCATGAAACATAAATGTTAATATAAAAATCTAAGAATTTCGTTACTACAAAAGAGTAGTCCGGCTTACTCAGTTGGTAGCACACAAATCTACTGATCGAGGGATCGTGGGGTCTATTCCCGGGTGGAGGCATACTTTCGAAGAGTTTGGTCATGAAATAATTTTTACGGTCATTCTCCCTCCTACCACTGATTCAAATCACGAAGGTCAGCTGTCAATCACTAATGGACGTACTTTATAGTTACGTGTCTAATAACTGATTAACAGCTAAATACATAATTTAGTCTTTAGGTGAGTAGGTTGACTGACCGCCGTGATGTGACCTATAATTGTGTTGCTTTGGCGCAAAACCCAACATCAACAATAACAAAAATACAAAATAGTTAAAAGTTAATGTTAAAATGTTCAAGTTGCGGTTTAAAGTCTGCTTCCATATACATCTTCAGCCGACTCAACAATCTTGTACGATAACTCCTAGTCAATGAAATCACCTTCCGGCAGGCGATGGCTCACAGTAACCGTTTACACCTGGGTGGAGTGGAACAATTATAGGTTAATGTTTTGCTCAAGGAAATTAGCAGTGCTCCTAGTGTGGATCGAACCCGGTAACTATCGATCCTAAGCGCGCGTCCTACCACTGGACTATTGTTCATACAATAGATTGTACAGTGAGTTGTGAATGACTGAATTCCAAAACAAATGGTAAATTCCATATTCAAATAATATTGTGTTTGTATATAAATCATAACCTGATATCCGAAATGTTGAAACATAAGTTCGACAATGGGTGTGATAGCAAATCCTCCTATGCTGAACCCCGTGGAGGCTAAACCAAATGCAAGACTTCTTCTTTTATCAAAATAGTATCCTAGAAGAATTGGTACAGCCGTCAATGACAAAGCTCGTCCTATACCTGTAAGACAAACACCACCAAACATGAATAAGTTTGTGAAGATAGAAATGTTTTGATCAAGTTGTGTTTAAACATTAAGAATGCTCTAAATTATAGAAATACTTTAAGTGTAAACATCATTGATGTACTTGAACTGTTTTGTTGAACTAGTTCGACAAATTAATATGTTATTAGTTAATCAATTCAACTTAACCTGTAAGTATTCATGTTTATTTTAATTTTTCCATTGTTCTAGCATGTTGTATTTTTTCTTTCTACATCCACTATTTTTCCTACGTGTAAAACTTATCTGTAATCGTAATTAAACAAGGCGTCGTAAACAATTTTATGTTAAACATAATTGTTCAGCTATATCGTGTATTTGTGGACTAAAAGTGAGACATTAATCATCGCCTAAACGATCGTGGATTTGTTTACTTCAACACCGGGTTTACCATCTTGTTTGATCACGTGACGCAAAAGTAGAACTTTCCAACATGGCGTCATTCTCGTTCCCAGAGTCTAGTAGGATTCTCAATACCACTGAGCTAGTATTGAGAATCCTACTAGACTCTGGGAACGAGAATGACATGGCGTATGCAGTAGTTTTGTTAAATTTACCGCGCACCATATCAAAATAACAGTAAAGATCTGCTATAATGACCAAATTGGTACATGTAATTGCAAAATCGTGACATGTTTTAAGAGTTTAAGTCCTAAACGCTTAATTTGAACAGAAAAGAGTCCTTATATCACGACTATTCTGCTATTACAATGTAAGACCACGGGGGCTTGACATCCCCTCATACACATATGCTTTTATTATATGTAGGAAGGGAATTTTCGTAGTATGATATAAAATGTCAAGCTCCTGTGGTATGACCATCATTTTTATGGTCATAATTGTAGAACTTTTCTGTGAAATACAAAACTTTAACCTATGGTGGCTGAAAAACGCCATGCAGTATTTTCGCCGCGAGGATTAGAAAAAAAAAGAAAAACGAAGGGACAACAAATCAATAGTTTGTCGTATCTTCGTATTTTCTTTGCGGCGAAGGGACGAACATATACGACACAATAAAAACGATAATACGACAAATAAAATGTGTTGTGTTTTCGCCTTAAATCTGTCGTATCTTCGTTTTTTCGTTTCTGACGAAACATGGCGTAAATCAACCACCATAGTTATTTACCTGTGACAATTCCATAGCTGAAATACAAGAACTGCAAACTTGATGCAAACGCTGTTAGAATCAAACCCAAGAATAAAGTCACTGATCCAATGGAAGTTAGAATACGAATCTGGAACCTTCCACTTAGTATGCTGACGATTGGACCTGTACAATAGATCGAAGCCAATATCATAATAAAAGTTTATTTAACTGTCATTGGTGCATATTTTAACCCCGCTGATTTAAATATTCGATTTTTGTTTGATCACTGTTGATTGTATTAGTAATGTCATTGGTCTATGAAAGATAACTCTGCCAAGCTTATTGTAATTGCCATGTATTAGTAACATATGATTCTCTCCCTCTATCTGTATGTATATTTATACTTATATAGATCTATGATTATTAAACGTTGTATCTCCGTACTCATAAGCTGTGCTTTTGTAATCTCCATTTATTATAAGATTGCGTGTGCAATAACGATTCCTGTAAGAAATCAACAATCACCTTCTTACATTGATACGGATAACTATTTTTATCGATATAGAGAGCTGAAGTTCTGTAATGAGCATTTAAATCATGGGAGTTAATGGATGTGCCACTGATAGTTGAAAAAATATCAATACAATATTTTATTTTACATTTGTTTTGAGAAAAAGATAGAGTGCTTTCCATAATATCTAGGACAAAATCATATTTTTGGATAATCCGGTTCACGTTTACCCATTAAAAAGACTCAGAATCAACGCAAGCTCAAGATCTAAAATAAGTACGCGAGCGGAGAATTGTGGATCAGGTTTTAATCAGATTAAATTGCATTAGTATAGCCACTATGAGAGTCATATAGATATTTCAATGTACTACATATACATGTACCCTGTAAAAACGGAACGGTAGCTAACGATTGTCTCGATTGAACACATTACTTGACTGCAAGGCACGTGACTGAAATTCTATTAAGTCGAATACATTCATAACCCCTTCACTGAAGATCCTATCTGCTAGTGCACTAAATTACGTGTTGTTAAGGGGCACACTAACCCCGGTCTGTAGTGCATTTGGTGCACAATTTCTGATCAAGTTGTCCGAAGCGGGTACTAGTTCAAATCCCACAAAGGGCGGTTATACCCTTCAATGAAAATTTGACAATAGTTCCATGTTCTGCATTAATAAAAAGTATGGAGAAGTTGCCCGCCTTGTGAAAAAGTATGCGAGTACTGGTTATAGACAACGGTCCAGGAAAGCTAGGTTATATACGCGCTGGCCGTCGTAAAATAATTTTAAATTTTTTAACAGGGTGTTAAACCCAGGATAAACAGGAAAACAATGTACATATGCAATATTCACGTTTAAAATATCTTTACTGAACAGAACAGAACAAACCTTTATTCCTCAAATCATGATACATGATACATGATACATGAGTAATCATATGAAACCCGGGTAGATAGCGCAGTTGGTAGCGCGCCGGGATTTGGATACTCGTGCCCGAGGGGGTGCGGGTTCGAATCCCACCCAGGGAGGTTATACCCTTCCATGAAAATTTGACAATAATGTCGATTTTCCTCCATTGATTAGATAATATGGAGAAGTTTCCGGCCTTGTGGAAGGGTAGGTGAGTACTGGTTATAGACATTGGTCCAGGAAAGCTAGGCTAGGTGCGCTGGACGCCGTGAAATGACCTAAATTGTGTTGATACGGCGTTAACTCCAATAAATAAATAGTAATCATATGTACAGTTTATAAATAGAAATATAAGAACACCATACCTCCAGACAGACGTATAAAAGCTGTTAATGAAGTGACTAAAGCTGTAGCTGTGGCACTACCTCCAAACCTCTCCTTAAATTTAACATAAAACAAACCATGAGATCTACCAATTCCACCTGTATAAATAAGAACATAGCTTTTGTCTGAACACAATTTTTATTTCACCGAGTGAACTCAAAATCGACTTGTGTATTATCAGTTTTTATTTCAATGAGTGAGCTCTGTTGAACCTCATTTTTCACAACCCGCGTTTTTCACAACTTGTGAAAAACGCGTACGCAATTTTCACAAGTTGTGAAAATTGCGTACGCGTTTTTCACAAATGAGCAATGTGAAAATTACGTTAGACATATTTTTCGATTTTTAGTCCTAACGCAATTTTCACAACATGAGTTAATATCAAAGTAAATTTAAAAGTATATTATGATAAACAAAATTAATGTTTCAGTTTTTTTTTAATATATCATTTTGATGGTTAATGTCGCACATGGAAGCAAGATGTCGCAATCACCCAAGGTCTTCCACCAGCCAGATTTGTGCCTTATTTAACCACCTTTACGTGCAAGCAACCACTTACGCGCATAGAGAAACCATCTTATGGTACATAAGCACACATGCCCCATGGTACTGTTAAAATGTTCGTATTAACAAGATTCGCTTCCAAAGCGACCGCCTCGAGATCCATAGCAGCTGCTCAAGCACACTCTCATTGCAACATTTTCATTGCCCATAGTAATTACATTAATGTTTCTAGCAAACATTTAGGTCCTAGCATCCTATGTTACGGTCCCTAGAAACAGCACAAATATCCATGGTAACATTTATGTCCATAGCAACTTCTATCTAGCTTTAGTCGTTTAAGTTCAAACTAGCGACTCTTGGGACATGAAGCATATAACCCATTATCCACCCTGACACTAATATTTATATACATGTATTATGCATAGCTGGCAACATGAAGATTCTAAATTATTTCATATTTTGGTAAGATATACAGTTGGTAAAAAAGGTTTACATGTTGGGAAGATGCATGAATATCAAACTTAAATAAATATGGTTATAGCAAATACAATTGATATATAAAAGTAAAGGACATCGATTTTTTTAAAACTTTTGATAAGTGTGATTTATATTTTGTGAATTGTTACACAGTGATCAATTTCAGAGGTGCAGATTTAATTGTCAGATTTTTTACCGTCGCTCAATATTGGAATTCGTAACAAAATTGCTGAGAAAGGGTGCCGATAAAACCTCGAGGCCGACAACATATTCCGGTATTGAGCAAGTTTGCCATGTTGATCCTCGTTTTTCACAAACGTGCTCTACATAGGTTGTGAAAAACGCGTTCTGTGAAAAATGAGGTTCAAACGTTGAACCTCATTTTTCACACACCGTATTTTTCACAACCTGTAAAAATTACGCTCGTGTTTTTTTTCAACGTTTGTTCGTTTTGTGATAAAACCCCGAATTGTAATAATTATTTATAATAAACGGGTTGATAAGTTCAACCACTTTTTAAATACTCGTTTTTCAATATAATATGACAACTTGTTTTTCTGACGAAATCTTCAAATTAAGATGACGAATGCAAGTAATTTGTCTATTTGAACATTATTGTTTGCTTGTTAAACATTATTTTCTTTCCTTACCAATAATTCAAAGTATCGTACTATATTTTATGATAAAATTAATATAACTAGACATTTTATTACATTTCGGGATTTGATTACAAATTGCGTTTGTATGTTCAATTACTTTTGTAATAACCCGTTTTGTAATAATTAAAACAATTCGGGCTTTATTACAAAACGGGTTGTAACAAACTTTAAACCTCGTTTTTCACAAAAAATCTTTTTGCAAGTGTGGTTCTTACACCCACTGGGTCTCGTGTTTATCTGTAAATACTTTTCATGTTGTTTTCGTGTTTGTAATATTGTCATAAAACATGTCACGAAAATAAAAAATAAAAAACACTTACTTACTTACTAACTTACAGCTAGCAACTAAAAAAATCACAAGTGTGAAAAATGCGTCAGTACCAAAAAACTCAAATTTTTCAAAACTTTTTACGTCACATTTGAAGTTGTGAAAAATGCGTTTCTATGCTCGTATGGAATTTGTATACTAACGTGTTTTTCACACAAGTTGTGAAAAATGCGTACGCGTTTTTCACAAGTTGTGAAAAACACGGGTTGTGAAAAATGAGGTTCAACAGAGCTCAAAATCGACTTGTGTAAGATCAATTTTTATATTACCAAGTGAGCTCAAAATCGACTTGTGTAAGATCAATTTTTATTTCACCGAGTGAGCTTAAAATCGACTTGTGTTAGATCTATTTTTATTTCAACGAGTGACCTCAGAATCAACTTGTGAAAGATCAATTTTTATTTCACCAAGTGACCTCAAAATCGACTTGTGTAAGAACAATTTTTATTTCACCGAGTGACCTCAGAATCAACTGGTGTAAGATCAATTTTTATTTCACCGAGTGAGCTCAAAATCGACTTGTGTAAGAACAATTTTTATTTCACCGAGTGACCTCAGAATCAACTGGTGTAAGATCAATTTTTATTTCACCAAGTGAGCTCAAAATCGACTTGTGTAAGAACAATTTTTATTTCACCGAGTGACCTCAAAATCAACTTGTGTAAGATCAATTTTTATTTCACCAAGTGAGCTCAAAATCGACTGGTGGAAGATCAATTTTTATTTCACCAAGTGAGCTCAAAATCGACTAGTGTAAGATCAATTTTTATTTCACCGAGTGAGCTCAAAATCGACTCTTCCCCTTAAAGCACTATGCAATCATCTTACCAATAACCAGTCGTAAAACTATAGCTCCCATCACTATGAACCAACCCCAGCCTCCATCAACGCCACTGTCTTTAGTATCATACGTTATTTCTTCGTGTTCACGACGAATATCTTCCTCCAATGACTCAGCATTTTTCACCGGAAGTTCCAATGATTCAGCAAATTTATCCGGAAGTTCATCCTCAGGGTGTACATGTTTATTACGCGAATTTTGTTCTCGAAGACCGTCGTAACATTTGTCATTTAATAGTTCGAAGCTATCATCCGCTGTTTTTACACTTTTAGAATCCTTTCCGTCGTCAGCGCCATCAGAATATTCCTTTATAATCATCGGTAATTGGTTTGTGCTACATATATACGGGAAAAAACTTCGCACTTAAATCTTATCGATCGACAGTTGACTATTTAAAACCCTACTGTTTATTTTAGTATACATTTATCGCTTCGACATAGATAAAACCCACTATTTAGGACATTATAAAAGGTACAGTAAAGTTCATATATTCATTACATACCCAGGTAAATGTGAAATATTATCATCCCCGTCATTTAAAATATTTGCCAGATTGAGAGAGAGAGGAGAGAGAGGAGAGAGAGAGAGAGAGAGAGAGAGAGAGAGAGAGAGAGAGAGAGAGAGAGAGAGAGAGAGAGAGAGAGAGAGAGAGAGAGAGAGAGAGAGATAGAGAGAGAGAGAGAGAGAGAGAGAGGGAGAGGGAGAGAGGGGGGGGAGAATCTTTTAAAAGCATCAACTATAAGTCACCTGCATGTGCATTCACAAAATCTTTCCCTCGTTCAAACCAATCATTGCGATCATTTTAGATACATCAATACATTAAATGTATTGTTTGTTTTTCTCAACTGTCAAAACATGAATAATTTCACGGTGAATGTGCTTGTTGAAATTATTGTCGTAATACATCTAAAGCTACTTATGCCGTATGATATGTTTTTTAATAACAATAAGGCCGCCAGTACAAAAACAATAATTTCAGTCACCGTGAAATAATTATTCAAGCTTTGACAGTTGAGAAGAAACGAACTGTACCTCAGGTATGACCAACAAGGTGCGCGCTCATCTCTTTCCAATCAGGTGCTGTCACATTCCTGGACTCCTTACTACAACATTTTAGGGAACAAAGTAATGAAACCAAGTTTAGAAGTCTGGTAGATATCATTTTATTTGTTAAGATTGTTCAAATATAAATCTGATCTTTATAATTCAAAGGGAACTAATTTCTAGCAAACATGTAAATCTAGTATTTTATAAGTTATCTCCCTTGTCTTATTAATCTTTTTGATTGTAATGTATACTAACGTGCATACTCTATTTTATCTGTCTTATATCTTCATTGTATGTACAAATTTAATTTATTCTACACTTCTGCACTTCTGCAAGTAACGTATATAAATGAGCAATCGATTTAAGGTGATTGTAAAAAGAAGTATGTTTATGTGTTAATTCTCAACACATTATCCTCTCAGTCATGATGTTATCGAGCATAAATACTACATTCGTATTCAATGTATTGAATATTCCTGCATAAAGGTCAGGTCGGGGTCAAACTTTATCTACTAGAGGTGGTTCCACATTTCAGGTCATAACACCACGAAGGTATTGCGCGTAAAGTTTGACCCTGATCTGACCTTTGTGCAAGAATATTATTACATTGAATAGTAGTATTAATGCTCAATACCGATATCGGAGTATACACGTTGTGAATAAAACGTTTCGTGCCGACGTGTAGAATAGTATAACACTATATTTCATCAGCTATCATAACTTTTGGTCATACATGTAAAAGAAGACAATTAACGACGGTTTCCGACAAAAGCCATGGATTTCATTTTAAAGTAAGTATTTAGTAGGAAGTTATCAGTTTGGAAAGTTAGATATAGATTATTTTCATCAGATATTAAATTGTCATTTATTATTTGAACATCTTGAAATAAGTTATGCCTTAAATCACTATAGTTTGTACATTGCAGTAAAATGTTTTTTCATCTTCAGTTTCAAATAAATCTCAGTATTGACATATTCTGTCATTTGGTATTTACACCAACAAACCTTCCAGTCTCTGTTCTTCAGGGAAGGTAAGTTTAACTTCATAGATCCGATTTGTTAGTATTCCATTGTTCTTTATATTTATCTTGGGGTTTGCGGTGCTTTCTTTTTAATTTTGTTTCCACTTTGGTTGAATTGCTATTCTTTGAGTTTATTTGGTCGTTTCGATTATTTTTAAGCGAATTATTTTCAGTGTCATTGTTGTTCCGATTTCGAAGTAGTTCTTCTTCCATTTTCCTCGCTCTTTCATTTAAATTTTCAAGTCTCTGCAGCTTCTTTACTTGGTTGTATTCTCGCTTTACTCCTGCAAACATTAAACATACATATTTAAGCAAACCAGTCATGTAACTATCGTTTATTAGACAAACTCAAAATAATTTTATCTATGGTGAACTTAATGATAATAATAATAATAATAATAATAATAATAATAATAATAATAATAATAATAATAATAATAATAATAATAATAATAATAATAATAATAATAATAATAATAATAATAATAATAATAATAATAATAATAATAATAATAATAATAATAATAATAATAATAATAATAATAATAATAATAATAATAATGATAATGATAATAATTATTGTTATTGTTATTGTTATTGTTATAGCAAAATTACAAATTATTATTATTATTATTATTATTATTATTATTATTATTATTATTATTATTATTATTATTATTATTATTATTACTATTATTATTTATTCTGCATACACAATAGCAAAATTACAAAGAACTTTTATTTTATTCGTGACCAAATAATTGTGTTCAGTGACTTGTTTACATCGTTTTTGTGACGTTATTTGCAAAAGAACTGTCCAATCACAGCCTATGAATAACACTTCTATCAAATTAGCTCACAAAGTTCGGTCTAAAAGTAGAAATTACGAAATCACGATGCTATTGATAGTGCTTCGTCTAGGTTAAAGATACAAATTGATTGGTTGTCACAAAGGTCATCTGGACATGACCCCCTGTGTGATGTCAGTAGATCCTGTAAGACGGCCGGTGGTCTATAAGAAATCAGATGTTACCTTTCTGATATATATACAGTTGTTGCCAGCATTCAATTAATTTCCGTTTGAAATCGTAACAAGTTCGTTTTTATTCGTCGTTTATATGAAATGACCAAAATATTGGTTTTAGACAAAAATCAATTTTACTGTGATCAACAAAGGGGAGTAACTACGGCTGCACTCTTCTCCATACAAAATTATCTCCCTTAGAAGAAATAACATTAGATCTCATAATTCTTTATATGTACCGTCGGGGTAGAAGGGCCCATATTCATCTTTAGAAATCCTTATAACTAATAATATCACTGAACAAATGATTAATTAAGTTTTTATTAAAACTTACCTGGGTCGTTTAAAGAAGCCGCATGAACACAATACAAAACAGTAAGTAGAATAAACACTACAGTCGTAAGATAAAATTTATTCCGAGACATTTTTTTGGGAAAAGTTAAAAGTATACAGAACAGAACAAAACAGATCATTACCTTTATTATATAAACACAGGTATAGGTATACATTAAATAAACACCATTTAAACTTAATTGAAAACAGTAATTAGTTAAATACTTTTTTAAACTAAATTTAAGTACTAAATACGTATTTAAAATATCAATTTCCTTGTTTATAAATTTTGTACCTTAGGGGATCAACAACTCATACATGTATTTTACGACAACAAAAATAGAAGATATTCATCGATTTTGTAGTTAGTCTGGTTCCCGACTTCCTATGATGTTTTTGCGTAGCAATCAAAGGGCAGGTACTCCAGACTATTGTGTGGTCAGATCGATTTTTATATCACCGAGTGAGCTCAGAAAAAAACATTTCTTCCAGTTAAAGTGCGGTTTTAAGTCTGCTTCTATAAACAGCCGACTTTAAAATCTTGTACAATAACTCCTGATCATTTAATTTATCACCTTCAGGCAGCAATCCCTCACAGTACCCATTTACACCTGGGTGGAGTGGAACCATTGTAGGTAAATTTATTGCTCAAGGACATTAGCAGTGCCCTTAATGGGGGGTCGAACCCTGGTCCTCTCGATCCCTAAACGCGCTTCCTACCACTTGACCACTGCTCCGACAATACATGTTTGTAGTGACTGAAGGGGTCTCAATTTTTATAGGTATTCTTCAGTAGCTTCATTGGACCTTTCAGTCCCCTGACCCATCTGGGAGCCCTAGCCCCCACCTACGCCATATGACTCTTGACTGCTACATGTATGTGTGCATCGGTTTAGAAAAAAACTTGCATCAAGTTATTGGAGACTGAATTCTAGTAAGAATATGCTCATACATTCTCATGAAAATAAAATGTGACATACAGTGCATTCCAAACGTTCTTGGACAAATGTAACTGATAAACCTATAGATCAAAAGTGAGGGATTCCAAAGTGAAGTTTTGAAATACTTTTTGATATTCACATTTATTTGCTTAAGGGTAATACATGTAGATGGCCGGTTTTGTTTTTACGAAAATAATAGACCTGTACAGCTATACCGTAATTATAATATACATAATTACCGGATTGAACCATTCAAAGATACTGTGATTACAATGGTATATGGCCGAGTAATCCGCATGCTTTCGCAATCATTTTACTATTTATTATTCATGTACGATAGTTCGAGTCGTAAGTTAACTAATTAATGTTGCTTGTGGGATTTCTTTAGATGATTTTTTGTTTCTTTTTCTCATGGGAAAATGTGAATCGTATTTAATCCTAAAAATTTGATTTTTTTTATCAAGAACTTTTGGAAGGCACTGTACATATACTATAACATCAAGTATCTATGTTAATATTTTGTTCTTGTTCGTTTTTTATAAGTATCTAAACAAGTACCATAACTTCCGCTTCGCCTTTAAATGAAAACATAATTATTATAATTTGAGTGTTTTCGTGTCTTTTACTTTGTCAACACTTAAGGCAATTATAATATCACATGTTGTTTCTACTTAATTCAAGTGAAGTATTTATGATAAAAATATGATATTATTAAAATTGGAACAATTGGAACAAAGAAAACGGAAAAAAATACTTAATCATACTTTATAAGAATCCTTAATTTAAGAACTTAAGATAATTGTATAAGTATGGTTTTACATAAACACTTGATGTAATGTTAAATGTTAAGATATTTAAATAAGATGAAAGTACAATATGGAATAAATATTGGTTTTTACAAATTAACCTAAATTAAATCAAAGTACTGAAAGTACTGTTGGAAGGAATTTTTGAATGATTTTAAGAGTTCAAAGTTACTATTTCGATATCCATCATTATCTCTTTATCATTCATAGTCAACTGTGTTTCATAATTCATTTTACGTGCATATCATTCTATTGATTGAGGATCGTAGGTTCGATTTCTAGGTGAGGCATACTTCCATGGAGCTTAGTCATGAAATAATTTCTATGGTCATTCATCCTCCTACCACTGATTCTAAATCATGTAGGACAGTTGTCAGTCACTGACGGAAGTATGTTCCTAGTAACTGTTTAACAGAGGTATAGATTTTCCAGGAATGGCGAGTATGTTGACTTACCGCCGTGATACGACCTATACAATGTATTGCTACGGCGTTAATTCCAACAAAACTAATTTTCAGCGTTGTGTTATGCTATGTACATGTATATTATTTTATATCCATTTTAAAGTTACTCACGCACGGATTTAGTAATTTTTCTATGAAATTTTAGAAGTACCTGCCAGTATATCTGTAATTGCGACAAGGAAGTAAATTCTTAATATTTTAAAGTCATCTTGTACAATTGTATATACATGTATTGTGAACATAATAAACTAAAAGGTAAACTAAAATACACTTAAATCATCTATTTCATGACTGACTTAGTAGATTTCAAACACAAAATCGCCATCTTTTACTGATGTACGCTAATATGCGCTAAAATTATAATTATCAGAACACTGCTTTACTGCTTTTAAACTGTTTATAAATGTATTCAGTTTTTAGAGGAAACGAAACGTTGAAGCCGTCCGACTAGCTCAGTTGATAGCACACAAGTCTACTGATCGAGGGATCGTGGGTTCGATTCCCGGGCGGGCATACTTTCGTGGAGCTTAGTCATATAATAATTTCCACGGCCATTCTCCCTCATACCAATGATTCTTAACCATGTAGGGTAGTTGTCAGTCACTGATGGAAGTATGCGCCTAGAAGATGGATAACAGCTAAATCCAGAGATTTAACATTTCTGAGAACATTGAGTAGGTTGACTGACCGCCGTTATATAATTTACGAGTATACAACGTGTTGCTGCGGCATTAAACGCAACAAAAATGTTGATATTCGACTTGAAATCTACGAGTATACAACGTGTTGCTGCGGCATTAAACGCAACAAAAATGTTGATATTCGACTTGAAATCTACGACCAGGCAGCTTCAATAAATGGTTTTTTTTAATTTGTATGTTAAACCAGCAAACAACAGATACTTTTTCTAAGACGTCTATATTTCTAAGAATAATTGAAAGTATCAAGTTCACAAGCACGTGTTCGAGTGCACTGTGGTGTAATGTGCAGTTTAAATAGTCAGTTGATAGTGACAATGATATATATGTACAATATGATTATATTATCGGTAGGGTTTATCAATTAGGGTTAATAAGGGACCTTAGTCTGTTATTTCCCCTTGTATACTCTTCAAATAGGTAGGTCCAATTAGTTGGATTACTCGGATTTTACCCTTACTTTTCAATGTCAATTTACCAAAATTAATCTTAAATAGCTTTTTTGTAAATCATTTAATCTGTTTGAAATTCAAGCTTAGTATTTTATGGTAAAGAACTATCTAAATTTCATCACTTCTGTAAATATCTTCATAAACAAGAAAGATATTACATGAAATACTTTGTTATCCTTACATAGGAATTCAATGATAAAATCCGAGGATTCCAACTGTAAGGACCTACCTACCAATTGGATTGCTTTAGATTTTATCAGGGAAAGATAACTGACTTAAGTCCCCAATTGACTTCTCTCCTTGCTACCCTATATCTTAGAAAGCAATTCATATGCTACTGACAAATATGGAAAGTTGTACTCGCACTGTTATGTCATGTACAAACATATTCCATGCTGCTAGTGCATTATCAATATTACATTACACCCCCTCTTGGACAACATCCACTGGGATTGACTTAAGTATGTTGATGTTCAGAGGTTGTTGTTCTGCAGATGTTAAATTCAATTACAATTACGCCTAAGGGAAACGTCAAAAGCTGTGTTCTGTAGTGGGCCGCTCTGCAGAGGTTATACTGTATTTTTTTAATTCGTATTATGTTGTCACATCCAATCATATTTTAGCTTCTAATACATTATCAACCCGGGTCGGTAGCGGAGTTGGTAAAGCGCCGGGATTTCAAATCTAGTGTCCTGAAGGGAGTACGGGTTCGAATCCTGCCAACATGGATATACCCTCCGATGAAAGTTAGACAATAATTACAAATTTCCTCCATGAATAAGGTAAATGGAGAAGTTTATGGGTTTATTGAATGGTAGGTGAGTACTGGTTATAGACAATGGTCCAGGAAAGCTATGTTAAGCGCGCTGGAGGCTGTTAAACAAACTAAATTGTGTTGATACGGCGTTTAAACCGAGAATTAAAAAGACCACTACTATATTTTACAATGTGTATTACTGTCTCAATTATATTCGATGAGTATCATATTTCTTAGTGAAATGATTTCATCATCATTTCTCTAAAGTTCCATGATAAGAGTTCAGTGGTAGACTCCGAGAGTAAAGATTTAATCTTCAATGGTGTTAATGTTATTATTTACTACGGGACAGAACCAACCACTTCATTCGGAACTCTTCGGCCATTACGAACAACTTTGAATGAATGGTCGAGGCGTTCCGAATGCAACCACTTGACCAAGACCAAGTTTAACGTGTAGGACTTTAAACAATCGAAATGTCAGGGAATTTGTTATGTCTATGGTAATGTCTACAACTCATTAAAGTGAAACTAAAACACGTTTTAAAATTTGCTTTTTAAGTTAACTACGATGTACCTAACATTATTATAGTTGTCCTAGTGCAGCTGGATTTGTTTATTTGAATTATAACAAGCATAAAAATCCCCATGGCACATGTGTTCATAAGTACTTCAATTACAACTTCCCCCTATTATGTTATTTTTTATGACTTCAAGCTCTATTCGAGTGTCTGTCATTTTGGCACTACGTTAAGTGCTGACTTTCATCACGACACGTGCACGTTGTTTGAGTGGTGCTTCGGAAAGTTTGAAAAAAATAATATTAAGGTAGTGTATCACTGCTCGCTCATTCAATGACTTTAACTTAGGAATATAAAGTTTAAAATACCTAGATCACTTGTTACAATACTTGAATGTAACATTGTTCCAATGAGGGATATTTTGTCAATTATTATCTGTCCTTGATGAAGTCTGAGGAGATCCAAATGGTAAGTTGGTTTTATCAGTTGGAATCCTTGGATTTTATCATTGAATTTCTAAGTAATTTTAGCAAAATATTTCATTAAAGATATTTCTTGTTAATTAAGATATAATGCAATTTAGATAGCTCTTCACCTAAACAATATATTGCTGAATTTACAGTCAAATTTAAGGATTTACAAATTATTCAAAATTGACTGTACATGTGGCTTATTGACAATGAATTATAATGGTAAAATCTGAGTTATTAGACGATGGAAAGGACGACGACTCGTTACTGTAGCGCGCTGGAAAGGAACGACGTTGGTATGTTTTCCAAGGTGTTTGCAAATAGTATAAAATTGGCCTTGGAGATATGATGCGCAGCGAAATGTATTGCGCGAAATGCGCTTCATGGAAATCTGATAAGAATAAGAATACTTAATTTCAGCTCTTTAAAAGTTGAGGCGGACTGTTCACTGTTATATTCTCGAAACCGTAGCACTTGTGACGTCATAGTCACGTGGTATTGCTACTGTGATATAGTTTATATACATGTATATAATACTTTTCTATAGCAAATAAGGGACATTAGTCAGTTGTTTTCTTTTGCATACTTGATAGTTAGGTCCAATTAATTAATAACTGTAATTCCGGGTCATTTCATCTCAAATCAAACGAAATTAGGACATTTCTCAGATCGCCCTCTCAGATCTGCCTTGAACTTTTAACATGTATTAGTGCAACCAATTCCTAGACAAAAATGAAATATTAGCCAGTATCTTCGGTACTTCTAAAAATTTCTAAAATTCTTTTCTAAAATTTTGACATGGGGTTTCCTCGTGTTTAGAAGCGAACAGTAGAAAAGCCTCATTAAAATCTCCCGCAGTCGATTACATTAAGCCGCGCATGCGCAAATAATGGGATAATTACTACTTCAATTAATGTAGTCCGCAAATGCTGCTTGTGCAATTTAAGTACAAGTGTACATGTACACTATCTAAACTGGTTTCCGCTTGTTATATAACTTATATAAGAATATTTTAAACATGTTAAAGCAAATTTGAATTGAATATCTAAAAGTCACCATCAATACATTCGTCTGTGATATTTGAGGGTGTCTAAACTACCTTAATGTTACAATGTTTGGTTAGGATGTTGAGTACTGAATACACTATATAAATACTTGCATCTTAATATAACTTACAGATTTGTTCTTGTACTTCTATAGTTTGAAGACTTTGTTAACACCGAGATATTGTGATTATTAGTTATTAAAGTTTAATTAACTCTAAGTTACTGCAGTCATGTTGAAATTATTTGTTTTATTTTGTGCATTTGTGCTAGCGTTTTCTCAGGAGACGGAAAATAATGGAACATTTGGAGGTACCGTGAATGGCGGTGACTTGGTTCAACTGGGAAGAAAACTTAATAAGCCAATGCTTACTATTATAGGGATGGCGTTAAGAAATTTACAATCATGTGAGTGGACACAATGGTCGCCATGTTCTGCAACAGTACTCGGACATTTTGGAAGCAGAACACGGACAAGAGAATGTAACGTTGACAAAAGTGACGGTAATACTGACAGTGTCATTGAAAGTGATAATGAACTATGTGAGGGAAATAATTATTGTCCTACGGATTATAATATGACTACTCATAAATATTGTATAAAATTTTACAAAGAGGAAAGACTTACGTGGGATGATGCTGCCACACAATGCAGGAATGATGGTGGATATCTCATAAATATAGAAACAAAGCAAAAACATGATGATATCAAAGAAATGGTGAAAGGAACTTCTACGTATCCATACGTTGGTGGAAGACGTAAAGACGTATCATCACCATGGATATTTGAGTATGGTGAACAGAATGGTTTCCTAGAATACCACACAGGACAACCTGATAATGTATCGGATCAATTATGCTTAGATCTAGACGAGAGTACAACACTTTTGCGCGATTTAGATTGTACACAGAAGAATCCATTCTTATGTGAAACAATAATATAGAATGTGATGTTAATGCATACAACAATCAAGTGAACAGAAAATATCTAACTTTACATTTGAGTGTTTATTGGATTTCTTTCCATAGTACTTTATATTTGAGTGTTCAATGAATTTCTTTCCATAAAACTTTATATTTGAGTGTTCATAGGATTTCTTTCCATAGTACTTTATATTTGAGTGTTCAATGGATTTCTTTCCATTATAGAAACTTTATTAGTAAGTAAAATGTTCGAAACAAGTAGTTAATTAAGATTGGAACATTGGAACAGACTCGTGAACCTGATACAATAAATAGTAAATGACTCATTGTGCTCATAGACTTGGCTGTGTGTTAATATAAATGATTTATTGTAACATACCGCATCATCTAACGTACGAAGAGTGTTATTGTCGAAATAGGGATGAATGAATCTTTTTGGAAATTCTCTATAATCATCGATTAAAAATCAAGTTTTCGTAAAAATAAATGATACATTCAGCGTAAATATTACTGAATTATTAGATTTGTTGTCATTAGAAAATAATACTTTGAAATTATGCTATACTATTTTTTACTAACTCACTTTTGCCATTAAAAAAACTCGTCATGCATATGCATCTTGCATAGAAATACTTATTTACCGGAACATGCACATGGCTATGTTTACATTCTAATAATTTCCCTGTCAACTATACTGACCAATTAAATACGTTCTTTCTGCTGTTTCTGCTAACTTTTTATTTATATAATTTTATGAGTGTTCGCGAATGTTCAAGACTATATCCATTGTATTCATTTATTAAAAATTAATATGTTTTTTTTTTAATTTATGCAACTATCAGTGATACATTCATTAACCACGCTGATTTAAATGTTCGATATTTATTCAATAATCACAGTACATAAATACAGATATTTATTATATCAATAGTGAGTACAGTAGTACTGTAGTGAGTATATAAATCAATGGGGTTAAAATATCCGCTTCTAGTTGAGAGTTGAATGAAGTTTTACAAACATCTTACATGTTTAGTTCAAATTTTGTGATCAATCAAGTGTAAAATTGTTACTTATTTTGTCTATAGTCCTCTAAAATTAGAAACATCTTCAATGTGTCATAAAATCTGCCGAATTTGAAAATTGATTCTATTAATACCATTATCATATTCAGATGTTAATTTTTCTAACTTTTATGTACAATATATAAGAATATTTTAAAGCAAATTTGAATTGATTATCTAAAAGTTACTATCAATACAATTATCTGTGAAATTTGAGGGTGTATAAACTACCTTAATGTTTGGTTAGGATGTTGAGTACTGAACACACTATATAAATACTTGTATCTTAATATAACTTACAGATTTGTTCTTGTACTTCTATAGTTTGAAGACTTTGTTTACACGCAGATCTTGTGATTATTAGTTATTAAAGTTAAATTAACTCTAAGTTACTGCAGCCATGCTGAAATTATTTGTTCTATTTGGTGCATTTGTGCTAGTGTTTTCTCAGGAGACGGAAAATAATGGAACATTTGGAGGTACAGTGAATGGTGGTGACTTGGTTCAACTAGGAAGAAAACTTAATAAGCCAATGGTCACTATTATAGGTATGGCGTTAAGAAATCTACAATCATGTGAGTGGACACAATGGTCGCATGTTCTGCACGGAAACTTGGACATTTTGGAAGCAGAACACGGACAAGAGAATGTAACCATGACAATAGTGAAGGGAATACTGACAGTGTCATTGAAAGTGATAATGAACTATGTGAGGGAAATTGTCCTATGAATTATACTTTTACAACTCATGGATATTCTATAAAATATTACAAAGATGAAAGATTTACGTGGGATGATGCTGCCACACAATGCAGGAATGATGGTGGATATCTCATAAATATAGAAACAAAACAAAAACATGATGATATCAAAGAAATGATAAAAGGAACTTCTATGCATCCATACGTTGGTGGAAGACGTAAAGACGTATCATCACCATGGATATTTGAGTATGGTAAACAGGATGGTTTTCTAGAGTTCTATCCAGGAGAACCTACTAATAGATCATATGAATTATGCTTATATCTGGGCTTTTATTCAGGACTTTTGTTCGATGTAATATGTACAGACAAGAGATCATTCTTATGTGAAATAATAATATAGAATGTGATGTCATTGTATATGATAATCAAGTAAGCAGAAAATATCTAACTTTACATTTGAGTGTTCATTGGATTTATTCCCATAGTAACTTTATTAGTAAGTAAAATATTCGACACATGTAGTTGATTAAGATTGGAACATTAAGATAAGACTTGTGAACTTGATACAAGAAATAGTATAAGACTCATTGTGCTCATCGACTTGTCCTCTGGGTGATATTCCGCTAAGCATCTTGGGTAAAAATATTTACTTGTTTACATTCTAATAATTTCCCCGTTCAACTATACTGAGTAAACTTAATACGTTTTTTGTGGACTCTTAGTACAATATTGCTATTAATTCAAATAAAGTATACCCGTAAAATAAAACTTTTACATCTGTCATTTAACTTCGATGCTGAAGTGTAAATATCAGTCATTCTACACTCGGATATTTGAAAGTGAAAGTAGAATACACCGTGTGGATATGGATATATGCTTATTAAAGTTTAAAAGTTCTTAGCTAAAATGGATTAACATTCCTGTAGTTATAAGCCATCATTTATTTCAGTTTAAGATTTACTATACATGTATTAAAAAGCAGCAAATATACAATGATTTTGTGTTCTACAGTGAACTATTTCCTGTGCGTAGCCAAATCGCCGATATCAGCAATGATTTGTGCGCCTAAGTATAGAGATGTTTACATTGTCTATGTATAGAATGGTAATGACTTACACTTGGATTCAAAAGTTTCTTTATACATGTAATTCTCTCATATTTTCTCTTTCCTCTAATTGAAAAAAATAATAATGAAACATTTTGTTTAGTAGTTTTATGTTTGTAATACATAAAGAACTTAATTAATGGTTCAAGTTAAACTGTATTTTAGTTGGAAAATTTATAACTCCATGTAAATTATATATAAGTATACAAACGTATAGTGCGTAAAGTTTGATCCTGATCTGACCTTTTGCATTTGCCTCTAATTATTCTCTACACATATCTCGACGAAAACCAATACCACGCCTTTTCTACACTTTGGCAGCGATTGTAAAATTATAGAAGTATATGTTTATGAAATTTCAACACATAATCCTCACGGCCAAGGTGTAATCGAGCATCAAGACTACATTCGTATTCATTGTAATGAATATTCTTGCATCAGGGTCAGGTCGGGGTCAAACTTTATGTACAATACTTCCAAACATAAAACTGTAATATTTGTAAAGAAACTTCTGGATCCTAGTGTATATAGTTGTTTTAAATGACAATTAGACGTACAGTATAGTGGGTCATATGACTTATTTAATCAATAATTATAATATTTTCATAAATAATATATTTTATTCATAATGAACACAATAGTGTTGTTGCATCGGTATTAATCAATTTTGTAAACATGGCACAATATTGTACTTTTTAGTTTTGGACTAATCCATTCATGGCAGAAAACACGTAAGCCCCAAATATAATGATTCAGTTTTAGAGTATTTAATTCCAATGAGAACTCTTAATTGTTCACTACTATTCATTGCCATAGATAATATAATTTTACTAAAACTTGTTTTTAAAGCTATGATAGTATAAAACTTCAGAACATATTCATTCTTCCCTGCTTTTGACTTTTAGACTCTTCCATTTTAAGAATGACACGCTGTCAAAAAATTGGATTATACCACAATTTTCATGTAAACTCGTGCATGTACATGTATAATTATATATACTATTAGTCATAAATTACTCTAGATTAAACATGATTTTTCTAAGAGGTGTTCAATTGTTCCTTTTTTCCTTTACAATCGTATAAGTGGCTGATGCATAGTTAAAGGTACTAGTTCACAGATTTGGTTTATTTTCATTATAATTTCAAAATACCATTCAGTGTTTGTAATTGTGTCAAAAAATTATTTCTTGTTATTTAAAGACAAGCTGAACTATATCTTGCAAGGAATATACAATAAAAGTCACAACAATGCACTAAAAGTGTCTATACTGTGACATACGGGGTAGATATTTATTACAAGAAACACCATCATTTGTAGTTGTTTGTCAATTTGCACTAAAAATTGTCATTATCACACTATTTTCCTGCTTCTAAATATATTTCCATACAAGTTTGATAAATTTAGAAAAAGTTGATATTTAAGTTGAAATCTGTGAATGAGTACCTTTAATGCATATGAAAGGCAATAAGCTGCCCAGCTAGCTCAGTTGGTAATCAGTCTGTAATTTGGATATTGCTCCTTTAGTCCACAACAAGTTGATCATGTGTTCTACTGACAGAGTGGTCTTAGGTTTGATTCTGGACTTGGCATACTTTCTTAAAGTTTGGTCATGAAATGATTTCTACTGCCTCTCTCCCTTCTACCACTGATTCTTAATCATGTAGGGTAGTTATGTCAGCCACTGACCGAAGTAAAAACATAGTAACTGGTTAACAGCTAAATCCAGAGATTTCCAGGAATTGTCAGTAAGTCGACGGACACCGTGATATGAACTAAACAATGTTTTGCTACAGGATTAAGCCTTATAAAAACGCAGTGGTATTGGCACCATATTTATTCTGTGTTTTAAGTCTATGCTTGAGTGAGTTTTTTTCTCTATATTTAGTCTATTATTTTTTCTAGAAAATATGCTCATCTAGACACTAAAAGTGCAGGAAAATACAGTGCCTATTCCACTGCGTTAAATATGCATTAAATGTGCATTTAATTCTTTTTCCAGAAGGGTAGACACACACAAATCTGTATAAATACGATTTGTGTAGACACATCATTAAACTCAATGTTTACTTGGTTTTAACGCTGTGTCAACACAATTTAGGTAATTATACGGCTCACACTGTGCACCTAAAGTAGCTTCCCTGGACCTTAGTCTATAGCCAGTATTCACCTACCCTTCGAAAAGGCTGGAAACTTCTCCATACATCTTTTAAATGGAGGAAAAATGACATATTTGTCATATTCCTGGAAGGGTTTACCTCCCAGGTGAGATTTAAAACCTACACACCCTTCTAGACACAAAATGTGCAAACCTGGCGCGCTACCAACTGCGCTACCGACCTGTGGTGCTTTTCACAAAAATTCTTACGAAAAAATTCTTTGTATTAAAGTCTGTTTCATATAATTAGCACTTCAAAGTGAGACAGATAATAAGCATAACTATGAAATATAATTTAAAAGGTATACAAAATTCTACACAATTAGTAAAATACTTAGAATTGATAAGCCAAAAATGAGGGTATTACACTAACGTTTCTTATTTTTGACTTGTGAAGATTTTTTTCGTAAGAATTTTTGTGAAAAGCACCACTGGGTTTTCATTAAATTAAAACAAAATGAAAATTTTAAAAGTACAGTAGAAAGTAAAGCAGAAAACTGATAGTTACAGCCATATAGTAAACAGTTTATTGCACATACATATAATTTAACAAAAACAAAGTATCACAGAATATGGAATATACAGAACCATTCAAAAGTTCTTGAACAAAGTTGGAACTTCCGACAGTTATCTTTCCCTGATAAAATCTGAAACAATCTGATTGGTAAGTAGATCCTTACAGTTGGAATCCTCGGATTTTATAATTGAATTCATATGTAAGGATAACAAAATATTTCATCTTATATATTTCTTGTTAATTAAGATATTAACAGAAGTGATGAAATTTATGATAGTTCTTTACCCTTAAATACTTGGCATGAATTTCTAACAAATTAAATAATTTACAAAAAAAGTTATTTAAGATTCATTTTGGCAAATTGACATTAAATAGTAAGGGAAATATCTGAGTAATCCAACTAATATAGGACCTTCCTATTTGAAGAGTATACAAGGGAAATAACTACATGTATAATTAAAGCTTATTCACGCTTAATCACATGTTAATAAAACTAATCAATTAATTAATTCTGATTTTGGAATGAGCTCAGATGACTCTTTGCTTCTTTTATTTTCGCAGGTAAATGTGAATCCTTTTATCCAATAAATTTTGTCCAAAAACTTTAGAAGGGCACTGTACATGATAGCATACCCTGGCCCCAAACTGACCCCCCCCCCCCTAATCAAATGTAAAATATAATAGCTGACAACAGGGTTCAACACTGACTGTTTTCATTAGGGATCCTTAGTCTGCAATTTGGATATTGCTACTTTAGGCCACAACAAGTTGATCATGTGTTCCACGGATTTTTCTGAAAAAAAAATGGGGCGAGCGAGTGAAGAAAAAAATCTTAATTCAGTCGCTTTATATAACGGTTTGACCAAAATTTTTATAAGCGAGCGAGGAAATAAAAATATTTTTTTGTTAACACCGTCAAAATTAGGTGCGAGCGAATCCATAGAACATATGATCAACTTGTTGTGGCCTTACGTAAAAAACGACATGGCTTTTAATGAATTGTAATTTGTTATTAACTACATTTTGTATTCATAAGACTTAAGATCACATAAAAACAGGACAGCTTAAAAGGGATCTAGACAGAATCCCTAGCTGAGAACCAGTGGGATTTCACCCAAGTGTTTGAGATCCTTTGAATCCCGGGACACTGTAAGAGTCAAACCCTGGACTAACGATCATGGAAAAAACAACAACAATGAAATCAGCAAATACAGCAGGCCTATCCTATAGTGGGTAGTTTTCACAGGCAGGATTTAATTTTTCTATAAACCCAGCTAAGAATGATAGTTCAAATTCTAAAGCCCATGGATATGTCTGTTAAAAGTTAAAAGTGTGGTTTTAAGTCTGCTTCTATATACATATTCAGAAGACAATTTAGTAAAACAGCTCCTGACAGCTAATTGAAATCTTCTTCAGGCAGGTGATCCCTTACAGAACCAATTTATACCTGGGTGGAGTGAAACAATTGTATGTAAATTTCTTGTTCAAGGAAATTAGCAGTGACCCAATTAGGGTTTGAACCCGGGACCTCTTGATCCCTAAACATGTGTCCTACCACTGGATGACTGTTTATCTTACCTCGTACAGAATACTCGTTTTTCATTGGCCGAGAGCGGTCACGTGCTGACCATGTATTATCCCATATTAGGTCAGTAGATTCTAATGTCCAGTCAGTAACAAAATTTATAAATGATAGCGCTGACGAAACCTTATTTTCTATTCAGATGGGGGTACTCGGTAAGATAAATTCGTTACACAGTCAGTTACTGACCGGATACGGTGTGATACCGGGTCAGTGAATAAATATTGGGCTCGAGCTACGCTCTCACCCAATATTAATTTACTGACCCGGTATCACACCGTATCCGGTCAGTAACTGACTGTGTAACTAATATTCTACTGTCTGTATCAATACAGATAATACTTAGATTTATGGAATAAATGTCAAATGTGCTAATTCTGACTCCGGAAAACTTAAAACCTCTTAGAAAACATGAACTATAGACAATATGAAAATAAACCACTATACAATGGTTAGACAGACCCAGTGCTGTAATGTATTTCCAATAGATTTGATTCAGAACTCACATACATGGGTTTTTTTGTACCTGAGGCCACAACAAATTGATAATATGTTCTATGGATTCGCTCGCACCTTAATTTTGACGTTTTTTACAAAAAAAATATTTTTATTTCCTCCCTCGCCCATAAAAATTTGGTCAAACCGCTATATAAAGCAAGTGAATAAAGACTTTTTTAAATTTTTTTCTTCGCTTGCTCGCCCCATTTTTTTTCCAGAAAAATCCGCAGAACAAATGATCAACTTGTTGTGGCCTGATGTACCCATGTGCAACAAAATTGAATTCAAAATGTGTGTACACAGAACAATAGGATTTAATCTGTGTTGCATACTTTTCAGAATAATGTGTAAAATAGTTTTGTTCTGCATGGATGCAAACAATACAAACAAACCTTCTGGGGTTAGTTCTGGGGCGTGTTGCCTAAGCATTTCGCTAAGTATCGCTACGAAGCAAAATCATAGGAAACAACTAGCTACAAGCTATCGGTTCATTTCGCTACGAAGCAAAAGCTAGCAAAAAAAATCTTCGCTACCCTAGAGCGCTGTATCAAATCAAAATAGCTGCCTCTGCAGTAATGTAACTTCCTGTTTGCCGACAATTTGGTTTTTATGTTTGACTGACTAAAGATGAATTGAAATCAATAAATATTTGTAATTGTTCATTTAAACATATGTTTTTGCAATGATTTTATACTTTTTAAAGACTTGTATAGTTTGAAATCGCCCCAAAAACATGCAATTGCAATGAGCGCAAAAGTGTTCATCAGCACATGCCACAATCTTGGTTTGTGACGTAAATAGCAAGCCGTTTCCTAAGAAGAAGCGCTTCAAGAAAGCGCTTTTTCATAGCAATACGTAGGGAAATCGTTAGGCAATGCGCCCAACAATATAAACTACATAACATATAAATAAGAAACTTGCCAGGTCAGGTATATTTTCATAACTGAGCAAAGGTTTACAACTTCCAACACACAGGGTCCATTTGAGAAGCAAAAATTTAAATTGGGCCATTGGACCATAAACCTTACTCAACTGGAAATAAATCATAAATTTGAGTTCTGAATAAGAACTATTCATTGGGCAGTAATAGGGATTTTTTCAAGGTTTTTTTCTAATTCAACATATTCGGCAGATAGTTTCTTCATTTCGGTGTCCATCTCCTCGTCAACTTTCGCACTTTTCTCAAATTGTTGCTGCATAAACAAATCCCACTCTTCTTTCCGTCGTCCTCGCTGTAAGTCTAAGAAACCAACCTGTAAACAAAGTAAGATTCATTAGATATGGCCAGTGGTCCAGTGGTAGGACACATAATTAGAGATCGAGAGGTCCCGGATTCAAACCCAACAAGGCGCATTGCTAATTTCCTTGGGTAATACATAATAATAATAATAATAATAATAATAATAATAAAGACTTTATTAAACGAGGCTACACATTTGGATAAATCCAATCTTCCATGTGGAGCTCTAGAAAACATGTACAGTTATTTACATAGTGAAAAACAAATAGAAAGATAAATAATATGATGCAGTCACACAAGCCTGAAATAAAAACAGTGAACATTTCGAGTGGACAAAGACCAATTACATGTAGCTGTAAAGTCAATGAACATGCATATACATACACAAACTCCTCACAGTGCTTAAGTTACGCTTTGCTACTTTAACCACTGCCAACACGTAAATCATGTGACGCTAGTAATACCATCTATTTATAGAATACCAAACCTCCTCACAGTGCTTACGTCACGCTTTGTTATTTTTACAAATTATCAATTAAAACTAATTTTTATCTTTATGTACCTTGAACATCATAATTTGCTACAAGAAGACTCAATTTGTAGAAAATATTGAAATGTAGCAGAAAAAATGAAAAAAAAATATTCAGCTCTCTGAGGGACGAATTTATTTGTGGTGGCAGTGGTTATTGGTTTAATAAAGGGAAATAACCGCTGTGGGGAGTTTGAAGCATGCAATTTAGACTATAAAATGCCATTATTCATTTTATTAAGATCAAATAAGAGGATACTTTCAGACAGTCTTCTAACCTATCACACAGGTTCCTGAGACAATTTTTCCTCCTAGTTGCATATACAGAAAAACGGTCTGTCAAAATTCCTTCACTGTCTGCTCTAGAAAGGATTTTTCTAAGTAAACAAACAATTTCATTTGAAGAGAATCGATCTACAATTAAAGAAATGGTCCAATATATCCCCAAAGTGACCTAAAATTCATCCGAATGTCAAAAAACAATAATTTTATAAATCACTGATATTTTTTCCTCTGAGCAGGTTGACTGACCACAATGATATGATCTATACAATCGGATGCTATGGGGTAACATTCAATAAAAATAATTTTAAGTAAATATCGAAAGTGCCAAGTACAAATTTATTAGTGTTCGGCCATATTCTCAATGCATCATTAAATAAGAAACACTAACACATACATACTTGGCACTTTTACAACTTTTCGGTCAGTAGACTTGCGTGCTACCGACTTAGCTAGCTAACAGCCAATGACTTTTAAAGTGATGGGTTGAAGTCATGTTGCCATGGTATAGGCCACAACAAGTTGATAAAATGTTCTATGGATTCGCTCGCACCATAATTTTGACAATTTTTACACAAAAAAATTTATTTCCTCGCTCGCTCATAAAAATTTGGTCAAACCCCTATATAAAGTAACTGAATAAAGATTTTTTCTTGACTCGCTAGGCTAGCCCCTTTTTTCACAGAAAAATCCTTAGAACACATGATCAACTTGTTGTGGTCATAGCTCTTTCAACTTTGGTATCGCCAGCTAGTTTGTATCATGATACATATCACCATAGTATCATGGTATGTATGAAGATAGTTAATAAGCAATATGCACCCACTGTATAAATGGTTGGGAGGAGACAAAAGTAAGCAAGCATTTTTCCAATATGGTGTAATTATTGTACTAGTATTAACTGCATAATTTTGACATGCAACATAGAAATGAACAAAAAGGTTCATTCAGTCTTTATTCGAGCATGATAACAAGGTAAATGGCAACAATACATAAGCTTCTAGCCCAATCAATGACAGCTCTAATGTATTAACTTACCTCAACATTATTTTCCTTTTCTTCAATTTTTTTACAAACTTCCAGGGCCACTCTCACTGAAAGTAGAAACATTCGTAGGTTTGGATTAAATGTTTTCTTCAATGCAGAGCACAATTGGGTGAAATTTTTAAGGAAAAAAATTTTTACTCTGAGTTGCAGAAAATTTTCAAGGTAAGTAAATTTCCATGATTTTGAATCTAGTGTTCCGCAGGAAGTATGGGTTAGGAATCCCATCCAAGGTGTATTAACCCCTGCCATAAAAATTTGACAATAAGGTCAATTTTTCTTAAATCAATAAGGTACAGTATAACCTCTGCTAACGGCACCTCCGACGAGCGGCAACCTCCGACGAGCGGTAATTAGAATTCCCCCCGTCGATTTTACTCCATAATTTACCTCTAATGAACGACACCTCTGCAGAGCGGTAAACGGCCGTTCAAATAAATTCCCAAAAATCGATAATTATCTATAATCGGATGATTTAAACAATTAGCGAAACCCCTAATCGTTTAACACTACCCTCAAGTGTCATGTTGCTAAATCATTTGACTAACAGGGGTTAATAAACAAGTGACATATGGTTTCCATGACACCAACGAACGGACCTTAGACGAGGAGCGCTTTGTTTGGTAGGCTGACGTCATCAAGTATCAGATGCACATGCGTCTAGCTAGTTGACGATAATAAATGTAACTTATTTGTTATTGTTCTTTTTATTTAAAGCTTCGATGAAATGAATTCTGTTTTATGATTTTTTGATGTTTAAGACAATATAAGATATTTACTCCCGAAAAGACGACGATAATTCATGCTAAATAGTATTCGCCATAAGACGAGTATAAAAACATTTGACAGTAACAGAATCGATTTCTCTAGTGTATTGCTTTCTTTATCACAAAACTAACCTTCATGCTAGGAATTGTCAACCGTTGTAATTATTTATTTAAAAAAACTTTGTAATCTTATTAAAACTTTTTTTACTTTTGTCGATCAGTGCTGTATTTACATTACGGAACGGATAAAGGCCAGTTTTCCGGACCGAAAACGCCCGTTTTCGTGATCGGTAGAAAAAGTCTACCTCTGCAGAGCGACACCTCTGCAGAGCGGCAATTATTTCAAACTCCGCCGAAAGTCGCTCTGCAGAGGTTACACTGTATATGTAGAAGTTGCCCACCTTGTGGAAGGATAGGTGAGTACTGGTTATAGACCAGATCCAGGAAAGCAAGGTTAGGTGCCTTAAGCACCATAAATACCTAAATTGTGTTGACACATGTTAAACAGAGTATAAACAAGAAATATCTTTAAAAAAGATATTCGGCGCTCTGCTGGGTTCATTTTCAACGGTTTAAAGTATAAATGTTGGTCATGCAAGGCGTACATGTATTAATTATAGGTCAAATGTAGTTTGTCCGAAATTGCGATTCAGCCTCAACTGACAATTTTTGTCCGAATATATTGCCACTTTGCTGATTTGTCAATTTGGAAAATCTATCTGATTCTAAAATTAAAAACATCTTTAATAACAATGCCATGGATTTTCAATTAAAAATCACTTCTTTCCAGAATGACCAAACGTTTTATGTTACTTTTCTGGCGAACATAACACAATTTGATAGAAGTGCTCAATGGCGGCCTACATATGACAAAATGAAAACCCATTCGGAGCGTGCGCTGAGTCATATTCGCTTATACTGCAAGGGGCGTACCACCACAAATGTGTGATCAATTAGCATAGTGAGTCACTCATTATACACAGAGTAAATAGTCAGCAGCTACTGTACGTGCTAAGCACCTGTTTATCACAAATAGCCAATGGTGTCCTGTGTTTTATCCATTTCTTTATACCGTAAAGAATTTTTATTGGACAAACAGCTATGGTAGAGCAAATTGTATTGGTTAAAATATAGGTCAAAAGTTGGCTTAGACAGCTGTGCCGAAAAAGACAGAGGAGTACCTTTTGCTTCTATATTAGTAAGAGATGTATCTAAATCACTCTTGGTCTCTGGAATAATTCTATCCTTCAAATCTGTTAACAATACTTTAACATTGTTTAATCTGGTGACTTCGCGATCGCCTCTCTTTTCCTACAAAAATAAAAAAAGGGCACAGTGAGTCAAAGCATTATAAGTGTGGAGTATGAGCAGTTGCCCCCGAAGTAACATTGATCTTTGAGCTACAGACATGCAAAGTGTGCGAATCATTGTCTTAATGCTTTTAAAATACCTATTTTAGTATCAATATCATGGTCCAGACACAAAATTACTAACGGACAGACAGAAGGCAGATACTCTTCCATGAAAATTTAAAATTAATGTCAATTTTCATCCATTTTTAAGGTATATTCAGAACTTGCAGGCCCTGTGGAAGAGTAGGTGAGTACTAGTTAAAAAAAAGGGTCAAGGAAAAATAGGTTAGGTGTGCTGGTTGCAAAAAATAACCAAAACTGTTTACACAGTGTTAAACAAAGTATAAGTATATCATTCAATAGTTGATAATCAAATAAAATAAGATGAAAGTATGTACCTCAAACTCCTTGACAAAAGCTCGTATATGACCTTGAAGTATAGGACGATGATCAAACAGTCTACTGTTTACCTCTAGTATATCTAAAAAAGAATCCAAAGAAAGCATAAAAGTAAATTGTCATATCAAATAGATCAAGTAAGTAAGTAAGTACACTGTAATTGCATTTTATAGTCTAAGTTTCATGCTTACAGAAACGTTCACGGACTTAACAACTATTACCCCTGGTCATCAGGCTACTGGTATCTATCTATCAATCTCCCTGGGGAGTCTCTTCTCTCCGCTTAGTGCAGCTGACACTTTGGCGCAACGTAATTATACCACCCTCGCAAGCACCTATTTACACCTGGGTGAAGTGAAGCAATCGCAGGTAAATTTCATGCTCAAGGAAATTAGCAGTGCCCCTGGTGGGGTTCGAACCCGGGACCTCTCAATCCCTAAGCACGCATCCTGGCACTGGACTACTGCTCCTACAAGAAATGTAACTACATTGAAAATTATGATAACTAGAATCTTCCAAAAACCAAACGATTTAATATGTGCATTTTTTGGTTCAGGGCAATACCAGCCACCTTTAATTCAAGCCATGATCACTGGAAATAATACAAGATCAGATCCACATTGTCCAACTTTCAGTCGAGTTCAGGGCTACAACAACTGAAACTGGTACCACTCCAATAGCGGAGACGTCAACAGAGGCTGACATTCCTCTACAAGGTGGTGAACGGGCACGTACCGGCCATTAATCATGGACACTACTTCAGCCACTAAGGGCCTAAACATACAGTAAGGGCTAAACAATTTGAACATTTCATACATGATAACAATATTGAAAATTCTGTGAACAACAACAGCCAGTGTTATCAAGCACTATTTTAAAAAACTGTTAATTTTAAAAATTCATTCTTTGTAAAAACTGTGCCAGAGTGGAACAAATTAAATGACAATATTGTGAACTCTAAGTCAAAAGAGCAGTTTAAAAATTACATCTCGGTTACAAGTGTTTAATGCGCACCCCCTTGTCGAGTTTAAGCCAGATTTGCTCACTATTGACATTACCCTTCAGATTTAGTTAAAAATTTCTTTGACAAATGCAAGGGCAGAAGTGTCTTTTTGAAGGCAGTGGCTAGAGTTAGGGTACCGTAACTCTTGGCCCAGGTGTTAGAGTTACGGAAGTTCCGTAACTGTAGACAACCCTTGCAAGGGTAGGCTAGAGTTACAGATATCGCCGTATATATAACATCCTGCAAGTTTATTAGTAATATCCAAAATGGCACGTGTAATAACGATAAGATAGGTGACTAAGTCACATCGGTAATTTAAGTTTATTTCGAGTAATAATGAATATAAACATGTTCTATGTTTAAAAGTTGAATCATATGCATGTTATTTGACTTCCGTAACTCTAGCCTACCCTTGCAAGGGTTGTCTACAGTTATGGAACTTCCGTAACTCTAGAACCTGGGTCTAGAGTTACCGTAACTCTAGCCACTGCCCTTTCTGACTATAAAATGTAATTACTTTCTTAAACAACTGGTCAAAGACTCGCGCCTAAAAAAAAATCAACATATCATTTAAAACTTAAGTTTAAAATGGAAAACAATGCTACCTGTTAATTGTTGCGAATGTCACAAGTCATAGCATGCCTGACAGCGAAAGTCAGCCATGATACAATTAATGACAGTTTTGAAAGGCGGAAGTAGAGTCGCGAAAACTTATGACAAACAGAGACACAATCAACAGATCTTCGCGTTGTGTGCAATCAGTTTTGACATTGTATTTATAATACAGTAATAGATAAATTTTACCTCTTATAATTTGCTCCGTTGCCATATTTAAAGCATAAGTTGCATAAAATAGTCATAAGCGTAAACAGTGCAGTAGTGGTCACATGACTGTAAATGATCAAACTCCCCGCAGCGGTTATCTCCCTTTATCAAATTAAGTAGCAAAGCGTGACGTAAGCACTGTGAGGAGTTTGGTAAATGATGCAACATTTAACGTGGAATTACGTCATTCTAAGCTGAGTCATCTATCGGATAAGTAGTATCGGTTACTTCCCTTACGTAAATTTAACCGTTGCTATTCTGATTTTAGGGACAGGTGTATTCTATGGACCCAACTATACATTTAACGAATTTGGGAACGATCACATGGACCCACCCCTTAACTTTCTTAATAATGAATATATTTCTAAGATGAAGGTACCGTTGGAAAGATAAGACAATATGCTTTCCGAAAATGTAAACAATATAAAAATCCGACGGAGATAAAGATATATTTATTTAAGTTGAATATGACTCATTTTTCAGCGATATTTTACCCCAAAAATATCGCAAATATTCCATAGACCCACCCCTTAACTTTTTTATTTCTCAACACATTTTACAACATTTGAATGCTAAGGTAATGTAGTTTTCAAATGTGTTTCACTTTTTAAAATCTGATTATTAAAACGAATTCTACGAGCATTCAAAGTTTGGTGTTATCTTTGTTAATTTTGGCGCGTATAGTTTTGATGTTGGAGCAAATGGACCCACCTTTAAAAATTGCATTTTTGAATGGATATTCATAATTAATATATCATTTGAAAGCTATGAACATGCCATTTTCAGAAAAGGTAAGATCAACAAAATCGGACGGTAGATTACGGATACGCATGCATTTGAACGCAGAGCTATGTTGAACCTCATTTTTCACAACCCGCGTTTTTCACAACTTGTGAAAAACGCGTACGCAATTTTCACAACTTGTGAAAAACACGTTAGTTATTGTCACAAGTTGCGAAAATTGCGTACGCGTTTTTCACAAATGAGCAATGTGAAAATTACGTTAGACATATTTTTCGATTTTTAGTCCTAACGCAATTTTCACATTAGTTAATATTATAGTATATCAAAACGAATATGATAAACAAAATTAATTATTTTTTTTTCAAATATTTTACATTGTATTTAGATGGTTAACATCGCAACATGGACGCAAAATGTCGCAACCACCCTAAAGTCTTCAACAAGCCAGTATTGTGCCTTCTTTAACCACCACCTATACGTACAGGCAACCACTTTAGCACATTGAGAAGCCATCCTAAGGTACATAGTGAGCACACATGTCCCATGGTACTGTTATAATGTCCATATTAACAAGTTTCGCATCCAAAGCAACCGCCTCGAGGTCCATAGCAGCTGCTCAAGCACACTTAGCAACAGTTTCATTGCCCGTAGTAATTACTCTAATGCTTCCTACAAACAATTTAGGCCTAGCATCATCGTTACCCTCCCTAGCAACAGCACAAAGGTCCATGGTGACATTTATGTCCATAGCAACTTCTATCGAGCGTTAGCCGTTTAAGCGGATGAGAGGGATTCAAACTAGCGACACTTAGGGCATGAAGCATAAAGCACATTACCCATTATCCGCCCTGACACTAATATTTATTCATTATGCATAGATGGTAACATGAAAATTCTACAGTATAACATATTTGATAAGATATGTCATTGGTAAAAAAGTTTTCACGTTGGGAAGATGCATGCATATTAAACTTAGATAAATATGATTATAGCTTATATAATTGATATATAAAATTTAATGTCATTTTTTTATTTATGCAAACATCTGTCAATTGTGAGTTATATTTTGCGAATTGTAACACAGTGGTCAATTTCAGAGAATTTGATAAAGATTTCATTGTCGGATTTTTTACCGTCGCTCAATGCTGGAATTCATATGTTGTATAAAGAGTAACAAAATTGCTGTGAAAGAGTGCCGATAAAACCTCGAGGCGAGCAATATATTCCAGTATTGAGCAAGTTTGCCGTGTTGAACCTCGTTTTTACCAAACGTGTTCTTCACAGGTTGTGAAAAACGCGTTCTGTGAAAAATGAGGTTCAACGTTGAACCTCATTTTTCACAAACCGTGTTTTTCACTACTTATGAAAAACGCGTACGCATTTTTCACAACCTGTAAAAATTGCGCACGTTTTTTTTTCGTTTGTTACAACTCGTTTTGTTATAAAAAAACCTTAATTGAAATAATAATTTATCATTACCGGGTTAATTGGTATGTTCAACCACTTTAGTTATCACTCGTTTTGCGAAAAAATATGACACTCTGTTTTTCTGTCGAAATATTCAAATTAACAAGTCGAAATGTAAGTAATTTGTCTATTTGAACATTTTGTGTTTGCTTTTTAAACATTATTGTCTTTCTTTATCAGTAATTTAAAGTATCTAACTATATTTTATAATAAAATTAACACAACTAGAAGCTTTATTACATTTTGGGTTTTATTACAAAATGGGTTTGTATGTTCAATTATTTTCGTAATAATCCGTTTGGTAATAATTATTACAATTCAGGTTTTAATTACAAAAACGGGTTGTAACAAACGTTGGAGCTCATATTTCACAAAATTTGTCTTTTTACAGGTTGTGAAAAACGCGCTTTGTGAAAATGAGGTTTTACGTTGAACCTCATTTTTCACAGAAAAAATATAATGGGCAATATAAAAATCAAATATTTTTTTTTCGTCTAAAACCTCCAAGCCTAGAGCGTTGGTGTTCAATCAATAGCATATAACATCATTACTTTACTGTGATATAATTATTCCACTATCTGTGATTATTTTATACTTTATACTGAATAATGATCTCAAGTACCATTTTCATTGTTTTATTAATGTGATAACATTTAACCTGTGATATTTTTATTGAAGTTATACTGCCTACTTAGTTAGCAATTGCACTAAATAATCATTTAACTTTCAAACTTGTGATATTTTTTATGGAGCTTAACTGTAATTTTTAAAAACATATATATTTTCTTTCAACTTAAGGTAACCTCTCTATGTTAACCACACCTATTTACTGGGACCACAATGGAAATAAGAGTTCGCTCTTTTTTGTGACATCCCTGAATATTTGTGGCTCGACATGGTAATATTATAATTAAATTAAATAGACATACTTACTTTAACATTTTAATTGCCTTTTTTTATTATTATTCTTAAAAACACAAAATTGATTATGTCAATTATTTATTGTTAATGTGCTATTTATATTTGCTATGTTAAAATGTATACCATGTGCAATGCTCTTGTATTCTAAATAAACTATATATAGCATAGTTTCATGTTCCTCTTTTTTGAAAAAAAGTTTGCTAAAATTATGTCACTTTCACAACAACAAAAAACAGACTGTATGGTTTTACCATTATTATAGAACAGAACAGAACTTTTTTGTAACATTTGAAGTTGTGAAAAATGCGTTTCTATGCTCGTATGAAATTTGTATGCTAACGTGTTTTTCACACAAGTTGTGAAAATTGCGTACGCGTTTTTCACAAGTTGTGAAAAACACGGGTTGTGAAAAATGAGGTTCAACACAGCTTACTTGAGTTCGCATCCGCTCAATGTTCCATTTCCGCATGCAAGACGGGTAATAACGCTTTCCAAACCAATATCAGATGAGCTACAAAGTAACACCGTGGCCTCACTTGCTTGATTTATAGTTATATATTATATTTAACGTAATCTGCTGCTGGGTGATTATTTTATATAGAGTGGAAACTTTCAAGAGCAGTATTGGTTACAAAAATGACTAAAGTTTCGCCGCATCTAGGAACTCCGAGTGCCAATGACAGGAATCCTGCACCTTTGGATGGAGACATATTTAACATGGATAGGCCTATCATCATTGTCACTGATGATACGAGGGGCAAAGACAATCAGCTTCTGGTCGAGGCTGGAATTGTTAAAGCTGCATTGCACTATGTGATGGGCATTAAAAGCGTTTTGGTTACAGTGCTCGTTGATTCAGATGGATTAAAGCATGTTCTTAAAAGTAGGAAAGTCGTATTCCTTTTCTGTCTACAGCGAGATGTAAATAACGAATTGAAAGAAACTTGGCTAAATAAGAAATTAGAAAACAATGGATCAGGGAGCTTGAAATGCTGTGTAGCATGTGTTGGTAACAGTCTCCTTGTGAGAACAATTGAAGATCGTAAAGAAGGCTTTCAACACGACTGCGCAAAGACATTTTATTGGTTACCGACCTTATTGGAGGTATTGTTTGGGCGGTCTGATGTGGTCACTGATATGCCAACAATTGAAGACCTGTCAGACGATAGGAATGAATCAAGGATAGTAATTAACGGAGTGATTAATATGTTGGCTCATTTGGGTATTTACGGATCAAGACAAACTTCTTCGGATCGTATCCTGTTATTCTGGGATGGGAAACTATCAAAAAAACGACATGGCATGACTGAGAGATTCCAAACTTGCAGGAACTATGATTCATGCATTGAATATTGCTCATGACAAGGTCGATTCAAGTCTGAATTGGATTTCTAACTGGAATTGGACAGCTAATACTGTGCATTCTTTTATCATGGTCGTGATGATTGAAATGCAACTTATTAATGTCGTCAAACAACTGGTGATGAAGGAAAAAGTTCAAGCTTGTCCAGTTACTTCATCTATCAAGTTTGTGTATTACACTTATATGGGAGGCTGTCAAATCAACTGATACCAGAATCGTTGTCAAGCAAAGATCCGAAATCATACATAAAAGATCACATAGTACAAATAACGAAGCCATACACAAAACATTAATTTTGTTTTAATAGATTTATAAATTAGCACCAACCTCTGAAACAGTGTGAAGCCGCCCGGCTAGCTCAGTTGGTAGCAAGCAAGTCTACTGATCGAGGGGTCGTGGGTTTGATTCCTGGGCGGGACATACTTTCGTGGAGTTTGGTCATGAAATAATTTCTACGGCCATTCTCCCTTTTACCAATGATTTTTATTTATGTCGGACAGTTGTCAGTCACTGACGAAAGTATGTGCTTAGTAGTTGGCATCAGCTAAATCCAGAGATTTAGCCTTTCCAGGAGGAGTGAGTAGGTTGACTGACCGCCGTTATATGACCTATAAAATGTGTTGCTACGGCGTTAAACCAAACAAAACAAACACACTGAGACAATGTAATGTATAGTATGCATTGTTATCTCCCTTGGCATTTATAACATTTGATGAATTCATTAGTATTGATGTCATATAATTTATGAGAGAGCTGTTACAATTATGCAGTAGATGTTTAAAATTTTGTGGGTTTTTTTGTGACAGAAAGTTGAAAACTCACCAAAAGTCACAGGCGGATCCAGCGGGGGGTTCAGGGGATCCGAATCCCCCTAGAATTTCCAAAATGTACCTGTCCATTAGTGTATTTCTTGACTGTAAGTCATTTTTAAGTAGTATGAAGCAACTTTTTCGGTGCTTAACATATATTTAATGGTTATGTAGTTTTAATAATTAATTAGTGACATTATTCTACAAAATGTGTATAATGTGGTTGAGGTTCGAATGTTTGGACCCTCTCCCCCCTAGAAAAAGTTCGGAACCCCCCCCCCTTGAAAAAAATCCTGGATCCGCCCCTGAAAGTTAAGATCTGGAAAAAGCGCATACTTATGTATGTAACATCGAGAAAACCAGACAGTCTAGTCAGTACCTGCACAATGCAGTATTCTAAGCATCCACTATATTAACTGATGTAAACTAAAAACAACTTTAAATGTTATTATTCCATGATCAAATGACACATGTATATAAAGCTGTAATTTGAATATTTTTTGTCTCTATTCATAAAATGTAAATTTTAGAAATCTAATTAGTACATAATTTTGAAAGAAGCAAATGCATTTTAAAATACAAGCTCAGAAGTAAAGTGGTTAAGATATCTGCCTTCAAGACATGGTAATCACTTATTAACGGCTGTGGGATCGTGCAATCCAGCAACCAACAATGGCTATCTTTGTAAGAAAGTAAGCAGTTGCTTACAAAGTGAAAGCTTATGGGAGAAAAGTATTGTTCAAGTTTATTTAACTGTCAGTGGCACATACATTGACCTGCTGAATTTAACAGAACATGTATTTTATCATAGATTTGTGGGACTATGGTTCATCATATTACAAAACATTCATATCAAAATATAATACAGATCTATGATGAGACAAATTTACAAAGGAAAAAAAAACAAATTGCTTGCATGCATGCATGATACACAAAGCTCATGATACACAATGACCTTGCTCATGAAAGCTTATGGGAGAAAAGTATTGTTCAAGTTTATTTAACTGTCAGTGGCACATGTTATCCATACCTATGTAAGGGGATGATATTTTAAAATATTTAAAAAGTAGTAAAAGACTTGCTATATCTGTTATCCGTACCTATGTAAGGGGATGCTAGGACAGATATGCTATCAATAAAATAGGCAGGTATCTTAACCACTTTACATAGGTATGGATCGGACAGATAAAGAGTATTTTAAAATACTTGAAGACAGGTATCTTAACCACTTTAAATCTGAGCTTGTATTTTACAATGCATTTGCTTCTTCCAAAATTTGGTATTAATTAGATTTCTAAAATTTACATTTTACGAATAGAGACAAAAATACGTTTCTCCCATAAGCTTTCATGAGCAAGGTCATTGTGTATTATGCACAAGTTGCCAATAAGACTGTAGTTACTCACTCTTACGCGATGCACTTAAGACAGTGACAGTCTTGTGTGTAGTAAAAGACTTGCTATCAATAGAATTAGTTATCCATACCTATGTAAGGGGATGATAGGATAGATATGGAGTATATAAATCAGCCGTGTTAATGTATGCGTGATTGACAAGTGAATGAAACTTAACAATACAATTGAATACTAAGAAAGTTAGTTGAGTGAAATTTGTAGCTTATCTGGAAAAGGTATAATGAGTAAAAAGTAGCTCTTAAAACTAAAAATATACAAAGCAACACTTACAATATACCAGAGCAAGGTCATTGTGTATCCGCTACATATACAATAAACCAGAACAAGGTCATTGTGTATCAGCTACATATACAATATACCAGAGCAAGGTCATTATGTATCTGCTACATATACAATATACCAGAGCAAGATCATTGTGTATCAGCTACATATACAATATACCAAAACAAAGTCATTGTGTATCAGCTACATATACAATATGCCAGAGCAAGGTCATTGTGTATCAGCTACATATATAATATACCAGGGCAAGGTCATAGTGTATCAGCTACATATACAATATATCAGAGCAAGGTCATTATGTATCAGCTACATATACAATATACCAGAGCAAGGTCATTGTGTATCAGATACATATACAATATACCAGAGCAAGGTCATTGTGTATCAGCTACATATATAATATACCACAGCAAGGTCATTGTGTATCAGCTACATATATGATATACCAGAGCAAGGTCATATCGTGTATCAGCTACATATATAATATACCAGAGGCAAGGTCATAGTGTATCAGCTACATATACAATATACCAGAGCAAGGTCATTGTGTATCAGTTACATTAATAATATACCAGAGCAAGGTCATCGTGTATCAGCTACATATATAATATACCAGAGGCAAGGTCATTGTGTATCAGCTACATATACAATATACCAGAGCAAGGTCATCGTGTATCAGCTACATATATAATATACCAGAGCAAGGTCATTGTGTACCAGCTACATATGCAATATACCAGAGCAAGGTCATTGTGTATCAGCTACATACATAATATACCAGAGCAAGGTCATTGTGTATCAGCTACATCTATAATATACCAGAGCAAGGTCATTGTGTATCAGCTACATATAGAATATACCAGAGCAAGATCATAGTGTATCAGCTACATATATAATATACCAGAGCAAGATCATTGTGTATCAGCTACATATATAATATACCAGAGCAAGGTCATTGTGTATCAGCTACATATATAATATACCAGAGCAAGATCATTGTGTATCAGCTACATATATAATATACCAAAACAAAGTCATTGTGTATCAGCTACATATATAATATACCAGAGCAAGGTCATTGTGTATCAGCTACATATATAATATACCAGAGCAAGGATATTGTGTATCAGCTACATATATAATATACCAGAGCAAGGTCATTGTGTATCAGCTACATATACAATATATCAGAACAAGGTTATTGTGTATCAGCTACATATATGATATATCAGAACAAGATCATTGTGTATCAGCTACATATACAATATACCAAAACAAGGTCATTGTGTATCAGCTACATATATAATATATCAGAACAAGATCATTGTGTATCAGCTAGATATACAATATACCAAAACAAGGTCATTGTGTATCAGCTACATATATAATATATCAGAACAAGATCATTGTGTATCAGCTACATATATAATATACCACAGCAAGGTCATTGTGTATCAGCTAAATATACAATATATCAGAGCAAGGTCATTGTGTATCAGCTACATATATGATATATCAGAACAAGGTCATTGTGTATCAGCTACATATATAATATACCAGAGCAAGGTCATTGTGTATCAGCTACATATACAATATACCAGAGCAAGGTCATTGTATATCAGCTAAATATGTTATATACCACAGCAAGGTCATTGTGAATCAGCTACATATACAATATACCAAAAAAAGTCGTTGTGTATCTGCTACATATACAATATACCAAAAAAAGTCGTTGTGTATCTGCTACATATACAATATACGAGAGCAAGATCATTGTGTATCAGCTACATATACAATATACCAAAACAAAGTCATTGTGTATCAGCTACATACATAATATACCAGAGCAAGGTCATTGTGTATCAGCTACATATATAATATACCAGAGCAAGGTCATTGTGTATCAGCTACATATACAATATACCAAAAACAAAGTCGTTGTGTATCTGCTACATATATAATATACCAGAGCAAGGTCATTGTGTATCAGCTACATATATAATATACCAGAGCAAGGTCATTGTGTATCAGCAATATATACAATATATCAGAACAAGGTTATTGTGTATCAGCTACATATATTATATATAAGAACAAGGTCATTGTGTATCAGCTACATATATAATATACCAGAGCAAGGTCATGGTGTATCAGCTACATATACAATATACAGGAGCAAGGTCATTGTGTATCAGCTAAATAGGTAATATACCACAGCAAGGTCATTGTGTATCAGCTACATATATGATATATCAGAACAAGGTCATTGTGTATCAGCTACATACAGATATATAAGAACAAGGTCATTGTGTATCAGCTACATATATGATATATCAGAGCAAGGTCATTGTGTATCAGCTACATATATAATATACCAGAGCAAGGTCATGGGGTATCAGCTACATATACAATATACCAAAACAAAGTCGTTGTGTATCTGCTACATATACAATATACCAGAACAAGATCATTGTGTATCAGCTACATATACTATATTCCAAAACAAAGTCATTGTGATTCTGCAACATATACAATATACCAGAGCAAGGTCATTGTGAATCAGCTACATATATAATATACCAGAGCAAGGTCATTGTGTATCAGCTACATATATAATATATCAAAGCAAAGTCATTGTGTATCAGCTACATATATAATATACCAGGGCAAGGTCATTATGTATCAGCTACATATATAATATACCAGAGCAAGGTCATTGTGTATCAACTACATATACAATATATCAGGGCAAGGTCATTATGTATCAGCTACATATATAATATACAAGAGCTAGGTCATTATGTATCAGCTACATATACAATATACCAGAGCGAGGTCATTGTGTATCAGCTACATATACAATATACCAGAGCAAGGTCATTGTGTATCAGCTACATATACAATATACCAGAGCAAGGTCATGGTGTATCAGCTACATATACAATATACCAGAGCAAGGTCATTGTGTATCAGCTACATATACAATATACCAGAGCAAGGTCATTGTGTATCAGCTACATATACAATATACCAGAGCAAGGTCATTGTGTATCAGCTACATATACAATATACCAGAGTAAGGTCATTATGTATCAGCTACATATATAATATTTCAGGGAAAGGTCATTATGTATCAACTACATATATAATATACCAGGGCAAGGTCATTGTGTATCAGCTACATATATAATATACCAGAGCAAGATCATTGTGTATCAGCGACATATACAATATACCAGAGCAAGATCATTGTTTATCAGCTTCACAATTGGTATTTGTATTGAGGCTTTTTATAATAATTTCAGCACCTGTCTTATTATGCAAATAAGATATATGTTATGCTTCCAACATCTGGAAAATAAGACAGTAAGTTTTTGCAAAGCAAGACAGTTTATGACATTTTACATTATACATTTTACATGTTGCAACACATTGTAGAAGTGGTATAGTACAGCGCATGTTCTTGCGCATGCCTTGCTTTTAAGGTTACACTTATTGTGGTAAGGAGTATACTTAGGCATAGTGGGTCATGTGTTTGAGCTCGGACCATAGATTTTAATTGGGTTACAACAGTATACTTGTTCATTGCAAAAATCCTGAGACAATATTGTTGAACTTAAGCCATCTAATTGAGATAAAATCATGATCAATTTCATAAAGGGTGAAAATCAATTTTTGACATTTATAATTAATGTATTATATTAAATGTTAGCATTTCTATGGTACATGTATATATAGTGACATGACCTTTAGAATGTAAATCAATGTTTGTTTTCAGTCAATGTCTTGCAGCAGTCCAACTAGTAAAGGTTTAAATAAGGCATAATGTAACTGCTACATTGGTTTATTATCATTCAACCATATGTCTGGAAAGGATAGGTGAAAAACAAATATTGCTTACCAATTAGTTGTTGATGTAGTACATGTGATTATCTATTCACTGAAAAAAGTTTTTATCGGCTTCAACAAGGCTTTTGAGACTTTGTGCTACAAGTTGGGCATTGCATCTTAACATTAATTACTTGCATCAGAGTAAATCAACAATGCTTATTGTATGAAGGCATGGAGGCAAATAATGATCGGTGATTGAAAATATCTAATTACTTAATTTTTCTTTCCTTCATTTTTCTTTTGGCTTACCCAGACAAACTATGTTTTCTTTTGAGTTATGAACTTTCACCTAATTAATGTCATGGAAGATTGGATTGCATTTTCAGAACTGTCAACACTTTATACATCTTCTCACTGGGACTTGAACCCGGACTTCATTTCCATTACTGAAAATGTGTGCTACATTACACTATGAGAAGGGAATGTTTTGTGCTGACTTAAAGTCTGATTATACAAATCTACCAGTCTCAAAATAGGAGGTCCTTAAGTATTCTCTATCTTGAAATAATGAAACTATCATATTAGGTTTTTTTGATAACTATTGTTGCGAGCTTTGTGTACTGGCATTTCATGATGGAATGATAACTTTAGTTTTGTAAGTACTTCCAAATATGAATTAAGTATAACCAGTAGGCTGATAATGGACATCAGCCTCTCTGCCGAGGGGATACGTAACACTTAAAATAGCTATTGTGGTCACTCCTTGTTTATCCAGACTTGTGACTGGCTTACATGATGTTAATAGTTCTTGTACAAACTATTACAGAGCATGTAAGGTCAAGTTACCCACGTGCTAGTCCTGAAGTCAATGCAACCCCGGGTGGGTGAGTCGAACCGTGATTTCACGGGTCAAGCTCTTAAGCTGCACCGGTTTGGCAAATGCACAGGTACACTACACATAGCGCCGACAACACTATGCATAATGCAGCTGTAATGCAGTACCTGTCTGTGGTTTGCGGGCAACAAATTCACAGACCTCCATAGAGAGCGCTGCGACCATTTCCGGAACCCGTGGTCTGATCTCAATACAGAGTGGTATGCATGTTAACAAATGTCAAACGGACTAAGAGACGGAATATATATTATATAGATCATCTCATCAGTGTTGTGACAGTGGTATGTGGAACATCTCATCTAGTGGTATGTGGGTCATTTCATCTATGTTGCGACAGTGGTATGTAGGTCATCTCATCATAGTTATGTAGGTCATCTCATCTAACCAATGTAGATGACACTGTTACACTGAAGTAGAAGAAAAGAAGAATTATGAAGTGTTTCAAAACGTAAATGTTGAAGAAAGTATCACATTTCTTTTTTTAATATCATAGTAATCAACATTTTTATAAGGCTATGAACTGAAGTTCTTGAGGTACTAATAATTCAAAGGGGCTGATTACTGCAATCTGGCCCTCTCAACCCATATTAACATCCCTAATGCTCACAAAATATAACTTTCAACATGTTTGGATACATCCTGGAATATTAAGATATCATTTTCACAATCTACTTTCCCTACATATATAAATTATGACCACAAATGACCAGTGTTGGACAGTTAAATCCAGTATTGACCTCCAACGTAATGTGGTCATTACTCAAACATAAATAAAATAAGGAACGAAAGTCATACTTTAAAATTTGATTTGCCATGAATAAGCATGAGGCCCAATGAACTTATTAATATATTACTAAAAAAATTAAACTTAAACTTGAAAACACTAAATTGATACATACCAGTACAGTTCCTTCCAAAAGATTATCTTATCAGATGACCTCATTTTGTTTATGTTGGAGACACTGTCACACTGAAATAAAGAAATTAGAGTAATTATGACAAAGTGTTTGAAATGGGAATGGTTTTTTTCAGTAATTTTATTTTGTACTAGGGTTTCCAATCTTTTTATAGGGTTATACTCTTAGTGCCTGATTTATTCAATGGGCCAATAACAGTAATCATGTCTTTTACTGGCTGGTTTAAACATTCCATATAATAATAAATTATCTTCAAAACCTTTAGGTACATTCTTCAATATTAAGAATTCAATTTTTTAAATCTACTTTCCTTTTATATAAATAAGGAACAATTCAAATTTTGTGTAAGGTTTAACGCCATAGCAACACAATGTATTGGTTATATCATGGTGGTCAGTCCACCTAACCACTGTTCCTAGAAAAGGCTCGAGTGCTACCAACTTAGCTAGCTGGGCTGGCAATCAAATTAATACTTTAATACTTGCTTAGCTAAGAAAATGAATAAAGTCCAATGAACTTGAAGATAATCAAACAAAAATGTTAAATTAAAACATTAACTTTATACATACACTGTAGTCAAGATGATCATTGAATCAATATTATTTTGAGGATCTCATCTATGTAGGAGACACTGTCACACTGAAAGAAAGAAAGAAAAATTATGAACACATAGCGGAAATGTGAATGTTTCCATATAAGTAATACAATTTATACTTTTGAAAACATGGTATAACCTCTGCAGAGAGGCCCTCAACAGAACAGATCTTCTGCACAAAAACAGCTCTCGGGGATTATTTATTCAATGGGCAGATAAATGCCATCAGCCACTCCTCTGCCAGGAATTAACAATCCGTGTAAAAACAAGGAAATCTGTGAGCTAATGCTCACTAGTGATACCCCCGCAAAAATCTAAAAATATGCGACAAACAGGAAGTAGATGAGCAAGGAGCATGAAATCGCTTTACACCACATGGGACTATGGGATGAAGCAATATGCAAAGTATTAGGCTGCTGCATGTTATAGTTGCTGAGAAAACTGCGACGGAAATTTTGTAACGGACGGACGCACAGACAAGGGTAAAACAGTATACCCCCCTCTTCTTCGAAGCAGGGGTATAATAAATTCTTATCAACATGTTCAGCTACATGCTTTAATATTCAGAATTCATTTTTAATAAAATATGATTTTAAAACTAGCTTATCTGTGAAAATGCATAAATTTAGTCCAATGAACCTAATTAAAAAGTTTATTTCAATCTCTATATTAATACATACACGGTCTGAGAGATGATCATAGCTTCATTATTATGTAGAAGATCTCATCTTGTCTATGTAGGAAACACTGTCACACTGAAATATAAGAAAGAAGAATTATGAAAGTGTTAGAAATGTGAATGTTTCCATTATAAGAATTATCATTTCAATTTTTAGATATACACTATTACCTCTGCAGACAGGGCCCTTTACAGAACAAATCCTCTGGACAACAACAGCTCTTGATATTTTCCCAAGGTGTTAATTTAATTGAATTTAACCTCTGCAGAGCAATAACTACTAGAAAGCAAGAGGTTGTACTGTACAATTGTACACAATCCTTTTCATATGGTTATGAATTGAAGCTCTGGGAGCATTATTTACTTCATGGATCGATAACTGCCAGGCATTCAACTGCCAGGAATTAACAATCAAAATTATCATATAAGGAATGATTTGTTTTGTTTGTTTTTCTTGGGTTTAACGCCGTAGCAACACATATTAGGTCATATTACAGCAGGCTATTAACTGACTACTAAGAGCATTCGAGCGTACTTTCGTCAGTGACCGACAACTGCCCTACATAATTAAAAATCATTGGTAGGAGGGAGAATGGCTGTAGAAATAATTTCATGACAAAGGTCAACTAAAGTATGCCCCACCCTGAAATCGAACCCACAACCCCACGATCAGTAGACTTGCGTACTACTAACTGAGCTAGCCGGAATGAAGTTTATATTTTAAAACTAGCTTTGCTGTAAAAAAATTAATAATGTCCAATGTAAGCAATTTAAAACTAGCTTTGCTGTAAATTAATTAATTATGCCGAAAGTACTTACACTGTCCGCTAGATGACCATTTCATCAATATTATGTAGATGACCATTTCTTGTCCATGTAGAAGACACTGTCACACTGAAATAGAAGAAAAGAAGAATTATGTACAAGTGTTAAGAGGGAATGTATCAGAACAACTTAATTAAATAATTTGAAATTACGAATTGACATTGGATTGTCTGTCAAGAATCGGTGATACATCATCGATATGGCGATTTCAAATGATGGCCCTACCTCTGCCAGGGAATAAATATTTTGTATGAAAATAATATTTAACATTTTTGGATATATCCTTAAAAATTCAGAATTCATTTTCAAAATCTTCTTTTTTCAGGCAAAAAATTAGGAATGAAGTTAATATTTCAAAACTTGCTTTACTGTGAAAATGCATAATATAATGCTCTATCCCGGGTTTAGTGCAATATGGTCGTTTCTCACTCCTATCTTATATTGAGTTACGACTGTTTTCCACTAAATCCTCACAATATGAACATATAATTACTCAAACATGCATTCGGAACTCCTTGACCATTCACTATGATTAACCTTTGACATAATAAGCCGCTATTTTGAAACTACAGGTGCAATATGGTCGTTTCTCACTCCTATCTTATATTGAGTTACGACTGTTTTCCACTAAATCCTCACAATATGAACATATAATTACTCAAACATGCATTCGGAACTCCTTGACCATTCACTACGATTAACCTTTGACATAATAAGCCGCTATTTTGAAACTACGGGTGTTAAAGTAAACAAATACACAATCGTTTAGGCGATTAGTGATGTTTCGTTTATAGTCCGTAAATTTGAAATAACATAGTTCAATAATATGGCTGAACAATATTTGATTTAAAATTTAACATAGAAATATGATTTGACAAAGGTCTGCGTATATACAAGAACTATTTTGCATTACTATTATGTGCTTCGCCTCACATAGGTAGTTAAATCCCAAGCTGCCAGGGTAGACCCCCCCACAAATTCTTCAGAGATTATTCATTCATGAAAGGTCAAGGTGTTCCAAATGTCAACCATGTTGTAGTTTTAATGTTACATTATCATCAACTGTCAGTGCTACATACATTACTACCACTGATTTATAAAGAATTGAAGATGGATATATATTTTTATCAAGGCAGTAGCTAGAGTTACGGTACCATAACTCTTGACCTAGGTTCTAGTGTTACGGAAGTTCCGTAACTGTAGACAATCCTTAAAAAGGTAGGCTAGAGTTACGGAAGTCAAATAACATGTGTATGAATCAACTTTTAAACATCCGGTAAGTTTATAAGTAATATCCAAAATGGCGCGTGTTATAACAATAGGATAAGTTGTGTCAGTAAATATTTGTTTATTAATTATTTGAGCAATAAAGAATATAAACATAAGCATGTTATTTGACTTCCGTAACTCTAGAACCTGGGTCTAGAGTTACGGTACCGTAACTCTAGCCACTGCCTTTTATCAATCCTGGGTACAGCAGTACAATTGAGAGTATTTAAATCAGCAGGGTTAAAATGTGCACCACTGACAATTGAATAAAATGTAACAATAACTTGTAAACACTAAATTAACATTAACACTGCCCTCTAAAAATTTCTTCATACATTCAAAATTAAAACCATACCAAACAGAATTTTAAAAAAAATGATAAAACTTAGTTAATCTGGAATACAATACATTTTAGACTGTAAAAAATAGTACATTTTGTTCAAATATGGGGGTTACACTAATATACGAAAAGAACTTTTTGGGCGAAAAGGCGCAAAAAGGACATTTACCAGTGAAAAGGCGCAAAAAGGACACTAATATACGAAAAGGACTTTATATCGTCTTTTTAAACTCTGGCTGGGTTTGAAAAGGACTTATAACAGGCAAACAAACTGAATATTCGACGCAAAAAGGACAATTACAGGCGAAAAGGCGCACAAAAGTCACTAATATACTAAAAGGACATTTCTGCATCCGTTCATGCATTAAATAAAGTATGAAAAGGACTTAATGCGGGCGAAAATACTTCAATACGAGGCAAAAAGGACATTTACCGGTGAAAATGCGCTAGAAAGTACACTAATATACGAAAAGAACATCTTTTCTTCAAAATAATAATTTATTATACTATAAAAAGGGCTGAATTTGAGCGAAAAGACGTTCAATTCAAGGCAAAAAGGACTTTTACCGGCGAAAAGGCGCTAAAAGCACACTATCATACGAAAAGGACATTTTTGCATCCTTTCATGCATTAAATAGAGTATAAAAAGGTCTTAATGCGGGTGAAAAGACTTCAATATGAGGCAAAAAGGACATTTACCGGCGGAAAGTACACTAATATACCAAAAGGACATTTTTTCGTCAAAAAAATCATTTATTATATATATACTGAATACGGCAATTACCGGTGAACCTGAAACACCGGTGATAACAAAGATATCCCGATTATAGACGCATGCACGGCAAACAGATTTCTTTGTCTTATGCAATTTCTTTACGTTGGTTTCCGCCATTTGTCTGGAGTGAAAGTTGTTTAAAAATGTCATTTTTTACGCGAAAATGAATATGAATATTTTAGCCGTGCCATTTTTGATATAAATCCAGCAGAAAATAGAGAAAATGTTACATGCTATTTTCAGTAGTTGTTCTTTTTTAAAAAATAAATAACGGCAAGAAATTTTCCTTTATCGATTGATTAAAATGGGTTGGAAGTTTAACTGCGCACATTTACTTTGCTGTTTACGTATGACGTCACTGACCTTGGGAGAATTTTTAACTTGTCACCGGTAATACATATATTGGAACAAAGATGACAAATTACACTACTGATACAAGAATGGTTTTAATTTAACTTATTCTGTCAGGATTTTCGTAAACTGGAAATTGTAATATGTTAAGAAGACATGGACTTATAAATCAGTAAATATAGCATGCTTGTAGTTTTTTGATTGGTTAGTGAAAATACGGTCTAAAAATAACATCACCGGTATATAGTATACGCTGTATACTATGAAAAGGGCTGAATTTAAGCGAAAAGACGTTTTTTCATAGTATAATAAATGATTTTTTTTATGAAAAAATGTCCTTTTCGTATATTAATGTTATATATTATTTTGCATCTTTTCGCCGGTAAAAGTCCTTTTTGCGCCTTTTCGCCCAAAAAGTCCATTTCGTATATTAGAGTAACCGCAAATATGGCATAGGATTTTAGAATGAGTGAATGAGTTTACCTAAATAAATCAACTTTTGACACAAAAGTAACACACCTAGTAAGGAATTTACTGTAGATAATGATTTCTTTTACGTTAGTTAATTGAATCAAATCGCACCGACATTTCCAACCACCGGTTTCATTTCGTTAAATCCATTTAATTGATAATCGGTCGAAATTTGAAAACGTAGAACTCACTACTTCCGGACCAAAACTAATGTATTAACGAATTGGTTTTATGAATATCGTTGTCGCCAAAATGCAAAAAAGTTTTATAAGGATCGGAAAGCCGCAAAATGTCATTGGCTATCAAATAAAAAGGATATTTCTAGCCTGAAAACTTATTCATTTCAGCATTTAGTGCTCAGTATATATTTCGTTTGGACATATCATAGATCTCAAACTAGATACTGGCTATGTACTTTATTATATAGATCTTAGAGATGCATTGACCAGTTTTAAAGACTTTCTGCGACTAAACAACGAAAGCAGAAGTAAAATTGTTTTTCCATTGCGTAAATATTTACTAGAATAAACTATGAAAAATCAAAATAATTATTTAATTAGACTTGAATTCAAACTGCAAAGGAATTTTTTGAGGGCAGTGACAATGTTCCTATATAGGCCCCTATTGTAAATATAATGCAAACAACATTTCAAGGTACATATTTTTCTGAAAACAAAATTATATATCATGAAAGACAGATATGTAAACAATACTTGCCTTGTTGTGAATGCACGTGAAACACCCAATGTATTTTCATTTATCTGGCTAGACATCCTGAACCCATTCTGTACTTGAACGTCATTTAATCACCCTGTAATAGACTCAAAAAGAAATATTTCCCCTGCAATCAAAATATTATTATACATAAGACAAGCGTAATAGCATATTAAAGTATTTATAACATAAATAATGAGCAACATTGAAAATAATTAAATAAGCTATTAAATTTACATGAAAAATCGTAAGTGAATCATTGAATGTGCTAGGGTTAGTTGAACGTGAATGTGATAGTGAGGCAACAATTTAACATTAATAAACAAGTTTTAGAACTAACAAGACAACAAAGCATGTACCAATTAGCAATATATAAGACAATAATGAAATGTAAATAAAAAAAACCTTTAATTAAATTACACTGTCTTGTGAACCAGTGATGTATAAGACTATGCAAGGCAGGGTCGTCTCAACTCCCTGATGTATACTTGTATACACGCATACCCATGCTACATATATAAACCTATTAAAATACACTTTCTTGTGAACCATTTATGTATTATAATACTACTCATAAAATGTAAATACACTGTCTTGTGAACCATATACAAAACTAACCATTCATACAACATAAATACATTTATCAATAGTTAATATGAAATCAAACATCAAAAATGAATAAACCTTTTAAATTACACTGTCTTGTGAACCATTTATGTGTAAGACTATGCAAGGCAGGGTCGTCTTAAGTCCCTGATGTATACTTGTATACACGCATACCCATGCTACATATATAAACCTATTAAATTACACTGTCTTGTGAACCATTCATGTATAAGACTATGCAAGGCAGGGTCGTCTTAAGTCCCTGATGTATACTCGTATACACGCATACCCATGCTACATATATAAACCTATTAAAATACACTTTCTTGTAAACCATTTATGTATAAGACTATGCAAGGTAGGGTCGTCTTAAGTCCCTGATGTATACTTGTATACACGCATACCCATGCTATATATATATACTTATTTAAATACACTTTCTTGAGAACCATCTATGTATAATACTACTCATAAAATGTAAATACACTGTCTTGTGAACCATATACAAAACTAACCATTTATACAACATAGATACATTCATCAATAGTTAATATGAAATCAAACATAAAAAATGAATAAACCTTTCAAATTACACTGTCTTGTGAACCATTTATGTGTAAGACTATGCAAGGCAGGGGCGTCTTAAACCCTGAGACATAAAAATAAATATATCCGCATACCTATTTAACACTTAAATAGATGTCCTCATTTCAATGTGTAAAATTCGCCTCTTGATACAAGTATTAATGAATGAGTGTCTCTGCCTGTCGAACGCCTTTCCACCTTCCTGTAAAAAACTAAAAATGAAATATTTTCCCTGCCTGCAAACAAAATAAACTCATGTATATTATTAATAAATCATGTAAAACTTATCTTGTCTTGAATTGTTGTAACACCCAATGTACTTACAATTACCGTTTTAGACATCCTGAACCCATTCTGTACTTCGCTGCCAACTCCATACAGCTCCTCGAAGGGACACCATCAGGCCGGCGTACATCCAGTTCCGAAGACAGCGGACTGTTCCGTATAGAAGGTGGGGGTCAACTGTTTCTATCAATAATAATACATTGGATGAGTGTCTGCAGGTCGAACTCCTTTCCATCTTCCTGTAAAAGACTCAAAAAGAAATATTCTCCCTGCAAACAAAATAAACTCAAGTATATTATTAATAAATGTTGTATGATGTCCTCATTTCAATGTGTAAAATTCACCTCTTGATGCAAGTATTAATGAATGAGTGCCTCTGCCTGTCGAACGACTTTCCACCTTCCTGTTATTAACTAAAAATGAAATATTTTCCCTGCAAACAAAATAAACTCATGTATATTATTAATAAATCATGTAAAACTTGTCTTGTCTTGAATTGTTGTAACACCCAATGTACTTACAATTACCGTTTTAGACATCCTGAACCCATTCTGTACTTCGCTGCCAACTCCATACAGCTCCTCGAAGGGACACCCTCAGGCCAGCGTACATCCAGTTCCGAAGACAGCGGACTATTCCGTATAGAAGGTGGGGATCAACTGTTTCTATCAATAATAATACATTGGATGAGTGTCTGCAGGTCGAACTCCTTTCCATCTTTCTGTAATAGACTCAAAAAAACTTCCCTGCAAACAAAATAAACTCAAGTATATTATTAATAAATGTTGTAAACCTTGTCTTGTCTTGTTGTTACACCAAATGTACCTACAATTGCCATTTTAGAACACAACAATAAATCATAAATAAAAAACCAACATAAAACAACAAAAAACATACATAATTGATCCACAAGACAGTGTACCCTTAAATCAATAAATGAACATATCTTATATCTAAAATTAAATTCTTTCAACAGAACCCTTAAGTCATATATAAATCCACATGAGGTATATAAATTGAAAAACCTTACATTATAACAATAAAAATCATGTTTAAAATAAATATACTTTATAAAAAAAGCACATAAATGTGTTAGTGTTAGAAGAACACTTCAAAAAAACATAAATGAAGAACCAACATAAAACAACAAAAATATACATAAAAGATTCACAAGACAGTGTACCCTTAAATCAATAAATGAACATATCTTAATATAATACCTTAAATTAAATTGTTAATACAAAACCCATAAGTCATAAATAAATCCACATGTGGTATAAAAATACAAAACCCTTAAATTATTACAAAAATCATGTATAAATATACTAAATAAAATGCAAAAGAAAAATATATGAATGTGTTAGTGTTAGTAGAAAACAACAAATAAAACCTAAATAAAGAAACAATATGAAACAACAAAAAACATACATAGATGATCCACAAGACAGTGTAAGTCAGGGCTGACCAAATCCCTGATGTAAAATAAAATACGTGCATACCCCCTAATACATTACTACATAATCATATGCTTTGTATTTGTAAACTTAATTCTGAAGATTAACCCTAAAATAATGAAAAAATATATAACTAATAAGTACAAAATAAAAAAAATAAAACATAAATTATATATAAGTGTACAACATTTACATTATTCATACATACAATTGTAATAGATAAACACAAACACCTAATTCATTACTTGTTATACCTGAAGCACATAAAGACAAAACCCTAGTAAAGTATACATAAATGTTCCACAAGACAGTGTCCCCATACAAAAAAATTAACAGCTGAAAATAAAAATCAACATTAATATTATAAATTTACAAACAATGTATATACATGTACATGTACTTTTGATAAATAAAGACTAACTCCTAATTTTATTACTTATTGTACTTGAACTAAATACAGACAAAACCTTTATAAATATACATAAATGATTCACAAGACAGTGTACCCTTAAATCAATAAATGAACATAACTTAATATAATATCTTAAATTAAATTCTTAATACAAAACCCTTAAGTCTTAAATAAATCCACATGTGGTATAAAAATACAAAACCCTTAAATAATTACCATAAAAATCATGTATAAAATAAATATACTAAATAAAATGCAAAAGAAAAAGATATTAATGTGTTAGAGTTAGTAGAAAACAACAATAAAACCTAAATAAAGAAACAACATGAAACAACAAAATACATACATATAAATGATCCACAAGACAGTGTAAGTCTTTGTAAGGCAGGGTTGACCAAGTCCCTGATGTATAATAAAATACATGCATACCACCTTATGACATTACTACATAATCATATTCTTTGTATTTGTAAACTTAATTTTGAAGATTAACCCTAAAATCATGAAAAATATATAAGTACAAAATAAAGACAATTACATAGATTATATATAAATATACAAGTAGTAAATATAAAGTCAAAACCTTTACTCCATTAATTTATTTACCTGCTGTAAATAAAAAACAACATTAACATTATCCATACACCAGTTGTAATAGATAAAGACAACCCCTTAATTCATTACTTATTATACCTGAAGTATATAAAGACAAAACCCTAGTAAATTATACATAAATGATCCACAAGACAGTGTCCCCCATAAAAAAATTAACAGCTGAAAATGAAAAACAACATTAACATTATAAATATTTATTATAAATAAAAACAAACTCCTAATAACGTATAGTACCTGAACTGAATAAAGACAAAACCTTAGTAAATTATACATAAATGATCCACAAGACAGTGTCCCCATAAAAAATTAACAGCTGAAAATTAAAAACAACATTAACATTATAAATATATATAGACAAAGCCCAAGTAAATTATACATAAATGATCCACAAGACAGTGATTACATGCATACCATTATAAAATACTACATAGCCATATTGTTTGTAAAATTAGTAAACTAAAAATTGATTCTAAAGACAAATCATGAATAAATATACAAATAAATACAAAAACCTAAATTATGAATAAAAGTACTAGTAGTCATAGAGAGACAGGAAACATTATATAAATAAACAAGTAGTAAATAAAGACAAACCCCTAAAATCACGAATGTATGTTAATTGTAAATAAAGACAAAACCCTAACATTATAAATAACTAAAATGTAAAAAACACCTATTTCAAATAATAAATAATTAAGCACACAAATAGAAAATAAATACAGAATCCTAATTGCTGAATAAATTTACAAGAAGTAAATAATAAAAGACAAAAACCTAAAAATATAAATAAGTATACCCTAAGTCATAATATGTCCAGCGTGTTGATTGTAATCACCATTTCCCAATTAGATCCTCACTTCTTCTTCTTCTTTAAGTTTACAATTACTGAAATGTAAAAAAGAAACATCTACTGGAAATAATTAGCTCATCTTACCCGGTATATTATATTTTATTCAAATATTTTATTTTGAAACAATCATTTTAGCACAACTAAAAATAAACAAATCTTTACTCCTAGTCATGAACTCTGAGGTAGACATGATACTAACAAGACTTGCTTTCCCCTTCAATATCTTTGGTTGAGATACATGAACCCGCGTGCAAGGCCCTTTCAGTGGTGCTGATATCACATGGGCTGAGAACGTGCCAAAGCCTGACTGGAAATATCCTGGAGGGTTTTTGGCATACATAATGTTCAAGTACCTTGCAGACTGGGTAACCCAAACAGCGCCAGCGAAATTTATAGGGGGTTGACAAGGAGAGGGTGGTCCGAGAGGCAGAAGGGAGCATGCATGAGAGGTGGGCGTTTATGAGAGGGAGAGGTTTAAAATGATGCTTCTCTGAGTTCTCTGAGAAAGTTGGTGGCATTTCTATGATTTCGCACTATCAGAAATGTGTAGTGTTGTACAGTGTATTGTACCAAAACAAAACCTTAATGCAAAACACCCAAGGATGAATGGGCCCAATGGATAGGGATAGAAATGGTTTCAGTTCATGAACCGCAGTACATCCAACATAATCTATTGTCTAATATACTAGGTCCATGAACTGAGATCCTTCCCTATATACCTATGTTTTGCTGAAACGCAGAATTCTACCAGAATGCATTGATGTGAAATGTAGATTATACGCTAAAACATGCACAATATAAGTGCATTACTAAAACCAAAACTTTTGAATTATATACTAGGACGAAAAAGAAACGCCGGGTAACCTATAATGATTGTTTTAAGGGATAAATTGTATTATTGGATTATTATATTTATTTTTGTATGAAATGTCATCTGTATGGAACCAGCTGTTGAAGTTTCAATCGATTTCCGATGCCAATTATGTGAAAAAATACCCCCTTTTAACGATGACCCTTAATTCTTGTTTTGCGAAACACGGCCGGACATGTGTTGCATATTTTATGTACCCGGCGTTTCTTTTTCGTCCTAGTATATATCAAAGAATTACACAATAAATTCAATGATATTTGGTCAAATGTTCAAATTAATAGACAAGTCAATGTAAATTATGTTTTCACTACCAGATCAATAGTTACATTATTACTTTTATTTCTCACAACCAACACAAGATTACATGTATAATGTTATAAGGATACTATCATGATTATAATTTTTAGAATAATTAAAAGATCTTGTTACACTAAAAATTGTTTTTTAGCTTCATAATTCATCTTTCATGTCAATTCCTACAGCCTAGCTTATTTATTTGGGTATATTTAATGCATATACAGTCCCAAAGATGGAATTTGACCTGGAAAATCAGTAGAAAGTCACAATAATTAAGCTCTAATTTTATTATAATATTCACCTTTCTTATTTTATTTAACTAGTTTCTATTAAGCTTAACCCAAAAATAGACTAATCAAAATTTTAATGTAAAAGGTTATATTTTTGTATTGAAACCGTTTAAACCTCTATAGGGTAATTTCTATCAACACACAAAATCCAAAGTTTTAACAGAAAAGACAAAAAATATTCAATGACATCAAAATATCTCAAACAGCATGACTTGTTTCAGTTTTCATTTGCACCTATTCCCTAGACAATTTAATGCTAAATCAATGCATACAAGAAATTGAGCTCATCAATATTTCATTTCGGGAAACATTTAAACCCTATATAGATAATGATGATTATCGCAATAAGATTTGTTATGCGCCGCGCAAATTCGGAAATTTAACATATACCTATAGAGAAAGTTGCATATTCTACGGTATCTATTAGTCTTTGATATCAATAAAAAGCTCATCTTTAAATTGCCCCATCTGTTTAGTATTTGTTTTTAAAAACTACATTTAAATTCCGACTAAAAGTTGTAAAATGCAGCTTCATATGAAAAGATATACAAATCTAGCTAATATTATCATATGAACAACAGTGTTCAGCCATGATCTTAACTTATACATATACAAAATCTACCCAACAGTAGCTCATTAGGCCTATGTAACTTTAGCCTATTCTTTTAAAATATTTTTTGATTAATTATTTGGCTGTATAATTTTTAACTATAATGACCTTGATCGAAAGTCTATAGTTTTTAGCAAACACAATTAGTTCAAATTTCGCTGAGACTATGTTCATGTATATTATGTTTTTAAATAGTTTTTACATAGAATTTCTTAGATCAATTGAGAGACGGAAAAAACACAACCTGGCATGTATTCTATGTATTGAAGTATTCACCTCAATCAATCATAATATCATAATCTGATATAATATCTGATATCATAATCTAGCTTGTAATAGACAAGGCTGATGTAGACACACAAACAGTTAAAGAAACCAGTTTCTGATCATTATATTCTCAGCAAAGCTGAATTGCTGATATTCATATTTTTTAAAGATCTAATATTTTTATCAAGGCACTAAACTTAATGTACCATCTATACCATATTAGAACAATAACCATATCAATAAAAGCTAATCATAGAATGAAATTACTTATCGCAATCTTGTATAAACCAAAACAAAAATATAAAAACTATTTCTGGTTATTTTTTATCTCCATCAGAAAAACAAGTCAGGAAAAAACACGTGTATCAAGTTGGAATCAAAGCTTTCAAAAACTATACTCAAAAGTATTCAAATTTTCTAAGTATCTGACTAAGTTCAAAAAATTTAAATTATGATGATATATATCTTATAACTATGTATACAACTATAATGCTTATAAATATCTAGAGTCATTCAAAGATGGCCCTTTATACATAAAATTGATTTCTCATCAAAAAAGATACGGAACAAAATCACTGACTTAAATCATAAAAAATATATTATATTATACAGCTGACCAAAAACTGTACAGAAAACATTGAATATACTGTAATAAATATAAAGTGAAGCCTAAGTTTGACAGAATTTAATCAAAAATGTAAAAAAAAAAACAACCAACAATTTTAATTAAAATCTGTTCAAGTAACTAATGACTATATATATAGTAATTCTCATACAGTATCAATAAAACAAATAAGCAACTAATAAAAGCCACCATTACCAATGCCATACACATGTTCATATTCATAAAAACCTCTATCTACAATACAAACCAAAGTAATCAATGTGCTTATGGTCAAGCGTAGTCTTACAGGAATAGTCATCATCATTAATTGAATGGTGGCTGGTGGTGCACCTAACCAGCTCTCTTAGAACCTCCTTTAACAAGAAGTTAACAAATTGTCCTAATACAGTATCTTAAGCAAATTTTTTGGAAGGGTATGACTAGCAGTGATTCACGAACCATTAAAATTCATAGGAATCTTTTTAAATGATATATCAGCACACACAATTTGATGTAAAAAACAATTTAACAAATTATCTACATGTATTACAAAGATAATACATTTCTGTCAACTCTGATATACAAGTAAAATCTACTACAGTTAATATTTCTTATAAATTTAGTGAAACATAGGATTTTATTTGAATTTATAATTGTACACTATACATGTAACTAACATCTAACACAGCCAACATCTTCCGATCTAGCTATCCCCCCAGGATTATCTGGGTCCTTCACTAGATTACTCTGATTTTCATTACAGTCCGATCTAGCTATCCCCCCAGAATTTACTGGGTCCTTCACTAGATTACTCGGATTTTCATTACAGTCCGATCTAGCTATCCCCCCAGAATTTACTGGGTCCTTCACTAGATTACTCGGATTTTCATTACAGTCCGATCTAGCTATCCCCCCAGAATTTACTGGGTCCTTCACTAGATTACTCGGATTTTCATTACAGTCCAATCTAGCTATCCCCCCAGAATTTACTGGGTCCTTCACTAGATTACTCGGATTGTTTTTTCTTTTCTCTTTTTAATGATCATTTTTACATTTTATATACATGTACATTATTATGGATCCATCTTTTTTTTTCTTTTTATATTCGCTTGAATCCATTATTTTTTGTATATATTTTTTTTATTTCTATTTCATTTGATCATTTTTCTTTGATTTATTTTATTTTGGAGCATTTTTATCAGCCATGATTAGATCTATTCAAAAGTATAATGTAAAATTATAACATCTTTAAAAGAATATATACAGTTACTATATTTCTAAATATTTCAAACCAAAAAAAGGAAAAAACTAAGTTGACAGAAGACAAAATATTATGTTGTTCAATACATTTAAATATATGCATGAGTATCATCAAATTTGATTCTATAATTACTATTAGGAGGTAAAGTGTAAGTTTTCAGCCAAACAATGGTATAATTAACTAATATAGGGATTAAAATTTCAAATATCATCGGTAAATAGTAACCTGGAACGGGGGGGGGGGGTAAAAAGTGCACATAAGGTGTACTTAGAGCACTGCAGATCAGTAATATGTATTATTTGGTACACTATACTACTTTATAATGTACACAAGTGAAGTGACTAATTATACAAAGATACACTACATAGCCAGGCACAGCCTATTTGATTTGTATTGTAAATATTGGTGAAACAATTTTAGAACTTGAGTGATGGCATTGATTGATTGACTTTGTAGTGCCACAATATTTATAAATCAATTACAAAAATATGAAAAAGTGAGTGTCATACTATAGAGTGCTTACTGTATTTTAAAAAAGAAATAATACTTCTACTACATAAACATTGAATCACAAAAATAATAAAAAAAATTAATCCAGCTAGACAATAAATCATGATTTTCATGGAATTAACAAGCATAAAAGGCACACTTTGTTTTTACTAAGTCATCCAATGTTTTCTTTACAAGATGGGTCAGTCAGTACAATATATATATATATATATAATCTATTCTCTTCAAATAATACAGAGTATTCAATTTATCAAAAATTAAGTATAAGACCTGCTGTACACCATTTGAAATCCATGAGGTGCTCTTGTAAGTTTTATTATTTGCACCCTATACCAGTGCTAGTACTTACATGGACAGGTCACTAGCTCGATGATACTCTAGTTCATACATAACATATAAATTAGAATATCATGGAGCTAGCAATCTGGGCCGACAAGTAACACCAATATCTAAAGTTTCCAAGTGTACAGAACTAAAGAAAAATGGTAAATTACAATCGTCAAAGTCAATCACCTACATTATCACAGAATCACCAAAGTAAATGAACTTCTGTCTACAGAAGAGATCAGTACAAAAAAGTTTCAACAAAAATGTAATATTTTATACTTGATACAAGGGAGATAACCTGAATTTATAACCAGGCATACAATAGAATCAATTATTGCTAATTGTAATTAAAATTTAGCTCATAAACAATACTATAGCTAATAGGCCCAGATTGTAAGGTTAGGGTTTTGTTACCTAGCAAACTTACTGACTAGTTTACCTTATGAGAGAATGAAAAAAAATGAATTAGAAAAATAGAATACTATAAATGTCACAGTAGTCATTATTTTTCAATAAAATTGAAACAAATAACAAAAATTATCTGCCTTTAGTTCCATGCAATGCGTTTTTAAGTCAGTGAGTCAAACCAGCCTTATCTAGTACAAGCTAGCTTCTTACAAGACAATGCAGAACCATTTACGAAAGTAGGATTAAGTCCCTTTTAAGATTTTGAATCAACTCAACAATATCATACAAGTGGATGGTTGCGTCTAAAACTCAGTGTAACAAGCTTGATTATTAAAGAACACCGTGGCATGATCAATCTTTTATCAATCAAGTGATCGAAACTATATATAATCTTTTGACTCCTCGCTGTTATTAGTTTGATGCTTAAAAAGAATATTTCTAAATGAAAAAAGTGGAATCTGAAATTTTGATTTTTGACATTTTAGCTAGAGAATGATGATTTTAAATACAGAAATAGACAAAAAAAAACAAATTAAAATATAATTATTTAAAATGAAAGGGAGTGTCTTAAAATGGGAAAAAAACTGTGAACTTCTCAAAAGATATAATATCGCTATCTTATAGATGAGGGATCAATAACCATTGTCCACTGCACCACCATATTATATCTGATGAGCTTAATTAATGATTCTACTTATAACTATAACATCAAATGAATTGATGAACTAGGAAAAAACTTTGAACTTCCCAAAAGATATAATATCGCTATCTTATAGATGAGGGAGCCTTTACCTTGCTCCACAGTCACCACCATATTACACCTAATGAGCTTAAAACTGACCTTTACTGATATTTGATTCCACATTTTACAATTACTAAGATAAGAATTACACTTAATTTACGGCTAAAAAATTAATAAAACAATTTCTATTTCTCAAATAAATGAAGAATATTCTAAGTCATGATCAAACTCGCAATAGAGAAGAGTCAAAAGATTGTACATAGTTAGACCACTTGATTGATAAAGATTGATATTGCCCCAGTGCTAGTTTAACTTTTCAGTATAAACTGTTCACAATAGAAACCTAATTCGGAACCATGGTCCAAATCTGATGATCAGGCTACAGCCAGATTTAATTTGAAAAACAAGAGTAAACTACGATTAAGATCATTATTCAAGTATTTCTAAGTCAGTCAATTTTAATAATAAGAATATTTAGAGGCACATACTCCGAAGTTCCATTCAAATAAAATATTGGTAGTTTTGTTTTATTTTGTCAAGATCATTGATTAAGACTTCAGGCTAAATTGATAATATTAGCTAGTTTCACACATACCTCAGTCTTAAAATTGAAATTATGTAATCAAGATGGTGTTAATAGTGCGTCGTCTAAATGAAAGCTACGCACTGACTGGTCAACACGAAGGTCATCTCTACATGTCCCTCTGTGCGATGTCAAGAGAACCTATACCACATATGTCTATCTGCGTCTATATACATCTATATGATATCTGTTTACAGATATCTGTGTTATACAAGCAACATATTATATAATATTTTTTTATCTAAAATTTAGTTACTTAACGAAATCAACAGGAACATAAATACAGTTGTGAAACTATAAGGCTATTAGGACAGGATTTTTTAATGTTACTCAGGGGAAGTAACTTTGCTTAGATATTGAACATTCATAATTTTAATTATCTCCCTTTAAGCTTCTAAAGCTAGAATAATCTTAAAACTTATGCCATTTTTAGATCAAGTCAAAGTGCCTATTAATCACTTATCATTCGTAATGAAAAATTCTTAAATGAACCATCTATGAGCTCTCAATGTCATGTCTATATTTATAAAACAAACATAAAATTGCTAATTTTTATAGCAATATGTAAATCATGTTCATGCATTAGATCTATTCAACAACTTATATCTGCAAAATCATTGACAAGTATGTTAACTTAAATGAGTTATTATCTCCCTTTGTTTCAAAAAATGAATAATATTTAATTTGTCCTCACAAATTGTGAAATGTGAATATTAATTCAAAATATGTTAAACATGGTGAAGCATTAAAAGATACAAAGTTTATTAAACCGAATATAGTTCTTGAAATTTTCAGCTGTAAAAAAAACTTTCTTTGATATTTATTGTAATAAAACATTACATAAATATCATTAAGTATTTCAATGCTCTATTCTAATACACCTCCCAATTGTCCTCAAACCACTTTGGTCAAATGTAACATTGAGAAGAAAATGAAGATGCTTACTGTAAGCATTTCAACTATGACGAAAACACAATTACAATACATAGTTCAAATCATATGTTATTAAATGCTAACAGAAGCACCAAGACAGGAGCACAATTTGAATATCATTCACAATCATTCAATCAGTTAACCGAAGCTTAGTTGCAGAAGCCAGTCATGTAATAATTAATCTCAGGCTAATAATATTTGTATAATATTATGTAGTACTAGATGTCAAAATATATCCATAAGAAGCATTCAAATGATTTACATTTCACATCAATACAATAAGTAAAACTCTGCATTTCAAACAAAATTGTCACAATAAGGAAAATTGAAATCAGTCAGAGGCAAAGAAACAAGTTTTACCCAAAATATTTTTAACACTCTATAACATAAATAAGTAAGGTAAAATTGTTTCCAACTCCAATCGTTTGAAATCAATTGAGGCCATCAATTGGCTGTTGCTCAGGAAATAACAAACAGACACTGTTCTGCATGTGCGTATGTAAATCAGACAATTTTCTAGTGTTCAAGTTAAACAACTTCCAGCAGGAAGACATTAATCTTTAGTTGCCATACACAGAATGCTACAACTATAAGACTCTGTTCATTTCAGTCAAAAATAATTGATATCAGTAAATTGAAATCAATTTCCTAACTACAAAAAGTTTAATTCAGATAGCCCTAGTAAACCCTGAGGGGACACAGTGTATATGAACTCTCAGGATGTGTACATGGATTGTTTCGCAGACCCAAACACCCAAAAGCCCACAAAATTATTGAAATATCACAAACCATTATAAATTGTTAAATTATCCCCTTAATAGCTGATTTTCAAATTGTCTGATTGATTTATAGATAGGTATTCCAGTGGTCAAGTGGTCTTAATTGCTTGTTTATGATCTTTTCATCCTTAGAGTGTTAACTACTGAATTACAATGAAAGGTGAAAAATACAGCAAAATGATAAATGAATTAATAAATTACAAATGAGGGACACCAAAAAGAACTACACTAAATTACAAAATAAAAATAATTACGAAAAAGTCAAAAGTTAATGTTCTCTATAATATTATACTAAACAACAAAAAAACTGTGAACTTCTCAAAAGATATAATATCGCTATCTTATAGATGAGGGATCAATTACCATTGCCCACTGCACCACCATATTATATCTGATGAGCTTAACTAACCTTAACTGATATTTGATCCTTCATACAATTATTACAATTATAAGTTTTATGCAAAATCAATTGCTAAACTAGGAAAAAAACTGTGAACTTCCCAAACGATATAATATCGCTATCTTATAGATGAGGGAGCCTTTACCTTGCTCCACAGTCACCACCCTATTATACCTAATGGGCTTAACTGACCTTTACTTATCTTTCTTAACAAATTTGGAAGCTTAAAAAAGACTAAAACCAAAAAAAAATTGAATGAAAACTCTAAGCCTGAATCACATTTACATGAAAGAAATCAAGGTAGAAGAGATCATAAGCAAACAGTTTGTACTACATGGCCACTGAAACCCCTATCAATAAATAATTAGGCAATGAAAAGCTGACAAATATCTTAAAATCCAATCCTAGTTATAAGTAATTCAGTGAATGAAATTTACAAGACGCTATCAACAAACTGAGATGCAATCAAAACAATTAATAGCCAAAACTGTAAGTTCTATCAAGCTATATGAGATGATTAATTCATATACAATACTCAGTGCAGCAGGTAGGTTTAGGTACTTTTCACAGGGGTTAAATTTTTGCAATATTTGCAATAAACAACTAAAGCACACATTCTAAACCCTTTGAATATATCTGTATTCACACAAATTGTAATGACGGGATATAGGTCAATCGCCAAAATTCGGAAACTTTCAGAGCTGATTCTCATCATGAATTAAATGATTCATTTGCAGCGCAAATACATCATTAGATATAGAATTGTACACTTTAATACTTAAAGTGTACAATAGGTACATGTATACAGTACAACTGTTATAGAAGGTGTCCAATCAAAGGACAAAAGGAAATCACATGTACCAAACCTTATCAAGGATTCAACAAGGACTGACTGTATGAGGGATGATCCAAAATTATGCACCATATAACTGAAGAAAATGCATACAGAGAATACTGTCCATCAGCCTACCCTAATGTAACAGTGGTGACTGTACATGGTTAAATTCTATATAACTATCATAAGTGCATACATAAACCCCATCACTACTCACTACTCATGATTGATCTAAACCCATCATGAGTATTGACATAGTGTATTGAGTATCTAAATCAGTGGGGTTGATGTATGCACCTTTGACAGTTGAATAAAATTTAAAATATCCCAATGACAGTAGACACAAGTTACATATGAACTCATTGATATGAGAATATATGTCAACACTAGATTGACAATGATTAAGTGTTCAAAGAGCTTCAGTTGCAATGATACAGCATTCTCGTACCCAGAGTCTAGTAGGATTCTCAATACTAGCATAGTACATGTATTGAGAATCCTACTAGACTCTGGGTACGAGAATGTGATGCATTAGCAACTCACATAGGAGCCATATTGTACCCTGCAATTAGCCAATTATAAGGAGTCAAAACATGCAGTGAGTCAACCGTAGAAACCAAAAAAATGCATTTTCTTATGTGTCATACCACAAAAACATAAATTTCAAATGTATAAATGAACAATAAAAAATATCAACAAACAGGTTGAATATAGTCAAATTTTTATTGTTCACAGTAGGCAGGGAAAACAATTATTAAGTTTAACCTGAGAAGCGGACAGTTTGCGCAAACTACATTCATGTAGGTTCAGTGTTAAACTAGGAGTAATTCAAGAACTGCATAGCAGTAAATTTAGTGGAATTTAAATTTCCAATGCATATGCTTAGTCAACAATGAATCCTAAATCCCATGCATATATCTGTACCAATACAGACTATACTAGAAATAATGGAATATAAATCAAATGCGCAAATTCTAGATCCTGCTTAACTAATAACCCCTTAGGAGATCTACAAATATAGACACCACAGAAATGAAAGCGCTATTCTGTAAACAACACTGAATGAATAGTCACTCACTAAACAACTAATTTTGGATCATCCTTCATACAGTCACTAATTGGGGACAATACACTATACAACATTACAGACTTCTGATAGCATTAAATCATGGAATACCCACCAGCCTTTCTCAGATACTTTCAGATAACACCATTTCTCACCCCGCCATCATAAACAACCCAGCCTTCCCATACACACCTACCCTTCCAACCCCCCATACACACAACTCCCTATCATCCCTATAAATCCCAACCAACACTGTTTAGGTTCAGGTATAAAAATTTACCAGCCAATACAAGATAGCAGGAACATTACATATGACCCCTCTGATCAGACGACACTCCACCCAACCTTGCTTAGTGACATCAACGGTACGTCCAGGGCTTGGGCTCACAACCAACCCTCAGTACATCCAGATTCCACAAATCTTGCGTTCTCATAATCTACCCGAGAATCCATGACTTGTTGTAAAGACTTATTTATTATCGGTTATAATAACTCAACAAGAACATTATTCCAGATACTTTTCAGTAGACAAATGTCCAGCACTCAAATGTTTACGTTATTCAATGTAGGTACAAACAAAGCTTTTAGCAGTTTCATCAACCAAAAAATAAATTGAAAATAAAGATCGTTCCATAAATTTTCATTGTACCACTAAAAGTGTGTTTGCACCTTAATTGAAAAACAATAAACCAGAGATCCAGAACAAGTCCATTATAAAGCAAAGGATATCAGCGTCAAAAAATGCATGACAAAATACAGTAGACTTATTTGAAATCTTAACTAAACTATTATAATAATAAATAGTGTTCATTAGCATATTGTATAGATTAAAAATGTACATTGAATGAATTATTTTGAAAACTTGTAATTAGCTATCCAAAACTTTAAAATAATAACACTATGAAACTAAAGGTATAATGCGAACAAATTAAAAAAGACGATCAAAATTAAATTTATATAATTAAATGAAACGCTACTTAAACAATAAAACATTATAAATTCAAAAAGTAAGAATGAAAGTAATTGTCAAAAATTTAGTCTCAGTAATAAATAGAAAAGTAACCAAAACCAAAAGAAAATAAATTATTTCGAAGTTAACAGTAATCATAAGTTTAACAGACCTAAAAGTGAAAATGTTTATAATAGGCACTATATTTGTCATACACCTTTTTAAAGGATTTGGGCTTTATGTGAACAATAATAATTTTAAAAAGACAATCAAAACATGAATGTTAATATAATTACAAATGCAAAACCAATCTAAGTCAAGCCTGTATCCTACCAGCTTTTATCCTTTAAATGACAAAGTCTAAATCTAGAATCAAAACAAACCAATTAAACATATAACATTTTTTAACTGAAATGATTGATACTGATTAAAGGGAGATAATCAGTATATAACTATTCTATAGATTATATACGTTATTGTCTCCCTTTAAAAAATATCTACACTCATTAAATTTCCAAAAGTATAATGTACACACAAGTTTTTAGAAAAATCTGATGAAAGACTTTATCAAGTTCTAGAATAATGTTCTTGCTGTGTTGTAACAAACAAACAAAAACCACCAAATTAACTGAATGTTAATCAGGTTGTTTTTATTCATATTTAGTATATCTTAAATCAAGAGCTGAACAAAACACTATTGTAACTCCCTTTATTTTTAAATGGAGTCACAACAGTGTTTCATTCAGCTCTCATATTCAATTAAATACAAGAGAAATTAACAAAGTTATCAATCAAATATAGATGTCCAGGACTAGAATATTACTCTATATAAGAATATGGAATAACAAACCAGTCTGTGTAAGCTAGTCTGAGACACAGGTGATCTTTATCTCTTGGTCTCTTACATATATTATAGATAATATATATGTATAAGAAAAACAGACAAAGATCCCCTGTGGCCTGAGACAGTTTGCTTTCAAAGAAATCTTGAATCAAAGTACTCAACGGACTAAGGCAGCAACTTATATCACTTAATTTCAAAATTAAACATTAATCACACACGCTTATTCAGGTAAATAAAAAGGTTGCCATCAGACTCATATGAATACAAAATACATAAAAATAATATAAATATCTTAGCTTTTGTCTTTTTATCCTTTTTCAACTTGTCCATATTCCTAGTGTAGCTTGAATCACACTGTTTTCATACATCAATATGTGTATACATCACTTGTCTGGTTGACATCCTGAAAAATAAAATTAATACATGATAATTATTATATCTCAATAATTGTATATGCCCGTCTTTGTGGGTTCAATTCTCGGGCGGGGCATACTTTTGTGAAGATTGGTCATGAAATTATTTCTACGACCATTCTCCCATCAACAATGTTTTTCGATGACTAAAGTATGTGCTTAGTAGTTGGTTAACAGCTAAATCCAGAGATTTAGCCTTTCCTGGAGGAGTGAGTAGGATGACTGACCGCCGTTATATGACCTACATGTATATTATGTGTTGCTATGGCGTTAAACCCAACAAACAAACAAGCAAGATTTATAATGTATTAATCTTAAATCACAGCTGCTAAAATTTCTAGAAATAGCTTATTTATTTGCTTATTAGTTTTCAAAGACTTTCACCTTGTCAGATTTTTTACAGTGTATGTCAACTCAAACTTTACTGTATGATATTTATATTTGCTCTATTTTCATATAACAGGGAGGTAATAATTTATTCTATAATTATTTTATTATCAAATAATTTACAATAACAAGTTAAGTAATGATTCTTAGCAATACAAAACTAATGAACATATTGTGCTAATATGAAATATCCTATTTTGTACACTTACCCAATTTTTAAATTATATTGACATGTTTTTTGTACTCACACAATTTTTATACAAAAGGGAGATAACAATATTGTTTGTTTGTTTGGGTTTTATGGCGCACCAACACAGAAAGGTCATATCGCGTTGAAAACAAATAATGACACTATTAATTCAATTGATATAAATGATCCTTAGCCCTATATTTTATCATATACATTTATCTCTTTCAAAAAGTTAAGTATCACATGTGATGGTATAGACTCAAAAGAGATAACATCAAATTAATAATTTTGTATCAGACTGCTGTGTAATATACCAAACCATGCAAAATGATTGAAATGATGTTAAGAGAATAAAAAACATTTTTTGTAGACATTTCTCACAGTTTGCAAATATGTTCATGATGAGAATTATTAAGGAAATTCCAACTTAAACCCTTTTTCCCAGTAAGGAATACTAGAGTATAGACGCATAATATACAGATTCCAGATCTTCCATGTAATGTCTGGCAATGTATCGCAAATTTACGATAAAAATTCCAACATAAATTCAATTATTTTCAGCATAATGTTTGCTTCACTATAATTAAAAAGACTATATTATTATATAGAATTTATTTTTAGAATTAAATGTTAGAAAATAAATTATTCAGTATTCAAAGACCAAAAATTTGCAGAATAAAAAATGCTTTTGAAACATCTCAGCCAAATATAGTGCATTTATTGAATAAAGTGGAAGGAAGAACCTTCTCTAACAAATACTTAGAAAAAATGTCATGGTGAATTGTTTTCATTTCAAATTAGCAACAAGTAAAATTAGAACTCTAGAAATCCGGAGTTCTATTCGGTATTATGGCTTTTACCCCAAGGCAGCCCTGCCTTCAGTTACCGCGAACCTTACAAAACGTTCCGTAACGATACATTCGGAACTCCTCGGCCATTCAATGCGAATAATCTCCGACATATTTAGACGCTATTTTAAAAACTCCCGGTGTTAAAGTAAACAAATACATTTGTATATGATTGTTTAGGCATTGAGTGATGTTTTGTTTTTAGTCCGTAAATTTTGAAACATCTCTCATTGCCTTAACGATCTCATATTTGTGTATTAGTTTAGGTTATTCTCAGCAAATGGCCAAGGAATTCCAAATGTATCGTTATGTAACATTCTGTAACGTTTTGTGTAATTGAACAGGCTACTGGATTTCATATATCACTTCAGCAGAGAAAGATTGGTCAGCATGCTTCAATGGTCAGATAAGAGCAAATAAAGGCTTTGAGCAAATTATTTCATTTTAATCCAACATTTTTTCTTGTAGATTCCCTAGATAACAATCATAAAATCATAGAGGTATTTCGTAAACTTTGGTGTAAGATCAAATTTTAATTCTCTGAGTGAGTACAGAAAATTTATCTTTAAGAGTGGTGCAGCCACAATTGACAATCTATCATTATCCGAGTTAAAGAGTAGAAATACAAAAATGTAACTCCAAAATTTACAAAAAAACTGTTTCTTTCATGCATTTTTCTGTGTTCTGCTAGAGATAATCTACTTAAATGTAGTGAGACATCATTTTTTCCTTCATTTATCTTCTATAGTAGTGTCATTTTGATTTTTTTAAATTTTGCTACAATGAATATGTAAAATCTTACATTTTATCGTAAATTTTCATCCCATATTTTCATCATATATTTTCATCATTGTTTCACCATAAAGCATGAAAGAAAACAGTTCAAAGTAATGGAATTTAAAGAAATTATAACTTACACAAAAATGTATCTTCAAGACCATTTGACCTCATGACATTTATATTGTAGATAAACACACAACTTCATCAGTACCTGTAATTGAAAAAGATTTAAAATTATAAATATATCTATCCAAAACACTCTAAACATATTTCTTATCTAATATGATAACTTTAATTGCTCCAGAATTTTGTCTACAAAAAATTGCCCAGCACACAAGTCTACTGCTTGAGGGGTGGTGAGTTCAATTCCATGGGGCAGGGCAAACTTACGTGGAGTTTGGTCATAAAATGATTTCTACAGCCATTTCCCCTCCTACCACTGATACTAAATCATGTGGGACAATTGTCAGTCAATGATGGAAGTAAGTGCCTTAATAACTGGTTAAGAGCTTTATCTAGATATTTAGCATTTCCACCATGATTTGAGTTGTATAATGAGTCGCTACAGCATAAAATCAAACAATGAAACAACAACATCAACAATGTACATGTAATTGTTTCTTAGTTGTACAGCAGTATCAATAAAGTAACTCTCAATAAAAATGGATATTAGTATTGATGTTTTGGAATTAACAAACAAATAATGAGCATTTAAATCAGCAGGGTTTATAAATGTGCCACTGACATCTTTATAAAATTCAACAGTACATAGTGTTAAGCAATAGAAATAATGCTGTACGGTACATTCTGTGAACAAATGATATCATGTTTGCAGCTAATGTTCCCAAACTAAACTGCTTGACCTTATTGTTAAAATAGCAATAGATATTTTAGGATAAGTAAGGCAGTTGACTGTAGTTTTAGAATAAGCAATTCTCACCATTTTCAAACTTTTATATACACAAATTAATAGTGAAAGAGAAAACAGAATTATTTATACAAAAATTAAAATTAAAATCAAAGTTGGATCCAATATATTTCCAAGGGGGGTCCTGGCAAAGAGCCTAGGAGGAATGGAATTCAAAGTCCAAAAGAAATATTTATAATCCCAGTTTCTAGTTAAAAAATCCAAGGTGGAGTAACTACTCATATTGAATGGTATACAAAAGTTGTAAACTTATTTCAAATCTAACCAAAGACAAAGTTGAAGTTATGATTCAAAGATAGATAATAAACATAACATTAAAATGTAGATACATTACTTTATAAATCAATTATGTAAACATGGAATGATACTTTTAATTTTGGACTTAAATTTGTACTCAACCTATTGTGGGGAAACACTCAAGTCCAAGATGTCATGGCACACTTTCAAAGTATTTAATATTTATAGAAGCAAATAAAAGTGCTATTTAACACTATAATGGTATCTAACTACTTGAAGACTTGTTTTGTATTGATGATAAGAGAAATCCTCTGAAAATATTCAACATTCCTGGCCCCAGTTTCACAAACAAACTTAAGTACAAACTGAATAACAGACTCAGTTCATGCATCAGTTTATTCACCTATTCAGTGGACAAGTCCATTGTTTAAAGTACAAAAACACGCATGACCTAGAATACGACCTGTAAACTGTACAGTTTATAAACAGACTCAAATCGATTAAATTAAAGCTTATCCAAACATATTAGTCAGTTTTATTTTATATAACATGGCTTTTAAATCACTATTTTGGTTTCTTATGATACTATGTTTGTTGTAACATTGATTAGACAAGTAAAATTAATGATCGAAACATAAGATTGAGTTTGAGTATTAAGTTGAGTTTTTTCGTGAAACTGGGGCCTGGTCTTGTCAAATATACTCTTCTTATGTTGGATTAACAAATCATGTTTAAAAATTCACCAGCAGATCTGATCAATAATCACAATTATGTAAACAAACAATCTTAACTTACCAAGACACGAATGATGATAGGTCAGTCTTTAGTTCTCAATACATCTAGATCATACATTGTTCTATGTTTGGTAGGACAACAAATACATGTACATATAGTATAGTGTCGTGTATCAATCATGAAGTCTGTGAGACATGAAATAAACAAAGATAAATATGGTTAGAATCTGTGCTACAAAAACAATAACAAACATGCATGAACAATTATTAATTAAACTGTTGCATAGAGACAAATACAGTCTGATGTTTAACTTTGAGCATTCATACTGTACAAAATGATTTATTACATTCATATTACTTTCACAATCGTATGATAAATAGATACGCTGAAACTACATAGAGTCGGTCCAAACATGGTCATATTTGATTAGAACTGACCAGTACAAATCCAGCCACAAGAACGTACAAGCATTTTCATAATTATCGTACATATCATCACTTTACAACACATTGTAACACTAATGTTGGTAAAATATTTTAACATCCAGAAATATCACAGGGTGCGTATTCTCATAACTGGAAACCTGGGTCTTCATAAAGAGTCATACCAGCCTGGTATCATTGAATTGCAAAACAATTTATCACTAGATTTATACCACTGTAAGTTTCACAAATCCAATTGAAAACTCGTTTGCACGATTCCCATTTCACCCTTCAGAAATTTAATTAGCAAGCACCTAAACGCAATAAAATCCAATCGAAAATTCAAAATTTCAAAATGTCTTACCTCTTTGAATGTATCCAAACGACTGATTTTGCAGGTGCGAGCTTTAGCTGACGTATAAAAACCAACACATTCCATTCAAAACAACAATACTTGCTAAATAAAGAAATATTGTATTGTATTGTATTGTATTGTATTGTATTCAGACAACGCTATTGTTTAGGTTTCAATACAATGCACGAAAAAGTTTCGCTCATAAATCTCGACCAATCAGAATGCATTTTGGAAAATTTACCGTTATTGAACAAGAAATTTATATTTGCTGATCCCTAAAAATTGACCACAGGGCAAATTATTAAGTCTTTACCGACTAAATGGTCAGTATATCAATTCAATTGAGGTTAAAATACAAAATTCTTGTGACGTCGCTCGGGGAATCGCTCGGGTGATTCCGTACATTGATAACCGTACACGGAATTTTGTTGTACTTTCAGTTTTAGAAATCAATGTTACATGCAAACTATCTCGGTCTTTCAACAAGCATAATCTTAATCGTTCACGAAACTTAGTATTAGTTAAGTCTAACTTAATAAAAGTCTCTCCGCTTTGTAAAAGCTACCACGCTGAGAATGCCAGTAGGCCTATCAAAATGCATTAAATTGATAACTTATAGTTTTTTTTCCAAAACAATTCCAGCATATGTATTTTGTTTTGATCGTTAGCTCCATTTTTTTCCCAAAAAAATTGAATCAAATGGTTACCTAAGTTAAATATTTTTTTATGAATGTACAAAAGATTCAGAGCAAAACATCTTCACCGCACAGTCTCGTGTGGGTGTTTTCGGTATCATGCACTTAAATAAGAAAATGTGAAAATACTACGGTTCTATAGATTTAAAGCATAAAAGGACAGGCCATGTCAACATTCTAGTCGATACGTATAAGGAAACATGCTTTTATTAGGTATATATCCCAGAAAATTAGGGACTTTAGTCAATTATCTTTCCCTGATAAAATCTGAAGCAATCCAATTGGTAAGTTGGTCCTTACAATTGGAATCCTCGGATTTTATCATTGAATTCCTATGTAAGGGTAACAAAATATTTCATCTAATATCTTTCTTGTTTATGAAGATATTAACAGAAGTGATGGAATTTAGATAGTTCCTCATCTTAAAAATAATTAGCTTGAATTTCAAACAAATTTAATTATATACAAAAAAGTTATTTAAGATTAAATTTGGCAAATTAACATTGAAAAGTAAGGGTAAAATCCGAGTAATCCAACTAATAAGACCTACCTATTTTGAAGAGTATACAAGGGGAAATAACTGACTAAAGTACCTAATTGTTCTAACTGTAACCCAACAATACTCCACACAACGAAAGAAAATGCCCTTTATGTACTAATGATCTTGGAGACGAAATGCATTATCTTCTTATTTGTCCTTTTTTCCGCGAGCTACGAAAGAAATATATTCCAGGCAAATATTATCACAGACCAAATGTAATTAAATTTAACGAAATAATGACATCCGATAATGAAATAATCCTAAAAAAACTAAGTACATTTGCGAATAAAATCATGCAACACTACGCCAGACGTTAAACACACAAAACACCCGCACTAAGTCACCTTCAAGTTTACACGTGGTTGATTCACGTGGTAGACACACCTGTTTAAATTTTTAAATATCTAATATATTTAAATCATTACACAATACTTTTTAAAATATTAACTCCAATTAACGCTTCATATGATATAAATAAAACACAACTGTATTTATGCATAGAACATTAATTGAAACATAATTTTTAAAATAAAGCTTACCTCAGTATTTGTATTACATCCACAACTATACACCACAATTGAGGTCACTGAACTAGAGGCCACGAAAAACTCGTGATTCTCGCACAATGTACTAGGTGTATGCATTCGACAAAATAGCAGTACACACTCACTCCAATACACTGACCTTATTGCTCTACTTTTTAAACAGTCGCAAAAATTTAGGACAATAGTATTTTGCTCTTACCCTTAAAGTTTTTTTTTGTAATTTTTGCACCACCATCCCCCACACTTGACAATCCTGTAACTTGCATTTATTATGTTTGTAGTTATAAAATCAATTCGTAACTTTTAAAATTATACCGACATGTTGTATTCATGTATTTATGTTATAATTTGTTCACATGTATTTACAATGTAAACTGTGACATAATAAAAGATATGTTCTGTTCTGTTCTGTTCAAAAACCCATGGTCCTAACTGAGATTCGAACCCACAATCTCTCGAGTCGTAAGTGGACACTCTACTATGTTGCCATAAAAGCTAGCTTTAAGGCAAGGTAGTACAAGTGCTGTATTATACCTCTGCTACACCCCCCCCCTCCTTAACAGAATTTGTCCTCAAATTCTTGGAGCTTGATTGTCTGTGGGACTATCTAGGGGTGTAATCATACAATTCCTATAGTGGGTTATTTACGTTGGGCACCAAATGTAACCCGATAAAAATTCATGGTCCCAAATGAGATCCGAACCCACGATCTCTCGAGTCGTAAGCGGACACTCTATCACGTCGCCAAAGCTAGCTTTACACAATGACTTTTTTACATTCACAAAAAAAATCGAGGATAATATCCCGTTAAGATGGTAAATTGAGCCCCTATATATGTAAATATTATTTCAGTCCCAGTTCACTTATACGCTCGAAATAAACCCGGAGACGCTCATTAATTCTACCACGTATTCTCTATATCCAGTATAGATACAGAACTTATTTTTGCCATTTTATTCAACTCGTCTATTATTTTATTAGATAATGCGATACTTATTAGTAATTACACTTAGTTGCACGTTTAAAGGGAAACAACTCCTACAACTTTACTAGACATTTTATAAATCATCACTTTAATAAAGTTTAATATACAACAGCGGATTTCCGATTTAGGTCTATTTAAGGGACTTGAATTCAAATGACAAGAACAATGTCTTGATTTTTATAATTCATGCATTCTTATTACTCCAGTATTACCATATCCCATTTCTAAATTATCTTGATGTCCGATTACTTTCCTGGCTGCATATTTTGAAAAATAAAGAAAATTTTTAAAAAGGCAAGGGCGGATCCAGGATTTCTTTCTAGGGGGGGGGGGGGGGTCCTGAACTTTACATTTTACAGGAAAAATGCAACATATTAATAGAAATGACTACATAACCATTAAATCTAAGTTAGGTACCGAAAAAAATGCTTCATGCTTCTAAAAAATGGCTTACAGTCAAGAAATACACCAATGGAAAGGTACATTTTCCAAATTCTAGGAGAGGGGGGTCCGGACCCCCCTGACTCCCCGCTTGATCCACACAAGAAATGAGAAATACGATATAAAATGTATTTGATTTATATGATTGGCATCTTTGAAACTAAATATGATATATAACGAATGTAGATTCTGATTTAAAAAACAAAACATATACTAGGACGAAAAGAAACGCCGGGAAACCTATAATGATTGTTTTAAGGGATAAATTGTATTATTGGATTATTATATTTATTTTTGTATGAAATGTCATCTGTATGGAACCAGCTGTTGAAGTTTCAATCGATTTCCGATGCTGATTATGTGAAAAAATACCCCCTTTTAACGATGACCCTTCTTGTGTACCCGGCGTTTCTTTTTCGTCCTAGTATATAATAAAGATAATATTTCATTTTTATCCTTTTTAAATTCTAATTGTAATCAATACAGTGTATGCTTTGCAACATAAGTATGAAAAAAACGCAAGGACATTACCCAAGCAATACCCAAGGAAGTAAAGCATTACTAAAAACGTTTATCTGTAAGTCAATATTATCCTCAATGTCCTCATATATTTACGAACATATCCTAATTTGTACAAATGAGATTATCTGACTACGATGGATTTGTTAAGAAATATGGAATGCGGAAACACATTGTCCAACCCATGATCACATAATAGTTAAAAATATCTTGCAATATAATAATATAATTAGCGTGTTTTTGGTTGAAAGATCAACCATTTGTATAACTTAAGATCGATCATACATTGTCTTTTCAAGTTAATTATGATTAGCTAATGTGTAGGTTGTTTCTAACATGAATCATTCCTTTATTTCAACCCCTTAGTTCCCAGCGTTCTTAATTACTGGAGGATTACCTTTAATTATATACAATGAAGTATTTTAAGGATTAAATAATGACGCATTGGCAAGATAACGTTTCATTTATTAGCATATATCATACATGTATCTACACGTATGATAATATTTACAATGAATTATCCATTATTATATATTACAGTATACAAATAAATGCATGTTCTTAAATAGTTATGTTGTTGCTGTTGCTGTTGCTGTTGTTGTTGTTGTTGTTGTTGCTGTTGCTGTTGCTGTTGTTGTTGTTGTTGCTGTTGCTGTTGCTGTTGTTGTTGTTGTTGTTGTTGCTGTTGCTGTTGCTGTTGTTGTTGCTGTTGCTGTTGCTGTTGCTGTTGTTGTTGTTGTTGCTGTTGCTGTTGCTGTTGTTGTTGTTGTTGTTGTTGTTGTTGTTGTTGTTGTTGTTGTTGTTGTTGTTACCGTAGTCGAATAGAGCGAAAGCGAAAGTTGTTAGACAAGGGTAAACAGCATAAGTAATATCACATATGCATATATATCCTGGTCATATTTGATATTGTCAATATGGAACATTAATATGAATGCATATAACTTTGTGTTTATCTATTACAATATATGTGAACACATTTTAAGAAAATTTTAAAACGTTTTACTCTTTGGTAGCTATTAACAAATAGGGTAGTGAAACCTCTAAACATTTCCAACAGTTGATCAGCTGGTGATTTACTACTGAATTGAACGTATGGATCATCACCTAGCACATCCAATAACTTATGCCAAAGAATATTTCTATGGATGCCATTTTCTACGCAAAACATAATCAAATGAATTGCTGAGTTTTCTATAGAGTTTTTACATTTCGGACATTCCACTTGAAAGTTTTGTGAAAACTATTTTCAAAGCAGTATCATCGCTGTGGTGCATTCAGGTTGAAAGTTTTTATAAATTTGACAGAATTTCCAGATCTGGTTAGGAAGATATTCACTTTAAACAGATAGAAAACCATTAGTCTTTGGATCTTGATGAATTCGCGCTTCCCATTTAAACTCGACATGTTTACGTACATGTAATTTAACTTTACGTTTCCAAACATTATATTCTATGAAAACACCGTTTTGTAAGTAAGTTGATAAGATGTCTAATGTATTGCATTTACATAGTAATTTGTATATATCAGGCATGTAACCTTTACTTTTTCTAGGATTATTTATGTAGAAAATTAGTCTATTACAAAACACTTGTTTTACTCTATACTTGAAGTTACACAGCTGCCCCCAAAATAATAGTTTTTCTAATCAATTATGTTTACAATAGGCATAATTGCTAAACAAATATGTATTATGTCAGTTCTTATATACTTTGGCATGCATTGCATATATTTAATACACTTGCGGTGAGCTCTTTCTAACACCATGGTTTGTGTGTCGTTCATATCGCACCACAACTCACAGTTGTACATAGCCCTTGGTAAGACGATAGAAGTATAAATCTTTTTTTACTGTTAATGGATGAAGACCGTTCTTATAAATACCACAGTCTGACAGAGAGTAGAATGGTTTCCTTAGTTTGTTGCAACTCTCTTGGATATTAGTATCTAAACTCATGTCATTTGAACACTTTATTCCAAGGTGAGTGTAGAAGTTAGACTCTGAGACTCTACACTTTCACAAATTTTCAAGACTTTTCTCGACAGACTAGTTGAATTTTTTTGTTCATTAAAAACTAAGACATTACACTTTGATGGGTAATACATATTATAGCGTTCATTAATAGAGTTTTGGCAGCAAAGATTTTGTAGTTCGTCAAGACCATTTTTCGTATATGATAGTACAACCATGTCGTCACCCAAGGTAGGACAAGCACACGTAATTCCATTCATTTTAAAGCTATGTTTGCTTTCATCAATTGAGTAAAGTAGTTCGTTGATAAACACTGCCCTTGACGTACACCCTGTAGAATCGGGAACCAGTCTGACTGAATACCATTGGACTTTACACAGCTATGTTGAACCTCATTTTTCACAACCCGTGTTTTTCACAACTTGTGAAAAACGCGTACGCAATTTTCACAAGTTGTGAAAATTGCGTAAGCGTTTTTCACAAATGAGCAATGTGAAAATTACGTTAGACATATTTTTCGATTTTTAGTCCTAACGCAATTTTCACAACATGAGTCAATATCAAAGTAAATTTAAAAGTATATTATGATAAACAAAATTAATGTTTCAGTTTTTTTTCAACGTTTGTCCGTTTTGTGATAAAACCCCGAATTGTAATAATTATTTATAATAAGTTCAACCACTTTTTAAATACTTGTTTTTCAATATTATATGACAACTTATTTTTCTGACGAAATCTTCAAATTAATATGACGAATGCAAGTAATTTGTCTATTTGAACATTATTGTTTGCTTGTTAAACATTATTTTCTTTCCTTACCAATAATTCAAAGTATCGTACTATATTTTATGATAAAATTAATATAACTAGACATTTTATTACATTTCGGGATTTGATTACAAATTGCGTTTGTATGTTCAATTACTTTTGTTATAACCCGTTTTGTAATAATCAAAACAATTCGGGCTTTTATTACAAAACGGGTTGTAACAAACTTTAAACCTCGTTTTTCACAAAAAATCTTTTTGCAAGTGTGGTTCTTACACCCACTGGGTCTCGTGTTTATCTGTAAATACTTTTCATGTTGTTTTCATGTTTGTAATATTGTCATAAAACATGTCACGAAAATAAAAAAAATACTTACTTACTTACTAACTTACAGCTAGCAACTAAAAAAATCACAAGTGTGAAAAATGCGTTAGTACCAAAAAACTCAAATTTTTCAAAACTTTTTACGTCACATTTGAAGTTGTGAAAATGCATTTCTATGCTCGTATGAAATTTGTATGCTAACGTGTTTTTCACACAAGTTGTGAAAAACACGGGTTGTGAAAAATGAAGTTCAACACAGCTACGTCCAATGTAGGTGTTTTGGTCGTTATATATTCCCATACACAGATATTTAACCCAAAATATATCGTAAGGATTCCATGGACCCACCCCTTAACTTTTTTGTTACTCAATTTATTTCTTTAAACTTGTTAACATTTCAAAGCTTAGATAGTGTAGTTTTCGCATATGTTTTAATTTTTAAAATCAGATAATTAAAACAAAAACTAGGCTTGTTTAAAGTTAGTGTATTATTTCCTATTTTTCGCGCATATCATTTGTTGGAGTAAATGGACCCATCTTTTATTCTATTACTTAGAAATGCATGTTTATAACTAATATACCATTTAAAAGCTATGAGAAAGAATTTTTCAGAAATGTTACGATGAACGAAATCGGACAACTACTCATGGAGTTGTATACATTTCAATACAACTTTGTTCAATACATAAACATGTCGAATATCGCTTATCATCCTGCATCAAACTTATTGAACACATGGGCAAATGTATCCATCTATATAAGTCATTTATTTCAATATCCTATATTTTTTTGAAGCAAGCACTTTATAATGTTAAAATTTGGTTACAATAAACTCACTTAAAAGCATTTGAATGGCACACCTGCTGAACAACAATGAAGACATATAACATTGTCAAGTTGTCGTCAATCACAATCACATGGACTTTTAATGATCTTTACATAAACTTATAGGATGGGGGTCACTTTTTAAGAAGATGGAGCAAGGTTATACTAATTGCTTGGGATGTTTATCTAATTTTTTTCAAAAATGGAGATAGGACATTGTTAGATTGAGGCGACGAATTATCTACAATTAAAAATCAGCGAAATTTTCAACATGTAATAAACAACCAAAAAGCTGACCACAATATATAATTCCAGCATTTTGTGAATATTTCAAAAGTCATAATCTATGCCTTGATGCCCGACAACTTAAGTTGTTTTATGATAGGTGATAAATGTGATAAATGGATTTTTATTGACACATGTGATTGCCCAGCCAACATTCTATATCGGCCCGACATCAAACCTATATGGTTTTCTATGACGGCCCGACGTCGGATTTAATCTCGGCTGCAAATAGGAATGATGTCGACCCGACATCGGTAGTACAATATCGGGCCGATGTCTACACAATATCGGCCCGATATTTCTTGCCTACATCGGGCCGACATCAAAACAATAGCGGTGTGATGTCAGTCAACAGTAGGAATTATTCTATATCGGTCCGACAGCAAACCTATATGGTTTTCTATGACGGCCCAACGTCGGCTTTTACCTCGGCTGCAAATAGGAATGATGTCGACCCGACATCGGTAATACAATATCGGGCCGATGTCTACACAATATCTGTCCGATATTTCTTGCCTACATCGGGCCGACATCAAAACAATAGCGGTGTGATGTCAGTCAACAGTAGAAATTATTCTACATCGGTTCTACAGCAAACATTAATGGTTTTCTATGACGGCCCAACGTCGGATTTAACCTCGGCTGCAAATAGGAATGATGTCGACCCGACATCGGTAGTACAATATCGGGCCGATGTCTAAACAATATCGGCCCGATATTTCTTGCATACATCGGGCTAACACCAAAACAATAGCGGTGTACATGTACATTAATAAACCGCGGAGTGAAAATAAACAGCCAGTATGCAAAAACAAACGGATTTGTTACAAAAAAGATTATAAAAGCGAAAATTTACTATATTCTATCTATAAAGAGCAAATGATAATCACGGCTTTGTTAATGCATGTCGCGAAATTATGTTACAAATATTTTCAACCATAATTTTGCTTTAAAATAAGACAAACAGATAATTTTTGTATTTTTCAATCGCTCAAATGGTTAAAATGAAGTAATTAACAGTGTTTACACATTTGTTAAATCATCATAAGATCTACTTTTAAAAGAAAATAAAGTCACCTTCATCACCTTCCTCTGACTTTTAGTTTGTTTGGTGCTTATTCAGTTGAAAGAAGGAATGCAGTGAATATTTGCTAGTTCTTCATTTAAAATAATATTATTATATAAGAGTGGTTTTTATGTACTTAAAAGCTATTGATTTCAATTGCAAACAACATTTCATTTCAAAACACAGCTAAAATTATTTTAAAATTCATACCAAAATGTACAATTATTTGCTGCATGGTAAACAAGAAAACGCAATATCGTACCGTTGTCAATCCGATATACAAAATAGTTGCGTTCATTACCATGTAGGCCCGACGCAGACCCGATATACGTTTTTTGACGTTACATGAAATAGGGTTAGTGTGGTTCTAGAAATTGAAATCATACACAGGACTATTTATTAACATAATTAAGTAAGCATTTCAATTGCAGTTAGCATTTTCCAAAATATTGAGTATGTCGGCACTGCAGCGGTCCGATGTCGGTCCCAAAATAGGCACATTTTGCCGGTATGACAGTACGTAAATATAATAAGTAGATAACAGAGGTGTTTCATTAGAATTAATTTGTTTCATAATATTTTAACGATTTAACAATATATGGAGGTGTAGCAGAAAACGCACTATCGTACCGATGTCAATCCGATATACAAAATAGTTACATTAATTGATCATGTAGGCCCGACGCAGACCCGATATACTTTTTTGGTGTAAGATGAAATGGGGTTAGTGTGCTTCTAGTAATTAAAATCATACACATGACTATTTATTAACATAATTAAGTAAGCATTTCAATTGCATTTATAATTTTTCAAAATATTGAGTATGTCGACACTGCAGCGGTCCGATGTCGGCACCAAGTCGGCACATTTTGCCGACATGCCGACATTAATTGTATATCGGCCCGATATGGTCATGCTGGCTGGGTGATTGATATTTCATTATTATTGCGATTTAACTGTGTATAATCAAGATTTTTTTACACTAAGTGAAAATACCTTGAATTTTGGCTCTTATTATGGTCACAGTCAGACCAAATATCTAAGTGATTACTTAAGCAGTGATAAGTTTTTAGTGTTTTCATACCCTGGAGCACGAACACTACAGTTCCTGGACAAGGATCCAATTTTTGAGGTTGCACCGTATTTTTCAGTAAGTATAAGTAAATTTATTACATTTATCAAGGTTTGCTTAACATTGTTGATCAATTGTATTTTTACGCGCGAATTTCCATAGGCCGTAAGACATTCCGAGCAGGACACATTTTATCAGAGACATAGATAAAAAATACCCTGATTTTATAAATAATAACATTTTGATAAGTTGCAACATTTGGGTGAATTACAACTTTAAAATTATTTTTGAATTTGTTCTAAGACAAAATTCAAATGGATTAAATACATGTCATGTCGATTCTTATATGAGTATTCTAATTAGAAACAGTAGCATATTTGATGACCTAAGGCTGAATATTTTATGGAATGTTATTTATCGTTGTCATGTTGTTGTCTCAGCTTTCCAACGGTACCTTCATGTTAGAAATATTTTCATTATTAAGAAAGTTAAGGGGTGGGTCCATGTAATCGTTTCATTTTCTATAAAAAACATGTAGCGCGCCGGGATTTGGATACTCGTGCCCGAGGGGGTGCGGGTTCGAATCCCACCCGGGGAGGTTATACCCTTCCATGAAAATTCGACAATAATGTCGATTTTCCTCAATTGATTAGATAATATGGAGAAGTTTCCGGCCTTGTGGAAGGGTAGGTGAGTACTGGTTATAGACAATGGTTCAGGAAAGCTAGGTTAGGTGCGCTGGACGCCGTGAAATGACCTAAATTGTGTTGATACGGCGTTAACTCCAATAAATAAATAAATAAATATAAAAAAACATAGGTGGGTCCGTGGAATACACCTGTCCTGATTTTAGGCCCCTTCAATATGTAATCAACAAAGTAAGTCTTTAACCGTCACTCCAAATCCTAACAAGATGACGACACCTGTGACTAACACGACCTATTTACACCACGTGATTGCCGGTGCGCGCTAGAAATAGTCCCTCCTCTTGGTCTTGATTTTTTTATTTTTAGAACTGTTGATTACTTTTACACTGCTTAAATTTATTGATAAATTTCGAACTCTCTGGAATAAAAAGCGACAGGATATCTTCTGTTCTGATTTCGTAGACGATGTGTTGACAATGCAATATACATAGAAGCTTCGAACGTGACCCACATTTAGAGCAAACGTCTCCTATCGTGTGTTTTGATTTTACGCCTGAATCTGCAGTTATCGTAAAATATAAAGCATTTTTATGATTTATTAAAAGAATTAAAGACGTAAAGCGTTAATTTAGTGATGTAATTATTTTGTTGTAGAGACTATGGTTGCTTCGGTTGTAGAGGCTATAATGTCCCATAATCCAATACCGGAAACAGAAGCGTTCCGAACGTGCGAATTTAGTAAAAAATCAAAGCGCTGCAGGCACTTAATTTTTTTCGGGTTTGAAAAGTGGAATTCAACTTCCGACTCCAACAAAACATTCGTTAACAAAGAACAGTTCAGTGATATTAGTTTGATAGGTAGGCCAGCACTGTTCCGTTTCACAACACTTTATACAATCGACCTATAAATACAACAGGTAAACCGGACAAGCGAACTCACTACTGATTTTTTTCACACAATCACCGCAAATCAAAGGGGTCATTCTTAAAACAATTCAATAACTGCCGCTTAGAAGCTATCATTCATGCACATTTATTCTACTGCATCTGTATGTAAAATAAATGAAGTCCTCTATTCAGACATTCAAAATCATTCACTACGATCTTTAAACATTTGCTATAGAACAATTCAATTACATAAGATGATGTAACATATCTACTGACAACTGGCACAGGTCGTGACTGGATAGTTGATACCATTCTATTACATAATGCGACGTAAGGATCTCTACTGAGACGCTTAATTCATAAGCTATTATACATGCGCTTCAGTATAGACCGATTAACAGATGTATTTCAGGAATTATTGCGCCTGTCACAGCAGACGATCATTTTGAATTGCTCTATACATACATGTATATACTGGGGGACTACTTCTGGATTTTGGACACTTTCAAAATCGTCAAGAGTCTGAATTATGGTTTAATACGTTTGTTACTATATATAGTAACAAATATGACTAGTCAACAAGGCCATTACGCGACTTTTTCCCGTATTATTCGATTTTGGCCGCCTGCAACTCGCCCATTATGCATAATAGGCGCCGAGTGCGTGCACGCGCACTGATTACGTCAACAACTTGAACAAGTAGCAATAGCTTCGAAGATGGCGGCCGAATGCATTCATGGGTTTTTAGCCGGATTTTTCAACGAAAAAATTCGGCTAATAGTTTGGCGAACACGGGCGGGCGGGAGGGCGGGCGGGTGGGCGGGCGGTCGGGCGGGCGGGCGGGCGTCCGTGTCGTTAACAATTGCGTTAAAGTTTTTAATGTACCATGTATTTCTGCCATTTAAAGTCAGATCTCTACGAAACTTTATACAATGATAACATACCATGTGATGAACAGAATTAGACAGTAACCGCAACTCTACCTTGCTTAATTATGGATTATTGCCCTTTGTTATTTCGGGTGTCTGGTGTCGTTAACAATTGCGTTAAAGTTTTTAATTTAGCATATATTTCTGCCATTTATTGTCAGATTTTTATGAAACTTCATACAATGATAACATACCATGTGATGAACAGATTAAGACAGTAACCACAACTCTACCTGGCTTAAAAATGGATTATTTCCCTTTGTTTTTTTTGCGTTAAAGTTTTCAAATTGTTGGATATCTCTGCTATTTATGGTTAGATGTTTATGAAATTTCATACAATGATTACATACCATCTGTTGCAAAGAATTAGACAGTAACCACAACTCTACCTGGCTTAATTATGGATTATTTCCCTTTGTAATTTTTGCTTTCAATTTCAAATTGTTTGATATCTCTGCCATTTCTGGTTAGATGTTTACAAAATTGCATACAATGATTAAATACCATCTGTTGAAAAGAATTAGACAGTAATGGCAACTCTACCTGACTTAATAATGGATTATTTCCCTTTGTTTTTTTGCGTTTAATTTTTCAAATTGTTGGATATCTCTGCCATTTATGGTTAGATGTTTATGAAATTTCATACAATGATTACATACCATCTGTTGAAAAGAATTAGACAGTAACAGCAACTCCACCTGGCTTAATAATGGATTATTTCCCTTTGTTTTTTGTGTTAAAGCTTTCAAATTGTTGGATATCTCTGCCATTTATGGTTAGATGTTTACGAAGTTTCATACAATGATTACATATCATCTGTTGAAAAGAATTAGACAGTAACTGCAACTCTACCTGGCTTAATAATGGATTATTTCCCTTTGTTTTTTTTGTGTTAAAGTTTTCAATTGTTGGGTATCTCTGCCATTTATGGTTAGATTATTATGAAATTTCATACAATGATTACATACCATCTGTTGAAAAGAATTAGACAGTACTGGCAACTCTACCTGACCTAATAATGGATTATTTCCCTTTGTTTTTTGCATTAAATTTTTCAAATTGTTGGATATCTCTGCCATTTATGGTTAGATGTTTATGAAATTTCATACAATGATTACATACCATCTGTTGAAAAGAATTAGACAGTAACAGCAACTCCACCTGGCTTAATAATGGATTATTTCCCTTTGTTTTTTGTGTTAAAGCTTTCAAATTGTTGGATATCTCTGCCATTTATGGTTAGATGTTTACGAAGTTTCATACAATGATTACATATCATCTGTTGAATAGAATTAGACAGTAACTGCAACTCTACCTGGCTTAATAATGGATTATTTCCCTTTGTTGTTTTTTTGTGTTAAAGTTTTCAATTGTTGGGTATCTCTGCCATTTATGGTTAGATTATTATGAAATTTCATACAATGATTACATACCATCTGTTGAAAAGAATTAGACAGTACTGGCAACTCTACCTGACCTAATAATGGATTATTTCCCTTTGTTTTTTGCATTAAATTTTTCAAATTGTTGGATATCTCTGCCATTTATGGTTAGATGTTTATGAAATTTCATACAATGATTACATACCATCTGTTGAAAAGAATTAGACAGTAACAGCAACTCCACCTGGCTTAATAATGGATTATTTCCCTTTGTTTTTTGTGTTTAAGCTTTCAAATTGTTGGATATCTCTGTTATTTATGGTTTGATGTTTACGAAATTTCATACAATGATTACATACCATCTCTTGAAAGAATTAGACAGTAACGGTAACTCTACTTGGCTTAAATATGGATTATTTCCCTTTGTATTTCTTATGTTAAAGTTTTCAGTATGTTGGATCTCTCCAATAGCAAGTATTCTGGCATTTTCCAGTCATATTTTCCCGCCATTTTGTTTCAACAATTTCACCATTTGCCATACAAGGTATTTTTTTAAACAAAATTCACTCGCCAATTTCATATCATTAGCTTTGCATTATTTTCATCCATAGATTTCATGTCTTATGCCATCTTAGTCAAATACCAACAAAATACTCAGAAAAGATACAATAGGACATATAAATAGTTAATGAAACTCTTTATTCCTTTAAGATTAATTATTGCCCTTTGTATTCCTTCTAATAAGCAATATATCAAATGACTTTCTTTTGTTACAACGTAAACTTGTTCTCGATGTTCCCATATGCAGAAAAATCCGGCTTTAATGTGGCTCCCACATTATCTTTCTTGTTGTCAATTAGAATTGTAGGATAGATTAAACAATTATATAAGGCACAAGATTTACCTGAACTTTTACATATACATATGATAATTTCATTATAAACCACTTACTTCATTCAAATTCAACTGACACTCAACCGTTGACGCTCTCAAATACCTAACTCCGAATTCCTTTCTGGGTTCAATTTGACGAATATCTAGCCATTATACAGTAAATGCGTAGGTTGACTATTGTTTTACCAAAGCCAAGCCATGCATAAATTAAATATAATGGAACTGGTTTCTAGAAATCATCAGTAACGGTCTATATGCCTTATTCGGAAAATCCATGAATGACTCATCCCTTCACTTCAGCGCCTTGTGTATTTCCATACATAATCCTAGCATCCATATCGTCAATTTAAAGTTTGAAAAACACATAAACTCTAGCAAGTTCCAGTCTCCTGATAATATCGTTTTAATTCATGATAAATGAACGTGAATTGGTCACAAACGTTTAAAAACATGACCGCCATTTGACAACAAAGTTTACATTATATTCTACGTCATTGTTTCATTACGTCATCAAAGTACTGATTCGTCCTCGGAAAATTCGTTAGTGATCTATTCGTCCCAAAATAAAATGTTTTTAGTTTACTAAAATCGAGTCCGGATTCTGAACAAACGTATTAAAGACGTTAATGATTAGTTGCTACTCGCCATTATGCGATAATCACCCTCGAGTCCATAATGGCCTTCGGGCCAAAGGCATTCAGGCTATTATGGACGTCATCGAGTGATTATCGCATAATGGCGAGTAGCAACTAATCATTAACCTCTAAATATATATTTGTTCAGGACTGACGTCCCGAACAAATAAAAACGGCAGTATGTTATCGTTCCTGCATATGAGTTGTGTGGAGCAAAGGGAGGAAATAAATAAACAATTTAAACCGGAAGTGATAGTAGACACAAAATTTAGTTTGGATAGTATATTGAAATTAATCCGCCAAAATCTCTCGCAATACCTTGAGTGGAAAAGACTTTCGTCTTTTCCATATAATACATGAACAACGACTGCAGGCTATATTGCAACAAGGGCTGTCACAATATACCGGTATATTGCAATACGCAGCTGCGGCAATACGTACCGCGGTACGAATTTAACGTACCGGTTTTTGGCGTTATTTTATATTTCATAGGAAAATTCTTCCCTTCGAAAAGCAAAATAAGCAAAAAGTACGAAAGACGGGTAGGGCCATTTAACTTTATGAATTCCTGATTTCAACTTCATGAGTTCACATTTTCAACATACGGAATTCACAAATTCACGAATTCACAATATCACGAATTCATGATTTCAACTTCATAAATTCACGATTTCAACTTCAGGAAATCAACTTATGAAATTGAAATCGTGAATTCATCAAGTTGGAATCGTGAATTCATGAAGCTGAAATCGTGAATTCATGAAGTTGAATTTGTGAATTCATGAAGTTGAAATCGTGAATTCATGAAGTTGAAATCGTGAATTCATGAAGCTGAATTCGTGAATTCGTGAAGTTGAAATAGTGAACTCGTGAAGTTGAAATTGTGAATTCGTGAAGTTGAATTCGTATAAGAAGCTTGATTGCTAGAATGATTTGCAGCTAAGGAGGTGATTGTTTCTTTCAACCTAAGCGAAACATATATCACAGTCCTAGTTGCATACACGTTTTGCAATGTTTCTATTAATACAGCAGAGGCACAACGAATCTAAAAACCCACAATATATCGTGGTACTTATTGCCATACGGTGCTAGCGTATTGCAATATATCGCGGTACGCTTCTGGCGTATCGTTACAGCCTTACTTGCAACTATATTTTTTACTGGGTTTAACGCCGTGTCAACAAAATTTAGGTCATTTCACGGCTTCCAGCGCACCTATCCTAGCTTTTCTGGACTTTTGTCTATAACCAGTACTCAATCATCCTTCCTCAAGACCGGAAACTTTTCCATATAATCTAATCAATAAGGGATAATTGGCATAAATGTCAAAGTTTCATTGAAGGGTATAACATCCCCGGGTGGTATTCGAACCCGTACCCCTTTCGGGTCTCGAGATTCCAAATCCCGGTGCGCTTCCAACTGCGCTATCGACCCGGGTACGCAATTATAACGGATTCGTGAAAATGTTATTTCAAACATCTTTACAAAAGTAAATAACATTAAGTATAAGGTCGTTTCAGAGTTAAATGTTTTTACAATGGTGGCTATTTGCGTACATTTGTCTTAAGGTGAGATGTACACGGTGGCAATACCTAGTGACTTTGACATTACGAATGCTACAGTTTAAAGAAGAAGTGAAATAATAGTGTAACTCAAGGACCCTATGTATAGGGTCCTAGTGTAACTGTACTTGTCACTGTAGCACCCTGGTTTACCAGAGTGTTTACAAAAATATAAAAAATGGAGTTAGGGATGTAATGCAAAGCGAAAGTACGGATATACTATTCTACTTAGGCTCGCGTAGGTATTATATGAGTCTGACAACAATTGTTAGACTTGCCATAAATTTATCCACCCCTGAGCAACACGCTCACAGATTTGGGGTTGGTATATTTCAAAAGTATCCATGTCAATTTGGGCCGAAATCCGAATTATAAATAGACCCAACCGTTCGTTCTACTGTGTATGCTTGTCTGGAAGAGTTCTCTTCCCGTTTTGTCTAAGAGTAGCAGAAACGCTTTCTGAAAAGTCGATCGGAATCCGAGCCGTGGTATCGTTTGCCCTAACTATCGGTGCACATAGCCGACGACTATCTTTAGTAGAGAAGTTTCGTTACTCCTTAAAACGAAATATCCATTATATAAATTTTATATATACATACTGCCAGGTGACATGCATTTCATTACATCGCAGAACCTTCATCTTACTAAGGAATCTGTCGTGTAACACCATGGGAAACCACTGTTGTCTCCATCCCGGCAATAATTTTCTGTTTCAGTCAAAGTAGTTTCTGGTACGTTTACCGCAGTTACACCATGAATGTGAGGTGATTGGCTACCCCAGCGTTGACATGTACGACCTGATACTGTCTTGTTATAGGTACCAGTGTAGTCCAGATGAGACGATGAGCTGTAACATTGTATGTCATCCAGTTCTTCTGAAAAAAAAAAGAATTAAAGCTCCAATAACTATTGGCACAACATTCGATATTCGATATATACATTAGAAATACATTAAGACAATCATTTACGAATGTCCAACTCAACTTCAGTTTGAAATTTGGACTAGATAATCAGAGAATGTCGAACGTCGAACTGGTTCGATATTCGATTTCATTTTTTTATTCGTACCATTTCTAACGAATGTCGAACGTCGAACTGGTTCGATATTCGATTTCATTTTGTTATTCGAACCATTTCTAACGAATGTCGAACGTCGAGCTGGTTCGATATTCGATTTTATTTTGTTATTCGTACCATTTCTAACGAATGTCGAACGTCGATCTGGTTCGATATTCGATTTCATTTTGTTATTCGTAGCATTTCTAACGAATGTCGAACGTCGAACTGGTTCGATATTCGATTTCATTTTGTTATTCGTACCATTTCTAACGAATGTCGGACGTCGAGCTGGTTCGATATTCAACTTCAGTTCAATATTCGAATGATGATTATTAATTTCGAACTTTGTGCTGGTTCAATATTCGACTTCACGATGATATTCGCACATTATGCCGATGTCGAACGTAATACTGATTCGATGTTCGATATTGAATATCGAACGTCGAATATTGTGCCTAGTTTTTGGACCTAAGAATATATTTTATCTTAAATAAAATTGCTTCTTCTTTACGTATATAAACATAGAGGGCGTTATTTCACTATATTTCGGTACCGGCCAGTTAAAATGTGATTAAGGTCCGCTTATAAATATGAAAGTGGCCCGCTGACGTCTTATCCAGTCGATATCAATGGTTTTACATATCATTACCAGAGCACGCTTATTCCTGGAATTCTATAATAGACTCAATGGTTTTACATATCTTTAGCTGGGCACGCAAATTCTTGTATTCTATAAATAGACTTGGGACGGTTTGATATGCCGAAAATACACGGCTAAACAACGATTTCAAGCATTTTTGGAAATGCTAATACTTGTATATCATTAATATCATTAAACATAAATAAAGACAACAATCAGGCTAACGAAATTGAAATGCTGATTCTTTTACAAAACTTACATGTTTATAATATTCAGCGCTCTTTGATGTTTTGCATCATTTCCACTTGTTGGAAGGAATTCTTTTGAATTCCTTTCTATGTCAGCGCTCTTGGAAATTTGAGAAAGAACGAACAACACCTTCAACTCAATAGAAATCAATGAGTCAATGCGATCAAGAAATAGTGCAGCAGAAATTTATGTGTACTATCAAAAGTAGATAAGTTGAAAAAGTAATTTCAACAAATACTTAAAATTATGATATTAAATGGTTTTTTACACGTGAATCAAACAACTTTCTAACTGTGCACGGAAATAAGTTTTTTTTTGTATTATTGCAAAGTAGTATCTACCACACGATTGTATATATATACAATTTTAACGAGCGTTTATCTCAGCAGGGGTTTACTTTGAGAGCGTAGAGCGCTGGACATTTTTCGAAGTTCAGCAACGAAATGTAAGGTTAAAGTTCAAATTTTCCGGTTGTAATGCTTCAATTTTCATAAAATATAGATAATTATAAAATATTATTCCAACTTTCGCGAAATTAGGTCATCAAATAACGGCGCAATACGAATTTTAAACCTTGTGCGTAACACACCTGCATTAAGATATGCATGAGTTATCGTTCGTGACCGGAATCGGTATGACGTCATCGTAGTCCTACATCCTGATAGCGGCTATTAGAAACACAGGTGAAAGATACCAAGTTTCCTTATTATAGCATATGTAGAGAAGATATAGATCGATTTTTTTTCAAATAAAAAGTATTTTTTGTAGAATAATCCTTTCTAGATCGAACAGCGAAAGAATTTTGACGATCGCGCAAAATTTGTGAATGTGGTGATGATTAAAAAACTGACCGTTGAACAGGTGTTTGAGACCTTTTTTCTCTATATATAATTATATGGAAAATTTGTTTCGAGCGCTTGTAATTAGAAATAAATGCTAATTTAAGAATTGCTGTTTACAACTTAGTTTGTATTTACTGTTTATTAATGAATGTTTTTTTCTGGCGACTCCTCTATAATACTTCAGCATGCACCTCTTCCATAATAAAGTCGCCTTTGTTAAACAGCAACGGTAGACCAGTGTTTTCGTACGTTTCTTGTAAAGCATTTTCCAAAGATATATTAATTATCGTTATCACTAGGACTACAACAATATTGGTCTAGTACGACGAAAAAATCATTTTAGCTTTGAAATATAACGCATCGCCTTAATTAGATTTATAAATTTGTAAACAACTCCACTCCTGTTAAACTTTATAACAATTTTTACAATATTTGTCCTCGACCACTCTATATACACTATTAGTATCATAATTCCCCGCATCAAACCGCCTGGAACTATCCAGCACGCCAATATCTACTATATCAGTCTTATTTAGTATCCAGGACTCGTATATCACTCCGGTGTCAGCATTATTCATTTCTTTATTCACCATGAATGGGTTGGGGCTTGATGTATGTCGATAATTCATCAATATTTAAGGCATGTCTCCGTTTATGAATTCTTCATGGTATTGAGCTAATTACGATAGAATAAAATAACGAATCTAAAATTTATCTATTGTTAAGTATGACAATGATAAAAACAAAAAATAATTTTTGGTTCGTTTATTTTGAAATATATCAGAATCGATCAGTCGGAGATTATTTGCATTCCATTCGGAACTACATGTAACACGTCGATCATCTAAAAACATTTGTGTATAAGTTTGGCGCGGTAGTTCCGAATGTTAAGCCACCAGACTAGCCCAGTTGGTAGCAAGCAAGTCTACTGATACAGGATCGTAGGTTCGATTCCCGGGCTGGGCATACTTTCGTGGAGATTGTCAAAATACAAACATGTATTATTTCTACGGCCAAATTAAGTAGAATTCGATAACTCTAACCCCGTTATAGAGTTGTCCAGGATAATGGAAGTTACATTACTGTAGCCTTGCTACAGAGTTGTCTTGGATAATGGAAGTTACATTACTGTAGCCTTGCTACAGAGTTGTCTTGGATAATGGAAGTTACATTACTGTAGCCTTGCTACAGAGTTGTCTTGGATAATGGAAGTTACATTACTGTAGCCTTGCTACAGAGTTGTCTTGGATAATGGAAGTTACATTACTGTAGCCTTGCTACAGAGTTGTCTTGGATAATGGAAGTTACATTACTGTAGCCTTGCTACAGAGTTGTCTTGGATAATGGAAGTTGCATTACTGTAGCCTTGCTACAGAGTTGTCTTGGATAATGGAAGTTGCATTACTGTAGCCTTGCTACAGAGTTGTCTTGGATAATGGAAGTTGCATTACTGTAACCTTGCTACAGAGTTGCATTACTGTAGCCTTGCTACAGAGTTGTCTTGGATAATGGAAGTTGCATTACTGTAGCCTTGCTACAGAGTTGTCTTGGATAATGGAAGTTGCATTACTGTAACCTTGCTACAGAGTTGTCATGGATAATGGAAGTTCCGTTACTCTATTCTTGCTATAGAGTTGTCTAGGATAATGAAAGTACCGTTACTCAAGCCTTGCCATAGAGTTGTCTAGGATAACGGAAGTTCCGTTACTCTATTCTTGCTATAGATTTGTCTAGGAGAATGATAGTTCCGTTACTCAAGCCTTGCTATAGATTTGTCTATGATAATGGAAGCTTCGTTACTCTATTCTTGCTATAGAGTTGTCCAGGAAAATGAAAGAACCGTTACTTAAGCCTTGCTATAGATTTGTCTATGATAACGGGAGTTCCGTTACTCTAGCCTTTTTATAGAGTTGTCTAGGAAAATGGAAGTTTTGTTTTTGTACCTTCGCTCTCGAGTTGTCAATTAAATCGGAAGTTCCGTTACTCTAGCCTTTCTATTGATGTGTCTAGGATAATTGAAGCTTCGTAACTCTAGCCTTGCTACATAGACTTGTCTAGGATATCGGAAGTTTCATAACTCTAGTCCTGCTATATAGAGCTGTCTAGGATAACGAAAGTTCCGTTTCTCTAGTCCAGCTATATAGATCTGTCTAGGATAATGGAAGTTCTGTTACTCTAGTCTAGCTATATAGACTTATCGAGGATAACAGAAGTTTCTTAACTCTAGTCCAGCTCTATAGAGCTGTCTAGGATAACGGAAGTTCCGTTTCTCTAGTCCAGCTATATAGATCTGTCTAGGATAATGGAAGTTCTGTTACTCTAGTCTAGCTATATAGACTTATCGAGGATAACTGAAGACCCGTTTCTTAAGCTTAGCTTTAGTGTTGTCTAGAATAATTGAAGTTCTGTTACACTAGCCTTGCTATATAGACTTATCGAGGGTAACGGAAGTTCCATACCTCTACCCAAGCTGGGATAATCTAAGTTATGTTACTCTAGCTTTGCTATCGAGTTGACTAGGATAAAAAATTGAAGTTCTGTTACTGTAGCCTTGCTACATAGACTCTTATATGATAACTGGAACTCAGTTACTCTAGCCTTGCTATATAGAGTTGTCTAGGAAAGTGGAAGTTTTGTAACTTTAGCCAGGCTATAGAGTTGTGAAGGCTAATGGAAGCTTCGTTACTCTAGCCTCGCTATAGAGTTGTCTGGGATAATGGAAGTTCTGTTACTTTAGTCTTGCTATATAGAGTTGTTTAGGATATTGGAATTTCCGTTACTCTAGGCTTGCTTTATAGACTTATTAAGCGGATAACGAAAGTTCCGTTACTTTAGCCTTGTTGCTGAGTTGTCTAGGATAATGGAATTTCCGTTACTCTAGGCTTGCTATATAGAGATGTCTAGGATAACTGAAGTTCCGTAACTCTAGTCCTGCTATACAGAGCTGTCTACGAAAACGGAAGTTCCGTATCTCTAGTCCTGCTATATAGAACTGTCTAGGATAACGGAAGTTCTGTTACTCTAGTCCTGCTATATAGAGCTGACTAGGATAACGCAAGTTCCGTAACTCTAGTCCTGCTATATAGACCTGTCTAGGATAACGGAAGTTCCATAACTCTTGTCGTGCTGTATAGAGCTGTCTAGAATATCTGAAGTTCCGTAACTCTAGTCCTGCTATACAGAGCTGTCCAGGATAACGGAAGTTCCGTTACTCTAGTCCTGCTATACAGAGATGTCTACAAAAACGGAAGTTCTGTAACTCTATTCCTGCAATATAGAACTGTCTAGGATAACGGAAGTTCCGTTACTCTAGTCCTGCTATTTAGAGCTGACTAGGATAACGCAAGTTCCGTAACTCTAGTCCTGCTATACAGAGATGTCTACAAAAACGGAAGTTCTGTAACTCTATTCCTGCAATATAGACCTGTCTAGGATAACGGAAGTTCCGTAACTCTAGTCCTGCTATACAGAGCTGTCAACGAAAACGGAAGTTTCGTAATTCTAATCCTGCAATTTAGAACTGTATAGAATAATGGAAAATCCGTAACTCTAGTCCTGCTGTATAGAGCTGTCTAGGATAACTGAAGTTCCGTAAATCTAGTCCTGCTATACAGAGCTGTCTACGAAAACCGAAGTTCCGTAACTCTAGTCCTGCAATTTAGAACTGTCTAGAATAATGGAAAATCCGTAACTCTAGTCCTGCTGTATAGAGCTGTCTAGAATAAATGAAGTTCTGTTACTCCAGTCCTGCTATACAGAGATGTCTAGGATAACTGAAGTTCCGTAACTCTAGTCCTGCTATACAGAGCTGTCTACGAAAACGGAAGTTCCGTAACTCTAATCCTGCAATTTAGAACTGTCTAGAATAATGGAAAATCCGTAACTCTAGTCCTGCTGTATAGAGCTGTCTAGGATAAATGAAGTTCTGTTACTCTAGTCCTGCTATACAAAGATGTCTAGGATAACTGAAGTTCCGTAACTCTAGTCCTGCTATACAGAGCTGTCAACGAAAACGGAAGTTCCGTAACTCTAATCCTGCAATTTAGAACTGTCTAGAATAATGGAAAATCCGTAACTCTAGTCCTGCTGTATAGAGCTGTCTAGGATAAATGAAGTTCTGTTACTCTAGTCCTGCTATACAGAGATGTCTAGGATAACTGAAGTTCCGTAACTCTAGTCCTGCTATACAGAGCTGTTTACGAAAACGGAAGTTCCGTAACTCTAGTCCTGCAATTTAGAACTGTCTAGAATAATGGAAAATCCGTAACTCTAGTCCTGCTTCATACAGCTGTCTAGGGAAAGGGGATTTCCGTTACTCGGCTAGAATGCACTTTACCGATACGCGCCTACTGCGCATGCGTCATTTGCATTTTATATCGAGCAGTACTGACGTTGACTGTTATCAATTGGGGTTACGGGAGCAGCAGCCCCTGATAAGAGACAGAAAATATCTTGAAATTCAAATAAAGTCACCTTTTATTCAAACAAGTTTAGGGTTTGGGTTATATTTATATTTCCGGTGAATAACAACATACCGGTAAAGTGCAGTAGCACCTGTTTCTCTAGTCCTGGAAGTTCCGTTTCTCTAGTCCAGCTATATAGATCTGTCTAGGATAACGGAAGTTCCGTTTCTCTAGTCCTGCTATACAGATCTATCTAGGATAACAGAAGTTCCGTAACTCTAGTCCTGCTATATAGAGCTGACTAGAATAACTCCGTATCTCTAGTCTTGCAATATAGATCTGTCTAGGATAACGGAAGTTTCGTAACTCTAGTCCTGATATATAGATCTGTCTAGGATAACGGAAGTTCCGTAACTCTAGTCCTGCTATTAAGAGCTGACTAGGTCAACGTAAATTTCGTTACTCTAGTCCTGCTATATAAAGTTCCGTAACTCTAGTCTTGCTATATGGATCTGACTAGGATAACGGAACAAAACTCAAGTCTTGCTGTTAAGAGCTGTCTTAATTAACGGAGGGTCCGTAACTCTAGTCCTGCCATACACAGCTGTCTAGAATAACAGAAGTTCCGTAACTCTTGTCCTGCCATACATTTTTGCCTAGGATAACGGAATTTCCGTTTCTCTAGTCCTGCTATATAGCTCTGTCTAGGATAACAGACGTTCCATAACTCTAATCCTACTATATAGAGCTGAATAGGATAACGGAAGTTCCGTATCTCTAGTCCTGCCATATAGAACTGTCTAAAATGATGGAAAATTCGTAAATCTAGTCCTGCTATATAGAGCTGACTAGGATAACGGAAGTTCCATAACTCTAGTCCTGCTATATAGAGCTGAATAGGATAACGGAAGTTCCGTATCTCTAGTCCTGCCACATAGAACTGTCTAGAATAATGGAAAATCCGTAATTCTAGTCCTGCTATATAGAGCTGACTAGGATAACGGAACTTCCGTTTTTCTAGTCCAGCTATATAAAGCTGTCTAGGATAACGGAAGTTCTATAACTCTAGTCCTGCTGTATAGATCTGTCTAGGTCAACGGAAATTCCCTAACTCTAGTCCTGCTATATAAAGCTGTCTAGGATAACGGAAATTCCGTAAGTCTAGCCCTGCTTTACAGAGCTGTCTCGGATAACGCAAGTTCTATAACTCTAGTCCTGCTGTATAGAGCTGTCTAGGATAACGGAGGTTCCGTATCTCTAGTCCTGCTATATAAAGCTCTCTAGGATAACGGAAGTTTTGTAACTCTAGTCCTGCTGTATAGAGCTGCCTAGGATAACGGAAGTTCCGTTTCTCTAGTCCTGCTATATATAGCTGACTAGGATAACGGAAGTTCCGTTACTCTAGTCCTGCTGTATAGAGCTGCCTAGGTTAACGGAAGTTCCGTTTCTCTAGTCCTGCTATATATAGCTGAATAGGATAACGGGAGTTCCGTGTCTCTAGTCCTGCTATATAGAACTGACTAGGATAACAAAAATTTCGTAACTCTAGTCCTGCTATATAAATCTGTCTAGGATAACGGAAATTCCGTTTCTCTAGTCCAGCTATATAGAGTTGTCTAGGATTACGGAAGTTCTGAAGCGATGTCTCATTAGTTATGTTGGATGACGGAACTTCCGTAACTAAAACCTCGCCTCAGATGGGCGTGTACGAAAACGGATGTTCAGTAGCTGTAGTCTCGCCTGATATAGTTAACTAGGATTAGAGAATTTCCATAACTCTAGAGATCCTGATAGATCAAAGTTACCAAGGCAGCAGCTTGTGTCAAATACATTTGGAGCTCCTCGGCTGTTTATTCATACATTTAATTAACAGTCGAAGTGTTCCGAATGTCACTACTTTTTAAACACAACCAGTAGCATGTTCAACCAAACAAAACGTTACAGAACGTTACATAACGATACATTCAGACCTCCTCGACCATTAATAATCTAATCTAATACACAAATATGCGATCGTTAAGGCAATGAGTGAGGTTTCAAAATTAATGGATTAAAGACAAAACATCACTCATTCCCTACACGACCATATATTTGTTTAACACCGGTAGTTTCTAAATAGCGTCTAAATATGGAGATTATTCGCAGCAAATGGCCGAGGAGTTCCGAATGTATCGTTACGGAACGTTCTGTAACGTTCGTGGTAACTGAACTCCCTTCAGATATTGACGAATCGTTCATAGTTAAATTGTATTCAACTGTCGGTGGCGCATACATTTATCCCGAATTCCAATCATTTCTACACTTGCGATAGTTGACAAATAATAAACCGGTAATTAAGAACAAATATTATCGAGTATTTAAATAAGTAGGGTTCATGTATGAGGCACCGACAGAAAAATGAAATTCAACCATGGACGATGCAAACATCTGTACTCTAAGATGCAAAAGTATTCACAAATATCCGCCGTTTGACTCCGTGCAACAAATGTTGGCAGGGGATATGGTTGTGATACTTATGAATGTGTTCTAAGTAAAACGCAACACCAAAAATTCGAAAATTGTACTTGGACAACAAACATCTCAAGGACAAAATGTCCGAGACGACTTGTTAATTATCAGTGGGCCAAGTTATATCAAGGGCATGAAATTGGGCAACAAACATCTCAAGGACAAAATGTCCGAGACGACTTGTTAGGAATGAACAGGCCAAATTATAACATGAAAACGGATCTTGATATTCGTTCGTTTTTCTGCAGCAGTTGACTGAAGACATCGAAATATCTTGACATGTTTCATGAATCTTTGTGTCCATAGCAACAAACCTGAAATTATATATTAAAGTCTCATTAGAATAAGTACTTTTTTATACTGGGTTTAAAGCCGTGTCAACACATTTTGGTTACTTTACAGCGTCCAGCGCACCTAACCTAGCTATCCTGGACACTTGTCTATAGCCAGTACTTACACGCCGGAAGTTCACTATATACCTAATAAATGGAGGAAAATTGTCATAACTGTCAAATTATCGCGCAAGGATATAACTTCTCCGAATGAGACTCGAAACAATACCCCTTCGGCACACAGAGATTCCTAATCCCGGTGCGCTACAAGCTGCGCAACCAACCCGGGTTAGAATAAGTATACTATAAGATGCGACTGATAACTTATCAATACCTGTAAATTTTCTTCATATGAAGAGTGACGACAATAGTCTAACAACGATATTTTCATTGATGTTCATAAACAAAATTATTATTGTTTGATAAAATTTCGGAGAATTTCATAGTACTTACCACTGGAGCTTATATCATACGTGATGTTTCCATTTACTCATCTATCCAACTCAAAATGGCCATATTTTGTCTTTTCTTACTCGGCTAAATCCATGGACATTCATCGCAACCTAAAATATAACATACGGGAATAAAACCATACAGAAATGTTTTTTTTATGATACAAATGTATACAATTAGAAGCTGAATATAGTATAACCTCTGCAGAAGAAATCTTCTGTGCAACAACAGCTTTCTGCAGTCACGTTAGATGCAATTTTAATGGAAGTTAACCTCTGCAGAGCAACGACCTCTGAACAGCAACACATTTTGTTCCTCTCTATGGGTGTTCTTTAAGAGAGGTTGTACTGTGTACTATATTAAAATAAATACCAGGCAAAAGTTTCATAAACAAACTGAAGAAGGAACTCAATAACAGACTATAGCGGGTTTTTTACTATAGATATCGTTTCACTGCAGTTGGAATGACTGTTGTTAGATGATCTTAATAATGAAAATACATAAAATGTTTCAAGATAAAATACAATGGGTTTTTAGTGTGAACTTAAAACAACAAACTCGCATTTCGCTTGAGACTAAACTAAACACGTTTTTAACAGACAGAAATTAAAACAATTGAATTAAATCTTATCCAAACTTGTTTGTCAGTTCTATTTTGTATAATATGGTTTAAAAAAACTACTGTATTAGACTTCCTAATGACACATATATTTGTTGTAACGTTGATTACAATAGCAAAATGATTGTCCAAAATAAACTTGAGGACAAAGTCCTTTTTTCGTGAAAGTGTAGATTATTAGGAAATTACCTCGTAGCATTGTCTTGTACACATTTCTTGATCCATACAAATCAGTCAGAATCTGAAATAGACAAAACACGAGAAGAGAAACCCGAAAGAAATATGTATTTTAAACTGGCATGTTTATTATACCAAAGGAAATTAACAAAATATAACAAAAGATGTGCTGAAAAAGAGAAGCAAATTAGCATGGGACACGGAGCATGGACAAGCATGCATAAGGTACAGGGAGGGGCACGGGCAGGGATTTTTACACCATGGGGGTTCACTGGTCTGTTTAGGGCGGTCATTTCCGCTACCATTCCCACCTATTCACCAGGGCTATAGAAAGTCTCTGATCACCATTATTCCAAGATTGCTGACTTGCAATAAGCTTATTTTACCTAGTTAAGACGAAACTTATCAATATCCATAAATGTTTATCCCTAATCCTACAATCTGATTAAAACCTGATCTAAAAATTTCCGCTCGCCTACTCGCTAATTTAGATCTGGCCTTTTTCAAACGAAGGTCACGTTCAGGTGACCTTTTCTCATCATAAAATTCATGACGAGATTGTTATGATACGTAACTTGTTTACATCGTCTACGTCACGCAATTTGAAATGAGCCGTCCAATCGCAGAATGTGAATAATACCGCTGTTAAATTAGCTTGCCAACCTTGGTCTAAAAATAAAAAATAACGAAATCAAAATGTGATTAATAGTGTTTTCATCTAGATAAAAGCTACGCATTGATTGGTCGACACAAAGTTCATCTCGACGTGACTTTCCACGGAGACAGTAGAGATCCTGTAGGACAATGCTGTACAGGATATCTGTTTACGGAGATTGCTAATCCTATACCCACCCCAAGCCGCGGCCGTGGCGTAGTGGTTAGCATGTCTGCCTTCGAATCCGGAGATCCGGGTTCGAATCCCGGTCGCGGCAGGTCATACCCTATACACGAGTTGTCGGCCTCGTGGTAGGGTAAGTTAGTACTGGTGATAGAAAAAATGTCCAGGAAACCTATAGTAGGAAGAGCTGGCCGTCGTGTATATGACCTATATATGTGTTGAATGCGACGTTAAAAATCAAAAACAAATACCCACCCAATATGAATCACTGTGTTCTTAGCAATAAACCCTATGTTTCACCCGAGAAATCATTAGTTTTGAAACATTGATAAAACTGCACCAAGACATTCCTCTTATTGTGTATTTTACATAAACTCAAACGAATCATGACTTAAAGGCCCTTTTTAAACACCCCAAAGTGTCCACCTTACACGGAGAAATAGATTAAACTCGTCGGAGGGTTTCATGAACTTGATTTTTAACACATTGGGGAATTCAAGTTTTATTCATATTCAATACCCCGGAAAAAATTGATAACTAACTTTACGTCTCTTCTTAAGAAAAAGAAATCCACGGGTAACTCATGTACAGTGTGACAAAATTTAACCAGAAACTATACGCTTCTATAAAAATGTTAACGATTATCTTAAACGGTTTCTTCTACAACAGCAAGGCGAGATTCGTCAAATCTAAATACAAATTTTCTTGACAGTTCATATATAGTTTGGATAAACTAGTCAATTCAGTTGATTCGAATGTTAATGCGACAGATCTGAATAATCTTTAATGTACGAAAATCTCAATCACTATTCATTAATTTCAAGGATATCATCTAAAAAGCGTATGATGTGATAGCAAAATATTATTTATATAACATTTAATAGATGCAAAAAAGAATGTTCATTTATCCTTAAATTTGACCATAGAGCAAAAGTTACTCATATTCTGTCATATGACAAGGCAATCTATCAATTATCATTTCAACATTAAAATTTTAACATTTTTTAACCATTTTGGGTGAAGTCTGTATCCATGGCAATAGTACAAAATAAATGGCTTGATTTGGAAATAATGATCTCTCTTCAAACTGTTTTTTTTCTAAATTGGTAGTTTAATAGTTTTATATGTTGTCTCATGATGAAAGCACTTTTTTGAATGGTGAGTATTTGTTTGCCATGGTAACCAATTTCAGAAATTGAAAACATAGTCTGAACTAAAAAAGAACACGTTTTAACTTTTATCATAGAATAAGTAAATACAGTCCTAGATATGGGATTCCTTTTAAAACAATTGAAACAGCAAAATAATAACATGTATATATGAGCACTAACAAAAAACGCAGTTCTTACTATTACAGTCATGCTACTTCTGACTTTAAATGACGATTTTTACTTTGCAGTGGGCACTAAAATGTGATATATCAGTATGCATAAAATTTATCATATAATCTGTATCATTCTTGAAGACCTAAGAAGGAGTGGTGGCCGTGAAAACGGAAAAAGTGAATACACGCTGAGGCGATGACTGGTATGTGCAGGCAATAACCATTACTATTATTGTTATAACCGTTATAATCATTATTATCATCAATATAATTATTATATTACAATTATACATTATACAATGTACTCTGGACTATATAAGTTGTGATACATCAATGCGTTCCTGTGGTGGTATGGATGATTATATTGTCAGAGGTCGTCTTTGACAAATTATTGACGGTAAGATGCGAAGCAGTTCACCAGTTACTGCATCAACTCCACGTCTAACAAGAATGAACCTACAAGAGGACACTCCGGTTAGACAATACAGGGACGCAGCAAGAAGGAGAAGATCCAACGAAGAATATGTGGAAGATGGTGAAAGAAGAACATCGAACAATGATTTTAGGAGACCTGCAAGGGCGGCGGAATATTTGGAATTAGTGAACGACAGGCCCTTGGACAGATCCAGAAACAGAATGGATAGAGGACACGTTAATTTTGATTATGAAGAAGAAAAGTTGCCTAGGAGATCTATGGGTAACATACCAAAAACTATGGTATTCAATGAAAATAGTAACTGGTTTGCTTTTATGAGCAAATTTCAATTGTTTGCCAGAAAAAAATATTTCGGAATCCTAACATAGAATTCATGGACTTGGTTGATAAATTAGAAAAAGAGGTTAAATAGTAGAGAAGAAACCGAAACATACAAGGTCGAATTGTTGACTATGCGACAACACCATGGAGAAACTTTGAAAGAGTTTGCGGAAAGGGTTGAAACTTTAGCTGTAAAACCTGAAAAGTTCCATGATGAATTCATTGTTAGGAGGTTCACCCATGGTATTCCCGATAAAGATGCAGCATTATAAGTGCCAAATCTGTATGTTAGATCTATTGATGAAGTCATCAGGAAAATAAAAAGTTACAAACACAATTGGGCAGCTATAAGGGCAACAAGGGACGTAATTGGCGTACGGTAATTGACATGCAGGAAGAGGTTAAAGTCCATATTGAAGCCTCTTGGATCTTGGAACACATATCACACCGAGACAAGGGAAAGAATAGGGTGCATGTTCCTAAGGTGAAGCCAGTACAGGATTGCCTTCCAACTACTATGTGCCAGGATGTGAGGTTGAGGACCCAAAGTCTCCCGAAGTCTGTGCAAGACGCAGCAACCGGTAGTGGCACACATCAAAGATCCCCACCATATGTAGACCAAGATATATATTCAATATCATCAGGTGAGGAGGAACGACCCCAAGGAGGAGGAAATCCCCAACACATGTTAAGTGAGACCTAAAAGTGAGAAGCCCTTGGTGAAACCTACCAATGTGGACTACCATCTGGAATCCCTTACATCAGTTAGGGAAGATCCATCCAAGAGAGAAACCCTTGGTGAGATAAAAAAAATCCTTGGACTCATAGGAAATATCAGGTTATATCACGGTGCGAAACTGTGACCAGACAGAATGTCAGAGGTCAGTTTGCTTTTTTTTGAAGTTTTATCAGCATATTGAACAAATTGTGCAACATCAATTGGAAACCACATCAATAAAAACTGTAATCAAAATTAGAGCAAAAATCAGCCAGAAAAGATTGGAATATTATAAGAACGTTTTCACTTGAATGTACATGTACCTATAAACTTTAAACAAAACACAGTATTGGATCATTGAACTTACTTAAAGTGCATATAATAGTTAAAGGTCCTCATAATGTTTACTTAAACAAAATATAATTAAATGTACTATAATTTTATGATTAATTACACTGAGTTTATGCACATGTTAACTGACTATTTCAAATATAACAATATCGTTGCAAATTAATTATGATAACACAATATTTACAAAACTTTCTGAATGTATGATATAATAACAATATCATATCAGTAAATAAAGGCTTTCTAATCATCAGCTATTAAGCATATAGCTCTATACCAATTACCAATGTCAGTTCACAATGCTATTTATAACACAATGCTGGTATTTATAAAAATATCCAAAATGATTCAGTTACCTATAATCTGTAAACCATTCAGTAAAGTTATATACATAAATGAACTATACCAAAATACCTTTCACATCCTTGTTACCAACAACATAATTCATTATACAATGTATAGAGATTGTTTAAAAAACCAATAAATTCAAAGAAACAAAAGGTTGTCGATATTACATATACACTGGTGTCCAAATATAATATAGAAAAACTAAGCAAAATGTGTTTTTTAAAAACGAAAGAGAAAATATGGAAAAAAACATGTGTAAAGAAACTTTAGGACACCAGTGTATTTCATTTAAATTTGTTTTAAACATATACATGTAAGCAGCACCCTAGCAAGACTTAGTACTATGAACACTATTTACATTCGACTATATAGTAACTAGTACCTTAAGTATTTGGTACATCATTGCTGTTTTGTTTAAGATTCTGATCTAGCTATCCTCCCATAGATTGGATCCTTCACTAGATTACTCAGAACTATGTATTTATTTATAAGTTTAAAAAGTAATTCCGATCTAGTTATCCTCCCGTAAATGGGCCCTTCACTAGATTGCTCAGAATTACGTTTACAAAAAATTCCGATCTAGTTATCCTCCCATAAATGGGCCCTTCACTAGATTGCTCAGAATTATCTGTTTTGACTCTATAATTCCGATCTAGATATCCTCCCATAAAATGGGCCCTTCACTAGATTGCTCAGAATTATGTTTTACATATAATTCCGATCTAGCTATCCCCCCAGTAAACTGGGTCCTTCACTAGATTGCTCAGAATTATAGACACTTTTCATTATTATTTTTAATTGAGAGCTATCAAGTTCCTCTCTTTTACCTTCATCAAGCCGATTATCGTTTAGTACATCGTTATCAAGCATCATTAATACTAATTACATGTACATGTATTTAACTATTGCTTTTTATATTCTTTTAAGGGTCGAAAACGTTATCAATATACTGTACATACAATGAATATGTTATTAAAACTGCATGTGTGTGGGTATAAGTATAGATCATTTGTGTACGTTCAAAAAATATCTGACCGTGTAACCATTATACAGAATGTTTATATAGTTAGTATTGTGGCAGACGATTGGTACATTTGGTACAAAGTCAACAGCTTAAATAACTTAGTGATTTTAGTAAGACTTTATTTACAATTGTGCAAAACTCCTATATTCTTATGTATAATCTAAATATCAAATTGTCATTGAATGTAATAAACAATACTACAATGTATATGATATGCTGAAGTGTGGATTATTTTTATTATCTTAATTTGCATTGAATACAACGATTTTATAAATATATTTTAACGATAGATCCGAACAAATAGTATAATGTAAAATGCCTTCTGATTTGATTTGAAAAAGATTCAAACATTTCACGGATCTATTTATTTAAGGTAAATATAGTTCTTAAAATGTTCCAATCTTTTACTGATACATTGATAACTATGTAGATATGTGTTGTATTATTCATTAAAAAAATTCAAACAAGTAAATCTGTGAGCTAATGCTCACTAGTGATACCCCCGCCAAAATCTAAAAATATGCGACAAACAGGAAGTAGATGAGCAAGGAGCATGAAATCGCTTTACACCACATGGGACTATGGGATGAAGCAATATGCAAAGTATTAGGCTGCTGCATATTATAGTTGCTGAGAAAACTGCGACGGAAATTTTGTAACGGACGGACGGCCGGACGGACGGACGGACGCACGCACGGACAAGGGTAAAACAGTATACCCCCCTCTTCTTCGAAGCGGGGGTATAATTAATATTACCATTTGTAATTTAACTGCTGAATATGCTGTTACAAAAACTCCCAAATGGAAACAAACCATACATTAAGATATTTTACTTAAAGATAGAAATCTACATAGAAATAAGGACAAATTTTAGACAAGTCATAAAAGTGTGTTTAAAATCTTATTAAAAACAGACAACCATTTGATATTTACGAGAGAAAGACATGCTAAAGTGTATTAAAGTCATCTTATTCGAAGAATGAAACCTACATGGAAATAAGGACCGAATATGTCATTTTACTTGTTTGATTTCTTTTTTATGTCTGAAAAATAGGACAGAACGACATGTTATTTTGCATTAAAGTTATATTATTATAAGATAAGAACCTACAAGACCCAAAGTAATTAATTGTATTAAAGTGTGGCTTTTTTTTCAAAGATAAAAACCTGCATAAAATTATGGACCTATGGTGACAATTTGTACGTGTGTTTTCTTCTTTTAAGAAGGATACCTTTCAAAGAATAAGGACAGAATGATATGCTGTAGTGTATTATAGTTGTCTCTTTATAAAGATATAAACCTACATGTACATTTGGACAGAACGTGTCAATTTGTATGTAAGTTTTCATTTTAAAGACATATACCAAGAATAAGGGCAGATTGACATGTTGTCGTGTATAAAAGATATCTTATTCAAAGATAAAAACTACATGAAAATAATGACCAATGATACCATTTTGTACGATTTTTTTCTTTTTTAAGGACTGATACTTACCTGAAAATAAGGACAAAAGGACATGGTTTTGGTTATCAGAATTAACTTATTCAAAGAATGACATGTTGTAGTGTATCATATTTAGCTCTTCATAAAGATAGAAACCTACATGAATAGACAAAAGACGTCCATTTGTATGTAAGGCAGAAATACACATGAAAATATGGACGAAATGACAGTTTTAGTGAATTACTGTTATCTTATTATAAGATAGAAACGTACATGCAAAATTGAATAGATGATAACATAGTGTATGCATATTATCTTTTTTGAGACAAATACTTACCTGATAATAAGGACAGGATGTTTCAGAGAATCAAAGTTGTTTTATTTAAAGAAACCACCATGAACATTTCGACAGAAGATAACATAGTGTTTGTATGTTTTCTTTTTTGAGACAGATACTTACCTACTAATAAGGACAGAATGTTTTAGTGAATCAAAGTTGCTTTATTCAAAGAGATAGAAGTCTTCAAGAACATTTGAACAGAGGATGTCATGGTGTATACATGTGTTTTTTTCTAAGACAGATTCTTAGCAGAAAGCAAGGACAGAATGACATGATGTAGTATGTTAAAGATTTTTTTCAGAGACAGAAATCTTCATGAACATTTGGACAGAAAATGCAAGTTTAGTTTTGCAAGATAGAAACTTGCTTGAATCCTATCAAAGATAGAAAACTACATGAACATTTTGACAGAGGAAGTCAATTTGTATGAAGACAGATACCTTACCAAGAATAATGACAAAATGCAAAGCTGTAGTATATTTAAGGTTTTTTTATTCAAAGAGAGAAACCTACATGAAAATAAGGACAATAGGTGTTAATTATGTATGTTAGTGATCTTCTTAACACAGATACCTACCTGGAAATAAGGGTATAATTTAATGTTTATGTGTATTAAGGAGATCTTATTGTAAGAAAGAAACTTACGTGAACAGTTTGAGAGAATATGTCAATATGTATGCATGTTTTCTTTTTAAGACAAATACTTACCTGAGATCATTGACTGAATAACATGTTTTAGTGTTACAAGATAGAAACCTATATGAACATTAGAACCAAATATGGCATAGTATATGTATGTTTGTTTTTAAAACAACTGCCTACCTGAGAATAATGACAAAATGACCTGTTACAGTGAATGAAGGTAAAAACTGCATTTTCGCATATATGAGAAATGATACTAAACTTTACTTCATTAAGTCTATGTTGCAATTTACTTAATCTATTGCTATCTATATGATTGTTTTTGAATGATGATAATTCGCAGTAATAGATGTGGACTTCAAATATGTTATGAGGATGATAAGTCATCCAAATTTTTGGAATTGTACAAATCGTTCTTTAGGATTCTGTGGTAGTATTCGTACTGATCCTGATATAACAGAAGAATCAAAGTAAGTATAGCCCATATTCACAGACCAAATGAGTTGAAAACTAAAAATACAAACGTCAAAAACAGTAAGGGGCGTATGCAATCAACAAATAGATAACAGAAAATGCCTTTATCTGAGTTTCATAAATGCAAATCGCAAACTTATGAAAGTAAGAGTAAGTGTCCGTCTTCCAGCATTGGATAACATATAGAGACACGCCATAGGAAAGATAAAAGATGTCGTGCTTTAATGATGAAACGAGTTAGCAAAACTACTGAAAACTCAGTCACTGTGTATTCTACCAGCATCCTTTAATGACAATGCTGCATTAGGTTAACTACCATCAGCTAGTACATGTAAGAGAACCATAATGAATAAAATAATTCCAGAATTTCCAAAAGCACCTGAGAATCTAAGACTTCTTACTGCAGAAGGAAAATGGGCCAACAACCTAAATGGTGAACCATTTTTGTTTGATGACAGTGGTGTGGATAGTGAATCAAGGGTGTTAATTTTTGGAACAAATCAACCATTTAAATTACTGGGACAGCCAAACTAGAGGTCCATGGACGGTATTTTTGCTAAGGCTCTTTCCCAAGTTAGTCATATATTTGCTATGCATGTTTCTCTAGGTGATTTCACTGTACCACATATATTTGCAATTTTGCAAGATATACGTCATAATACTTGAAACTCTATTTCTAATAATGTCTGAAGCATGTTCTCACATAGGATATCAACCTGGCCCTCTAATTGTGATGGTAAACTTTAAACTAGGTTTTAGAAAGGCTTTATCTGCAGTGTTTGGAAACAATACTCTTATACAAGGATGTGTTTACCATTTGTCACAAGCCACTTGGCGTAAAATTAGGGAATCAGAACTGATTTTAAAAACTTTGTGGGATGGTTGATGCTGTAGCATTTATACCTGTGGATGATGTTTCAAATAAAATTGGAAACACCCAACATTGAAAAACTTACTGATTACTTAAACGCAACTAATGTTTGTGTACTTAAAAGGAACATAAAAGTCAAATATGGAAAGATCATGATTCGAACTCCAACTACATTTCAACCACATGAATGAGATGTTTATGAAGTCACCATACACAATGGACAAAGAAATAACAACAAATATGAAGGCTAAAAAAATAGATTTACACTCCCAGTAGGCTATCCTCATCCTCATGTATGGAAACGTATTAAGTTCTTAAAGTTAGAGGAGAGAATTCGTGCTGCATCTATTGTACAATTTGAAGTGGGTAACTTTCAACAACGCAAGAAACAAAAGTCTGTGTTGATTTACAGGCTAGATTTGGACAAAGCTGCTTTGAGATTGAAAATGGTTATCGTGATATGGCAAATTTCTCTTTGCTGTTGGACATTCTATCTGAATTAAAACCTGTGAATGTGATAACTTAAATGGAAATTTGAAGTAAAATCATTAGTTTTAACCACATGGTGGTATTTTGTCTTGACAACTCAGGCAATTTTTAAATGTTTGTTTGTTTGGATTTTACATAGCATCAACAAAAAAGGTTATATCGCACCCAAAGCAGTTGATAATAACAATGTTAATTACTTTTTAAATGAATAATGATAACTATTTTAGATGAATCTTAATGAGTATGCAGTATGCACTGTTGCATTTCTGGAGTCTTGAAGTCACTTAAAGTTACCTGTGTTTGTATTAAATTTATGTATGAAATGTGCTAAGATACAAAACTGATAATACTGTTATGCAAATGGAATCATACTGCTATATTTTAGTTTTCGAAGTTTATTGACATACGGATTTAATTTATATACAAAATGTAATTAAAAAAACATTTTTGTCCTGTTTTATCTTGTTTTACATTTAATTATTTATTATAGAATAGTATATCTTTTAAGACAGAAGTTCAGTAATAAGAAAAGTTTAACAATTACATTAGACTAGTAGCATCATATACTTTTTGAGAATCAAACCCACAAAAGATAGTTGGTAATTTTCAACCTACATTCTAGAGAAACTTATGAGCAAATAAGAATAAAATACTGATTTTTTTATTAAGTATCAATGTAATTTTATCGTACGATAGAAACCTAAATGAAAATAAGGACCGAATATTGCAAAGTGTAAGTATGTTTTCTTTTTTAGGACAGATAACCTCCTTAGAAAAAGAACAAAATATAAGTGAATTTAAGTTATCTTTTTTAAAGATATCTACATGCGAATGGACCTTAGATGTCAAATGCCTACCTGAGAATAAGGACAGATTGAAAGTGTATTTAAGTTTCACAATTCAAAGAGAGAAACCCACATGAAATTACTGACAATAGATGTCAATCATGCATATATGTGTTCTTTTTTAAGACAGATACATACCTGTAAATAAGGACATATTGATATGTTTAAGTGTATTTAAGATTTTTCATTTAAATATAAAAACCTACATGAGAAAAAAGGCCGAATGACAAGTCATATCGAATGTCTGCTATCTAATTGAAGGACATAATCGTAAAATAGATTAGGAACATGCGGCATGCCATAGTGTGAGTCTGTTATTGTATTGAATGACAGAAGCGTACATAATGAATGGAAAAAACGGCATGCTTATTGTGTGTCTGTTATTGTTTTGAAGGTCAGAAACAACATAATGAATGGGAAAAACGGCATGCTAATTGTGGGTCTGTTATCGTTTTCAAGGTCAGAAACGTACATAATGAATGGAAAAAACGGCATGCTTATTGTGTGTCTGTTATCGTTTTCAAGGTCAGAAACGTACATAATGAATGGAAAAAACGGCATGCTTATTGTGTGTCTGTTATCGTTTTCAAGGTCAGAAACGTACATAATGAACTGGAAAAACGGCATGCTTATTGTGTGTCTGTTATCGTTTTGAAGGTCAGTAACGTACATAATGAATTGGAAAAACGGCATGCTTATTATGTGTATGTTATCGTTTTCAAGGCATAAAAACGTACATAATGAAAGGAAAAACGGCATGCTTATTGTGTGTCTGTTATCGTTTTCAAGGTCAGAAACGTACATAATGAATGGGAAAAAATGCTTGCTTATTGTGTGTCTGTTATCGTTTTGAGGATCATAAACGTTCATAATGAATGGAAAAAACGGCATGCTTATTGTGTATCTGTTATCGTTTTGAAGGTCAGAAACGTTTATAATGAATAGAAAAAAAGGCATGGTTATTGTCAGTCTGTTATCGTTTTCAAGGTCAGAAACGTTCATAATGAATGGAAAAAATGGCATGCTTATTGTGTGTCTGTTATTTTTTTGAAGGTCAGAAACGTTCATAATGAATGGAAAAACGGCATGCTTATTGTGTGTATGTTATCTTTTTGAAGGTCATAAACGTTTATAATGAATGGAAACAAACGGCATGCTTATTGTGTGTCTGTTATCGTTTTCAAGGTCAAAAACGTTCATAATGAATGGAAAAACGGCATGCTTATTGTGTGTCTGTAATCGTTTTCAAAGTCAAAAACGTTCATAATGAATGGAAAAACGGCATGCTAATTGTGTGTCTGTTATCGTTTTCAAGGTCAGAAACGTACATAATAAACTGGAAAACGGCATGCTTATTGTGTGTCTGTGATCGTTTTGAAGGTCAGATACGTACATAATGAATGAAAAAAACGACATGCTTATTGTGTGTCTGTTATCGTTTTCAAGGACAGAAACGTACATAATTAATGGAAAAAAACGGCATGCTTATTGTGTGTCTGTTATCGTTTTCAAGGACAGAAACGTACATAATTAATGGAAAAAAACGGCATGCTTATTGTGTGTCTGTTATCGTTTTCAAGGACAGAAACGTACATAATTAATGGAAAAAACGGCATGCTTTTTGTGCGTCTGTTATCGTTTTGAAGGTCAGAAACGTACATAAAAGTAAGAAACAACGTCATGTCTTTTCTGTGTTAGTTTTCTAATTAAGGACATAAACACAACTGTGTCATGGAAAACACAGCAAATCTTAGTGTGTGTCTGTTATCGTTTTAAATGGCAGAAACGTTTATGATTCATAGAATAAAACACGATGTCTTAGTGTGTGTCTGTTATCTTATTGAAGGACATAAACTAACATGAGCTTAGGAACAACATCAAGTCTTATTGTGGGTCTGTTATCTTATTGAAGGACATAAACTTACATGATTTATAGGAAAAAAAATTCTTATTGTGAGTCTATTATCTTATTGAAGGACAGAAACGTTTATGATTTATAGAAAAAAACAGGATGTTTTATTGTGTCTGTTATCTTATTGAAGAACATAAACTTACATGAGCTTAGGAACAACGGTATGTTTTATAGTGAGAAAATATGTCTCATTATTCTATGTTAGTTAATAAACATTGGTCAATAATATGTCCATTTTATTTAATGCACAAATATGATAATGATTTTGATAAAAATAAAGTACTGCTTGGCAGAAATTTGACTCTATGTAAATTAAATGAAATATGCTACTATTTAGATTGCTTTAGTTGTATTTTCGAAGTACTATTTGTATATGAAACAGAGTTGGTCTCGATTTGAGCCTTTTGGAATGATGGTAATTGATTATAGTTATTTCTCAGCAGACAGAGGACCTTGATTAACAAGGTCAGCTACTTCTCCAAATACATTATCAATGAAGGAAAATTGACATTACATGTATTATAAAATTTCCATGGAAGGGTATAACCGCCCGGTCGGGATTCTAGATTTAAACCCCCAGCGCGATAACAACGGGGCTACAGCTCTAGCTTATCGTAATGTATGATAGGATAGACAAACACTATGGTGACTATTTGGCAATTGATATGACATACAAAAATTGATGGATGGCAGGCTCGAAGTCGCAACTTAGTTTATATTGTACGCCCATACATGAAGGTGTTTCCTCAGCCACTCTAAAGTACATGTGTAAGTTTATATTTGATTACTAAAACTATCCAAATAAATCAGTCATGCATAAGTCTCACACTTAAGGCATTAAGTAAACAAGAGGCAGGGTTGAGAATACTCTCTATCTTGAGCTATGTTAGCTAATTACTAGCCAAAAAACAGGCTTAAAAACGAATAATTATTATTGTCTTAAAATAATATTTTGCTATTACATTTTTGGAAACGCAATTATCAGAGCTATTTTTAAGATCTTAATGAGTAGCACGCAATTCGGCAACGGTAAATATTTATACCAAGTCAGTATCAATATAAAGTCACTTTCCCGATTATTTCCAATACAAAGCTCACTTCTGCATAAATTCACTTGATAAAAACTTTTACTTAGAGTGAGTTGTTATCTCGCTTTCGAGATGTAAAAATGTAATATATGATTTAAATATAAAAGTTTTTAATCTACAATTAGTTGTCATAATACAAGAATTCTTATTTAAATTAAATTAATGTATACATTACAAATACAAATTCTTATAAAATAATGTAAGCCCAAAAGTCTTACGCACATTATTACAGAAACATTTGATTAAAACTGTACGTAAAAAGTACTCTGTAATGTGTATGAAAACAAGCTTTAATGATTATATCAAGTAGGCCCTATTTGTATCTAATACAATCGACTTAGTACTAATAATATCATTAAGATTGTTTGTAAAACATGTACATGTATGTCAGAAAAAAACTAATCATGGCCGTTACAAAAAACATTTGGATAGAGCCCCCATAGAAATCTATTAACGTCCCCGTTTTATGCAGTAGCATAAAGCGATTAAACCATAGAATTACAACAATAATATGAACAATATCCAAATTCAAATCCTGTTCTATGATAGCTAAAGCAATTACTCTATTTCTTGAACTAGTATCCGTTTTTTCAACTGTCTAAGCTTGAATAATTTCACGGTGACTGAATGCACTGTTTCTGTACTGGTGGCCTAATTGTCATTAAACCCTGGTCGATAGCGCAGTTGGTAGCGCGCCGGGATTTGAGTACTCGTGCCTGAGGGGGTGCGGGTTCGAATCCCACCCGGGGAGGTTATACCCTTCCATGAAAATTTGACAATAATTTCGATTTTCCTCCGTTGATTAGATAATATGGAGAAGTTTCCGGTCTTGTGGAAGGGTAGGTGAGTACTGGTTATAGACAATGTTCCAGGAAAGCTAGTTTAGGTAAGCTGGACGCCGTGAAATGACCTAAATTGTGTTAATACGGCGTTAACTCCAATAAAAAAATAAAATAAATAATTGTCATTAAATATATCTTGACTAAAACATACCACTGTGCATAAGGAGATTTACTCGATCATAGAACACACTTTTGGAAACTCATGAATGTATCATGGCGATGATTTTGACAAACGCATTCACCGTGAAATTATTCATGTTTTGACAGTTGAGAAAAAAACGAACTATACCACAAAATAGCCCATCTCAACTCCGCAGAAAAAATACCCAATTATATTCATCCATTTGCTAAAAAGTTCCAAACTAATTTCCTCTCTTCGAAGTAGAGTCCTATGCAAACCCTCCCAAAATTAAGTAAACCCCAACCTACATTACCTATTTTATCCCTATCGCCTACCCCCACCTCCCCAAAGACATAGCTTTGTCTTAACTAGGTAAAACTGATAGAAAATTCCACAAGCCAGCAAGAATACAAATAATGGTAACCAAAGTATTTCGAACCACTGGTGCTGGGGGATATGAAGCCAATGACTCTTAAAAACCCCAACAGACCGAACCCTCTCCATGGCGGGGATGGGACAGTTGGGATATGCATGCAGGGTCTGAGATATCGGTGCAAATCTCAGATCAGACACGGACGACCTGGAGACCAAAGAAAAACAAAACATAATTGAAAATAAATTACATGAATCACAGTAAATTAAGCAACAACAAAATCTAAAAGTTGACTGAACTAGAAATGTCATTTGTTGATAAACAAAGTAAGTGCTATACACGTAAATCAATTGGATAATGAATGAATCAGTTACTGTTCACAAACAAACGCACACTCGCCCGCACATACCCTCACGCATGCTCACTCACACACACACTAACATGCCCTGGCTCACACGCGCAAGCACACTTACCCGCATATACCCTCGCAAACGCATGCACGCACGTACACACCCCCACATACCCCACGCACGCATGCATGCACGCGCACACTACTTATGTTTCTCACCCACACACACAGCAAGAGAAACTGACTTATTCAATAGCCAATGGAAGAATAATGTACAATTATAAATGAATGAAAATAGATATAAAAAGGGTCCGCCCATTTTATAAGGATGCATCATGGGCAAACACTGGAATGTGACTTCTTTCATAAAAGAGTGATTTAGAGCCCAAATTGAGTCAAATTTTGAAAAATTCCTAATATAATTCATTTTAGGACAATTAATTATTTGCCAAAATATTCTCAATTTTGTTGTTGCCAAAGATGGGTAGTCTACAGATTGCTAACTCAGCACTACTAAGTTTGAGACTTGATCTCGTTGATGAACGATTAACAAATACTTTAGTTCACAAACAAATGACATATCTAGAAGATAAAAAGTAAATAAACACTCACCGATTCCTAGTCGAAATGTCTTCCAGCAAGTCAGTCATAACCAAAGTGTTTCATATTTACCTCAAACTTACGGAAATCCTTCAATGGCAGGGGTTTAAATACATGTATACATGTATCAGCTTTCATATTACTTAATACAAAAGCGCCTCAACTGACATCAGCTGAAAAAGAAAGAAAAAGTTATTAGTAAAAATTAAAAGTTCAAGTAAAGATGAAAAACTAATAACCTTATATTAGATTAAAGGGATAAGTTGGCAAATGACAATATTTTTTATTCAATGTAGTTACTTAAGTATAAAGAAAACTTGCTAAAAAGTTATGCCGACAAACTACACATCACTGAACTTATCATAACAAAATCGCGCTATGACCTCAACTATTTTTTTCTAACACAAAAATATAAGAACACTTCACTTTATCCACATGGAAGCAACTGTAAGGGTCACCTACACGATGATAAACTCGATCCACAGGGTGTCAAGAATATAAAGCCGACTCAATGCGCTCTTCACAAAAATTCTCACGACAAAAATCTTCGTAAGTCAGTTTCATAAAATTAGCACTTCAAAGTCAGACGAATAATAATCATTACAATGGTATAATATTCAAAAAGTATACGCAATTTTACACAATTTGTATAATATTTAGAATTGATAAGCCAAAAATGAGTGTATTATTAATGTATCTTGCTTTTGACTTACGAACAAAATTATAAACAAAACTTTAACTTTAACGAGCTCAATGTTAAATATTAGAAACTATACTTCCTTTGTCATATAAGTGAGGTCATTAGTCGGTGTCATCTAACCAATCTATATACAAGCAGATAATTTTATCACAGCAGTGTTTCCATATCATTGATCCAATCCATAAAGTCATACAATCTGAAAACAATAAGTCGTTAAAATAAAACATAAAAGCAATGACATTAGTACTACATGTAACGGAGGACACTCGCTCATTGATCAGAGAGCCCCAACTTAGGATACTATATTTATTTCATATACAATCAAATTTGTCCGCTGTTGCTTCATTTAGCTGAATAGTGAAAAGCAATCTGATTAAAACCCGATCTAAAATTTCCTCTCGCCTACTCGCTAATTAAGGTCTGGCCTTTTTCAAACGAAGGTCACGTTCAGGTGACCTTTTCTCATCATAATATTGAGTGAATGAGAGTGTTTTTTTAAACCGTCGGTTTTTTACAAAAATTGTTTTAACCGACGCGGCGACCCATATTAATTAAAAATCTAAGTTTAAACTAATGCTATAATTAAATGAAAAAGGAGGGATGAACGGCTCTGAGAAGTGCCGCGCGTATACTCCTCATAACTTCATAAGAGGAGCCCTGAAAAGGGCTGTATTTGCGCTGTTCATCCCTACTGACTATGTATAAAAAAAAAGATAAGGGGTAAGAGGCCCATACAAGGGCCGCACACATACTCTTCTTATGAAGAGCCCTAAAAAGGGCTGTATGTATGTTTTTCTTCCCTTACTTTGCAATATAAAAATCTAAGTTAAAAATACAACAATTTAATAAATATCTATAAATACATATAAATCTATATTAAAAATGTTAAGACTATAGTTAATAAATAATATCACAGAATTGAAAAAAGTTTCTCAAATACTGGCTAGATTTCCGGTTGATGACCGTTTTGGAGGGGCTAAGTTTGTAAATGAAAGAGGTTCAACCTTCATTTCATTCCCAACTTGGTATAACTGTCCCAAGACCTTAAGATTTCTCTGTTTTAAGGTGTTTGGGAGGGATGTAACCAGTGCTTGTAGATTGGCTTAGATTTTAAGTCCACTAGATGGGAGCCCGTGCAAGCACGGGCTTTAGGTAATGACAATAAAGGGAAATAACCGCTGCGGGAAGTTTGGTCTATTTTTAGTTTTATCTAGAACAATTTTTAGACACAAAAAAAAACACTTTTTTGTTGATTTTTGGCAGTTTTTGCAAGAGGCTTTGTCAAAAAAGAATTGTCAACTTGATATGCCGGTATATAGGTGCTCCAGCGACAAACAAAAGATTTATTCAAAGCTGCGCAGTTTCTTCCACAAAACAGGAAACTCGCAAATTTAATAGTATAGATATCTAAAGCTTGTTGGGCGGCCTGATTAGTTAACCTAAAAACTTCCACATTACTTTTTTTGTTATAATGCGGAGTTTTGTAAAAATTGTGAACAATAATCACTCGGGTATCTTAAGATAGCCGGGTGTGTCAGTGAAAATGTGAGCGACATACCTATTTTAAAGTTCCGAAATAAAACCCACAATTTTGTTTTGTCTCTCTTATCTTAATGTGACTATTTACATGGTACACTAAATTGTCCTAAGACCTTTTACCACGTTATACATGTAAAACACTATTTTAAACTTAAAACTAACAAAAATTTATTCTGACGAAAGTTAAAAACTATCATATCAAAACTGAAATAAAGTTTGTGTGTCACTGTATATAAGGGGGGGGGCAATGGGGTGGGGTATATTCTCACTCAGTACTGTTTAAAAATAAATAGTTAAAAATAAATAGTATTAAAATAGTATACCACTTAAGTATTAGAATATGAATGATTTAATAACAACTCAATATTATCTGTTAACCAACGGTTTCCTTATTAGGGCCTATAAAAATGTCTTAAAAACTACAAATCAACATTTAAAAGAACAACCTTATGTACACTATGTACAATAAAATATCCTAAAGTACTGAGTTAGAGGAACAAAGCAACAATAAAAAAGGAAAAGGGAACCTTTTTTACATTAAAATCGGGATTGATGAGCGTCAAAAATATGTACTCTTGAAGTATGTGTTCAATAAACACCAAATATAACTAAACAAAATCACATGGTTTATGTATGGATACATTAAAAGTAGGTAAGTTTTACATATCAGGGTGGCACTGGAATACAGGACAGTAGAATTGGGGGCGATTCGCGACCCCTACCCCCCAGTGGCACAAGTGGCACATTGAACGTAAGCCCTTAGATGCCCCCGGCGCCACCAGGATGCAGCGATCGCGGCCCGCGTCCCTAGTCGGAGACCTAACAGCTAGTGGTAAGGCAGGTTGCTCTCCCTCTAAGTGTTATCTCAGCTCGATATTAATGACGAAATTGTTATGATATGTAACTTGTTTACATCGTCTACGAAATCCAAATGCGATTGATAGTGTTTTCGTCTAAATGAAAGCTACGCATTGATTGGTCGACACAAAGTTCATCTTGTCGTGACCTTTCATGGAGACAGTAGAGATCCTGTACGACAATACTCTACAGGGCTGAGTTCAGTTACCGCGAACGTTACAGAACGTTACATAACGATACATTCGGAATTCCTCGGCCATATAATTGTTTACTTTAACACCGGTAGTTTCAAAATAGCGTCTAAATATGTCCGAGATTATTGGCAGCAAATGATCGAGGAGTTCCGAATGTATTGTTACGGAACGTTCTGTAACGTTCGCGGTAACTGAACTCAGCCCTGGATTTCCGTTTACGGAGATTAAGTGAAAAGCTACCAGCAACGGAAAGTGACGTTAGCCGCGGCCGTTGCGTAGTATGCATGTCTGACTTTGAATCAGGAGATCGCGGGTTCGAGCCCGGTCGCGGTAGGTTATACCCTATACATGTGTTGTCGGCCTCGTGCTAGGGTAATTTAGTACTGGTGATAGAAAAAGTGTCCAGGAAACCTATACTATAGTAGGAAGAGCAGGTCGTCGTATACATGGCCTAAATGTGTTGAATACGACGTTAAAAAAACAAAACAAAACGAAATTGACGTTACGAGCTTACGAGGTATTAGCTGGACAACGACGATATGACTTTTACGAGAAGTGTAGTCGTGATAAGACGAAGAGTTTCGAATATTCACGCAATATTAAACGTCGCAACGCCGCTAAACGTCGCAAATGACGTTAAACGTTAATCTTATCCAAACATATTCTACATTTTTTTTGTATAATGTAAAACTATTGGGAGTTTCTCGTGATAATATAGTTGTTGTTACATCGATTAAACTAGTACATGTATAACTAATGGTGAAAAATAAATTGAAAGTTGGTCAGAAGATGATCAAAATAGACACTGAGATAAAGTTTATGGCTGCGAGAGTTTTTGCATTAGACATTTCAGCGGATGGAGATGGTGCAATAATGTTTTATGTAACGTCAAAATTAAGATGCGAGCGAATCCATAGAACACATTATTAAGTTGTTGTTGCCTAATTTACAATAATTCAAAAGCAATTCCTTCTCATTTTTGTAATATTTTAAAATGATCCAACGGTTGTTCGAAAATTATATGATATAAATATAGATACAGTCCAACCTGTGAACAACGGCCGGCCAAGGGAAAATAGAAAAGTGGCCTTTGTTCACAGGTGGCCTTTGTCCGGAGGGAGGAACAAACTGGCAATGTTTCGTCAGACTTGAGAGACAGAGTTCATAATTAACATGAATTAATAATTAAAATTGTTTTTATTTTCAACCTTAATTCATTATCCACATTATCATTATTGAAGTTGTGACTATAAATGAATAAATCAAAACTTTGAATAAAGAATGACTAAAACAAAGAAATCAGTGATTTTTTTGTTTGTAGCTACATTTCATGCTATGCCCTCAACATTAACAAATGCACTCCACAAATTCTCACTACTCTGACTTTTTTTATAGTATTTCTATCTTATCCCAGTTGTCAAATTACTTGTATACAGCGGTCACAGTTGAACGAATTTAGCATGAATTAATAATTAAAATTGTTTTTATTTTCAACCTTAATTTATTATTCACATTATCATTATTGAAGTTGTGACTATAAATGAATAAAACAAAACTTTGAACAAAGAAAGACTAAAACAAAGAAATCAGTTATTTTTTGTTTGCAGCTACATTTCATGCTATGCCCTCAACATTAACAAATGCACTCTACAAATTCTCACTTCTCTGACCTTTTGTATAGTCTTTTTATCTTATCCCAGTTGTCAAATTACCTGTATACAACGGTCACAGTTGAACGAATTTAGGAATTAACAGCGTGTCACAAATATTTATCTAACTGCCGGACGTGTGAAAAACAAACCTAGTAGAGTCTCCAAACATTCAAAACTAATTAACAAAGTGTCATCACATACGTAATTTGCTCCCGATTTACAAATAAATTTAACAATGAAAGGATACAAAATCATATTTTTATAATAAGGTGACGAAAAAATTCTCTACAGCTTGATTATAACTAATAAAATCGTTCTAGAGATGGTTTGTATACGAAAATCCGGAAAAATCGGATTGCGGGTTTTTAGCTTAACTTTAACAAAAATGGCGGCCTGCTTTCGAAATCGCCTTAATACGAAATACAGTCTTCAAACAATCGTCTGGCCGTTGTTCACAGTTCTAAACTGGCCGCGGGGTTGGTTTTGACTGGCCGCTGGCCGCAGACTACAGGTGGCCGTTATTCACGGCCTATTTAAGAGCGTTTTCGGTCGGGGGGAAATCGAAATGGCCGCTGTCGGCAGGTGCCCGCTATTCGGAGGTGGCCGTTAGCACAAGTTGGACTGTATTTATATTGTATATACCATGTGAAAGGATAGTTGAGGTTATGTGCCTGAATTTCTTAGAAATGACCAAAACTCAGGAGCATTTAGGGCCGTCGCCCCCTAGGCCTCTAATTAGGGCTTTGCCCAGGATCCATCGGGGGCACATACACCCCTCTGGACCCCCAGTCTGCTTTTCCACCCGCCCAAGTGACAGACATACTTGTCGACATTACATTAAAAGAAGAACAGATTTAAAACGAGATTGAGAGCTAGAATCCAATAGTCCGGGTACCAGGGTAACAAGGCTGAGCATGTTAAGTCATTGGTTGCCAAACAATATAAAGCATGGACTACCGGTTCTTAATTTTTAAAGTAAATTGGAAGATTAAAGAATAGGCCCTGACTGTGAATCGAACTTGGTTCTCCAGGGTGCCAGGCAAGACACAAAACCGCGTCACGGTTGGATCAACCCAACAGGAAGGCAGTTAGAAGTGACCAGCAATCACCACACTTTCTAACAGCAAACAGTAAAATAATGTTGAAATTATTTTTTTCAATATAAATTTATAGCCAGTTTTGAACCTAACTGCCTTCAAACCTTATTTAATTAGTATCCAATCGTTTAATGATATTCTTGTTGGTTGGTGCACCAAAATCAAAGTCCTAACTAGATGTTTGATTTATTTGAATACGCAGACGATCTGTGTTGGAAGAAAGACAGTGAACTGTGTAGCATGGTAAATTGAATAGTATGTAATATATCAAATTACCTCGACTTATTTGATAAAATAAAATATATTCCAATTTCATAATTCCTTGTTTCCAACTACAGTGTATTACACATTTCAAATTAAAATGGCGGTAATGTTTTGGTCGTGTTTGATTGGATTTCAGATTGTTGTTGATTTGTATAAGAATAGCCAGAGGTTAAAGTTCATAGGTGACAAACGTAGATAGGTCAAAGGTATAGACGTACTGTATCCTATTCGGCCATTCACTAGGAATGATATTCATTCAATGAATTAACGAAGTGTTCCCAATGACTGTACTCTAAGCAGACGACATGTTTTTTTTAGATTTCGAGTCTATTGGTCTGTTGCTTAAGCCTCATTCGGAACACCCTCGACCTTTCATGAATGAATATTTTTTGTAGCGAATAGCCGAGGATGTTCCGAATGGCTTAAGCCTATCGCCTCCCGGTACCCTCGAATTTATATCATTGTTTTGGTGTAAGAAGGGTACCAGGGCAAAAAAGCGCTACGTTGCGATATACTTATTGGCAATAGGTCCTACAATTACTAAACATTGGTATGCAACCATTCGGAACTCCTCGCTGGGTCGAGGTGTTCCGAATAGTATGTAACCTGGCAACCACCCATGACCGGAAATAAAATCGACCTGAGGACTGCTGAAGTAAACACTCAAGAAAATATAAAAAGTATAAAGATTGCATTATATCTTATATTATATGATATGCAGCCTGACCGGGACTCGAACCCGGGACCCCTTTTCCATTTACATGGCGACTGCAGTTCTGCCTATGCTTAAGAGTCGTCTTTAAATACTTCTCCCTATTATATTAACAGGTACGTACTGTGACAATATGCCCCCAAAATTAGAAAATCGGAATCCCAGACAGTTTAAGAAGCAATTAATTATTACAGGCATTTTCAACTATTTAGTCTCGGTCCAAAGTTGTATGCCATTGTTACTGGGTGATAATTAAATTAGCCTGACTGGGACCCGAACCTGGGACGCCCTGCTTACATGAGCTTTCCGGTCGGTTACAAATCTTCCCTAAAAGGTAAACATATTAAAAGACTACCCTAACAAGTAACGCACACTAGTAATTCCAATTTACGCACAGTAAAAAGAATGAAAACACTCACTGATAATTGTTAAATTCCAGAAATAATTATATTGACAGTCTTTCTATATCAATGTCGCATATCATTGAACAACGCATTCTAATTTGAATTGGATAAATAAATAAATGAAGATTATAAAAACGTACTGTGAAAACACTAAAAACGAACTGTAAAAATTAGATTTTGTCTAAATTTCTCCTTCAATGACTATAACACACGTTATAAAAACACAGGCGTGGTTAGAAAATAATCCCTGTCATTGAAACTGGTTTTAAACCGATGAGAAGAATTTAAATCTCGTGTGTGTTGTATCAACAGTGATAGTGGCATTTAAAATTTCCGTGCTTTACACACTCCATTCGGAACTACTCGGTGATTGCTGCACAACACACTGATCGTCAGTTTACGGAATCACCCGAATGCATTTCCGAATGTACTAACGTGTCATGATTAAATACGCGGCATTTATTTGCTTTATCAGTTTTTGCTCATTAACCCTTTCCAATGGATTCATGTTACTTGTACTAAAACATTACTAATACTAGCAATGTAGAATATTCACTTGCAATAAATATCTCTGGTTAGACAACGGTGACCCCCTCTCAGCCAATCAAATTGCTTAAAAAGTGTTTGATAAATCCCATAATACACGGTAAAGTGTTTGATATTATCAGATCGTTTTCTCCGTGCGTTAAACTCGAGAAAACATTGACTGAAAGTATGGGGTGGATCCAGACTTTTTTTAAGTGGGGTGCACACTAAGAACAAAATGAAATGTTATAGTTCGTATACAAGCAGCCACGAACAGTGGAAAAATCTAATTATGATCTTTTTTGTTGTCAAGCGTAAGTTATTGAATAGTACAACCCCTTGTAAAAAGTCTAAACCCGCCCCATAATCAATTTAATACCATTAACTGAAATGCTTCGATAAGCGTATCTGTATTTAGTATGGATTACCTGCCCCTTACCACTATCGTTATCAGGTCAGGCAAAGCACGATCATGGCTGCACTCTTAGTTTTTATTCAGATAACAAAATTATTGTCTACGTTTTCTTTATCTGCATGATCATTTGCTGACAATAGTAACTTCAGTAGGAGTTTGGTACTGTGTAAGAAATTCAAAGTCAATTTACTGATTGCTCGTATACTTAGCGAACAATTAAGCAAAAACCATTTCTCGAAGTGAACACAATTCAGACGTGAAATAGTCTCCTTAGAATTTCGGAAACTTAATTTATCATAAATGTAACCGAACTACTAATAAAGGTATCTACTGTAATTCTTGTACAATGATCTTTGGATTTAAGCCCGTGTAGTGAGAAATGATCATATGAAAACCTTATTATCCAATACCTAATTCATTAATAGGGCGCGGCCATTATCATGCATTGCCTGACGTTCTTTTAACTGTCAAGGTACGACTGGGAACCGGACAAATCTATTTGAAAGCACTGAAGTTTTGAGAAATTAACTGTCTTTATTGCTTATTACCGGGAGACAAGGAAGCGCATTTTTTATAAGTCTAAACCTTCTGCAAACGAATGATTTTATTGAATTCGTCCGATCAAGTTAATACAACATGTTATGTTATTTTAAAGACAACCAAGATCTATATTTAAGACAAAAAGCTTTTCGATTAATTGTATTTTGAATAGTTCATACTTTCAACAAAACAAATGTTTAGGCGTCATCATGCACAAATGTTTATAAAACATAATGCATTTAACAATGTAATTGAGATTTTCTACTATTTTTGTTCACGACAATCGTCTTGATGGTTTTAAGCAGGTGAAAAAATATTGGTAGGGGTTGATTCACAGGTCCACTTTTTCCTACATAATAGAACGACTAGTATTATGTAACACAATGCAATTCACATCTATCCACTCCCTTGATTACATATTAAACCGACTATATATGAGAAATATTGTTTTAATTGAATATTCGCATGTTTATAAGGTATAACAATGCAGAAAATGATCAAATTCGTAAAACAATAACATGTACTTACAGCATAATAACACTCTTGGTTAGCCAAAACGTTCTTTAGTTCTGCGATAAAGAATTATTCCTAAGACGACTTACCACTTATTTATCAAAAATGATTTTTATTCATTGTTTAACTGCCGATATGTGCATGGGCACAAATATTTATATCCATGAATAACACAATTTAAATGTTGTTCATGAGTTTTAATTATATAGCTTTCGCCCGAAATTCACGACACGATATCGTACGCTTTAGATTAAGGCTAGCCATATTTCTCTGCGTTTTATATGGCTTTAAGGTGACAGTAGTATAAATACGTGACAAAATAAATGAAAATGGACACTATAAACATATAATTTACTACCCGTTGTCTAAGTCGGATAGAGTACTCGTAGCAGTTTGATATGAAATTTATCAACTCGCTTCGCTCGTTGATAAATCCCATATCAAACTGCTACTCATGCTCTATCCTATACGTATAACTCCATAGCAACATACTGTGTATATGGCATATCACGGCGAACAGTCAACCTACTCAGCGTTCCTGGAAAGGCTTAATCTCTGGACTTAGTTGCTAATCAGTTACTAGGCACACACTTTCGTCAGAGATTGACAACTGCCCTACATTTTTTAGAATTAGAGGTAAGAAGAAGAATTGCCTTTGAAATTTGTTCATAACAAAACTTCACGAACGAATGCGCCGTCCAGAAATCGAACTTAGGACACCTCGATTGGTAGACGTGTGCGCTACAAACTGAGCTACCAGTGTGACTTATGTTTTCAAAGATAACCAGAAAAGTCTGCAACCTGGTTCTATAACACAGTAGGCTGCGTACATAATTTCAAATCTAGCGCCCGCACTTATAACTTGTTCTAGTCCCATCAAGTTATACCCTTCAATGAAACGAACATACTTATTACATAAACGATAGGAAGACAAAATATTAAATTTAGCGAAAATCGACACATTTTTATAACATAATGATAAATCTTAATTATCTATCTATTTTATACCTATAGTTTCATTTAGTCAAACCACAAGTGAGGCTTTAGACTTTTTGGCAAGTCAACCAACAAGAATATTAGTAAAAAGGATTAGTAAAAGATAATGAATGTATTAAAAGAAGTATGGTTAAAGCAGTTAATTAAAACACAGGACATGCAGGTTTATTGTGAAACATGCTCAACCTGTGAAACATGCTCAACCTGGCTGATACCTAAACTACTAGGGCTGTGGATCGTTAAGGTTCATGCAAGGATCCTATATTAGATGGATATGTAACGTCCTATCGTTCAACCAGATTTTATCGATTTTCACTGTCGTTTCAAATTCGTCTGCTAATTTATCGTAAAGTGTATTAATTGGGGGAAAGAGCGGGTTTTTTAAATCCAAAGTGGCGGTAATCGGCGAAAGGTTCAATTATTTGCGCGATCGCGAATGTAAGTTGTCACTTTATTTGGAATTCTTCCTGCTCAATTACGACTATTTTTTTTAAAATGTAACAAATTCTTAATAGTAGTTGATCTTTTTGAGTACCGTGAACTCGACAGTTCCGAGTTATTGACAATTCCGGGTCACTTTTTTACAATAGTACACAGGTGATTCCTTAATAATGCAATATTTTGATTACATGATAGTTAAGTCATGTAAGACATTTGTCCATTAATATTGATTTGTAACCCTGTTGAAACCACTCCGGATTAAAGAGACAAGCATCTGTCACGTGACCCGGAATTTGCAAGTACGACCCGTAGCTATCGAGTTTGCAACATGCATTTTTGAAAATTGTAGCAAATTATAAGCAAATAAACACAATTAATTAAGTTAAGCAGGATAATGTGGAAGTATTTGCATGTCAATCTATGCAGGTTTGATTCTTGTCTGGTTCCCAGTCGTACTTTGGCAGGTAAAGGTACGTCAGGTAAACCATGATCATGTCCGCGCCCATTTACTGAATTAGATATTGGATAATTATGTTTTCAAATGAGCATTTCTCACTACACTGACTTAAATCAAGGGATCCTTGTATAATAATTACAGTTAGTACCTTTTTTTCAGTTGTTTGGTTTCATTTTTACTAAATAAAGTATCCGAAATTCTAACGAGACTAACTCACGTTCGAATTGTGTTCAAGTGAGTCTTGTTCGTGTAAATTGTTCGATAAATGTACGTGTAATCAGAAAAATCGAAATCGAATGTCCTAAATAGTATCAAACTCTCCTAAAGTAACTGTCGTCAGCAAATGTTCATACAAAATCAAGAAAACGTAATACCTGAATAATAACTGAGGAGACCGCCATAGTTACGGCTTGTCTGACCCGATAACGATAGTAGTAAGGGGCATGTAATACAAACAACTAGTCATTATTCTTTAAAACACAATAAACCGATCGCTTTTTGGTTATCAAAATAGCGGATTAGAACACCTTTAATTGAGGATACAACATTAACTGGGTCTATGATTAAAGTCAATAGTCCAAAAATCGATGTAAAAATCAGCCAGGAAATGGGGTGTTTTAAAGTTGCGTTTTAGGTTTAATCAAGCATATGCAAGGAAAAGGTTTATTGGATACCATTTTTTAATGTATGTTTTCCACATTAGTAAAAACAAAATGCTGTTCAAACGCGCGTTGAATGTGACAACTGCTAAATAAAATTGTCCGTAAAGGACTTCAATCCATGAAAATCGTTGTTTTTAACCGAAAATGGCCATATTTGAAGATGAATTGATTATCTAAGCTAGCTAATTTCGATTTATTAAGTTACCAAATCCATTCAAACATCACAGATCTATCGACAAATCCAACTTTAAAACATATTTAGTGATCATTTCACTCAGAGACTGCGCTACAGTGCAGCCTACATTTTCGATTGGTCGCCATTTCACACATGTGTCGTGCTTGGGTCGATAATTAATGTCTTAGAATAAACATGAAATTTACCAAAATTGGACAATTAAGTCATAAACGACCAACTTATTTATGACTGTCGGACATAATTTTCTTAATGAGTACATAAAACATCTTTCGATGGATTAGTTTAAAGTGGATATCCGTGGATAGAAATAGCTCGCCTTTTCGTGAAAATGGTGAATGAGACGGAATAGCGCTCTCGCATCGTCTCGCGACGACTGGGAACTTTCGTTAGTTCCCTCCCGTTACGAATCCTTCTAATATAGGATCCTTGGTTCATGTAAAGTCTTGGTTTGCTAAAAAATAGTAAAACAAGAATAGCTCTAATTCTGTCATATTTCCACCAACAGTATTGTTTTATACATCAAAATGTTTCTTATGAAACATACAAAGTGATGCTGGTCATCAATTACGATAAAAATATTTAGCAAAAGATGTATTTGCAAAATTGATGCTGCATAAATAAAAATACTAAATTACATTAAAATTTTCTTACAACAAAATCTAACATTAATTCCTTTACAGAACCTTAATAGTACACATTCCAATGAAGGCACTGCAATATTTATAACCTCAATAAATGTTAAAACAAAACTAAGGCAATTGAAAAACTAAAGTGAAAGTAGAAACAGGGTCGTGAAAACCCATTACACTTGTATCTGTCAAAATGTTTTTCATTTACCTTAGTTTTGTTTTAACATTTATTTAGGTTTTAAATATTGGAGTACCTTCATTGGAATATGAACTATAATATTATATAAATGATTTAATGTTAAATTAGTTTGTAAAAAATTCTTAAAGTCTTTTAGTATTTTCAGTTTTACAGCATCAATTTTGCAAATGCATCTTTCGGTAAACGTTTTCATCTGAATTAATTACCAGCATCAGATTGTATGTTTCATAAGGAACATTTTGATGTATAAAACACTGCTCTTGATGGAAGTATGAAAGAGTTATAGCATTTTTCATTTTACTATTTTTAATGCAAACGAAGACTTTACTTGAACCTTAAGCAAGTTTTAGGTTATTTTACGGCGTCTAGCGCACTTAACCTAGCTTTCCTGGATCCTTGTCTACAACCAGTACTCACATACCCTTCCATAAAGCCGTAAATGTTTCCATATACCTTATCAATGGAGGAAAATTGACATCATTGTCAAATTATCGCGGAAGGGTATAACATCCCCAGGTGGGATTCAAACCCGTACCCCCTTCAGGACACAAGATTCGAGATCCAGGCGCGCTACCAACTGCATTACCGACCGGGTTATTAAAAGATACAAAAACATGTCATCTTAACAAGATTGTATATTTGTCAACAAAAATGGAAGATTTCGCGTGATATAAATAAAAACACAAATCGTATACACTTTAGCACGTGGTCGTCTAGCCCTGTAAAACAAATCTGGTCTATACACATTATATTTTGCTCATTCTACGACTATTTAATCATGCGAAATATATATGTATATATCCTATAATAAATAGTTAAGTAACAACAATTAAATTAGTAATTAAAGAATAATTAAGAAATATCTTAACTCACCATTCCATTTGGTTGTTTTCCACAGCTACATAACTAAACACAACTTGATTTAGTTCATTCAGCTAGTAGGCACACAAAACCCCTGATTCACGCTCTATGTACTCTACTTTGAGTCGTCAATGAATCTAGTTGAGTTAAATAACTTCAACACACTCGTTCCAACCAATTGGTCACACTTCTTTTTACTATCCAAGCCGTCGCTCAAAATTAGTCTGTTTTTATTTGTATTTTTTTATTCAACTGTCAGTAGCTCATACGTGTGCCCCGCTGCTTTAAATACTCGATTATATATGGTAAAATAGAAATAGTATAGCGAGAATTTAAAGAAAAACAAGTATTTGTTTATACCTAAAATACTGTTATATAGTAAGATTTCTTTCACCTTACGAAGGTCAAAGTGCATTGAATATTCATGAAGAAGATCCGAATGCGATGAACAGGTGTGCAATACAATACTAGCAAGCGTTAATTACAATTACTTTGACGCATTTCACTAACTGATATCCTTAGCCCAGTGGTAACGCGTCGGCCGTCAGACCTAAAGTTTTAAGGTTCAAATCCCAGTAGCATAATATTGTTTCAGACTAAAACCTTGCTACTTTTTTCCATCTTATTTATAATATGGTGTCAGTATTATATAAATTATCCAAATTGTTCTCCCTCGTGAATCTCGTGCACACAAAGAGTGTATATAACGACCGAAATGTCTTTAAGTGTTAGTTGGGTCATCATGTCTGAAACGTGTAAGCACGCGAAAAATTGTCAAAAATGTAAAGAAATTATTTATAATGTTGCTAAATTCTTTGAAATCGGGTGTAACAACCTCTTTTATAATGGTTTAGCCCATATCTACAAAGGTAAGCGCCGTGACCTTCGTAAGTTGAAAGAAATCTTACTATACTGAAAACGAGCCGCATTACTTACGAAAATTTAATAAATTTAATTCAAACAATGTTATCTCTGAAAATGTCCATAATAGAAATGTTTTGAGAACATGGTTTTCCATATAGTAAAAGCTTCTGTAATTCTTTACAATCTTTTTTGTAATTACATGAATTCCTGTGTGCTTCTCCATTAACAAGTGATTCGTGGGTCGATTCGTGAATCGCTATACATGAATAGTGGTTCGGATCGGATCGCCACTTGCTTAACGATCCAAGGCCCTTATGGGGAACATTATAACCGTTCATCCCTATCCATTCTATGTTTGGTTATGCTTCGGTTCTTTTCCTGATTCTTGGTTCCGTACACATAAAAAATATAATTTTCAACCGAGTTAAAAACATTCTGATGAGCATTATAAATTGAGTAAAAATTAAAAATAAATGATAATTATAACACGTTTGTGTATGATTTGCCAGTATCAATCAGAAATGAATTTGACGCCGAGATACATTGCTGGAAGATAAGATGCAACTCTGAAGAAGCTCCGACTAAGACGTACACTTGCTGTTAACACTTGTTTGTACCCAAACGCCGCCGTATGTCTGCATGTTCGTCTTGCCATGCCGGTAACCACGCCAACCGCCGAGCGGTCTTTTAGTAACACGCGACGGCTCAAGACATACCTGAAGTCTACAATGACAAGAAAGCGTGTGGACGGTTTGGCCCTTATGGCTATTCACAGGGAACTTTCTATTGACATATAAAGTGATTGATACCTTCGCTTGCAAATAAAAGAGAGTCGTCTTGCGTTAATTTTTATGTTTGTATGTTGAGTAGTATTTGACTGTTTACAACAAGGTAATAAAGTGTTGATCGAAACCATGATTATTAATGTCATTCATCTGCATATTAAACTTTGTCTAAGGTTGTAATGTTTGATACAGTTTCTATTGTTTGTAAATGCGATCATGTCAGTGTTAATTAAATTCGAAATGTTCACTTTAATTTGCCCGTATGGGATTGCAGATTTCATAAAAATAGGATAGAACTAAGGGAATTTTTGCTGTTCAAATAGCATACAACCGGTGGCCAAAATATCGCCATGCATCTTACTCTTAGCCAATGTAGCGAAAAAAATCTGACGGGGGTATGCCCCGGACGCCTCTAGCATTTGCGCGTAAACTAAAAACGACCTAGATACGCGTCTGTTATACTGGCATAGACCTGTCAAGTTGTTGACTTGTTGTCGACAAAAAGAGTAATACATGTATTTAGATCAATATTCTCGTACCCCGAGGTTTTCAAGATTCTCGATCTAACTAGTAGCTCGAGAATCCTACTAGACTCTGGGTACGAGAATGATAGATTAGGGGCCGTTCCAGGATTTTTTTGGGGGGCGAACTTTAAACCCAAATTATACACATTTTGCATTTATTTATTTATTTATTTCCTCCATTTTTGAAGAGCATAACATATATACAGCATAGAAATAAACACACAAATATATAAGCACAGTTACGAATAAATACAATAAAAATGCATGCACATGCGATTTATAAATATGGGTGAATATTGCTCATAGAGAAAACCTTATGACGAAAGCGAAACATAAGGCATTACGATACGAACAATATTACAAGAAAACCACACATTGAGCCACTCACTAATATTGCCTTCAAAATATGAAGACAGGGGCTTAGTGATGGGTTCTTATTACATGTTTAAAACAACATTATGATCAATACTAAAAACATATTACTGTAATACAGAAGCTAAGCTTTTACTGAGCGACAAATTTACAAAACAGTTTTTATCTATTTCAGTACACATTTTAAAGAGAAAAACACATTGTTCCATTTCATTATTATGTATGAATTGCAAATATCTATCAAATCCAATGCATGATAATAGACAGTACCATAGTTCATATTGTTTTGATGTTTTCATCACGCAGTGACATATTTTATGTATTACAATATTATCTGTAGTATAACTACAAGACTTACAATGTTGTACAAACTGTCTAGAAATAAGCATACCTATATTATTCAAAAGAATTTTACATGGGATTTAACTGAGCGATTCGCCACAAAGGGGAGTAATCATTTACATCAATAACATTCACAGTTACACCCCATTTGTCACAGTTTATGAGTCGATGTAAGGAATCATTCTTTTTGCGCGCTATAACACAACGATTTAAAATTTGTTTCCATTGTCCCTTTGAAGGAAATGTTCCATTTTCAATATATTGTTCCAGATAAACCACAAGGTTATATCTTTGTAAAAGTTTGTATATATCGGGTATAAACCCTAGACATTGATCATCAATGCTGATGTACCTTAAAAGTCTATTATCAAAAATTTCATTTACAATGTAATGCCGTGTCTCGGTTGTCGATATGAATATTAATACGAAATTCATACATTAGGGGATGCGTTTTTTCGTAAACAGTTGATCCAAGTTGACTGGTAAAGAGTTCGTGTATATCAGCATGAGAGGCTGATTTATAAATTTTCGTAAGGAAATATCAATTAAATTATAAAATGGTGGGTTTAAACCCGGAAATGTTTATTTTCAGGAAAATTTTTAACCTCAAAATTAGAACTATTTATTGTCCTTTGGCTTAGTGAACACCCACAAGAAATCAATACGCCACAATAAAAGGTTACGGTTTAGCGTTACCAAGTACGCTTCTATATTAAGACTCATTCCCACTTAGAATGTACATTTGATGTCTCCAACGTTTATCATGTTTCCAGGAATTTAACTTACAGAATTTATGTAAATAAAATGCATATTTACAAGTGATAGTGCTATAGTAAAAGTATAAACGACATATTTCGTGAAGAAAACTTCGATTTTTTCAAAATATTGTCTCTTAATTAAGCTAGGGTGTAGAAAATCCCTATGTCTCCAATAACAAATTCTTACAGTTAGCTTCAAATTGTTAAAAATTTCAGACAGATTTCCAATTAAATATATCTTTAATATGTCAACTATTACTAAATCCTCAAGAAAAACACATATTATAAAGTAAATTCAAAAATAATTTTTCACACCTCATACAACAAACGTTGTCTCCAAACTCCGATAACGTACGGGACATTTATTTAAAGGCTTCATTAATATCACAGCTTTGCACGCTTTACAAACTATTTTTGTGTAAGTAAAGTCCATAAAGTTATATCCTAATGATAAGATATTCATTTTAGCTGACATTTTATTGGTATCGGTAATTTATGAGCTCATTTATTAAAAAATGAATCGTAATTTTCGCCACGTAACGTACGGGACAATTAGTAAAATCAAATTATCTACCAAACCTTTTCAAATAGATATATAAATTCTTCATTGAACTGATCTTCAATGATTAGATAAAAAGTTTATAATGTGTTTTTATAATTCATTTAAAGTGCATATTTGTGACACACAAAAACCCAGTAAATACAAAATGAAAAATAACGTACGAGTCCGTAACGTACGGGACAAAATGTGACACAATAATTGATAATCGTCTGAATATTTATGATAAATTGCTTTTGTAAGGTTCCTTAACATGCATTTAATCTTCACAGACGAAAATATTAAGGGAACGGCAATTATAATGAAATTGATGATGTTCAAAAGTAACTAACAAGAGTGACGGGAAAATAAGTTATAGTACCTATTATTTGCAATAAATGATAAATAATTTGCATTTTTCTTAATTGAATACCATCTAGCTTTGAAATGATAAATTAAAACAATGCCTCGTTTGATCAAATTATAAATTTAGAATCATTTTAGCACATACTGCATTAATTTGATCAGGTTCATACATTATCTTACTTATTTAATAACGTACGGGACACTGTATAATTGTCTAAACATGCATTTGCCGGATGATTTGATGGTTGTAAATCACATGTTACCCCACTACTAAATAGCTTTTATTAGTTTATGCGTTAGTTTGCTATGTTTCTTTATTAAACTTGTCACAAAATTGTTGAATGTTGTTCTCTTGGAAAAATTAAAATGGTTCGCGTAATTATTGTAATTGAGAGATATTATTGTAGTTTTATATGTAAAACACAAGCACATTGAATTGTAAAACAAATAACACAAAAATGTAAGTTGTATTCTTGCAGTTTAACTTAGTTATCAATAGTTTAGATGACAAAACTGAAGTATATAACGTACGAGTCAATTTTGATAACGTACGGGACAACAATTATATTCTTTATTGGTTGCTTTGTGGTGGTTCACATGCACACAACGTTTTGTTATCACACTAAGACAATGGTATCTAACTATTTTAAACAGTTTCATTCTATATTTAACTTGTTTGTATCGTTCTGGAACAGTTGATATGAATGACATTTTTGAAACAAATAAAACTAATGAAAATAGCGTATTCAATATTTATGTTTTTCTGAAAGTATCTGGCTTACTCGTCAGTCTTTATTATTTATTCCGAAACATAATACCTTATAGAATGCAACCGTATTGAATTTCTCAACAGTTTGACAATTACTACTTTTAAATAAGTGAAATTAACAGCACATGTTCGATTTTTATAAGCACATTTTTTAATGCTAGGTGTGACCTTTCACCAGCCTATATCTAAAAAAGTATACTAGCCCAGCTGAAAAGATTTTTATACTGCGTACAGAACATGTCTACAATGCCTTTAATTGATTTAAAACTCATATTTGATGACATGAAAAAAATGAAAAAAAATATGCCCATATGTCCACCCTAATTGGGATTGAGTCTTAATCACCTTTTGAGAATTAGTGTTCCTTTTTTCACTGAAATCGATTAAAAAGACCCTAATAAAGCTTTAAAATCTTACGATCAGATGTTGTTTTGTTCAGTGAGAACTTACTTTATTCATGTACGAATACATTTACGAATTTTACCAAAATATTAGATTTTAAAATTTTTATACAGGCTTAAAATTTAAAATGCCGGCGTAGGCCTATCATTTGCAATTCGTTCAAGTTTGTAACTTAGATATTTTGTCCACAAAATAACTTTATACGTGTTTTTTTACTCTCTATAGATTTTACCTTATATGGCTTATTTTTTGGAATTCTGTAAAAAATTGTAGGCCCTAAAGTATTTCTTACACTTCGTCATTAAGTGTTCTAATTCCTGATTTTCATGTACAGACTTCTTTTTTTAGTACCTCTCTTCCATACAAATCATTTAAGGCCCATAAAGACATTAAACTCAAAAGACCTATAATTTTGTCCACTCGAAACACTTATTGCATGAACACAAACTCTTTATAGATTTAACCTTAGAGTGGTCGTTTTTTGCAATTTCAGTTGGAATTTATAAAGAGGTTTTTTTATACATCTTCATCAGGTTTCTAAGCACACTGTTTTAGAACCCAGGTCCCAAAGACATAATTTAAGGCTCATAAAGACATTAAACTCAAAAGACCTATAGCTTTTTGTCCACTGAAAACACTTAATGCATGAACACAAACTCTTTACAGATTTAACCTTAGAGTGGTCGTTTTTTTTGCAATTTGAGTTGGAATTTATAAAGGTTTTTTTTATACATTTCATTAGGTTTCTTAGCACATTTTTAGTACCCATGTCCCAAACACATAATTCAAAGCACAGAAAGAGACTCATCTCAAGGATCAAAAAAATTTTGTCCATTGAAAAGACATGAGCACAAACTCTTTACAGATTCAACCTTAAAGTGGTATTTTTTGCAATTTCAGTTGAAATTTATAAAGAGTTTTTCTTATACATTTTCATT